>JBBGZY010000940.1:2175000-3375000 GCA_037952925.1 Lithobates clamitans
TTTGGTGGTGCAGTGGTTCTTGTGCAGGTACCCGAGCTTACAGGATATCCTGAGGCAGGCCAGGAAAGTCTGTGGGCATTTCTGCTGATCATATAATGCCAGTGCTCTGCTGGCTGACCTTCAAAAGGAATGCAACCTGCCCAAGAACCGCCTCATCTGTAACATGCCCACCAGGTGGAACTCAATGTTAACAATGCTGCAGCAGCTGCACACGCAGCAGAGGGCCATCAACGAGTACCTGTGCGAGTATGGCACCAGGACAGGGTCAGGGGAGCTTGGCTTTTTTCGCCATGCCAGTGGCTCATGATCAAGGATGCATGCACTGTCCTGTCCCTCTTGTCTACCTGTTGGAGCACACGCTGCATGGAATAATGGACAGGGCACTTGAGGCAGAACAAAGGGAGGAAGAGGAGGACTTCCTTACCTCTCAAGGCCCCCTTTATCCAGACAGTATTCCTGCGGGCCAGACGATCTCACAGGAAGAGGAGGAGGAGGAGGATGAAGATTGCGCTAGCATGGAGGTGGAGCCTAGCACTCAGCATCAGCAGCAGTCTTCAAGGGATCGTTTACAGTCCCAAGAAACCCATGGACTTGTACGTGGCTGGTAGGAGGTGGCTGCGGATCAGGTCGTCCTTAGTGACCCAGAGGACTCCGGATCAAATGCCTCAGCAAACCTACGCTGCATGGCCTCTATGATCCTGCAAAGCCTGCGAAAGTACCCTTGGATTCGTGTGATCAAGGAGAGGGATCACTACTGGCTGGCAACTAGGGATGAGCCGAACACCCCCCTGTTCGGTTCGCACCAGAACATGCGAACAGGAAAAAAGTTCGTTCGAACACGCGAACACCGTTAAAGTCTATGGGACACGAACATGAATATCAAAAGTGCTAATTTAAAGGCTTATATGCAAGTTATTGTCATAAAAAGTGTTTGGGGACCTGGGTCCTGCCCCAGGGGACAAGGATCAATGCAAAAAAAGTTTAAAAAATGGCTGTTTTTTTGGGAGCAGTGATTTTAATAATGTTTAAAGTGAAACAATAAAAGTGTATTATCCCTTTAAATTTCGTAGCTGGGGGGTGTCTATAGTATGCCTGTAAAGGGGCGCATGTTTCCCGTGTTTAGAACAGTCTGACAGCAAAATGACATTTCGAAGGAAAAAACTCATTTAAAACTACTCGCGGCTATTGCATTGCAGACAATACACATAGAAGTTCATTGATAAAAACGGCATGGGAATTCCCCACAGGGGAACCCCGAACTAAAATTAAAAAAAAAAAAATGACGTGGGAGTCCCCCTAAATTCCATACCAGGCCCTTCAGGTCTGGTATGGATATTAAGGGGAACCCCGGCCGAAATTTTTAAAAAAATGACGTGGGATTCCCCCTAAATTCCATACCAGACCCTTCAGGTCTGGTATGGATTTTAAGGAGAACCCCGTGCCAAAAAAAAAAAAAACGGCCCCCCTGTGTTCTCCTTAAAATCCATACCAGACCTGAAGGGCCTGGTATGGAATTTAGGGGGACTCCCACGTCATTTTTTTTTTAAATTTTGGTTCGGGGTTCCCCTGTGGGGAATTCCCATGCCGTTTTTATCAATGAACTTCTATGTGTATTGTCGGCAATGCAATAGCCGCGAGTAGTTTTAAATGGGCTGCGGACTAAAAAATTGTCTGAACGCATTGGTCAGACGGCCACCTTCTCCACTGCTCCTTCTGTGACTGGCCGAAGCCTCAGCAACACGTTGTCTAGGACCAGGAATTTGTACCCTCCCAGGCTCTAGAAACGCATTGCACAAACCTTTCTGCAAGGCCTCCCGAAGATGTTTCATCCTCTGCTCCCTCTGCGACGGCTGGATAAGTTCCGCAACCTTACCCTTGTAACGTGGATCAAAAAGTGTTGCCAGTAGGGATGAGCTTTGAGTTGGCTGTTCGCAAGATCGCCGAACAGCAAACAATTTGGGGTGTTCGCGGCAAATTCGAATGCCGCGGAACACCCTTTAAAAGTCTATGGGAGAAATCAAAAGTGCTAATTTTAAAGGCTTATATGCAAGTTATTGTCATAAAAAGTGTTTGGGGACCTGGGTCCTGCCCCAGGGGACATGGATCAATGCAAAAAAAGTTTGCATTAGGTTTGATCGGTTCCAGCAACCATCGCCAGCGTCTGTTGTACATGGTGCAGAAAAACCTAGGGGCAAGATCAGACTTGGAGACCTTTCCAACCGATAATTCACTGGGTTACTGGATCTTGAGGATGGATCACTGGCCAGAGCTGGCACAGTTTGCAATTGAGCTACTGGCCTGTCCTGCATCCAGTGTTCTTTCGGAATGCACATTCAGTGCCACTGGAGGCTTTGTAAACGATCACAGAGTGCGCCTCATCTTCATAAAAATGAATCAGTCTTGGATCGCCAGCTACCAAGCACCTGATGCTGATGTAACCGAATAATTTTTTTATGAATGTGAGATCCCTTGAAGACTGCCTATGCTGATGCTGACTGACTATCCTGTTATGCCGAATGACTATCCTATTCCTCCTCAATGTTCATGTTGATAGCTTCTGAGAACATTTTTGGTTCTGGGCACCAGCACCAGTGCCTAAAGTCCAATTTTTCTGCCCCTGTTTAACAGGGGCGTGTAATTACAATTTTTAAATCTAATATTTCACAGCAGGACTCGTTCCTGTGCTCAACAACAGAATCTGTGAGGGGTTACAGTGTTGTGGCACCAGCACCAGTGCCTAAAGCCCAATTTTTCTGCTCCTGTTTAACAGGGGTGTATAATTACAATTTTTGTTCTAATATTTTGCAGCAGGGCTTGTTTCTGCACTCAACTAGAGTATTTGTGAGGCTTTGCAGTGTTGTGGCACAAGCACCAGTGCCTAAAGCCCAAGTTTTCTGCTCCTGTTTAACGGGCGTGTAATTACAATTTTTGCTGTAATATTTTGCAGCAGAACTTGTTCCTGCAATCAACTAGTGTATCTGTGAGGGGTTGCAGTGTTGTGGCCCCAGAACCAGTGCCTAAAGCCCAATTTTTCTGCTCCTGTTCAGCAGGGGTGTGTATTTACAATTTTTGCTGTAATACTTGCAGCAGGGCTCGTTCCTGCACTCAGCTAGAGTATCTGTGAGGGGTTGCAGTGTTGTGGCACCAGCAGCAGTGCCTAAAGCCCAATTTTTCTGACCCTGTTCAACAGGGGCAAGTAATTACAATTCTTGATATAATATTCCACAGCAGGGCCCGTTCCAGCGCCCACCAAGAGTAACTGTGAGGGCTTACAGTGTTGTGGCAACACCACCACACCACCACCAAAGACCCAATTTTTCTGACCCTGTTCAACAGGGGCATGTAATTACAATTCTTGATATAATATTTACAAATATTACAAACAGATTCTACATAAGAACAAACCTACAGTCCCTGTCTTATTTGCACTGCCTGTATATTGCTGTTCAGAGTATATAGGGCCTGGGGGCCCAATGCCTTTTCTTTTTTTAATTTGGGTGCGGGGTTCCCCTTAATATCCATACAAGACCCAAAGGGCCTGGTAATGGACTGGGGGGGGGTACCCATGCCGTTTGTCTCACTGATTTTCATCCATATTGCCGGGACCCGACATTACATTAAAGCCGCAAGCAGTTTTAAATGACTTTCAAAATTCATTTTGTGCAGGGACTGTTCTAAGCATGGGAAACACATGCCACTTTACAGTCATACTATAGACACCCCTCAGGTACGATATTTAAAGGAATATTTCACTTTTATTTTTTCACTTTAAGCATCATTAAAATCATTGCTCCCGGAAAAACAGACTTTTTTATAACTTTCTTTTGCATTGATACATGTCCCCTGGGGCAGGACCCGGGTCCCCAAACCCTTTTCAGGACAATAATTTGCATATTAGCCTTTAAAATTTGCACTTTTGATTTCTCACGTTCAAGTCCCATAGACTTTAACGGTGTTCGAATGTTTGCGCAAACTTTCGGTCTGTTCGCATGTTCTGAATGCAAATCGAACCGGGGGGTGTTCGGCCCATCCCTACTTGCTATAATGATACTTCAAATTACTGCCAAACACATACCTAAAGTCTATAATTTAATGTTTTGTGAATAATCGGGAATATGGGATGAAAGTGGGTTGGGGAAATGTGGGGCTGTTTCTTTTTTTTTAAAACATTTAAGACAATGTAGTGTGGTACTGTGAATAAAGGCAATCACAAACAATAACATGAAACTCTTTTGCCACTGACAAATTAATACAAAGTTGGGGGCTCAAAGTTTATGTTTCGCACAATTTCCTGTAGCTTTTAGATCGGTCATGGCTACTACTCTTATCTGTCAATTCAAGACCATTAGCTCTGCATAAAAAAAATCAGGTGTCACATCCAAAACTACATACAGTAAACAAGCTATTGTTGAGTTTTGTTTTTTGCCTTGGTGCATGCCTCCCATGGCAGTGCCCAGCTCTAATGCCCTTCGTTTGACAATCCTATTCCTATTAGCCTTGAAAATAGGCAAAATTGATTTTCAAGATTCACCCCTCTCCATAGACTTAAATTTAGGTTTTGTTTTAACATTTTAAATAAAAAGGGACACCGAAGCATTACATTTTCTGTTTAATTACCCTAATAACATTCTGACTGGTTGTAGACACTTGAAGATTTACTTGCCAAGTTTTCCAAGGTAAACATTATAATTGGATTAAACAATACAGTGACACATTTTCTACCAGCTAAATTGCTCCATCTCAGTTAACTGTTGTATGCTGATTGGAACTTGTTATTAAATAACTGAGATGTTTATAACCCATTAGTGATGTTCAGAGCTAAAAAAACAAACTCAATGTGATAATAGTTATAAGATATAATGATCAATAATTATTTAAAATCATAGTTGGTGAGGTTGAAAAAAGACACAAGTCCATTAAGTCCAACCTATGTGTGTGATTATATGTCAGTATTACATTGTATATCTCTGTATGTTGCGGTCATTCAGGTGCTTATATAATAGTTTCTTGAAACTATCAATGCCCCCCACTCAGACCACCACCTGTGGAAGGGAATTCCACATCCTTGCTGCTCTTACAGTAAAGAACCCTCTACATAGTTTAAGGCTAAACCTCTTTTCTTCTAATTTTAATGAGTAGTCATGAGTCTTGTTAAACTCCCTTCTGCGAAAACGTTTTATCCCTATTGTGGGGTCGCCAGTATGGTATTTGTATATTGAAATCATATCCCCTCTCAAGTGTCTCTTCTCCATACAGAATAAGTTCAGTGCTCGCAACCTCATAACTAATATCCTCTAGACCCTTTATTAGCTTTGTTGCCCTTCTTTGTATTTGCTCCATTTCCAGTACATACTTCCTGATGACTGGTGCCCATAACTTTTGGTGCTGCCGAGAGTTATTTGTGGGTTTTTCTTTGCATCCCGAACAATTTTCCTGGCAGTTGTGGCTGAAATTTTAGTTGGTCTACCTGACCGTGGTTTGATTTCAACAGAACCCCTCATTTTCCACTTCATGATTGGAGTTTGAACACTGCTGATTGGCATTATCAATTCCTTGGATATCTTTTTATATCCCTTTCCTGTTTTATACAGTTCAACTACCTTTTCCCGCAGATCCTTTGACAATTCTTTTGCTTTCCCCATGACTCAGAATCCAGAAATGTCAGTGCAGCACTGGATGAAAGATGCAAGGGTCTGTCAGGAGTCCAGAAACTCATTGACCTTTTATACACACACACTAATTACAAGCAAACAGATCATAGGTTGGGGTAGTTACCTTTATTGATTAATAATAAATGGCTTCAGCCAAACACTAACCATGAGTCAAAGAAATGTTTTTGTGTTATCATTCTTATTCTCTGAAAAATGGGAAAGAAATCATAAATTCTGCCAGGGTATGTAACCTTATGACCACAACTGTATATAGCTCTATAGAATAAAAGCAGAATCACAGGCAATGGTTTATGTTTAGTGCTTCAATAAAAATAAAAAATAAAATAAAACTAATGGTGTATCAATGTGAATAATTACAAAAGAGAATAACCAATTCATATATATATCATAAAATAAATATTCTTAATAATTCATAATTCATATTAAATAAACCAGCAATGTAAATTATCAAACATAATTAAGTGTAAAAAAGTACAAAACAAAGAAATAGTCCAAATCCTCAGGTGATACTCAGAGTGTTCTGTTAGAGCATAGTGTTTAACACAAACAAAATAGTGTTAAGGTACTCAGGAGGTGCAATCGCCACATATATTAACATAGTAACATAGTAACATAGTAGGTGAGGTTGAATAAAGACACAAGTCCATCAAGTCCAACCTATGTGTGATTATGTGTCAATATTACATTGTATATCCCTCTATGTTGTGGTCATTCAGGTGCTTATCTAATAGTTTATTGAAGCTATTGATGCTCCCTGCTGAGACCACCGCCTGTGGAAGGGAATTCCACATCCTTGCCACTCTTACAGTAAAGAACCCTCTACGTAGTTTAAGGTTAAACCTCTTTTCTTCTAATTTTAATAAGTGGCCAGGAGTCTTGTTAAACTCTCTTCTGCGAAAAAGTTTTTTTCCTATTGTGGGGTCACCAGTACAGTATTTGTATATTGAAATCATATCCCCTCTCAAGCGTCTCTTCTACAGTGGGAATAAGTTCAGTGCTCGCAACCTCTTCTCATAACTAAGATCCTCCAGACCCTTTATTATCTTTGTTGCCTTTCTTTGTACTCGCTCCATTTCTAGTACATCCTTTCTGAGGACTGGTGCCCAGAACTGGACAGCATACTCTAGGTGCGGCCGGACCAGAGTCTTGTAGAGCTGGAGAATTATTGTTTTATTTCTGGAGTTGATCCCTTTTTAATGCATGCCAATATTCTGTTTGCTTTGTTAGCAGCAGCTTGGCATTGCATGCCATTGCTGAGCCTATCATCTACTTTGACCCCCAGATCCTTTTGCATCCTAGATTCCCCCAGAGGTTCTCCCCCCAGTGTACAGATTGCATTCATATTTTTGCCACCCAAATGCATTATTTTACATTTTTCTACATTGAACCTCATTTGCCATGTAGTTGCCCACCCCATTAATTTGTTCAGATCTTTATGTAAGGTTTCCACATCCTGCGGAGAAGTTATTGCTCTGCTTAGCTTAATATCATCCACAAATACAGAGATTGAACTATTTACCCCATCCTCCAGATAGTTTATGAACAAATTAAATAGGATTGGTCCCAGCACAGAACCCTGGGGGACCCCATTTTCCACCCCTGACCATTCTGAGTACTCCTCATTTATCACCACCCTCTGAACTCGCCCTTGTAGCCAGTTTTCAATCCATGTACTCACCCTATGGTTCATGCCAACAGACCTTATTTTGTACAGTAAACGTTTATGGGGAACTGTGTCAAATGCTTTTGCAAAATCCAGATACACCACTTCTACAGGCCTTCCTTTATCTGGATGGCAACTCTTCCTCCTCATAGAAGGTTAATAGATTGGTTTGGCAAGATCGATTCTTCGTTAATCCATACTGATTACTGCTAATGATACCATTCTCATTACTAAAATCTTGTATATAGTCCCTTATCATCCCCTCCAAGAGTTTACATACTATTGATGTTAGGCTAATTGGTCTGTAATTCCCAGGGATGTATTTTGGGCCCATTTTAAATATTGTTGCTACATTGGCTTTTCTCCAATCAGCTGGTACCATCCCAGTCAGTAGACTGTCAGTAAAAATTAGGAACCATGGTCTGGCAATTACTTGACTGAGTTCCCTAAGTACCCTTGGGAGCAGGCCATCTGGTCCCGGTGATTTATTAATGTTAAGTGTCCCAAGTCTAATTTTAATTCTGTCCTCCGTTAACCATGGAGGTGCTTCCTGTGATGTGTCATGAGGATAAACACTGCAGCTTTGGTTACTGAAGCCCCCTGATTCCCTCATGAAGACTGAGGAGAAGAATAAATTCAATACCTTCGCCATCTCCCCATCCTTTGTAACCAGATGTCCTTCCTCATTCCTCAAATCAGAGAGGAAAACACAAGCGCCTTACTAGGTATAGCGTATAGAGTATTTATTGGCAATAATTAGAATATAATTACAAAGGTAAGGTAATAAAAAGCATGAACCACTGCAGTTCTTCCCCGTCTGTGGAGCGGTGTGTCAGGATGGCCTTCTGTGGCTGGATGCTTGGAGGGACCCTGCCGGTGGTTTCCAGCACATCCTGGAGCCTTGGAATGCATGGGCAGACAATCCTACGGTCACTTCCCAGATGTGATGGGATGCCTAAGACAACGCGTTTGCGGAGCATGCGCTCCTTCTGAAGGCCTTCTGAAGGCCATCCTGACACACACTGCTCCACGGATGGGAATGAACTGCAGTGATTAATGCTTTTTATTATCGTATATACTTGAGTATAAGCTGAGTTTTTCAGACCATTTTTAGGCTGAAAAACCCTTCTTCGGCTTATACTCGAGTGAATGTCAAGTTAAGAAAAAATGTCCCAAAATGGAAGCGAAATAGGGGCGGGGCTGCCCCGCTGGGTGCCGCTCATGAATTGGCCCGTCGCCCCTGTCCGTTTCCCCTCCCTCCCATGTTGTGTGTCAAGCCGCATAATGATGTCCCACCTCCTAGACCGCCTCTTGTGATAGACGGCACAGTGATCCAATGATAGGAATCATTGTGCCGTGTGTCATAGGCGGCAGGACATTGTTACCTTGACTGCATGGCGATACAGATCTAACACAGCGGGACATCGTGACATCTACCAGGAACTTGTCAGGCTGTATATGATGGGCACTAATGGGCTCTGGCAGGCTGTATTTCATGGGCAGTAGCAGGCTGCATTTCATGGGCACTGATGCGCACTGGCAGGCTGTATTTCATGGGCACTGATGGGCACTGGCAGGCTGTATTTCATGGGCACTGATGCGCACTGGTAGGCTGTATTTTATGGGCACTGATGTGCACTGGCAGGCTGTATATCATGGGCACTGGCAAGCTGTATTTCATGGGCACGGATGGGCACTGGCAGGCTATATTTCATGGGCACTGATGGGCACTGGAAGGCTGTGTTTCATGGGCACTGATAGGCTGTATATGATGGGCGATTTACCGGTAGCTGCTGCATTTCCCACACTAGGCTTATACTCGAGTCAATACATTTTTCCAGTTTTTTTGTGGTAAAATTAGGTGCCTCGGCTTATATTCAGGACAACCTATACTCGAGTATATATGGTACAATAATATTCTAATTATCGCCAATAAATTCCCTATATGCTACATTTAGTATGGCGCTTGTGCTTTCTTCTAAGTTCTCCTCTTCTTGCTTGCCCACTGAGCTGCCACCGAGTGAGCCCACCCAGTGACTTTATTGGACTTTATGAACATTTTACAGAGTACACTTAGAGTCTTTACATTCATCCCATTGATTGTTCAGAGCACTCCTGGGATGCACCAACACTAACTTTTTGCACCAATACTCCATGTATTTGTATTATTTAGGATCATACTGTGGTAACAACCTTAATAGGTGTCATTATCTTGTGTGAATTGTCAGTAGAATAATGCCCTGTACACACGGTCGGACATTGATCGGACATTCCAACAACAAAATCCATGGATTTTTTCCGACGGATGTTGGCTCAAACTTGTCTTGCATACACATGGTCACACAAAGTTGTCAGAAAATCAGATCGTTCTGAACGTGGTGATGTGAAACACGTACGTCGGGACTATAAACGGGGCAGTAGCCAATAGCTTTTGTCTCTTAATTTATTCTGAGCGTGCGTGGCACTTTGTGCGTCAGATTTGTGTACACACGATCGGAATTTCCGACAACGGATTTTGTTGTCGGAAAATTTTATAGCAAGCTCTCAAACTTTGTGTGTTGGAAATTCCGATGGAAAATGTGTGATGGAGCCCACACACGGTCGGAATTTCCGACAATAAGGTCCTATCACACATTTTCCATCAGAAAATCCGACCGTGTGTACAGGGCATAACACAAAAATCCAAATTACATTAGAAGATTTAGTAGAGGTAAATCGTGGATCTATGTAAAATTATATCCACATACATATAAAATTAGATTTATATTATTGTCCCCATGAAACAGGATAAATAGGCCATGTACATAAACACATCCCTAAAAAGAGCATACAAACATAGCCAGGTCCCTCTATCAAACAATTATTCTTACCTAATATAGAAGCTTACTACGAACAACACACTGCTATGTGTTAAAAAAAAAAGGTCATTACACTATTACTTTATATAACAAATAAACCAAAATTTAAAAGAGTCTTTTAGCTACCCATATTACAATTTGATTTCTAAGAAATAATAACAAGTTGTTGAAGTGCAGGAAGTTGTAAAATGTTAGTATTTCATGTGACCATCTATAATCCTACTCTTGACAGCTAAGCAGAAATTGGTATTACTGAATACGGATTTATTCTGCATATTCTTACAGTTATAACCTGTGCCAACATCAGGCTGTATAAATGCCAAAACCAAATAACACAAACACACAATCTGCACCCATTATACTCTATATGCACAGTGCTTAACAAAACAACATCAAATGGTATAAAGTCATGCAGGTCCCACTATGTAGACTTTAATAACAATTGTTTTGCTGTGTAGTTGCATATGTATATTTTTTTGCCCAGTAGTCCTCTGAAACTAGTATTGTCCAATAGCATATATTATCAAGGATATACTTGAAGAAGCTTGGTGTGATGGTTGTAAAAAGGGCAATATAAATCACTTAGGTACCTTGCAGCAGATGTATTGTAATGTTCATCCACTTGCCTCAATCCAAGACAAACGACAAATCAGAAACCATTGTGGCAATGCTCTCATCATTGTCCACATATTGTATATGATATGATATACAGTTGTGCTCATAAGTTTACATACCCTGGCAGAATTTATGATTTATTGGCCCTTTTTCAGAGAATATGAATGATAACAAAAACTTTTCTTTCACTCATGGTTAATGTTTGGCTAAAGCAGTTTATTATCAATCAACTGTGTTTACTCTTTTTAAATCATAATGGCAACATAAACTACCCAAATGACCCTGATCAAAAGTTTACATACCCCAGTTCTTAATGCTGTGTATTGCCCCCTTTAACATCAATGACAGCTTGGAATGTCCAAGTACGTCCCGTGCGCAGCTTCCTGGCTTATGAATGCAAATGTTCCTCCAGTATTTTTTGATAACATACTGCATTCACCTTGCTATCAATTTTAATTCCCTGTGTGTTTGTAGCTCACACATCCCCAAAACCCTTTCCTGTTTTATACAGTTCTATCTACTACCTAACTACCTTTTCCTGCAGATCCTTTGACAATTCTTTTGCTTTCCCCATGACTCATAATTCAGAAATGTCAGTGCAGCACTGGATGAAAGATGCAAGGGTCTGTCAAAAGCCCAGAAACTCATTGACCTTTTATACGCACACACTAATTACAAGCAAACAGATCATAGGTTGGGATAGTTACCCTTAATAGCCATTCAAACCCCTTTGTGTCAACTTGTGTGCATGTTATCAGGCCAAAATCACCAGGGTATGTAAACTTTTGATCAGGGTCATTTGGGTAGTTTCTGTTGTCATTATGATTTAAAAAAAGTAAACACAGTTGTTTAATATTAAATGGCTTCAGCCAAACACTAACCATGCGTGAAAGTAATGTTTTGTGTTATCATTCATATTCTCTGACAAATGGGCAAGAAATCATAAATTCTGCCAGTGTATGTAAACTTATGAGCACAACTGTATATAGCCTTATAGAATAAAAGCAGAATCACAGGTAATGGTTTATGTTTAGTGCTTCAATAAAAATAAAAATTAAAATAAAACCAATGGTGTATCAATGTGAATAATTACAAAAGAGAATAATCAATTCATATATATATCATAAAATAAATATTCTTAATAATTTATAATTCATATTAAATAAAACAGCACTGTAAATGTATCAATGTATCAAACATAATTAAGTGTAAAAAAGTCCAAAACAAAAAAATAGTCCAAATCCTCAGGTGATACACTTATAGTGTTCTGTTAAAGCATTGTGTTGAACACAAACAAAACAGTGTTAAGGTACTTAGGAGATGCAATCCCCACATATATTCACGCCTCTTACCAGATGGCTAGGATCTCAAATTATAGAGATCTAACTCGCCCCTGTAAAGAGCCTCTGCTCTTATCCACGGATTTGGCAAACAGGGTATAATCATGTCAGTGAATCCCAGAATTGATGTTACCTCAGGCCAAATCCAATGGGCCAGACAACGCAAGCAGGTAAAAAGCTCCCCACATAAATCTGGACAAATTGACCTTACATATTCTGTTTTTTGTCCTTTTCCAAGGACTTATTCACACCCCATGGGTCCCCGGATTTCCCACTTTTGCATAGAGATTTAACAGAAATGGGAATCCAAACAGCAAAACAGGGCAGACAAACAGGGAGCAAGGAGCACATGTTATAGATGCTATTCTAAGCATGACACTGAAGCCTTGGCTGGCTTACATCAGGTTTGGTCTCCACTTAGAGACTGGCTATATCAATCATCTTGCAGGTGGACAGACTGGCAGAGAAAATGCCTCACAGCCATAACCATGGTGCTGGAATGAGACCAGCTATCAAGAAACAGGAGCACTACACGCTCCTGACATTATCCCCCCTTTAACTATCTCCCACCCGGCCACTGCACATATATGGCCAGGTGGGTGCTTTCTGCTTCTGAGTGGACATTCAGGAACGTCCCTCAGAAGGAGGGGATCATGCGCATGCGTGCCCATGCAGCGGCACAATCCCGATGCACTCATGTCACCGGGACACGGCCCATCTCTGATCGGCAGGAGGGCTCTGCGATTGGCCCTCCTGATCACATGACAGCTGTGTCCAATCGGGGCCATCATGTGATGTAAATAGAGAGCTGGTTGCTAGGCGATCGGCTCTCCTCTCCTCACACGGAAGTTGTCAGTAAGGAGAGGAGAGCAGATCGCTGCAGCCAGCCGGTGATCAGTATGAGCTGTCTTTAACAGCTTTTTACACACTGATCACCAGCACAGTGTCCCCACACAATGTAAACACACAATGTCCTCAAAATAGTGTCCCCAAAACACTGTCCCCACACACATGTCCCCACACAGTAAAAACACCTGTCCCTCACATATGTAACACTAAAATCATATGTCCCAATGATCATCTGCAAACATATGTCCGTGATCATCTGCACACATATGTCGGTGATCATCTGCGCACATCTGTACATGATCATCTGCGTACATCTGTCCGTGATCACACAAACCAATTATTATACACTTAACAGGATTTTTTTTACCAAAGACATGTAGCAGATTACATTTTGGCTTAAATTTATGACAAAATTTGATTTTATTGGATTTCTTTTCAAACAGAAAGTAGAAATTTTTTTTTCAAAATTTCCGCTCTTTTTTCCGCTTATATCGCAAAAAAAAATTGATTTGTGTATATATACAACCAAAAGAAAGCTCCATTTGTGTGAACAAAATGATAAAAATTTCATTTGGGTACAGTGTTGCATGACCGCGCAATTCTAATTGAAAGTGTAAGAGCGCTGATAGTTGAAAATTAACCCGGGAGGGAAAGGGACGGAAGTACCCAGTATTGAAGTGGTTAAGGAGGAGCCCCTGGATCTATAGAGGCAGGCTGGACATCGGGCACCGAACCATGAGAGACAAGCTGGGCATCAGGCATGGCTACATGTTCCTGACATTTTTGTTGTTCAAAGAAAAATAGTGTCTTAAATTGCAGGCAAATGACATTTTCCTGCTACATGTTTTTAAAAGGTACACATACCCCTCCAAAGGACCCCCCAAATATATAGCTGACATTGAGTCTACTATGTATTTTGGAGAAACTTTGCAGGTGTCTGTGTGTTTTGTTTTTTTCAAAGCCATTATAATTATTGTTTTGGCAAATTTAAACCTTTCATGTCATTACATGCCATTTTATGTTTCCTCTGCATTTTCTCTCACCTCCTATTTTTCTCTGACAAACCAAGTCTCCTCCACTTTTGACAGTTGTCTCCTGTATCTCCATCTTCCATTCTCCAACTTTCAATACATTTTACTCATTCCCACCTATTTCATTCCCAAAATTACCACGTTCATGTGCAGGTACATATTTGCTAGTGTAAAATAAATAAATAAAGAATCGGTCCAACTACAAGAGAGTCACACCTTCCATATGAGATATGACATTACCTATAATACTGTAAAACACTACTCCCAACAATGGTTTCATCAACAGATATAAGAAACCAGCAAGTAATTTAGCCCACCACTACCCAACCCATAACTAAAATAGCCATCAAAAAGTGTTAGAGAAAGTTGGTTGTCAATGCCTGCAATGCAAAATAAAATAAAAAATGTTGGCTGCGCCTATCCGTGTGCAATTAATGTTTTTAAACCAAAACCTTACTTTCAAACCACAAAACTGCTTTCATTATTCAGTGACAAACTTTCTTGTGTACAATAAAATAAAATAAGTCCCAGATGACTATCATTCAATTAGTAGTGCTTTTCTTCTTTCAAATGTTTTTCCCTTTAAATGTGCTTCTAATATCCCACAGAGTTTCAACCTTCACTCTTGTGGATTTCAGCTAATACAATTGTGCAGTAACTCCCACCACCTTTCATCACTGCGCTCACTTCCAGTTTAGACCTGTTTACAGGTCTAAAATTGCCTTCCCTGGGGTTAATGTCAGGCTCCTCAGCTGTTCAATCCCCTTCCACTCTCCTTCAGTGGTGGCTGGGGTTCTTTTTTTGGGGGGTGGTGGCAAACAATGCACTTTAAAAGGCAGCAGCACCCATATGCTTTTGTATGTTCCACAAACACAGTACTCCGTGCCAATGTTTCTCAACTCCAGTCCTCAAGGCGCCCCAACAGGTCATGTTTTCAGGCTATCCATTATTTTGCACAGGTGATTTGATCAGTTTCACTGCCTTAAAAATTACCACAGCCATTCCATCTGAGGGAAGTCCTGAAAACATGACCTGTTGGGGTTCCTTGAGGACTGGAGTTGAGAAACACTGCTCTGTGCAATGCACTATGGTTGAAAATCACCAACCAAAAAAAAAATCTCTACACCAAAATTATGTAAAGTGATATATTGAGAAGATTTTGATTATTTCTTAGTTTTTTCTAACCAACTTGCTCTACCACATAATCATAACAATGACATACATAAGTCAATCTTCACCTGCCATACTGCATCTCTATGCATACTGTATACATACATATTGTGGCATGAACATCTACAACTATGATATAAAAAATATTATTTACAGACTGATTAAAACATTCTCTCACCTGTATTTGTAAGTGCCAATCTAAGCAGTACTACCAGTATGGTGGTCTTCATGTTGCAACTCGAAGGTTAGAGCTAAAGCTGACAAGTGCTCAATACCCTTACCAATAAGAAAAATGAGTAAGCCATCATCAAGTTTTATTTGACCTGATATGATCTTTAGTAGGATTGTAATAATTCTTTGTAATATCATATTAAACCCATTAAGGATGGGTTAGTCAGATATCAGAAGGCAATAATTAACAAAAGGGAAAATGATTCCAAGTTTCTACAAATGGTACACAATACATTTCTGACAATCTTCTTGAGAACATACCTTGGATTGAGATAATAGTATTGTAATAAAAAAACTATGGTTTGGAATAAAAAGTGCTTTTGCAAACTAAATATCTTTTTGTTGCTGTTTGCTGGGATAGGGATATTTGCTTCACCAGTGAATCTAAGTATTTTTTTGTAAACTGGTAAGGTGGTCTGTAGCACACCCCCTAAGGAGCACTCTGAGACTAAAGCCAGCCATAGATGATGTGATTTTCTGTCCTGAAACCATGGGTTGCAGGAACATAAATTGCTCGATGGGGGGCGCATGCGCGGCACGTAAGATGGCGGACGTGTGAGAGCTGAGCTCCGGTCCCTGTCTCCTCACCGTGGCTCCTGCACTGCTAAATCAGCATCCATTGCCCCAGGTTCAACATCATCCACAGCCAGTGGTCCCCGGGCATCCTATGGGAAAAATTGGCTACCAAAAAGGCATCTATCGCGGATTTGTCCCACCATCACAGTCTCAGCCTAGCCAGCACATGGAGCACTTTCTCCTTAGGCTGCAATCCCTGGCCTCGAGTAGCCAGCTCACCCCGCCGACTCCCGCCGATCTCCCCGTAAGGGCTAAAAGTATACTTCAAGGGGACCACATGTACCAGCAAACCCAGCCTTTTGAGTCTGCAGCGATGGTGACTATTGCTGTGCTGGACTTAAAGCTACAAACCCTACTTCAGGACCTGACTAACAGTAGAGATTGGTAAAATTGCACATGAACTTAGAGGGGAGATAGACCTACTTGGGAAATGCACTGATACACTAGAAAACAAATTTGAAGAGCTTGTTCAGTATGTGTACGTCCTAGAAGAAGATAATGCTGCCATTAAACACACAGTCTCTCAACTCCAATTGCAACAAGAAGATTTGGAGAATAGGGAACCCTGTCAAAATTTAAGGATCCTTGGTGCCCTGAAACTGTCAGTGACAAGGAACTGCATCCATATCTACTGGCCTTGTTTGTCACCATGGCACCCCATATCCCGGATATCAATTGGCACCTTGATAGAGCTAGCAGGTCTCTGGCCCCCAAACCACCTCCTGGCTTCAACCCAAGAGACATTGTTGTTCACTTTCACTACTACAAAAGCAAGGAAGCTCTCACTATTGCAACACGTCTCGCATTTAAACACGCTAAGATTCAAATTTTCAGTAGTCTTTCCCCCATTACATTGGCAAAAAGGTGCAGTCTATGCCCTGTCACTACTCACCTACAAAACCACCAAGTTACCTACTACTGGGGTTTCCCCTTTTGCCTATCTGCCTCTAAAGATAGTGTCTAGTTCTCGTTGAGAGACCTCCATGAGAGTGAAGCCTTCATTCGCAATTTGGGTCTTCCACCCATTCCTGAGGATGAACTTCAGCTTCCTGTCCTGAAACCAAAGCCACTTCTGACACCGGCCAAGATCTGTACCCCAGTTCGTCGAAGACCGCAGAAGCCTTCTTCAACCCCTCAATAAGCTACCGGTTACAGATTTTCCCACCTAATGACTCTCCGCCTCCAGCAGATCTTCTTCAATTCCATGGACAGATGGCGACTAGTTTGTCTATGCTATGGACTCCAAAGCAGGAGTCATCCACTTCTACCTAGAATATCCCCTTCGGATGTCTTGAGGTTTTTTTCTTCATTGTTACTTTGGTTCTCTCCCACTGAAGTTTGTTATATGCTTCTCTGAGGAGACGGGACACCACTGTTGGATCTTGCAGGTAGCCATGCACCTCACCAGAGTCCTATGCTATTGCCTTGGATTCCTGAAGATGTTTTTTCCTTCAGGCCTCTCAAAAAAATTCTTATAATTTTTTTCTATTTCTTTGTGATTTGTTACATTTCTTTTCGGGTTTTTTTGTTTTACCTTCTTTTGGTTTTCAGTTATGCTTTTATGCACCATTTCAACATCCTTGCCTTGCACCATGGATCAGTGTTTGTATGATTACTACTGTATTTTTACTACATTAGCTACATGCCTCTAGGATATAGCATGGCTCTTAAAGTCTTTTCTTGCAATGTGAAGGGCTTGAATTCCATTCAAAAGATGGATAGCCTTGAAGGAATTCAAATCTTCCATTGCAGATGTTATCATGATTCAGGAGACTCATTTCCGACCTGGGGGTTCTTTCAAGTTTGCCTCCAAGCATTACCCTACTGCCCTTTTGGCATCCGACCCCTCTGAGAAAGCTGGTGTTGCGATTTTAATTAAACGTTCCAGCACAATACTTTTCTCTCTTCTTATCCGGACCCCCACGGTCGGTTTGTTCTCCTAAGCTGTACTCACCTGAATACATCATTTACTTTGGCTAATATTTATGCCCCTATTATGGGACAGATTGGTCTTCTTACACGAGTTTGTGAGAAACTACAATCTTTCTCACAACCTTTCATGGTCATAGGTGGAGACATTAATTAGTGCATGTCTCCAACCAATGATAGGTATACATTGTTCCAAAACACTCTACCGATCCAAGCTCAAAAACTATCTACAGTACTTCCTTTCGCAAATTGATTAGATCCAATAATCTTTATGATACATGGAGAGTCAAACACCCTACCCACAAACAATACCCATTTTACTCTCCCCCTCATAAACTATATTCTAGACTGGATCATTTCTTTATAACTGCACCTCTGTTACCGTATGTAGTCTCATCTGAGATAAATCCCATCACTTGGACGGATCATGCACCTATTAATCTGGATATTGCTCTATCTGCTCCAAAGCCCAAAACATGTCATCGGGGTCTCAATAAATCCTTGCTACAGAGACCTGAAATCCAAACTCAACTGCAACAAAAATTGGCAGAATTTTTTCAATTAAATGGAGGTTCAGTGTCGGAGATTTCCACCTTGTGGGAAACCCATAAGACCTTTTCAAGAGGTGAGTGCATCTCTGCGGGCTCTTGCTTAAAGCTGAAATCTGAGCTCCTGATACAGCTATGGTCTGCGGAGATGTGCTTACTTCACTCCCCCATGATGGACCGCTTATGGGCTGTTGTTTTGGTTCGTAACTGTATTAAATCAATCAACATGAGCAAGATATCTAAATCATTATTGCGGTCTAGACAAAAATGTTACGAGTATGCCAACAAATTGCATAGAATGCTGGTTAACAGACTTTGTCATTCAAATCTATTCCTGATCATTTAATGCAGCCAGATGGCACCCCGCCTATTGCCCCGTGGTATGTCTAAGGTGTTTGGTGATTTCTACCAGGGACTTTATAACTGTTTGAGCTCCGATTCTCATTTCCATTTTACACAGGCAAAGTTTCATGATTTTATGGCTTCTCTACAATTACCTGCGATATCCCCCAAACAATAATCTACGATTAACTCGCCTATCACTGTAGAGGAAATAGCAGAAGTGATTAAATGTTTACTGTCCCATAAATCCCCAGGTCCTGATGGACTCCCTTGTATCTACTCAGAGAAATGGCACCCATGGCAAGCACTGAAACTAATTAGGGATGAGCTGAACACCCCCCTGTTCGGTTCACACCAGAACATGCGAACAGGCAAAAAATTTGTTCGAACACGCGAACACCGTTAAAGTCTATGGGACACGAACATAAATAATCAAAAATGCTAATTTTAAAGGCTTATATGCAAGTTATTGTCATAAAAAGTGTTTGGGGACCTGGGTCCCGCCCCAGGGGACATGGATCAATGCAAAAAAAAGTTTTAAAAACGTCCGTTTTTTCAGGAGCAGTGATGTTAATAATGCTTAAAGTGAAACAATAAAAGTATAATATCCTTTTAAATTTCATACCTGGGGGGTGTTTATAGTATGCCTGTAAAGGGGCGCATGTTTCCTGTGTTTAGAACAGTCTGACAGCAAAATGACATTTCAAAGAAAAAAAAGTCATTTAACACTACTTGCGGCTATTAATGCATTGCCGGTCCGACAATACACATAGAAGTTCATTAATAAAAACGGCATGGGAATTCCCCACAGGGGAACCCCGAACCAAAATTTAAAAAAAATGACGTGGGGGTCCCCCTAAATTCCATACCAGGCCCTTCAGGTCTGGTATGGATATTAAGGGGAACCCCGGCCAAGATTAAAAAAAAAAATGACATGGGGGTCCCCCTAAATTCCATACCCGGCCCTTCAGGTCTGGTATGGATATTAAAGGGAACCCCGGCCAAAATTTTAAAAAAATGACGTGGGGGTCCCCCTAAATTCCATACCAGGCCCTTCAGGTCTGATATGGATATTAAGGGGAACCCCGCGCCAAAATAAAAAAAACGGCGTGGGGTCCCCCCAAAAATCCATACCAGACCCTTATCCGAGCACGCAACCTGGCAGGCCGCAGGAAAAGAGGGGGGACGAGAGAGTGCCCCCCCAGAACCGTACCAGGCCACATGCCCTCAGGGAGGCTCCCACTGTGTGATGCTTCTCCTCTTCTGATGGTTCTTAAATAAAGGGGGGTGGGGCCACCCGGTGACCCCGCCCCCCTCTGACGCACGGGGACATGACGGGACTTCCCTGTGGCCTTCCCCATTGACTCCACAGGGAAGTCCTGTCAAGTCACAGTGCATCAAAGAGGGGCGGGGTCACCGGGTGGCCCCGCCCCCCGTTATTTAAGAACCATCAAAAGAGGAGAAGCGTCACACAGCGGGAGCCTCCCTCCATGCCAGCATGGATGCAGAGCGGCTCAAAAAGAAGATAAAGAGAAGAAGATGAAGAGAAGAAGATGAAGAGAAGAGTGGAAGCCTCCCTCCATGCCATGGATGCGGAGCGGCCCAAGGAGAAGAAGGGAATAAGACGCCACAGAGGAGATGCTGGACGAGAACACCGGAGGAAGAGCCAGAAGAACCAGAAGAACCAGAAGAAGAAGATGAAGGAAGATAGAAGATAGAAGAAAGAAGAAAGAAGAAAGAAGAAGCATTTAAATAAAGGAATTGTCAAAAACTGTCTCTTGTCATTTTTGACATTTTTGACAGTTTTTTAGTGAAATAGTAGGTCCTTACCATTTCACACGGGGGAGGGCCAGGATCTGGGGTCACCTTGTTAAAGGGGGCTTCCAGATTCCGATAAGCCCCCCACCCGCAGACCCCTACAACCAGCGGCCAGGGTTGTGGGGATGAGGCCCTTGTCCTCATCAACATGGGGACAAGGTGTTTTGGGGGGCTACCCCAAAGCACCCTCCCAATGTTGAGGGCATGTGGCCTGGTACGGTCCAGGAGGGGGGGCGCTCTCTCGTCCCCCCCTCTTTTCCTGCAGCCTGCCAGGTTACGTGCTCAGATAAGGGTCTGGTATGGATTTTTGGGGGGACCCCACGCCGTTTTTTTTAAAAAAATTGGCGCGGGGTTCCCCTTAATATCCATACCAGACCTGAAGGGCCTGGTATTGAATTTAGGGGGACCCCCCACGCAAATTTTTTTAAAATTTTGGCCGGGGTTCCCCTTAATATTTATACCAGACCTGAAGGGCCTGGTATGGAATTTATGGGGACCCCCACGTCATTTTTTAAAAAAAATTTGGTTCGGGGTTCCCCTGTGGGGAATTCCCATGCCGTTTTTATCAATGAACTTCTATGTGTATTGTCGGACCGGCAATCCATTAATAGCCGTGAGTAGTTTTAAATGACTTTTTTTCCTTTGAAATGTCATTTTGCTGTCAGACTGTTCTAAACATGGGAAACATGCGCCCCTTTACAGACATATTATAGACACCCCCCAGGTACGAAATTTAAAGGGATATTACACTTTATTGTTTCACTTTAAGCATTATCAAAATCACTGCTACCGAAAAAACAGCAGTTTTTAAAACTTTTTTTTGCATTGATACATGTCCCCTGGGGCAGGACCCAGGTCCCCAAACACTTTTTATGACAATACCATGCATATAAGCCTTTAAAATTAGCACTTTTTATTTCTCCCATAGACTTTTAAAGGGTGTTCCGCGGCATTCAAATTTGCCGCGAACACCCCAAATTGTTCGCTGTTCTGCAACTTGCGAACAGCCCATGTTCAAGTCGAACATGAGTTCGACTCGAACTCAAAGCTCATCCCTACTCTTTAATCTTTCAATTAACAAATTATGGATTGGCACTACATAAACTGGCGGCGGAGGATCTTCTTTCCTTCCTGAAAAAGGACTAGAGATAACAGCTTTAAGTAAGGAGACATGAAACACAGGGTGCACTTTATAAGAACTCGGGAGTGACAGTTCAAAGGCTACTGGATTGATCTCCCGTCTAATCTTGAATGGGCCAATAAATCTTGGTCCCAATTTCCGGGAGGGACAAGGAAGTTTAAGATTTGCCGAGGAGAGCCAAACCTCATCTCCAACCTTAAAGCTAGGGGTCTCCCCCCTCTTTTTGTCATATTGTTCCTTGTAGTCCTCTTGGGCCTTCTGCATGGTTAACCGGAGAGTTTGAAAGTTAGTCTGAATGGATTTTATCCTGTCTTGAACTGCTGGAACTGAGGTCTCTGGAATGACATTAGGTAGAAATGAAGGATGGAACCCATAGTTGGCCCAAAACGGTGATTGATCGGTGGTTGAGTGTACTGAGTTATTGTATGCGAACTCCGCACAGGGGAGTATCAAGTACCAGTCATCCTGGGAAGTGGAGCAAAAACAGCGTAAATATTGTTCTAAGCTCTGATTAGTCCTTTCAGTCTGACCATTGCTCTGGGGGTGATAGGCAGAGGATAGGCAAACTTCAATAGACAAAACTTTGCAGAGCTCTTTCCAAAATCGGGAAGTAAATTGGACCCCTCTATCAGACACAATGCTGTCAGGAAGGCCGTGAAGTCTGACTATCTCTCTTATGAAGGCCTTTGGTGTATCTGCAGCGGAAGGAGTACCTATCATAGGCACGAAGTGTGACATCTTGGACAGACGGTCTACAACAACTAGAATCGTTGTGAATCTTTCAGAGGGTGGCAGCTCTACTATGAAGTCCATAGATATATTCCTCCATGGTTGTTCTGATACTGGCAAAGGACGTAGCAGACCCCAAGACTTAATGTTGGACCCCTTGTTTCGCTGGCAGGTAGTGCAGGAGCTTACATACTTTTTGCAATCAGTTTTCAAGGTAGGCCACCAAAAGGATCGCTGAATAAGATCTATAGTTTTCCGTACACCGAAGTGGCCAGCAAGTTGATGATCATGTAAAGTTTGTAAGACCTGGATTCTGGCTTGTTGTGGGACAAAGATCTTGTCCTGATACCAGAGATACCCCCCCTGGCTTCTTAAAGAGGAAGTCTCTGGTTCCTGGCATTGGCGGGAGGCCTGTTCAAGAGAAGATCTTAGATCAGGTTGAATCAAAAGAAAGTTCTATGGAGACAAGATTGTACTGGATGTTGTTTCTTCTGGGGTATCAGGAACCATTCGGGATAAAGCATCGGCCTTGCCGTTCTTGAAGCCAGGGCGGTAGGTGATGTGAAAGTTGAATCGTGAAAAGAACAGATATGTATATAGGCAATAATGAATCAATTAAATTAGATAAATATATAAATACACAATTATAAATATATAAAGATATAAAGTGTCTCTTCAGTATTGCAGCAGCGCTGTGCACCCCAATTAAACAGGGTCTCTTTCTTAATCTATTTCAGAAAGTTCAAACCCGGATCTGATAGCCAGAGTCCCACCAATAAATAATCAAGATGTATTCTGTGAGGGTAGTAATCCTTTCACCAAGCAATACACCACGTGCTGGGGTCCCCAATGAAAACTCACTCACCAGAAATCAGATCAATAAAAGCCTTGATTAATAGTAGTAAATCTGCATCAATATCCAAAGCGACCACCAGATGTCAGTATTATTCCCAGTAGTTCCAATAGGATATGTAGAAGAAACAAAAATGCTCACACAGCGTGATACTGCTAAACATCTTTATTTGAACCATCCAAACATCCCCTTAAAACCATGCGTACCAAAATTTAATAAACATTGAGCAAAGATAACAAAGTGCACTGTGCCTGATTGCGTCCTCCAGTCGTGAAAACCTGTCAGGAGCGCTCCCGATAAAAATAGCTGCGTTTTACCACGGACGCTATAGGCAGCTCGGTGTGAAAGGGGTCTTAGAGTTTAAAACTGGAGCACACATAAGGGGCTAACAGTAGTGAAGAAGAAAAATGACCCTGCATCGGTGGTGTAATTGGATGGAAAAAAATGCCCCTTCATCGGTGATGTCATTGGATGGAAAAAAAATGGCCCTGCATCGGTGGTGTCATTGGATGGAAAAAAATCGCCCTGCATCGGTGGTTGCGTTATGAGATATGATGGTTATCATGCAGCTTCCAGGGACAATCTCCTGAAATTGAGAACTGGCCCCATGTCACCAAAATCATCCCAATATATGCACCGATTTGTAAAAAAATCCCTACTCTCTAATTTATAGTAGTCAGTTTATACAACAATTTTATCAATATGCCTTTGTTAATATGCCTTGAAATCAATTTGGATATATCAATAAAATACAATTTAAGTTCTCAGTAACTTATAGTTTAAAATAAGTTTAATATAAAATCAATATATTGAAAATATATATAATTAAAAAATGTGCTGTGAATTGGATAAGAACCAGAACTTTCAACACTATAAGCCTGGTACTCTACCCACTATACTATCAGTTAAGGGTTCTTAATTGTTGCTTTCTTAATGTTTAATATGTGGTTCATTATCTGTGAAACAACTATATTAATCCGGAGGAGTGAATTATGATCGATTTGCTATGACCAGTCTCCTGAAATTGTGAACTGCCCCCCAGGGGAAACTGAAGATGACACCCTAATGATCCCATCTGATCACCCTAATAATATATACACAGTTTTTCTTTGAAATCTCTACTCTCTTAGTTATAGTAGCCAGCATATACTACAACTTTGTGTGCTCAATATATCAGTATGTCTTTGTTAATATACCTTAAAATCAATTTTGGATGTATTGATAAAATACAATTTAAGCCCTCACTATCTCATATTTTAAAATATATATGTATAAAAAAAATGCCCTCACCTGGACTAGAACCCACAACTTCACCAATCTAAGTGTGCTGCTCTAACCACTACACTATCACTCAGTAGTGCTTTGTACCTGCTTTTATGTTTAATATGAGGTTAATTGTATGTGAAACATCTCTATTAGTCCAGACAAGTAATTGCTATGATCATAGACACACATTGTCCTGCTGCTTTCTAGCCATTCACAATTCCCTCATGTAGGGGCAAAAGTGCAATGTTTCCTACAAGTTGGGGTGCAGAGCTGTGCTGTGCTGGCCATTGTGTTCTGTTATCTATGGAAGCTGTGCCCCCCCCCCCCACTCACACACACACAATACACACGTTTTCAGCATGGCTCTTTATGTTGGAGCAGATGACAGAGAAGGATAAGACAGCAGAGGAACCAGAGAATCCAGCACTGCCTGCCTCCCTATACTGTGTGCTGTAACTAAGATAGATTTACATATCCATATACAGAGCAGAAGACATGTATGTCTGCAGAATGATGATCTGTGGGTGTTACTACATTATTGCTCATTGGTCCTAAAATCTTCCTATAGACTACTATATTTATAAACTCAGAATTCTGACTTTGAAACTCAGAATTCTGACTTTGAAACTCAGAATTCCAACTTTAAAACTCAGAATTCTGACTTTTAATCTCAGAATTCTGACTTTTAATCTCAGAATTCTGACTTTGAAACTCAGAATTCTGACTTTTAATCTCAGAATTCTGACTTTTAATCTCAGAATTCTGACTTTGAAACTCAGAATTCTGAATTTGAATCTCAGAATTCTGACTTTGAATCTCAGAATTCTGTATTTTTTTTTTAAACTTACAATTCGGAATTTCAATCTCAGAATTCTGAGTTTCAAAGTCAGAATTCAGTTTTTTTTTTTTATGATGGCCCCAGGGCTCTTCCATAGGTATTTACTATAGTGCCGGGTAAAAAAAGACACTTGAGTTAAAACGAGAGCTATTTTCAGGTCTGAGCATGCTCAGTTGTGTTGGCACCTAGTTGTCCAAAACGGGGAATTTTTCACTTCTCAGACTTTTAAAGATATTTCAGTGTAGAAATCACTTTTTCACACAGTTTAAAAGCAGATTATCTTTAAATATTATACCGCATATTTCAGTACCATTTAGACAATTATATCATGCTCTAAACATTATTTCCATGTGCACTACTCCAGGTTTTAGCAGAGTAAGGGTTTGGGCGCTATTTGGTTTCAGGGAACTATAGTAAATTCGATTTTGGGAGTATTTTCTCACCAGCGCTATAGTGAATACAGTTTTAGCGCTAATTAGAGCTAATTAGAGCTAAATTGCCACGAATTAGCGCTAATTAGCGGCAATTAGTGCTAATTAGCACCACAGCTCTATAGTAACTGACCCCCAATGGGACAAAAACACATAACAACTTAAACAGATTATCTGCTTCCCGACCGCCTCGCGCAGATATACTGCGACAGAAGGACATGTACAGGAAGATTAACGTACCTGTACGATGTCTGCGGGGATACCCACAATCGTCTCACGGTGAGGAAGAATGGGGAGATGCTAATGTAAACAAGCATCTCCCGTTCTGCCTAATGACACTGACACTGATCACAGCTCCCTGTAATCGGAAGCAGTGATCAGTGTAGTGTCACACACAGCCCCCCCCACAGTTAGAATCACTTCCTAGGATACACTTAACCCCTACAGCGCCACCTAGTGGTTAACCCCTTCACTGCCAGTCACATTTACACAGTAGTCAATGCATTTTTAATTGCACTGATCGCTGTATAAATGTGAATGGTCCCAAAATCACGCCAAAAGTGTTCAATGTGTCCGCCATAATGTTGCAGTCATGATAAAAATAGCTGATCGCCGCCATTACTAGTAAAAAAAATATCAATAAAAATGCCATAAAACTATTCCCTATTTTGTAGATGTTATAACTTTTGTGCAAACCAATCAATAAACGCTTATTGCGATTTTTTTTTTACCAAAAATATCTAGAAGAATACGTATCGGCCTAAACTGAGGGAAAAAATGTTTTTTTTATATATTTTATATATTTTGGGGATATTTATTATAGCAGAAAGTAGAAAATAATGTTTTTTTAAAATTGACGCTTTTTTTTGTTTATAGCGCAAAAAATTAAAGGCAGAGGTGATCAAACAACACCAAAAGAAAGCTCTATTTGTGGGAAAAAAAGGGCTTCAATTTTGTTTGGGAGCCATGTTGCACGACCGCGCAATTGTCAGTTAAAGCAGCGCAGTGCCGAATCACAAAAAATGCTCTGGTCTTTGGCCAGCCAAATGATCCGGGGCTTAAGTGGTTAAATCAGGAGACCTCAAGAATCAGGTTGCTTTGATCTGATGACATTTGCTCTGAGTCTCACAGTCTGAACTTAGTCATTGATGGTAATGGGGCATCTAGGCCCTAAATATGAATCTAGGGCCTAGATTCCCAAAGTCTGTGTGTTTTGGGGTGGCATGAACTTGAATCAGAAATAAGACCACTCCAAGGGTCCCCCAGGCACCCACCTCCCAAAGAATAGCGTACCCTTAAAAGCCAGGGCCCATAGTCAGTAGACAAGCTGCTAGCATGCGGTTCTCTCCAAAAGTCTCTGTTTCCGTTGAGTCTGTCACAGTGCCTTAAATCTTCATGTTAAGTGGCCCACCTATAGAATGTCCACTACTAAATTACATGCATATATGTACCAAGAGTCCAGGTAAACCTACCAAGACTCAAAAAGTAGCTACCTGTGCAGCAGAAATCATAAATCAGTTGGTTTAAAAAGTTACAAATTTATTAATCAACTATGATAGATTATCGTGTGTAAACAATCACAATACAGCTCCATGTAAAGTAGTTCACGGGTCTCATACACCTGATGAGTTACCCGGAAATTCAAAAATTCCAAACAAACACAGGTAAACACATAAACATATCACACTGTTGCACTGTCCTTGTAGATGATTGACAAGGAAGGACACTCCACTCCCACACACACACACACAGCAATTGTCCAGACGTCAACTTTTAAGCATTTACCCGCAAAGGAAAAAAGGACAGCAATTTAAATAAAAAATATCAGTTTGGAAAATTCCATGGAAAGGTGATTAGGCATTGCCCTAGAAAAATTCACCATGCTATGCTGATTTCCTGCAGGTAAACCCCCGGGGGAATATAAATGATCTATCTAACAATCACAGATGACCAAATCTCTTGTTGTACGATACCCCTGGCTATAATAATCAGGAAACCTGAAGTGTATACACAGGTGGGATTTGGGTCACTGGCTGGAATGTACTGGTCATAGGAAGTCACTGGTATCTTTACCCAAACAGCATAGTCTCCAAATGTATTTCAAATCAGAGGTATGGGCTGTTACACAGTTCAAGGTGGTAAGTAAGGTCGGCTAGATCAGCTGGTTGTGAATCAATCCCTCGTGATTACTATGCCGGTATGCTTACTGATATACAGATCTGCCCGGCGTTCGTTTCATCCCTTTCACAGTCTAGTTCCATAAACGGGTACATATACTATATGGTGTGAAGGCGTCTTACCGCTCCGTTGGCCGACTTGGGCGTCTATTTTACCCTTCAGACCACTCACACCATCTGTTATTCTCTGTCCCCGATCGTAGAGATGGCTTCAATTGATCACCGCCTTCATCCACTAAGCCGATGCCGCTCGTAGATTCAACACACGTTGGATGTGTGGATAAGAAGCGCAGCTGCGCTAGTTCAATGGCTTTTCCTGATGCTTCCCGTGCACGGGGGATTCCGCATAAGTCGACGTCACATGACAGCTGTGACGTCAACGCGTTTCGCTTCCTTCAATGGGCGTAGCTTCGTCTGGACGTGTCTCCAGCCTGCTTATGTTTGTAAACAAAGTGGCCATGGATAACCATATTTGATAAATGATTTTAGCCAGATTCCATGGCACTGCTGTTTGCATTCCAGTGCTGCTCAGGAAATATTCAATGGAAGTAGAGCAGTAAAGTATTGTCATGTGTGGATCGTTGTGTTTAATGACTTGTGCATGACAATCCCCCCTGTCACTACCTTGCCACAAATGAACACTCCCTGGCCGGCTAATACATGTCAACAAACCATAATATGGTCATAACCATATTTAGTCAATGATGTCACCAGGTATGCCCACCATTTTGTGTACAAATTGAAACAAGCATGTGGCGGCATCAGCTGGTGGTTTCGATGGGCGGGTGCACTGGTCAAATCTCACCATTTAGTTTGCCAATTCAGGTTACTGCATACAACTTTGGTTTTGGACAAACTCATGTTAACCCAAACCAGAAGCTCATCCCTAAAACACACAGGTAAAGAACAGCATTTCCTTATCAATTATAACTAAAAGGAGTCGGTGACACCATAAAGAAGTGCCCCAAAGATAAAGCATGCCACTCACGGGGCAATTTCCGTTTTCACAGGAATTGCAATACACTAGAAAGTAATTGATGCAAACAAAGCAATTTAACACCTAAACATTTGATGGACCAATTGTGTTCAATTGTGAAACTAAAACCGGGCAACTAATTGACAGCTTCAGTACAATTTACTGGAAAGTCAAATCAGAACAGGAACAAATCTAGAGCTATGAGTTTTTTTCTGCTGGGTTCAATTGAGACAATTTTGATCTCATTCCCTTGCATGCTGTAGAAACCATATTTTATGTCTTCAATTACTTTGTGATTTATAAGAAGAAATGTCATACAAAGTACAATTGTGTTATCAAATAGCCACATGTGACCAACCTAAAGCTGGCTATATATTCTACAATTTTCTTGTTCAATTTCCTTTAGATCTACCTTCAAGTATGTAGTGCAAGGCCCTGCCTGATTGCATACAATTTGAAAGTGTTTAGGTTTGACATCATATTACAGTATATGGTTTTGGTAAATCAAAAGGAAAACTGTACAAGAAAACTGTATAATGTGTAGCCAGCTTAAAGTGATTGCAAAGTTTATTTTCCTATAAAAATAACAAACATGTTATACTTACCTGCTTGTGTAGTGGTTTTTCACAGAGCAGCTCCTTATCTTCTCGGGTGCCTCTTCTGTGATCCTGGCCCCTCCCTCGTGTTCAGTGCCCCCACAGCAAGCAGCTTGCTATGGGGGTACCCAAGCCGAGTCATAGCTCCCTGTGTCCATTTAGACACAGAGCCCCAACCAGGCCCCGCCCCTTTCTTCCCTGATTGGCTAGCTGACTTTGATCATCAGCAGCGGCAGCCAATGGCACCGCTGCTGTGTCTCAACAAATCAGGGGGGAGAATCTCAGATGGGTGAGACACTCGTGGGCATTGCTGGATAAAGAGGGACCTCAGGTAAGTGTTAGGGGGCAGAGGGGGGCTGCTGCACACAGAAGGCTTTTAATCATATTGCATAGAATGCATTAAACACCTCAATACAGGGCACTTTCACCCCCTTCCTGCCCAGGTCATTTTTCAGCTTTCACCGCTGTTGCATTTTGAATGACAATCGCGTAGTCATGCAACACTGTAACCAAATGAACTTTTAATCATTTGCTTCACACAAATAGAGCTTCCTTTTGTTGGTATTTAATCATTGCTGTTTTTTTTTCTTTTTTACTAAAAAGAAAAAAAGAATGAAAATTAAAATTAAAAAAAATAAAAGCTTTTCTTTGTTTCTGTCAGTAGATTTTGTAAATAAGTAATTTTTCTTCTTCACTGATGTGTGCTGATGATGCTGCACTGATGGGCACTGATGAGGTGATACTTATGCCGCGTACACACGGTCTGACTTTTCGGCTATAAAAGTCCGACAGCCCGTCTGACAGACTTTCGACTTTTGGCGGACTTGCGGCGGACGTTCTAACGAACGGACTTAACTACATACAATCACACAAAAGTCAGACGGATTCGTACGTGATGACGTACGACTGGACTAAAATAAGGAAGTTGATAGCCAGTAGCAAATACCTGCCCTAGCGTGGGTTTTTGTCCTTTGGACTAGCAGAAAGACAAGCGGATTTCTAGGTCCGGTGGAGTTACGACGTAAAGATTTGAAGCATGTTCCAAATCTGAAGTCCTTCAGATTTGCGACTGGAAAAGTCTGCTGAAGGTCCGGTGAAGCCCACACACGATCGGATTGTCCGCCGGCTTTGGCCCGTCGGCATCTGTCAGACCAGTCCGGACAAAAAGTCTGACCGTGTGTATGCGGCATTATGGGCACTGGTTAAGTGGCACTGATGAGCAGACAATAATATGCCACTGATGGGCACTGATAGGGGGCACTGATAGGAGGCACTCCTGAGCACTGATAGGCGGCACTGGTGGGCACTGATAGGTTGCACTGATGGGTACTGATAGGTGGCACTGATGGTGTGCACTGATAAGCATTGATGGGCAGCACTGATGAGCAGTTGCTGATAGGCACTGAAAGACAGCACTGACTGGCATCACTAATGGGCACTGGTGTCACTGATGGGCACTGATTGGTGTCATTGATGGGTACGAATTGGAGGCACTGATGGGCACTGATTTGTGGCACTGGGGGGCTTTACTATTAGCAGGGCACTGATCATCAGTGCCCTGATTACCTGTCCGGGTGTCCCCTGTGAGGAGATGCCGCTGATTGGCTCACCACACACTTTCGTATTTATATGTGACCGGCTGTGTCCAATCACATGGTTAAAGAGCCGCGTCATTGGCTCTTCAAAGAGATTGGGGTCGTGTTGTGTCATAGCAACACGGGGCAGCCGCAATCGCCATGCTGTGCACCCCCTTGGGCGCGCGAGCAGGCATTCTGGGGCGACATCATATGATGTCCAGCCAAAATGAGAGCCACAACGTACCCTCTGTCATTCAGCAGTGGGCGGGCAGCAAGTGGTTAAGATAAAAAAACCTTCTGCCTTTACAACCACGTTAAGGCTAAGGTCCTAAATGATTTATTTTTTTCTCCCAGGACAACAGCTATAATTAATTTATATTGCTGTTCATATCTCTCGCAGAGCTCTAAAAATATAAACTGATAACCATTCGTAAACAGCAGTTGTACCGGGTGCCAAGCATGTGTAAATGTGTTGTTGTTTTATATAAAGTAGTTTCGGAATCATTCGTCACAGAGTCTTTTAAGATATTAAAATTATGCAACTACAAATAGTACACAGGCTACTTAAGTTCTTTTTGAGCAGTATTTCTACATACACTGTATTGTCAAAAGTATTGGGACACGTGCCTTTACATGCACATGAACTTTAATGGCATCCCAGTCTAAGTCCGTAGGGTTCAATATTGAGTTGCCCCACCCTTTGCAGCTATAACAGCTTCAACTCTTCTGGGAAGGCTGTCCACAATGTTTAGGAGTGTGTCTATGAGAATGTCTGACCATTCTTCCAGAAGCACATTTGTGAGGTCAGGTACTGATGTTGGATGAGAAGGCTTGGCTCGCAGTCTCAGCTCTAATTCATACCAAAGGTGTTCTGTCAGGTTGAGGTCAGGTCTCTGTGCAGGCCAATCATGTCCCTCCACCCCATATTCGCTCACCCATGTCTTTATGGACCTTGGTTTGTGTACTGGTCCAAATCATTTGGTGGAGGGGGCATTATGGTGTGGGGTTGTTTTTCAGGAGTTGGGCTTGGCCCCTTAGTTCCAGTGAAGTGAACCCTTATGCCCCGTACACACAATCGGACATTGATCGGACATTCCAACAACAAAATCCATGGATTTTTTCTGACGGATGTTGGCTTAAACTTGTTTTGCGTACACATGGTCGCAAAAAGTTGTCGGAATTTCCGCTCGCCAAGAACGCGGCGACCTACACCACGTACAACGAAACTAGAAAAGGCCAGTTCAGAACCAACACCCTTTGGGCTCCTTTTGCTAATCTCGTGTTAGTAAAAGTTTGGTGAGAGACGATTCGCGCTTTTTCAGACTCGTGGTTTTCAGATCGTTTTCTGCTGTTCAGTTTGTGCTTGTGGGTTTGTATCTGCTCTTCAGTGCGTGCAAGCAAGCTACGCGTGACTCGATCATTGTGTTCTTGTTCGTTCGTTACTGTTTTTCAGGTCGCTCTTCACAGGCCTTGCTGTTCTTCAGTGCGTTCTGAGCAGTCGACCGTTTTCTAGCCATATTGCGTATACGTACTCCTCGTAGAGTTCGTGCTGTGCGGGGGCTTGGTGTTGGGGTCCTTACCTTGACACAAGTCCAGTCCATGAACAGGGTGGGGAGGAGTTCATGGACCAAGAATTGGTTGCTCCAGCGTGACCAGTTCTGTCACATGCCTTTGCTCCGTGAGATCCGTGAGAATAATCCTGATGATTTCAGGAACTTTCTCAGGATGACGGACCCCGTATTTCACCGTTTGTTGGCTTTGCTGACCCCTTATATCAGCAGACAGGATACCTGCATGAGGCAAGCCATCGCTCCGGAGCAGGGGCTCGTTGCCAACCTTCAGTACTTGGCGACGGGGAGAAGCCTGCAGGACTTGAAGTTCTCAACAGGCATCTCGCCCCAGGCTCTGGGGATCATTATTCCAGAGACCTGTTCTGCCATTATCCAGGTCCTGCAGAAGGAGTATATTAAGGTAAGATTTTTATCCTTTAACATCACATTTTATTGTATATAATGTTTGATAATATATTGTATTTCTTTCCACATTCCTTAATTATCATGATTGTAATATGCTGTGACTGTCCCCTTTGTCCTCATGCATGCTGGATTTTTAGGCTTTATCCTTCATACATATTTGCCTTCACTTACCTCCCCAGCATGGTCTCCTGGCCCTATATTCACCTCATGTATTCACTTAACAATGTATTTTATCAGCTCCATAGTAGTGCTTTACCCTAAATACCCCCTAAAATGTTTATAAATGTGATTTGTGCTTTAAATTCAGGCAGAGTGCCAGAGGCTTTTTTTTTGGGTCCCCAAATGATTTTTAACCCTCCCTCCCCCCAACTGCTAAGTCAGCTGATACCAATTCTCTATCTATCCTCAATCATCTATCTGCTGACTTTGGCAAACTCATACACACTATAACCACCTCTTTTGTGGTCAGATTTATGGATGAATTCCCCAAAGCATGTAGTGCAAGGGCCTGCCTGTATACTTTCAAATGGTACTGTTTAAAGTTTTTGTATCCTATTATTATCTTGATAGGTAATAGCAGAATTTCCAAATGTGCTCAAATGTGTACAATGTGTATTTATATCTTTGTATTATGACAGTTCTTACCTGTCCAGTGGGCTGCCAATAGTGTAACTAAGGAGGGGCTGGCCAAAGTTACTTAGGCATTCATCTCTCAATGAAGTGGAGAGGGTTACCTGTCCAAAAGTCCCCCCTAAAATGTTAGAAATGGCCCATGAGAGGGGGGGGAATCTGATAGGTGTACCCTATACTTTGGTCTTTAAAAACTCTCTCAAATAAATGTTATCTTGATTTTTGCCAAGAATGTTTGTGTCTAATCTGCTTTCCCTGTTTATGAGTAAAATTAATAATTGTTTTTTTTTGGTTTGACTCCACAGTTTCCTTCCACGCCACAGGAATGGCAGACTGTGGCCTCCCACTTTGCCCAGCGGTGGGACTTTCCTAACTGCGGAGGGTCAATTGATGGGAAACACATCCACATCGTCCCACCACCCAACTCGGGGTCGTACTATTATAATTATAAGGGGTTCAATAGTATTGTGATGTTGGCAGTGGTGTCGGCTACTTATGAGTTCCTGTATGTGGACGTGGGGAAGAATGGCCGGATGACCGATGGTGGAGTCATCGCCCAGACGGAGATCTACAGGCGTCTCCAGAATGGCAGCTTGGACTTGCCACCTCCAGAAGACAATGTGGAAGGACTCCCATTCGTCTTCGTTGCGGATGAAGCATTTGCGCTGGGGGACCACCTTATACGGCCATTCCCAATGAGGACCCTCACCCCAGACCAGAGGGTTTTTAATTACCGGTCGGCCAGAGCCAGAAGAGTGGTGGAGAACACGTTTGGAATCATAGCCAGCCGGTTCTGCCTATTTCTTACACCCATACACATGGCAGAGTACAAACTGAATCATATTATCCTGGCATGCTGTGTTCTACACAACTTTTTACGGCAACATTCTGCCAACTATGCTGGCTCAGTTGAGACTGAGGCTGGAATTCCAAATGAACCAAGCCTGACGGCGCTTGAAAGTGGCCATCCTGGCTTGCCCCCCCTGAGTGCCTGTGATGTCCGGCTAAGATACCTTGAATTCTTTGCGGGTAGGGGGGCTATCAATATGCCAGACAATGTCTAAAACCTTTTTCAAATAAAAAAAATTACTCAAATCCTTGGTGACATTTACTGTTTGTGTTTGTTTTAGCTGACCCTGACAGAAATGTGGTGAGTCCTGAAAATGGCGTGATTGTGTAACCATACAAAGCACTGTTGGGTGTTATTTACTAAAGGCAAAGACACTTTGCACTACAAGTGCACTTGAAACTGCACTGAAACTGCACTTGTAGTGCAAAGTGGATTTGCCCTTAGGAAATAACACCCATTGTCACAGAAAACACCAATTAGAGCACCACAAAAATGTTGTAGCGTTGAGACAATAATCCACACATTCTTGATTAACAATCTTTTTAATTCCAGCACAATCACATGTGCATTTAGAAAAGCTTTTTAAAACAAACCAACATGTTTGTTGTATAACAATTTTTGGGGTCACATTAGAAAAAGTAGAAATGTCCATTTATGATAAAACAGGCATGTTTAAAACCAACAAGAAAGACACAAATCTTGAACTTACAAAGTTCACATTTGGTAGAACTTGAAGGCAATATCAGACATGAGTATTTACAGCCTGTGTTTGATATTGCATTCAGATGGGGTGAAGTCACCCCAGGAAAAGACAAATTTTAAAGATGCACACAAATTTACGAATGTCAACATATGCTACCTGCCATCACGGGGGATCAAGGGACGTGTTTGGGGGTGCAACCCCTTCCTCACAGCTACTTTATTATTGAGGAAGGGGTTGCACCCCCAAAACGCGTCCATTGATCTCCTGTGATGGCAGATAGCACATGTTGACACACTGTGTGCCTCTTCAAACTTTGGCTTTTCTCAAATTTGTCAAAAAATTTCAAAAATTTGTAGCACACAAAAAAACAAAGGGATTTGGAGGGATTTTAAACTCTCCCTAAAATATCAATGATGTTCTTCATTTTTTGAAGAACATCATTGATGTTTTTCTTGATGTTTTCCAAGTCCCTATTACACCCCATGATCTCCCCGATCAGGATCTGTGCACTTTCTGAGGTGAAAGGATCTGGATCCGCAACATCACGATCATCTAAAAAGATAGAAACCAAAAAACACCATGTATTATAAATATGCCGGCATCCATCTCTTACCTGGGCCTGTGGTCGCAAACACTCACCTGTTGTGGTGCCAATTTCCACCACGTCTTCCTCCTCCTGCTCTGCTTGTCTTGGGTGGATTTCCCCTTCTTCCAGAGGTGGGGGGTCTGTGGTCTCCTCGGATGAGGGGTGTCCTCCAAGTCTTTTCTCCCCTATGTAAAAAAAAAAATTGGTATACTTAGCACACAGATATTTGATGGCAGAACTATAAATATAAAACATTGCTTGGAAGTATGGTACAATTGTCTATTTTGGCAGAGTTCCAAGATGTAGAATTTTTAGTGTCCTTTGTCAAGCTTCAATACTTTACCTGTTTTGTACAAGCTTCACAGATGGAGACACCCCTATAGTATACACTGGAGCACCTGTGTGGGCCCCCTAATAAAAAGGGTGTTCTTGTGTCCCACACTAGTGCTCCAGCATCCAGATGTGTAACCAGCTACTGAGTGTCCTCTCCTTACACAGAATCTAGTTTGCATTTCATTCTAGTAACAAACACATCTACACAACCAAATTAGTTTCAGACAAGTATGCCCTAAAACTTGTGGGCAAATGCATATGGGCAAAACAATGGTGTTTTCTAGGCCGAAAGAACAATGTTTTATACGAAGGAATAATGTGCCCATGAACATGAAAGTTGCCTTTTGAAACTGGATAACAGTTAAGAAAAGCACATGGAGCAGCACGAACGTAATAAACATAAAGAATAGGAACACAGGACAACTACTTACTTTTTTGCAGCACTCTCCGGATCTTTCAGTACTGCTCATGCTCCCTTAATTTCAGGTCCGACCACCGTTTCCTGAGCTGATCTTTCGATTGTCGTACCCCGAAATTCCAGCGCAGACTCTTGACCACTTTTGCCATGATCTTGGCCTTTCTGACATTGGGGTTGGGGTAAGGTCCATACTTCCCGTCATAGTCGGCCTTCTTCAGGATGTTGACCATCTCCAACATTTCCCCAAAGGACATATTCGATGCCTTAAATCTTCTCCTTCTGGATCCAGACATTTCAGGCTCCGGGCTTTCCTCCTCTTCCTTGTTGCTGTAATTAGCACGCACCTGTTGTGTCTCCGCCATGTGCTCTTCCCTCACTGTGCCAATGAAAAGAGGCAGGGAATAGACTAGAAAGAATGTCAGGGGCGGGCAGAGTTACACGCATGCGCAGTGTGTATAAAGCGTAACACGCGTGCGTAGTACGTACGATCTGTGAGCGGAGGAAGGAGTATCGGAGGCGCCGATCGTGATAACAAAGGTAAGATCTAAACTTGGGCCTATACTGCTTCTAGATTGAGGCCTATATTGTAACAAGATTAGGGGGGTTTTGCCTGACATTAGGGTTTGTCTCGTGTTGAGTCTTGCAGATAAAATGGATGGCTTCAATGACCACAACTTCCTCCCCCTGTTCATAGACAAGTACAGGGAGCTGCCCTGTCTGTGGCAGGTGAAACATCCACATTATAATCATAAACAAAAGAGGCAGACAGCGCTGGAGAAACTGCTGGAGTTGGTGAAGCCGGTGGTCCCCACAGCAACCATCTCTTATTTAAAAGCCAAAATTGGTGGCCTGAGGAGCACTTATCTTAGGGAGCACAAGAAGGTCACGGATTCTCAGAGATCCGGAGCTGCAGCAGATGACATTTACGTCCCCAGGCTGTGGTACTATGAGAGACTGCGATTTCTGTCAGACCAGACTGGAGTCAGGGAGTCCCTCTCAACCCCTCCTTCCACTCTTCCTTCCACCCCAGCTGAGGCTTCCGATGTCCAACCTGGGACTTCCAGCCAGGAAGAAGTGGAGGAACCCAGCTTGAGCCAGGTATAGCATTGTTCTACAGATTTCTGGTCAATAAATAAATGATCTTTACTAGATGTTATTATTGATCACTAATTGCTGATTTAATACAGTTTTTTACATATCAGTAGAGAGTAGTGGGCAAAAATAATCGGGACAAGAATGAAAAATGCTGGGCTCAGAAGGATAGTCTGTTATATTTGTTAATATTCAATTTGCAACAGTCATGAGGTGAAAATTGTGTGTGATTGATGAAGAAAAAACTAAAACTATGTCCCTTTTTCATACACAGGAAGACCTCAGCCAGGACGAGGCTCTGGAATGTGGCACACAGGAGGAGGCTGTGGAAAGTGGCAGCCAGGAGGAGGCGGGGCTAAGTGGCAGCCAGGAGAAGCCTGGGACCAGTAGGAGCCTGACCAAATCACAGGTTCCTCCCCTCCACCTTCCAAACAAAAGACCCAGGAAGGGGAGTTACGTGCAGGATTCAGCACTCAGGCTCATTCAGGAGGCTTCTGCATCCCTCAGAGCCTTACCTACTCCTGAAGAGGCCTTTGCCTGCATGGCTGCCACCAAACTGAAGGGCATGCAGGAGGGTCAACGCCTCATGTGTGAGAAACTTCTTTATAAAGTCCTAACTAAGGGGGTGAGTGGCAAAATCACACCCAATACCGACATGATTGAGTTGGACCATCCTCCTCCTCCTCCTGCCACAACTACACCACCACAGCCACAGCGTGGAAGGCAGCGTGGAAGGAAGACCAGAGAGTGATGGCCCTGGGTTCAGTCTGGTGTGACAAGAGATGCAGTCCCCACAGCAACCATCCCCTATTTAAATGCCAAAAATGGTGGCCTGAGGAGCACTTATCTTAGGGAGCACAAGAAGGTCACCGATTCCCAGAGATCCGGAGCTGCAGCAGATGACATTTATGTCCCCAGGCTGTGGTACTATGAGAGACTGCGATTTCTGTCAGACCAGACTGGAGTCAGGGAATCCCTCTCAACCCTTCCTTCCACTCTTCTTTCCACCCCAGCTGAGGCTTCCGATGTCCAACCTGGGACTTCCAGCCAGGAAGAAGTGGAGGAACCCAGCTTGAGCCAGGTATAGCATTGTTCTACACATTTCTGGTCAATAAATAAATGATCTTTACTAGATGTTATTATTGATCACTAATTGCTGATTTAATACAGTTTTTTACATATCACTAGAGAGTAGTGGGCAAAAATAATTGGGACAAGAATGAAAAATGCTGGGCTCAGAAGGATAGTCTTTTATATTTGTTAACATTTAATTTGCAACAGTCATGAGGTGAAAATTGTGTGTGATTGATGAAGAGAGGACTAAAACTATGTTCCTTTTTCATACACAGGAAGACCTCAGCCAGGACGAGGCTCTGGAATGTGGCACACAGGAGGAGGCTGTGGAAAGTGGCAGCCAGGAGGAGGCGGGGGTTAGTGGCAGCCAGGAGGAGGCGGGGATAAGTGGTAGCCAGGAGAAGCCTGGGACCAGTAGGAGCCTGACCGAATCGCAGGTTCCTCCCCTCCGCCTTACAAACAAAAGGCTCATTCAGGAGGCTTCTGCATCTCTCAGAGCCTTACCCACTCCTGAAGAGGCCTTTGCCTGCATGGCTGCCACCAAACTGAAGGGCATGCAGGAGGGTCAACGCCTCATGTGTGAGAAACTTCTTTATAAAGTCCTAACTAAGGGGGTGAGTGGGGAAATCACACCCAATACCGACCTGATTGAGTTGGACCATCCTCCTCCTCTTCCTGCCACAACTACACCACCACAGCCACAGTGTGGAAGGAAGGCCAGAGAGTGATGGCCCTGGGTTCAGTCTGGTGTTACAAAAGATGCAGTCTCTTGTATGACCACAGCCTGGGGACACAGATGTCATCTGCTTCTTTCAGGATCTCTGGGACTTCTGGACCAGACTGTACTCCCTTATATATGGACTCCTCAGGCCACCAATTTTGCTGGAAAATAATTGATGTGTGCCCTGGGGGCCAAAGGCTTCGCCAATTTCTTCTGTTTCTCCAGCGTTGCCTCCCTCTTTGTTTGGTTCTGAGCCCTTAAAGCGGAGTTCCACACAAAAATGGAACTTCCGCTTTTCGGAACCCTCCCCCCCTCCGGTGTCACATTTGGCACCTTTCAGGGGGGAGGGGGGTGCAGATACCTGTCTAAGACAGGTATTTGCACCCACTTCCAGCATAGACTCCCATTGGAGTCTACGCCTCTTCCCGTCCCCCCGCGCTGTCTGCTGGGAACACACAGCTCCCAGCAGAGAGCGGTGACCACTTGGGACGTGCAGCGCGACTCGCGCATGCGCAGTAGGGAACCGGGAAGTGAAGCCGCTACGCTTCACTTCCTGATTCCCTCACCTAGGATGGCGGCGGCAGCTGCTGAGAACCGAGCGGGTTCTCGGCGTCTCCTGCCGACATCGCTGGACCCCGGACAGGTAAGTGGCCATGTATTAAAAGTCAGCAGCTGCAGTATTTGTAGCTGCTGGCTTTTAATATTTTTATTTTTTGGCGGTGTGGGTGAACCCCCGCTTTAATAAAGGAATTTTTGTTTCAATTACCGTATTTTCCGCACCATAAGGCGCAGTCTCAATTAAGGGGACTATTTCTGTACTTGACCCATACATAAGGCGCACTGCATTATAAGGCGCATGCTAAAACATACGCTCTAAAAAAAAAAGGTGTGTTTGAAGGTGTCTGTCATCCATCGCTCCCACGCCGCTCGCAACTTCACTTTGAACACCCTGTTTACACCAACATCCAGTGATTGGAGTTCTTTTGTTAATCCTCCAGGAATGATGGCAAGCTCCGAATTCATTTGCTTCACTTGGTTTTTCACTGTAGCAGTGAGATGGGCGCGCATGGAGTCGCAGATCAACAGGGACGGTGATGCACGGAAAAAAAACATCCGGTCTCTTTACATACACCTCTCTCAGCCACTCTCTCATTTTCTCATTGTCTATCCAGCCCTTTTCATTGGCCTTAACAATGACTCCGGCTGGAAAATTTTCTTTTGGCAGCGTCTTCCTCTTAAAAATGACGATAGGTGGTAGTTTCTGTCCATTACTGTGGCAACCAAGAACAACAGTGAAAGCTGACTTCTCATGCCCCGTATATCGATACCGTGGCTGGTCCCCTTTTTCTCCACAGTATGGTTCACGGGGATGTCAAAAGTGAGGGGGACCTCGTCCATGTTGGTGATGTGCTTGGGCTGGATCTTTTTGTCGGTAATCTTGTTACTGCAGTAGGTGCGGAAGATGGTCAGCTTTTCTTTGTAATCTGCTGGCAGTTGCTGCGCCACGGTAGTCCTTGCGCGGATAGAGAGATGACGCCTTTTCATAAAATGAAAGCACCAAGATGGACCTCTTTGAAAGTGTTCGATCCCCATGTCTTGTGCTATCATTATTGCCTTCAGTCGAATGGTGACTGTAGAGATGCTTCTCCCGGCTGTTCTTTGTTCAATAATCCATTGTTCAAGTTGGTCTTCTAATTGTGGCCACCTCGCTTTGTTCCCACGGAAACTCTGTTTCGTCTTCTTAACTTGGCGCAGTTCATTTTCTTGCTTCCTCCACTTCCGAACCATAGATTCATTGATGTTGAATTCTTTCGCAGCTGCTCTATTCCCATTTACAACCACATAACTGATAGCCTGTAGTTTGAATTGTGCATGTAGTTTGAATTAAGCATGTCTCTTGACTGGTGCCATTTTCGGGGGTCCTTAGACAAACTGCACTTATTACGCAATGTTCTCTGATTGGTTTATCGCTGCCAGCATACGTCCCTGTGTCAGAGCGGGAAATGATTTTGAAATTTGGAATGATTTTTTAACTCAGTGCACACATAAGGTGCACCGGATTATTAGGCGCACGGCTGATTTGGATGAAAATATAAGGCTTTTAGGTGCGCCTTATAGTGCGGAAAGTACGGTATACTCGCCTATGTGTGTTTTCCTTCAAAAAGGACAGTTTGTTTTGAGGAGGCAGGTACATTTCAAAACTACAATGTGAAATTAACAAGAGACACCAACATCAAGCAACCTCCTTGAGATTAAATAATACAAGATAATAATGGTGTTGTGGCAACTTGACACACAAAACACACACAAAAATATTATGGAGTAAAACCCCAAAAAAATACATCAGCCTGGAAAAAAATACAAACACAAAAACAAAAAATAATCATCCTTGAAAAAAATACAAAACAAAAATAAAACAACAAAAAAGACATTTGGTCAGATGTGACAAATCAAAATATATTGAGGGAATCACAATAAATAATAAAGAAAGAAGTTTGTGAGAAGTCTGTGTGAATATGAGCAGCAAAACTATTTCATTCTTCTCACATTATAAAGAAGAAGAGAGTGCGCTGTATTAAACAATTTAAAACATTGCAGCGTGACGAAAGTGCTGTATCCATTCCGAACGCTAATTTTACCAGACCGAGCTGTTCCATCTCAGAGTTTCTTCTGAGCATGCGTGGCACTTTGTGTGTCGGAATTGGCCACACACGGTCGGAATTGACGCGATCGGATTTTTGTTGTCAGAAAATTTTATAACCTGCTCTCAAACTTTGTGTGCCGGAAAATCCGATGGAAAATGTCCGATGGGGCCCACACACGGTCAGAATTTCTGACAACACGCTCCGATCGCACATTTTTGATTGGAAAATCCGACCGTGTGTACGGGGCATTAAGGCGTCAGCATACCAAGACATTTTGGACAGTTTCATGCTCCCAACTTTGTGGGAACAGTTTGGGGATGGCCCTTTCCTGTTCCTACATGACTGCACACCAGAGCATAGTTCCAGTTTTTTATGTCACATGGTATTTGTGCAGTGGTTTTGCAAATGCAATTTTTTGGGAAAATTATATTGAATTAAGAGAAAAAAAACACAATATATACCCAATTTTTTTTGTATATTATTAAAGATAATGTTATGCTGAGCAAATAGATACCTAACATGTCACGCTATAAAATTGCACATGCGCATTGCAGGTTCAGTGATTCTTGCTGGGAGATCTAGGGTGGCTTGGGAGCTCCAGATATTGCTAAATATTATTACGCCTCGCATTTAATGGCCATTGCTTCCTGGTCCAATCGACAGACCTCTAGTCACTGGGCTGATATAGAGAAAGGGGTATTATATCCGGCTCATCCATGCTCCCTAATATGGTCTCATATGTCCAATATAGAACCCATTTTTAGACGCCAATGTTCAGCTCCAATGAATTTTACAATGTCCATATGGCACAAATGCCTAAAGAATTTTCCTCTCTCTTCCCGGTGTTCCCCCTTACAAATGTGCTATTTAACCCATCTATTCCTGATAGTTTGTCCTTGGGACGTATCCTCTCTTGGATAAACAATTCCCTATTCCAACTCCGAAATCTAGTCCACCCAATCTGCAGAAGGTTCCACTCTTTTGAATACCTCCGCAAAAAGATTAACATACCTCTGCATCAGTTTCACTTCTATTTGCAAATTAGGCACTTCTTTCACTCCAAGGCCTCTGACCTATCTCTTGAGAAACCCACCCTCTTTGAATATTTATGCACACAGGGCCCTTGCCAGTCACACCTAGTCTCATCCATATATCACATTCTCCAGGAGTCAACTCCCTTTACTGAAGACACACATTTGTACATGAGAAGATGGGCTTGCCTGATAGGTTGGCCCATCAGCTCCCAGATGTGGGACAGGATATGATCCTCTGTTTTCAAGTCATCTACACAGAGAGAGACATCCATCAAGATCCTTATGCACTGGTATAGGACACCAGAGGTCATACATAAATATGATCTTTCAAGCTCAGCTAAATGTTGGCGTTGCGGAAAGGCTGTGGGATCTATATTTCATATCTTTTGGCAATGTGACCTGATTCAGCCCTTCTGGCAAGAAGCGATGTTGTTAATTCAGAAAGTGGTCGGGGTGTCTCTACCACTTGACCCATTACACTACCTACTGGGTCTTCCTTTTTCTAGTATTACTAAAAAAAACAATAGACTAATCTCTTACATTCTCCTTGCTGCCAAGAGACTGATTCCTTTATGTTGGTCAACAAATCCCCCCCTACCATGGCCTAGACTTCTTCAGCTTATTGCAGAGATTCGTAGAATGGAATATATGACAGCCATTGTGCAAGACACCATACCTCAATTTGACAAAATCTGGGAGCCTTGGGATGATTCGGAATATGGAATGCAAATTTAGTTCGCTGAGCCCTGAAAACTACTGCTTCCATTTCCCAACTCTATCTCTGGAGATTTTTTCCCATACCATTTGACCTAGGTATATAATAGTTTGACAACCTCTAGAGTTCCTGACCGTACTTATATACTCTAACTAGTTTTGCTCTATATGTATGACCTCTGCATATGCTCTGATTACACTTATAAGCTGTTATATACTTTTGTATTGAATTGTGCAGTACACTTTTGTGTCCTGTCTATGTGGACAATTTTCTTTTATTTTTCATTTATATTATTATGTTGAGAACCCTCATTTCACTCTTGTATCCTAATGTCATGTAATTTCTTCATTGAAAAACTTTAATTAAAATACAATTTAAAAAAAATAAAAAAACAATGAAATGTGCATAGAAGAAAAAGAAATAAAGAAACAAAAAAACAGTGAAAAGGGGAGACAAAGGGAGGTTTAGGGAGAGTCGGGAAGGGAGAAAGGCTATGTAAATAAAGGAGGAAGGACAGAGGGAAAGGAAGGGTCAGGAGAGGGGAAACCAGGGAAAAAAGGAGCGAGGAGAAACCAAAATTGTGAAAATTGATGCTGTGCTGCCCAATCTAATATGACATAGCACAAGTGCTTTTTAGTATAATACAATCATTACCAATAATACACTAAAAGGAGAAGTATGGGTTTAGGTTTTTTTCCCTAATCATACTTACCTAGGTGGATGCAGCATCAGTCTGATGCTGCATCTGTCCCCCGGCATCTCTAACACTGAGAACTGAGCCATTGAACACCGCTGATGGCTAGGTTCTCTCAGCTCCCCAAAAAGAGAGCTGCTGACTGTCAATCCACAGCTCTCCGCTCTGCTCCTCCATGCTCACTGGAGTGCTGAGCTGTGGAAGGGTGGGGAGCAGCTGTAAGTGGCTCACTGAGAGGCTGAGACTACCATCAGTCCAGGCACCTGGCGGATCCAGACTTCCGAAGTCTAAATGATGCGGTGCCAGGACTGATCTTGGTGATGTCAGCAGAGAGCAGACTTCAGACCACTCTCTGCTGAAAACTGGTCACAGGAGTGCAAAACGAATTGCACTCCTCTGACCTTTAGGAGAAGCCCAGCCAAACGAGCCCAGGCCACTTAAGGACTAAGCCTCATTTTGATATTTGGTGTTTACATGTTAAAATAATTTTTTTTTGCTAGAAAATTATTTAGAACCCCCAAACATTGTATATTTTTTTCAGACATCCTAGAAAATAAAATGGCGGTTGTTCCAATGCTTTATGTCACGCCATATTTGTGCAGCAGTCTCACAAGAGCAATCTTTTTTGGAAAAAATATACTTTTTTGAATTAAAAAATAAGACAAAAGTAAAGCTAGCCCAATTTTGTTTTTTATATTGTGAAAGATAATGTTGCGCAAAGTAAATTGATACCCAACATGTCATGCTTCAAAATTGCGCCCGCTCATGGAATGACAACAAACTTTGACCCTTAAAAATCTCCATAGGCGGCGTTTAAAAATTTCTACAGCTTACCAGTTTTGAGTTACAGAGAGGAGCTAGTGCTAGAATTATTGCTCTTGCTCTAACGATTGCGGAGATACCTCACATGTGTGGTTTGAACACCATTTTCTAATGCGGACGCGACTTACGTATGCGTTCACTTCTGCGCGCAAGCTCAGCGGGAAGGGTTGCTTTAAAAAAATTTGCACCTACAATAGCCACGTGGTCACGCCCTGACCGATTTCATCATCACTTTGTCAGACGGCGTGGCCAACAGCGCGGCTCCTTACATTTATAGGGTGTGAGAGCAAAGCATTAACCCTGCCCTCACCCCACAGTTTAGAACATTCAGACTAACTCACTGGACGGGCTTATCTGTTAGCAATGAGAGAGCACGTATGTTATAACAACAAACTTTATAAAGATACATTGTGGCAAATCAAAACCGCATTGGTTATACAATGTACAGTGGGACCTTGGATTACGAGCATAATCCGTTCCAGGAGAATGCTTGTAATCCAAAGCATTCGCATATCAAAGCGAGTTTCCCCATAGAAGTCAATGGAAACAAAGATAATTCTATTGCATGCAATACCGCATGTGGCCAGAGGTGGGGGGGGCACCGGAGAGACTCAGAAATACTCAGAGACCGCTCGGCTGCACTCGGAAACCCTCAAAAAGGCACGGAAAGGATTGGAAATTGAATATTTCTGAGTGTTTCCGAGTATTTCCAAGTGTTTCTGAGTAGGGATGAGCCAAACACCTCCCTGTTCGGTTCGCACCAGAACATGCGAACAGGCAAAAAATTTGTTTGAACACGTGAACACTGTTAAAGTCTATGGGACACGAACATGAATAATCAAAAGTGCTAATTTTAAAGGCTTATATGCAAGTTATTGTCATAAAAAGTGTTTGGGGACCTGGGTCCTGTCCCAGGGGACACGGATCAATGCAAAAAAAAGTTTTAAAAACGGGAGCAATGATTTTAATAATGCTTAAAAATGAAACAATAAAAGTGTAATATCCCTTTAAATTTCCTACCTGGGGGGTGTCTCTATGCCTGTAAAGGGGCGCATGTTTCCCATGTTTAGAACCGTCTGATAGCAAAATGACATTTCAAAGGAAAAAAAGTCATTTAAAACTACTATTAATGCATTGCCGGTCTGATAATACACATAGAAGTTCATTGATAAAAATGGCATGGGAATTCCCCACAGGGGAACCCCGAACAAAAATGTAAAAAAAAATGATGTGGGGGTCCCCTTAAATTTCATACTGGCCCTTCAGTTCTGGTATGGATATGGATATGGTTCCCCCTAAAAATCCATACCAGACCCTTATCCGAGCACGCAACCTGGCAGGCCACAGGAAAAGAGGGGGGAAGAGAGAAGAAGATGAAGAGAAGAAGATGAAGAGAAGAGCGGGAGCCTCCCTCCATGCCATCATGGATGCGGAGCGGCCCGAGGAGAAGAAGGGAAGAAGACGCCGGCGCCGCGGAGGAGATGCCGGACGAGAACCCCGGAGGAAGAACCAGAAGAACCCGAAGAAGATGGAGGAGAAAACCGAAGGAAGATAGAAGATAGAAGAAAGAAGAAGCATTTAAATAAAGGAATTGTCAAAAACTGTCTCTTGTCATTTTTAACATTTTTGACAGTTTTTTAGTGAAATTGTAGGGGTACAAAAGTACCCCCTTACCATTTCACACAGGGGGGAGGGCCGGGATCTGGGGGTCCCCTTGTTAAAGTGGGCTTCCAGATTCCGATAAGCCCCCCGTCCGCAGACCCCCACAACCACCGGCCAAGGGTTGTGGGGATGAGGCCCTTGTCCCCATCAACATGGGGACAAGGTGTTTTGGGGGGCTACCCCAAAGCACCCTCCCAATGTTGAGGGCATGTGGCCTGGTATGGTTCAGGAGGGGGGAGGCTGCTCTCTCATCCCCCCCCTCTTTTCCTGCGGCCTGCCAGGTTGCGTGCTCGGATAAGGGTCTGGTATGGTATTTTTGGGGGACCCCACGCTGTTTTTTTAAAAAATTTTGGCGTGGGGTTCCCCTTAAAATCCATACCAGACCTCAAGGGCCTAGTATGGAATTTAGGGGGACCCCGCACGTCATTTTTAAAAAAAATTTTGGTTCAGGGTTCCCCTATGGGGAATTCCCATGCCGTTTTTATCAATGAACTTTTATGTGTATTGTCGGACCGGCAATTCATTAATAGCCGCGAGTAGTTTAAATGACTTTTTTTCCTTTGAAATGTCATTTTACTGTCAGACTGTTCTAAACACGTGAAACATGCGCCCCTTTGCAGGCATACTATAGAAACCCCCCAGGTACGAAATTTAAAGGGATATTACACTTTTATTGTTTCACTTTAAGCATTATTAAAATAAATTATTAAAAAAAAAAAAAATGACCCTGCATCGGTGGTGTCACTAGATGGAAACAAAATGACCCTGCATCGGTGGTGTCACTGGATGGAAAAATGCCCCTGCATCGGTGGTTGAGTTATGAGATATGATGGTTATCATGCAGCTTCCAGAGACAATCTCCTGAAATTGAGAACTGGCCCCATGTCACCAAAATCATCCCAATATATGCACCGATTTGTAAAAAAAATCCCTACTCTCTAATTTATAGTAGTCAGTTTATACAACAATTTTATCAATATGCCTTTGTTAATATGCCTTGAAATCAATTTGGATATATCAATAAAATACAATTTAAGTTCTCAGTAACTTATAGTTTAAAATAAGTTTAATATAAAATCAATATATTGAAAATATATATAATTAAAAAACGTGCTCTGAATTGGATAAAAACCAGAACTTTCAACACTATAAGCCTGGTACTCTACCCACTATACTATCACTTAAGGGTTCTTAATTGTTGCTTTCTTAATGTTTAATATGTGGTTCATTATCTGTGAAACAACTATATTAATCCAGACAAGTGAATTATGATCGATTTGTTATGACCAGTCTCTGAAATTGTGAACTGCCCCCCAGGGGAAACTGAAGATGACACCCTAATGATCCCATCTGATCACCCTAATAATATATACACAGTTTTTTCTTTGAAATCTCTACTCTCTAATTTATAGTAGCCAGCATATACTACAACTTTGTGTGCTCAATATATCAGTATGTCTTTGTTAATATACCTTGAAATCAATTTTGGATATATTGATAAAATACAATTTAAGCCCTCACTATCTCATATTTTAAAATATATAGGTATAAAAAAAACACCCTCACCTAGACTAGAACCCACAACTTCACCAATATAAGTCTGCTGCTCTACCCACTACACTATCTCTCAGTAGTTGTTTGCATCTGCTTTTATGTTTAATATGAGGTTAATTGTATGTGAAACATCTCTATTAGTCCAGACAAGTAATTGCTATGATCAATCCATTATGAACATAGACACACAGTTTCCTCATGTAGGGGCAAAAGTGCAATGTTTCCTACAAGTTGGGGTGCAGAGCTGTGCTGTGCTGGCCATTGTGTTCTGTTATCTATGGAAGCTGTGTCCCCCCCTCACCTCACACACAATACACACGTTTTCAGCATGGCTCTTTATGTTGGAGCAGATGACAGAGAAGGATAAGACAGCAGAGGAACCAGAGAATCCAGCACTGCATGCTTCCCTATACTGTGTGCTGTAACTAAGATAGATTTACATATCCTTATACAGAGCAGAAGACATGTATGTCTGCAGAATGATGATCTGTGGGTGTTACTACATTATTGCTCATTGGTCCTAAAATCTTCCTATAGACTACTATATTTATAAACTCAGAATTCTGACTTTGAAACTCAGAATTCTGACTTTGAAACTCAGAATTCTGACTTTGAAACCCAGAATTCGGACTTTTAATCTCAGAATTCTGACTTTTAATCTCAGAATTCTGACTTTGAAACTCAGAATTCTGACTTTAAATCTCAGAATTCTGACTTTAAATCTCAGAATTCTGACTTTTAATCTCAGAATTCTGACTTTGAAACTCAGAATTCTGACTTTTGATCTCAGAATTCTGACTTTGAAACTCAGAATTCTGACTTTGAATCTCAGAATTCTGACTTTGAATCTCAAAATTCTGTATTTTTTTTTAAACTTACAATTCTGAATTTCAATCTCAGAATTCTGAGTTTCAAAGTCAGAATTCAGTTTTTTTTTAATGATGGCCCCAGGGCTCTTCCATAAATACCAAAATGAGAGCTAATTAGAGAGCATTTTTTGGAAATGAAAATCTGCTCTATTCTAGTCCAAATCAAGTTTTAGCCATTGATTCCAATGGAACAATTGTAACTTCCACACAAAAAAACTTTTAATGTTGAGATGAAATGTATCTTTCTCTGAAATAAATTTTCCTTTGCAACATTGTTGCTTCTACTTCAAATATTTTGTTTTTAAGAATGCTAGAATGTGGAATGTTTTGATGTTTTGGTAAAATATATTTTTCTTTGTCACTTTCACTTGTTACTCTCCATCTCACAACAATCTTTTCCCAAACTCACACAGGTGTCTTTACAAACCACAAACAATACCATTGCTGATGCAAATTTAAAATGAATCACAATTTTTTGTGCTTTTTATTATTTCCAAATATCCAAAAAATGTGATATGTGTTCCAACACCAAAAATCAAAATGTAATTCCCAAAAATTTGAGGGTAATATTCTACTCTCACCCACAAAAAAACACCAAATATCACAGAATAAATCAAGAAGAATAACTCTTGAGTAATGTAATTCCATCACCTGTATGTCCAAAAAAATGCAGTATTTATGTGTAGTTATGTGTAGGAGGTTCTCACATGTGGTAGTTCTGTGGCTTAGAGGTTAGAACTTCTGCTTAGTATTCCTGAGCATCTCGGTTCAAATCCCCAACATGCTGCTTCATGTAGAGAAGTTGTCTCATCTCCCAGGTCCTATAACTATGTCTAAATGTAGTATTTATGTGTAAGAGGGTTCCACCACCATTGTAAATCTTTTCCAGATACACTATTTAGCCAAAAGTATTGGGACACTTGCCTTTACACACACATGAAGTTTAATAGCATCCCAGTCTTAGTCCGTAGGGTTAAAATTTGGCTCACCCTTTGCAGCTAGAACAGCTTCGTGGAAGGCTGTCCACAAGGTTTAGTGTGTCTATGGGAATGTTTGATCGTTCTTCCTGAAGTGCATTTGTAAGGCCAGGTACTGATGTTGATGCTGGCTCGCAGTCTCTGCTCTAATTCAGCCAACGGGTGTTCTATCTGGTTGAGGCCAGGACCCTGTGCAGGCCAGTCAAGTTTCTCCACCCCAAACTAGCTCATCAATGTCTTTATGGACCTTGCTTTGTGCACTGGTGTGCAGTCATGTTGGAACAGGAAGGGGCTTTCCCCAAACTGTTCCCACAAAGTTAGGAGCATGACATTTTCTAAAATGCAAGAGTGTCCACTCTAAGGTTTTGTCAAATTTTAGATTGTAAGCTCCTATGAGCATGGCCCTTAAAATGCCATTGCTAAATGTAGCACCATATATCCTGTCCAATTTTTTTTGAAGCTAGTAAATGAATGTACATTTTTTTTCTGCTAGTAAAATAAAAGTACATTATTGAGCTTTGTTGTGTTTTTTTTCTTCTACCTTTCTTTCTCTTTAGTTTTTGTGGGTGGTGATTTTGGGAAAGTGCAATATCTCTTATATCTTATTTCAATATGTATTTGTGCACCAAAAAACGAATCTCTTTGCCCTGGTTCACATTGATGCTACTTTAAAATCGCGCTACTTCACTTGAAGTAGCGCGATTTCAAAGTAGCAAGGTCAGCGTGATTTCAGGTGCTACTTGATAGACACCCGTGTGGCTTCATACACTGATGACTATTGAAGTCGCACCTGAAATGCAGGAACTACTTTAACAAATCGGTGCGATGCCACAAAATCTGTGTCGCATCGATTGGAACAGTGCCATTGCTGCCAATAGTCATGTGATTTTATCTCTCAAATCGCAATGACAAATCGCTCCAATGTAAACCTAGGCTATTGCACACCTGCAAGTAAATGATAAAGGTGGAATCTTTATATATAACAGCTGTGGAGAATTGCAGGTAATGAATTCAGCTGTTGGATAGGCAGTGTTGTATGTGTCAGCTTTAGTTCACATTAGTGCGATTTGACATGTCAAAGCGGTGGCAATTGCACCGTTTTAATTGGTGTGACTTTGGGGTGCAATTTGTATTGATATCAGTGCAGAAACCTGCACAGAGTCTCTGAAATCCCCCCTGCAGTCAGGACGGACATGCAGGAATGAAATTGTGTGATTTCAACTGAACAATTTCCACCCTCTATCGGTGTGAACCAAGGCTCAAACTGGGCCTTTTGTTTTTGTCATTCACCTGCTGCTAACCCAGGGACACCATTTCTTATCGCACGCCTCTAAATATCATAAGTAGAAATACAAATTTGCATGTGCAAATAAACAAAAATAATAAAATTCTAATCGTGGTTGTGATCAAATATTCGCAGCAGCGATCAAAAGAGTGTGGTTTCGCCTTCTGACCCAGAAATAAGTCATTGTAATCACTGGAAGTTCCTGTGCTGGTCAGGATCTCCATCTAGGTGGACATGGCGAGGTCCCTCTTTAGCAAAGAGGAGGTGCTGCTCATTTTTCGGATAAGGGTATGATATGTACTTGTGCTTAATCAATGTGGGGTGGATGTAGTAGTTAGATTTGGTGTGTTTGGGGTTCATTGATTTGTTTAGCATACCCACACATTTGCTTCTGACCCATGTGCACACATCACTTCCTGCATTTGTTCTGCTGATGTAAATGCAAGTATAAATGAAAGCTCCTTTCAATTAAAATATATATGACTTGTTTCCCAGTTGGGCGACTTTGGACCTCCGAGTTGCTTGACAAGTTGCACCTGATGATTCTCAATGATAACTAGGAATGGGACGAACACCCCCCTGTTTGGTTCGCAGCAGAACATGCGAACAGACAAAAAATTTGTTCAAACACACGAACATGAATAATCAAAAGTGCTAAGTTTAAAGGTTAATATGCAAGTTATTGTCATAAAAAGTGTTTGGGGACCCGGGTCCTGCCCCAGGGGACATGTATCAATGCAAAAAAAGTTTTAAAAATGGCAGTTTTTTCATGAGCACTGATTTTTATAATGCTTAAAGTGAAACAATAAAAGTATAATATTCCTTTAAATTTAGTACCTGGGGGGTGTCTATAGTATGCCTGTAAAGTGGCGAATGTTTCCCGTGTTTAGAACAGTCTGACAGAAAAATGACATTTCTAAAGGAAGAAAAAATCCATTTAAAAGTGCTAGCACTAGTGACGGTGTTCTGCCGAGAAAGTTCTCCCCGGCGGAGAAGGACTCCCCTGTACTGTGCAGGCACAGCACTTGCGCAGTTCGAGCTGCCGAAAATAGCCGAAGCTGAACACCTGTGAGTCAGCTGTACATGGCGCCTGTAACAGGGCCCCTCGCGGGCTTGCTTCACTCGCCACGCTTCGGGCATGGCCTCGCTTCATTGGGCATATTTTTATTCTAACTCTATGTCCACTTGGATGGTGGGACTTGAACCTGGACTCAGGGCAGAATGTAGTGCGCAGACGCCGTGTAGAGCTGACGATCAGCTGTTCAACTTCGGAGACTTTCGGCGGCTCCGTAGTCGTTCGTACTGCGCATGCACACAGTTGAGTCCTTATCTACTGGGGGAACTTTCTCGGCAAGACACTGGCTATTAATGAACCGACGATACACATAAAATTTAATTGATAAAAACGGCCTGGGATTCCCCCACAGTCCATTACCAGGCTGTGTGGGGGTCCCCCTCAAAATCCATACCAGACCCTTCATGTCTGGTATGGATTTTAAAGGGAACCCCGCGCCAAAATTAAAAAAAAAATGGCATGGGGTCCCCCTCAAAATCCATACGAGACCCTTATCCGAACACGTAACCTGGCAGGCTGCAGGAAAAGGGGGGATGAGAGCGCCCCCCCCGAACCGTACCAGGCCACATGCCCTCAACATAGGGAGGATGTCCCCATGTTGATGAGGACAAGGGCCTCATCCCCACAACCCTTGCCCGGTGGTTGTGGGGGTCTGAGGGCAGGGGGCTTATCGGAATCTGGAAGCCCCCTTTAACAAGGGGACCCCAGATCCTGCCCCCCGTGTGAAATGGTAACGGGTACATTGTACTCCTACCATTTCACAAAAAAGTGTAAAAAATTGCAAAAAACACACAGATACAGCATTGGACAAGTCCTTTATTAAAAAAGAAAAAAAAAATTCCAGCGATGTAATCCTTCCTCCTCCCGGGATACGGAGAAAGACGCCGCCACAACACGATCCGCCTCCATGGGAGGAACTCGCTGAATGACTCTAGACCTGCCCTGACAGTTCTTAAAAAGCTGAGGGCGGGGCCACCCGTGACATGCGCGGGTGACCCTGCCCCCCCTGATGAAACGGGAAAACGCTGCAGGGTTACCAGTGACATGTACGGGTGACCCCCCTCTGATGCCATGGAAACCCCCGTAACATTATCATTTGTGCATTTAATCCACCAAAATGTCCCATCAAGTCAAAATTGAATATAAAATAATGGTGACTCCAAATAGCCCGCAGATAATGAAAAGTCCAAGTGATAGTTGATAAATGATCCGTGACTAAAAAGGAGGATCCACCACCGAGAGTAGAAGGGGTTGGTTCTTACCAGATGGCCATGACCCCCACTACAGAGGATCACAGCAAGCAGGCAAACTTGTAAGACAAACAATGGAAGCTTCTACCAGCATCCACTAGAGGTCGTCACACCGTCAGCCAAACCCGCAGAACTCGTGGCAGGGATACACCATAGAATACAAAAGGGGAGCTCACATAGTGTAAAATCGTAGAGATTTATTTAAAATTAAGTACATAAAATGAACACTTACAAAACGTTTGAAGATAGAATAGCCGTAGCGGTTATCCCGAGTGTGGCTCGGGGTTAAAATTCAGTCCCATTAGCGGTAACCTCGAGCCACACTCGGGATCGCATTGCAGGATCCTGGTGCGGCGTTACTTACCTTGTCCCCGGGATCCTGCGATGTCCCCCGCTGTGTCTGCGGGCTCTGTCCTCCTCCGAAGCCTCTCCATGCCAGGCTCCGTTCCCTGCAAGCGTCGCGACGCACGGGGGCGGAGCCTGGCGGCAAATTAAAAAAACTGTAAAAATCATAACACATACAGTACTGTAATCTTACAGATTACAGTACTGTATGAAATTATTTCACATCCCTTTTGTCCCCAGTGCTTTGTCCTATGCCCTGCATGCAGTTCTATATTATATATACTGTTCTTTCTGGCTGGAAACTGGAGATTGTCCATAGCAACCAAAAAGTGTCCCTTTACGTCAAAAATGGTTTTAAACCAGCTAGAAAACTGCCATAGTAAATTAGAACACTTGCAGAATTGAGCGATAGTGAATCGTGGGGAAATTAATTTTATTATTATTTTATTTTTATTTTTTTAATTATTTATTTTTATTTATTATATTATAATTTATGTTTTTGTGTTTCAAACTTTATCATACCCGGGATATCTACTAGACTCTTGTTTGGACAGATTTAAGTGTGTTATTGTTAAGAATTACAGACCTACAATATAAAACGCCAAATTTCCATGCAAAATAATTGTACCGCTTTCAGCACCTAAAATCCGAAAGAATTATACCGCCAGGGAGGTTAAGTCCGGTTCCTTGGCCACAGGAGCACGGACAAACCCGTCCTAATGGAATGCAACACTGTATGGGGGTGACGTCGCCCCCATACAGTGTTGCATTCCATTAGGACATCACCCCTATACAGTCGGTGGTGGATCCTCCTTTTTAGTCACAGATCATTTATCAACTATCACTTGGACTTTTCATTATCTGCGGGCTATTTGGAGTCACTATTATTTTATATTCAATTTTCACTTGATGGGACATTTTGGTGGACTATATTCAGTTCATACCCACATTTATCCCTGTTTACACATATCATCAAAATATTTTTCACTTACGTCATTTATGTAATTTTGTACATGTTTTAGCGCAATTCTCTTATTTTTTATGTTTATTTTACAATTGATGTTTATTGTCGAGATTGCAGCTTTTTTGAGGATTAATTGTTCACTTGGGTTATAGCGTGGTTTATTTCTATTTCCTTATATTTGTGCATTTAGCAATGCATTTCAGGTCTTTTAAAAAAAATTAAAAATCTACTGAGCAGCCTAGAACTTGAGAGAGTCCCTATTCCACATTTTCACAGCTTTATGCCCCGTACACACGACGGCATAACGGTGAGGAAGCAATATGTAGCTCTTTTCCTCCAGATGTAAAAAATGCCCCTTTGTTCTCTCTAATGAATTTAAAGTGAAAAACATATAGCTCTCTTTTGGGATGTTTATGAGAATAACCATCCGCCAATTAGGATATTGTGCTAAACTCATTGGTAAATAAGAGAACCAGAACCTTTGCTATACTTATGCTAATTGCTAAATGGAAAAGTGGGTCTGATAATAAATTTGGCAGTGCACTGCTCAGTGCTCACTGCTTCCAGGCTCCAGCCTTCCACCCAGGACAGGGGCTCCTCTGTGAACAGACGGGATTCCTTTCTTGGGAAATTCTTCAGTAACCTAATCAAAGTAATTGTTCAGACTTATATGCAGGGAAGTGTACTTTTTTAGAGTAGATAAAATTTAAAAAAAAATAGTTTTTCTGACTGCTTGAATTTTTGGATGAAAACCATAGGCAGTAATCGTGATGCATTGTGGAATCAAATTGAATCGTTGACATGATAATCGTAATTGAATCAAATTGTGAGACCAGTAAAGATTTGAACCCCTAATGTATATGTGTACAAAGTGTTACAATATAATTCCAGAAATGCCCACAGCATTCCACTAAGGTGTTGAGTCACACAGCCATTCACACAAGAGCGTGTTCTGACATGTTCCAACAGAAGAAGTAACATGTATGCGTTTCGCTGTTGGTGGAAAATGAGTGACAGAAATCTGGAGCAAAGGATTACCATCAGGATTACCATCAAATTTTGGGTGAAAATTAGCAAAAGTGCAAGTGAAACTTTTAGCTCTGTTACAACAGGCTTATAGTGAACATACCATGAAGAAATCAAATGTTTTTGAAAGGCATAGGTGATTTAAGGTGGGACAGGAAGATGTCCACTATGACTCAGGAAGTGGGCAGCCAAAAATGCAAAGGACAGATGCAAATGTGGACAAAGTGCGAACCCTTGTACGCTCAGGTTGAAGATTGAGTGCACGAATGATGGCAGAAAATTTGAACATGAACAGGGAAACAGTTTGGCAGATTCGAATGGAGAGTTTGGGACTGAGAAAGATTTCCACAAACGTGGTGCCTCGAATACTGACAGAAGATCAGAAATAAGGATGAGCCGAACACACACCCGTTCGGTTCACACCAGAACATCCGAACAGGCAAAAAATTCAGAAGAACACACAAACACCGTTAAAGTCTATGGGATACGAACATGAAAAATCAAAAGTGCTCATTTTAAAGGTTTATATGCAAGTTATTGTCATAAAAAGTGTTTGGGGACCCGGGTCCTTCCCCTAGGGGACATGTATCGATGCAAAAAAAGTTTTAAAAACGGGCGTTTTTTCCGGAGCAGTGATTATAATAATTCTTAAAGTGAAACAATAAAAATGAAATATTCTTTTAAATATCGTGCCTGGGAGGTGACTATAGTATGCCTGTAAAGTGGCGCAGTGTCAGGAGAGTTAATAGACCAGACCAAAAATGCATGAAAAGTGAATAGTAATGATATTTATTTAAGATAGGTGATAATTAAGAAAATTACAGCAACTGGGAGAAAGATTCTTGGGAAGGTAGGTGACTAATGTCGGGGCTGGATTGCTGTGGCTTAGCTAAATGCAGGAGATCTGAACATGCTTGAAACACAGGTTGAACAAAAGTTGTTTCACATACAGCCTGTCTAATCAGAGATTGTACTGAACAAATGCAATCGGATAACACCTGCTGGGAACAAGAGGAATAATGTTCATCAAAAAAAAGCCGGATCATCCTCTAACAACCATACCAGGGATTCAACCTGGTCACAACTGAAAGAAGGGGAGAAATTGTTACATCCTTCGGGAAAGCATGGCTGGCTTTGCACATAATTTGGATCAAAGGCTGAACATCCTCAAATAACACATGACCCTGATCTACTAGAAAATGGGCTGATCGGATTGTTTCCAGCAGTTGGTCACTGGTCCAATCTTTAAGAGTCTGGCGGCAATATTCATTATCCTCTGCCGCCAGCAGAGAATAATAGACAATTTCATTTAAGTCCATCTTTTGCGCGCCCACCGTACCAGGATGGTTTCTCAGTGCAGCCACGTCTGGTCAGGGATGGCCTTGGTATACTGTCAGGAGAGTTAGTATACCAGACTATGTGGAATGCACAGAGATACCCAAAAACGCATGAAAAGTGAATAGTAATGATATTTATTTAAGATAAGTGATAATTAATAAAATACAAACAGTGCACAACCAACCCAACAAACTCACCAACAACAACAGTATATACAGCAAGGGGCAGTACCAAAATCACAGATGTCAGCCAGGCCAGGGTCATACACAGCAGATCAGCAGAAAGACAAGGGATGTTCCAGAAACAAAAACATTTAGCTAGGCCAAGGTCATACACGGGAGATCAGTAGATGAGGGACTGGGAACCAACAGGACAGGGAGTGGATGGATCGGGCTGAAGGGTAAGGAAAGGATACAGGAACACAGGAGGGACCGGGTCAGAATAAGCACGGAACAGGGTCAGATGCAGGATCGGGTAACAGGGTCAGGGCTCAAGGAGAGAGAGATACCAAGGCAAGCATGTGAGGGCTTGCCGGGTATTTATGGGACTGACAATAATTGTCTTCATGTAACACCTGAGCGCAGGGAGTGTTGTCTGCTCCATACTGCCAGGATCCATCCGCTGGTGGAAGTCAGTACTGCGGCCAAAAGATGAAATAACGCCAGCAGGGAAAGATTCCCCTGACAGTTCCAAACTGCAAGGAGACACCTGCTGGTGGACCCCAGTACTGCATGCCAAATGATATATCTTACCAGCGGACAGACCCTTTCCTGACACGCAGTTTTCCTGTGTTTAGAACAGTACCACAGCAAAATGACATTTCTAAATGAAAAATTGTCATTTAAAACTGATCGCGGCTGTAATAAATTGTCGGGTCTTGGCAATATAGATAAACACCGAACCAAAATTTTAAAAAAAATTGTGTGGGAGTCCCCCTAAAATCCATACCAGGCCCTTCGGGTCTGATATGGAAATTAAGGGAAACCCTGCGCCAAAATTAAAAAAAATGGCGTAGGGGTCCCCCCAAAATCCATACCAGACCCTTATCCGGGCACGCAACCTGGCAAGCCACAGGAAAAGATGGGGGATGAGAGAGCGCCCCCCTCCTGAACCATACCAGGCCACAAGCCTTCAACATGGGGAGGGTGCTTTGGGGTAGCCCCCCATAGCACCTTGTCCCCATGTTGATGGGGGCAAGGGCCTCATCCCCACAACCCTTGCCTGGTGGCTGTGGGGGTCTGCGGGCGGGGGGCTTATTGGAATCTGGAAGGGACCTCCAGATCCCACACCCCCCTGTGTGAATTGGTGGTTGCACTGTGGTTGTGGGGGTATGTGGAAGGGGGGCTTTAACAAGGGGACCCTCAGATTCCAGCCCCCCCTATGTGAATCGGTAACAGGGTACCATTTCACAAAAGAAAGTGTCAAAAATAGTAAAAAAGACAGGAGATACTTGGGGACAAGTCCTTTATTAAAAGATAAAAAAATAAAAGTGTCTTGCAATGTCCATTCATCTTCTATCACACCGCCCGACGAGCCAAAATAAGAAGAAGAAAAAAAAACGCAATAGCTTTGGTGTACGCCGAACGTCCGAACAACCAAAGTTCGGCCCGAACTTATGCTCGGGCCGAACTGTTCACCCATCCCTAATCAGAAAGAATGTCGTCTGCAAATTTCAGCTGGAATTTTGAAGAATGCAGAGGTGTTTAATAGGGTTATTACCAGTGCAATACGGGAATTAAATTGTCACACCTCGTATACTGAATGTACAGTATATTAAAGTGATTCTGAGGGCAGGTTTTATATCTTAATGCAGTCTATGTATTAAGATAGAAAAATCTCCTGTGCGCAGCAGCCCCCGCTAGTACTTGCCTACAATGTTGCACAGGAGCCTTGACTGTCTGGGGACTCTCCCCCATTGGCTGGACTCTGGCAACACTTTATTTGGTTTATTTATGTTCATTAATTTTCACTTTATATGTACGATTTAGTGATTTATCATATTATTATTATACAGGATTTATATAGTGCCAACAGTTTACGCAGCACTTTACACTATAAAAGGGAGACAATACAGTTATAATACAATAAAATACAAGAGGATTAAGATGGCCCTGCTCAGAAGAGCTTACAATCTAATAGGGCGGGGCAGGTGGTACAAAACGTTGTAACTGTGGGGAATGAGCTGATGGAAGTGGTAAAAGAATAGTTGGAGACGTGATAGGCTTCCCTGAAGAGATGAGTTTCCAGGGATCGCCTGAAGGTAGCAAGAGTAAGGGATAGCCGGACAGGTTGAGGTAGTGAGCTCCAGAGGATGGGAGAGGCTCTGGAGAAATCCTGGAGTTAAGCATGGGAGGAGGAGACAACAGAGCTTGAGAGTAGGAGGTCTTGAGAAGAGCGGAGAGGATGGTTTGGGTGATATTCGGAGACAAGATTAGTGATGTAGTTTGGGGCAGCTTTGTATGTTGTGGTTCCTATTTTGAATTTAATACGCTGGGTGATTGGGATCCAGTGTAAGGATTGGAGGATTGGAGGAGAGGGTTGGCAGACACTGAGAGGTTGGTAAGGTGGATAAGTCTGGCAGCAGCATTCTTGATAGACTGAAGAGGATATACGGAGGTGAATTCTACAAACGTTTGCCAACGATTGGACCTGAGGCTGAAATGACAAATCAGAGCCTGGGATTACACCTAATACCCTGGCGTGAGGGGAGGAACTGATGGTTGCATTGTTGATTTTGATGGAAAAGCAATGGAGGGGGGCATGGGCAGGGGAGATATTAATTGTTCAGTTTTAGAGAAATTTTGTTTAAGGAAGTGGTGCGACATCCATGCTGCTATGTCAGTTAGTAAGTTAGTAATGTGAGAGGAGACTGAAGGAGTGAGGTGAGGAGTAGACAGATTTGGGTGTCATCAGCATATAAGTGGTATTGGAAGCCGTGGGCGGTTATCAAGTGACCAAGGGGGAGGTGTAGATAGAGAAGAGAAGGGGTCCAAGAACAGAGCCTTGGGGGACCCCCACAGAAAGGGGAAATGGAGACGAGGAGACAGAGTTGTAGGTAACACTGAAGGAGCGCTGTGATAGATAGGCGGATCACCAGAATAGAGCAGAATCTTGGAGGACAAGGGAGTGGAGTTTATTGAGAAGGAGCGAGTGGTCAACAGTATCAAAGGCTGCACAGAGGTTAAATAGTAGGAGTATGGAGTACTGGCTGTTTGTTTTAGCAGTTAGTAAATCGTTAGTGAGTTTTAGTAGTTTTAGTAAAGCAGTTTTCGTGGAGTGCTGCAAGCGGAAGCCAGACTGTAAGGGGTCAAGAAAGTTATTTTCACTGAGGTAGGGGCTAAGACACTTGTATACTAAGTGTTCTAGAAGTTTAGAGGTGAATGGGAGCAATGAGATGGGTCTTATGTTGTTCACATTGGTGGGATCCAGTGAGGGCTTTTTAAGTATATGAGTGATCTGCACATGTTTTAGAGGGGAAGGAAAGGTACCACTAGAGAGGGAGAGATTGAAGATGTGAGTGAGGGAGCAAAGGATAGAAGAAAAGGGTTACCATAGTAGTTGTGAGGGAACAGGATCCAAGGGACTTTTGGTTAGGTGGGCATCTGAGAAAAGTTTTGTAACCTCTTCAGTATTAGGGATGAGTCGAACACCCTCCTGTTCGGTTCACAGCAGAACATGCGAACAGGCAAAAGATTTGGCAGAACACACGAACACCGTTAAAGTCTATAGGACATGAACATGAATAATCAAAAGTTCTCATTTTAAAGGCTTACATTCAAGTTATTGTCATAAAAAGTGTTTGGGGACCTGGGTCCTGCCCAAGGGGACATGTATCAATGCAATTTTTTTTAAAACAGACGTTTTTTTGGTATTGATTATTATAATGCTTAAAGTGAAACAATAAAAATGAAATATTCTTTTAAATATCGTGCCTGGGAGGTGACTATAGTATGCCTGTAAAGTGGCGCAGTTTTCCCGTGTTTAGAACAGTACCACAGCAAAATGACATTTCTTTTTTTTTCTTTTTTTTTTTTTTTTTTTTTTTGTCACATCAGTCGACCGTTTGCGAGGCAAAAATCAACTTTTGTAGTTCATTTAAGTTCCGCTCCCTCTCGTCTTTGTCTCATCATCGTGACACTTTGCCATAAATAGAATAGAATAAATCCCCGCCACCCCCTTGCCCACCGTCCCTCCCCCCCCCGCCCCCCCCAACCCCATCTCTCCAAGGTCTAATGTATCCGTTTCTCCTATTTTATTATGAGGCTGTCAACTCATCGGCATAGCACCACGTTTTTTTAAACCTTTTCCATTGTTCCCACTCTCCCAGGTTCACCCTGCTCGTATCCCCTATTAAGCCAGCCCCCGTCTGCATACTATATGTTTCTTCTACTGCATCTATCCACTCCCAGATTTCAGGGGTCTCCCTCCTTTGCCAGTTCTTAGGTATTATTCGCTTTGCAGCGTTCAGTAGATGGGGAACTAGTGACTGCTTATATTTGGTTATATCTCCCTCCCCCCCATGGAACAAAACCTCCCAGGGGTCCTCTAACACTTCTTTTCCTGTAATTTTCCTGACCAGGGTAAGTATCATCCTCCAGAAGTTTTTTATTTTCGGGCATAACCACCACAGGTGTGCCATTGTTCCTATCTCCTGGCATCCTCGCCAGCAGAACGCCGACCCTTTTTGGAATTTACTTGTTATTTCTGGGGTTAAATAGCTTCTACTTATGCATTTATAGCTCATTTCTGTCGTTCGTGTATCTATTGATGAATTGCCTATCATTCTCAAAACTCTTTTAATTGTGTTTACATCTTTTTTAGTGCCTAATTCACTCTCCCATTTACTTATATATGGGGGGATCTCCAGCTGATCCACCTTCATAAGAATTTTATAGATTTTGGAGACTATATTTCTTGGATCTTCTGTGTCGCAAAGCTTCTCAAAGTCCGTAAGTTTATCTCCTGCTCTAATCGGGCTTGGTAATTTACCTACGAAGTGACTAAGCTGGAGGTACCGCCACTCGTCTATTCCCCGTGCCTCTCTTCCCAATCTCAATTCTTGCAGTGTCCTGATTTTACCCTCTTTAATAATGTGTCTTAATTGTGTCGCACCCCAAAATACTTCTTTTCCACCTGTTTCCTTTAACTCTAAAGGGAAAAAATTACTCTCAGTCAATGATAATAAAGGTGAATTATATTCTCCGTTAACTTCCTTGTGTACCCCATCCCAGATTTTGAAAACATTACGTGTTATTACATGTGTACTTTTATCTAAATTTCTGGTGTGTGGAGGGTTCCAAATCATCCTACCAAGTGATACTTTACTGAGGTTTCCCTCTATTCTTACCCATCTTTTTTCATTCTCTCTTTTTGCCCATTCAACCATTCTAGACAGAACTATGGCCTTGTAATACATCTGGATGTCTGGAACTGCTAGACCACCATTTATTTTCTTTTGTTTTAGAATTCTGAAGGAGACTCTTGGTTTTTTGTTTTTCCATATAAAAGTCATTATTATTTTATTCAACTTTCTTAAATAATATAGGGGGAGGGGGAGCGGGATCATCTGGAACAAGTATGTGACCTTAGGGAGTAGGACCATTTTAATAACGTTTATGCGACCTATCCATGAAAGGGCTTTCCCAGCATAATTTTTACAGTCCAATCTAACTGTATCTAGTAGAGGTAAATAGTTTATGGTGAACATCTTCTCGGTTGAATTAGCCAGCTTAATTCCTAGATACTTTAGTTCTTTAGTCCACTTAAAACTATACGTGCTTTTTAATTTCTCTCTTTCTGTTTTGTTTAAGTTTATATTTAATATCTCTGATTTTGCCATGTTAATTTGAAAGTTGGAAACCTCCCCATATTCCCTGAGGGCATTCACTAGTTTAGGCATGGTCGATTCTGGGTCTGATATGTAAAATAACACATCATCGGCGTAGGCTGCAATTTTATGATCATCTTCGCTGATCTTAATACCTCTAATTTCTGGGTCTGCTCGGATTGTTGCCAGGAGAGGTTCCATGGTCAGAACAAAAAGTAACGGGGACAGGGGACATCCCTGTCTGGTTCCCCTTTCCATTTCAAATGGCTGGGACATCACTCCGTTTACCCCCACCGTTGCCATAGGGTGGTGGTACAAGGTTTTAACCCTCTGTATCATTCTGGGTCCAAGACCCATGATCTCCAGTGTTTGGAACATGAACCCCCAATCCACCCGGTCGAAGGCCTTTTCGGCGTCGACCGATAGTAGAAGACTTGGGGGCCCATTCTCCCTCGTTCTGTGCAACAGGAGCAATGTCCTCACCCCATTGTCCTTACCCTCTCTTTTCGGGACGAATCCCACCTGATCGGGGTTAATCAGGGAATTAATTGATCCCTTTAGCCTCTCAGCAAGTATCTTTGCATAGAGTTTTGTGTCGGTGTTAAGGAGGGAGATAGGACGATAGCTTGAGCATAATGTTTTTTCTTTTCCATCTTTCAGTATGATCGTAATGGAGGCCAATGATGCCTCTCTGCTCATCTCATATTCCTCTCCCAGTCCGTTAAAATACCTACACAATCTCGGGATCAACAATTCCTTAAATGTTTTATAGTAAATTAGAGTGAATCCGTCTGGGCCAGGACTCTTCCCGGAGGCCATTCCTTCTATTGCTTTCCTAACTTCTTCTTCAGTAATTGGAGTTTCCATTACTTCTCTTTCCGCGTCTGTGACTTTAGGCAAAACTGTCTTCATTAGATATTTGTTGTTTCTCTCACTCTTATTATTGACCTTGGAATCTTGTCTGGGGGCTGAATATAGCTCTTGGTAATAGTTCTTAAATACCTCTGCTACTTTTCTAGAAGAGTACTCTAAATTACCGTCTTTAGTCTGGATTTTTTCTATAAAATTTTTAGTTTTGACCTTTTGTACTACTTTTGCTAAGTGTTTACTTGATTTATTAGCCCAGCGATATCTCGCCCGTATAGTCCTAGCATGTCTTGTTCTGGCCTCGTGTTCCATTAATATTTTCAGCTCCGCCCTTTTAATTACTATCTGCTTGTATATCACTTGAGTGAGGTGTCCCGGTTGTCTCTTATGTTTCTGTTCTAGACTTTCTAACTCCTCTGTTAGTTTTTGTATTTCCTCGCGTTTTTTCCTTTTCTGCCTTGCTCCCATCTCGATACAGACCCCTCTTATGTAGGCTTTATGGGCCTCCCATAAGGTAGACCCAGATACCTCTCCGGAATCATTCACCATAAAGTATTCCTCTAGTTCTCTGCTAATTGTATTCAGCCCTTCTTTCCCTCTAATCAGTTCTTCGTTTAGACGCCATTGCCCTGCAGGCCTCCCTTCTTTTCCTATTGTTATTTCCATGGACATTGGTGCGTGATCTGAGTAAGTTATATTTCCTATCCAAGAGTCCATTACCTTATCAATGTCTCTATGGTCAATCAGTCCATAATCGATGCGGGAGTATGACCCATGCACAGGGGAGAAAAACGTATAATCCCTTTTTCGGGGGTGCTGCACTCTCCATATATCAACCATCTGAAGGCTGACAAGTTTTTGCTTGAATTTTCTTACTTGTATACTCTTTTTCCCCTGTGTCTGGGTGGAACTATCTAAGTCCAGGTCCATGCAGAAGTTAAAGTCCCCCATTAATATTATGTGTCCTTTCCTAAACTCCGTTAATTTTTCCAGAATTTTTGTCACATACTTCCTTGAGTTTTTATTTGGGGCATAAATGTTGGCCAGTGTATATTCACTTTCATTTAGTCTGCCTCTCAGGAAAAGATACCTGCCTTCTACATCCGCCAAGCGCTCCTCCAGCACAAACCTGGTTCGTTTTGCCAGTCCAATAGCCACCCCCCGTGTTCTGCTTGAAATAGTATCTGCTTGGTACCAGACTGGGTACTCTCCCGAGAATAATCTCAGTCTCGTTTGATGTGAAATATGCGTTTCCTGGAGGAATACCACATCTGGACCAAGCAGTCTAAGCTCATTAAAGATGCACCGTCTTTTATGTGCCATGTTTAGGCCTTTGACATTGTATGTTGTGCATTTTATTGTGTCAGGGCTCATTTTTCAGCCTTCGCCCACCCATCCTTTACCTTAGACCCTGGAGAGATACCCCGCATTTTCATTTTTATAATTGAGATGTGGTCACCCTTCCTATCCCTCCCCCTTACCCCCCCCCCCCAAAATCCCCTCCCCCCTCGACTACCTCCCCCCTGGTCTTGACTAACCCCTTAGGCCAGTGTGGGTCACCTAACTCGTGGCCCGCCATTGGTCTCCAACTCCAAAAGTGGGGCTGTTGGTGAGACAGTTCAACTATTAAGATTTTCTTCTGGTTGCCAGATATGTTAAACTTCTAGCATCTCTCCATCTGATACATTTACTGTCTATTAATTTTCCTATCTTCCCCTGTCCCCCTCCCCGTTCCCCCCCCCGTCACCCCCTTCCACCTACCCCACCCCCACCCCCAGTTCAATCCATCTCTCACTGGACCAGTCCATGGCTGCGGGCACCTGTAGATCTAATTTCCTGCAAAATTCCTCTAGCTCCCCTGGAAATCTTAACCTGGCAGTTCTACCATCTTTACTACCCAACAAGCAGGCAGGAAATCCCCAAGTATATTTTATGTTTTGGTTTATCATTTGTTCCAAGAGGGGCTTTAGCTGGCGTTTTCTCGCGAGTGTGTCTTTGGCTAGGTCTGCAAATACTTGAATCCTTGCCTCCTCGAATTGGAGTGGTGTTTGGCCTCTTAATTTTACCCATATTTTTTCTTTGTCCTCATAAAACCTAAACCTTACAATAACATCGCGACTTCTTTCTGTTCGGCTGGTATCCAGCCTCCCGATCCGGTGTACTCTCTCGATTTTTGGGAACTCTTCACCCTCTAGTTCCATGAGGGGGGAGAAAATGGACTCAACGGTCTTCCTCAGATCTTCACCCCTTTTTTCCGGTATTCCACGGATTCTCAGATTTTGCCTTCGGCTTCTATTCTCTTGGTCCTCTAACCTGTAACATATTTTTATCTGGTTTTGTTGGGTTATCTTGATTTGTTCTTTTAACTCTGCAATTTCTCTCTCTTGATGGTCTACTATGTCTTCTGCTCTCTCAACTCTAGCCAGTAGATTTCCAAGATCTGTCCTCAACAGACTTATCTCTTTTTTTATCTCTGTTTTAATTGAGGATTCTAATTCTTTGAGCATTTCTGCGATTTCGTTTTTCAGGGAGAGGTCTGTGTCTTGTCTATCTTCCGTAGTTCCGGAGGTATCAGGTGCATTTTCAGTTAATGACGTCTCTCTTGATTGGACGGGGGTCTGTTCACCCTTCCCATTTTGTCCTTTTTTCTTTTTGTCCCCTGTAGTAGGCATTTGGTCTCCTTGGTGGGCACTCCCCGGGCTCCCCCCCCTGGTTAAATATTGTTTGATTGTGGTGCCAGTGGCGCTTCCGGTGGGGTTATCCTTTGGTGTCTTTGGTGGTCCCCCTTTCCCAGTTTTATTTGAATTCCTGCTCATCGTTTTAGCCCTGTTTTGATGATTTATTGGGCTTTGAACAGTATGTTTTGATAGTACAGGGGCTGTTTTTTTGGTCAGTTATCTGATCCTTTACGAGTACTCTAGATTCTAGGTACTGAAGTACCGTCAATATTTATTATGTCAAGGTTTGGTATACCTTGTTCCTGTGTCTTGTACTCTGCTACATGTAGTTTCCCCTGGTATATCATACAGATAGAAATTAGGTGATGCTGTCAGAATGATGCTATTATCAAAGCTAGCATACTTTCACGGCTACATATCTTTTCACACAACTCCTGGGTTTCACCACTAACATTAGTGTTACTTCTAGTACCTCCAATGATTCAAGTCCAGGGGCACTACGTCAGTACCACTGAAAAAATGTGTCTGTGAGCTCCACCATGTACCACAATGTACCTAAGTGTATTATGCCTCCAGCCCTCCTTTTCCCGTTGACCGCCCGAAGGCAGTGTTTCAGTTAATGCAATTCTGAGTCATATCTGCGCGCTTCAGCGTCACCCCGCCTGCTTATTATTAACGCACCAAAATACAAAGTAGAGCGAGGGGCAGATAGACAAGGTGTCCAGTAGTGTACTCCCCTTAATTACAACCAGTCGCCGTTTTTTTCAAAGTAACAATATCAGTACGAGTATTGCAGGTGCTACAAGATATTTCAGATTACTTCTGAGTATAGAGCACACTATAATAGCAATAGAGAAAGTATGCAGACTAAAGAAATGTTTCAGAATATTTTCCTTGGTATATATAGTCATACACAAAAATCCCTTTGAACTCTTATTTTCCATCTGCCATATCTTGTAAATTTACTCTCCTTTTTGAGGATAGGTTTCAAATCCTTATCTTACCTTTGGGGAATGGGTAGGGAGTATGTATCTTACCACTTCCTGAACATCATTACCCTCTTATTCCATGGGTCATGGTCCGATGTCAGCTGTGTGAGAGATTCGGCGGCCGGGATAAACTGCAGGCTTGATTGGTTTAGTGTGGCTGGCGTCTTCTGCCGGTTTCCATCCGTCCTGCAGCCCAATCTCAGGGAGGAGGGGGGGGGAGAGAGAGAGGACGCGAGGGGCCCCCGCTGGGAAAGAGGAGTTGTTGTCCCGGCGGTATCACCGTCCTCGATGTATCTCAGGTGACAGGCGACAGGTGACAGGCTCCGTGGCAGCGGTATGTAAGCGCGGCGCGCGGCTTTCTTCAATTCCCCTCGCTTCTCTCATACGGCCTGCCTCGTGCACCTGTCATACCGTCGGAGAGATGCTGCTGAAGCGCTGGCTCACTGACGCACCTCCAGACCCTCCCCTACCTTCTGACGTCTCACGTCATCCTTCCCTCCCGGCCTGAGCAAAATGACATTTCTAAATAAAAAATTGTCATTTAAAACTGATTGCGGCTGTAATGAATTGTCAGGTCTTGGCAATATAGATAAAAATCATTGAAAAAAAAAAAAAAGAGCATGGGATTCCCCCCAGTCCATTACCAGGTCCTTTGAGTCTGGTATGAATATTAAGGGGAACCCCAAACCAAAATTAAAAAAAAAATGCGTGAGGGTCCCCCTAAAATCCATACCAGGCCCTTTGGGTCTGATATGGAAATTAAGGGGAACCCTGCACCAATTTTTTTTTTTAAATGGCGTAGGGGTCCCCCTCAAAATCCATACCAGACCCTTCAGGTCTGGTATGGATTTTAAGGGGAACCCTGCGCCAAAATTAAAAAAAATGGTGTAGGGGTCCCCCCAAAATCCATACCAGTGCCTTATCCGAGCACGCAACCTGGCAGGCAGCAGGAAAAGAGGGGGGGATGAGAGCCTCCTCTCCGCCCTCCAACAGGGACAAATGACCCATGTGCCCTGTTTGGCTCACGTCCCTAACTTGGTGGTGCAGCGGTTCTTGGGCAGGTACTCGGGCTTACAGGATGTCCTGAGGCAGGCCAGGAAAGTCTGTGTGCATTTCCGCCGGTCATATAATACCAGTGCTCGGCTGGCTGACCTCCAAAAGGAATTTAACCTGCCCAAGAACTGCCTAATCTGTGACATGCCCACCAGGTGGAACTCAATGTTGGCCATGCTGCAGCGGCTGCACATGCAGCAGAGGGCCATCAATGAGTACCTGTTTGACTATGGCACCAGGGCAGGGTCAGGAGAGCTTGTTTTTTTTCCCCCACGCCAGGGGCCATGCACTGTCCTGTCACCATTTGAGGAGGCCACGAGGATGGTGAGCAGTGACAGTGCATGCATCAGTGACACTATCTCCCTTGTCCACATGTTGGAGCACACACTGTGTGGAATAATGAACAGGGCACTTGAGGCAGAACAAAGGCAGGAAGAGGAGGACTTGCTTAGCTCTCAAGGCCCCTTTATCCAGACAGTGTTCCTGTGTGCCCGCCGATAACACAGGAAGAGGAGGAGGAGGAGGAAGAGGAGGATTGTGTCAGCATGGAGGTGGAGCTTGGAACTCAGCATCAGCAGCAGTCTTTAGGGGTTAATTACAGTCCCAAGAAACACATGGACTTGTACGTGGCTGGGAGGAGGTGGCTGCAGATAATGTCATCCTTAGTGACCCAGAGAACTCCGGACCGATTGCCTCAGCAAACCTACACTGCATGGCCTCCCTGATTCTGCAAAGCCTGCTAAGGGATCCTCGTATTCATGGTATCAAGGAGAGGGATCAATACTGGCTGGCAACCTTCTTGATCCACGTTACAAGGGTAAGGTTGTGGACCTTATCTTGCCATCGCAGAGAGAGAGCAGAGTATGAAACATCTTCGGGAAGCCTTGCAGAAAGGTCTGTGCAACGCGTTCCCAGAGACTGGGAGGTTACAAACTCCTGTTCCTGGACAACGTGTTGCTGGTTGCTGAGGCTTTAGTCAGTCAAAGAAGGAGCGGTGGAGGAGGTGGCCGTCTGACCGATGCGTTCAGGGGCAATATCTGACTTGAGCACCTTTCCCACCGAAAATCCTCTGGGTTACTGGGTCTTGAGGATGGATCACTAGCCAGAGCTTGCACAGTATGCAATTGAGCTACTGGCCTGTCCTGCATCCAGCGTTCTTTTGGAACGCACATTCAGTGCTGCTGGAGGTTTTGTAACCGATCACAGGGTGCGCCTGTCCACCGACTCGGTCGATCGACTGACCTTCATAAAAATGAATCAGTCTTGGATCACCACCAGCTACCAAGCACCTAATGCTGATGTAACCGAATAATTTTTTTTTAAATGTCAGATCCCTTCAAGACTGCCTATGCTAATGCTGAGTGACTATCCTGTTATGCTGAGTGACTATCCTCTTCCTCCTCAATGATCATGCTGATAGCTTGTAAGAATATTTTTGGTTCTGGGCACCACCACCAGTGGCTAAGGCCCAATTTTTCAGCCCCTGTTTAACAGGGGCGTGTAATTACAATTGTTGATGCAATATTTTGCAAGGAGGGTTCGTTGCTGCACTCAACTAGGGTAATTGTGAGGGGTTGCAGTGTTGTGGCACTAGCACCAGTGCCTAAGGCCCAATTTTTCAGCCCCTGTTTAACAGGGGCGTGTAATTACAATTTTTAATGCAATACTTTGCAGCAGGGCTTGTTCCTGCACTCCAACTAGAGTATCTGTGAGGGGTTGCAGTGTTGTGGCACCAGCACCAGTGCCTTAGGCCCAACTTTTCAGCCCCTGTTTAACAGGAGTGTGTAATTACAATTTTTGATGCAATACTTTGCAGCAGAGCTCGTTCCTGCGCTCCAACTAGAGTATCTGTGAGGGGTTGCAGTGTTGTGGCACCAGCACCAGTGCCTAAGGCCCAATTTTTCACCCCGTTTAGCAGGGGCGTGTAATTACAATTTTTGATGCAATATTTTACAGGAGGGCTCATTCCTGCGCTCCAACTAGAGTATCTGTGAGGGGTAGCAGTGTTGTGGCATCAGTGCCTAAGGCCCAATTTTTTTGCCCCTGTTCAACAGGGACATGTAATTACAATTCTTGATCTAATATTTCACAGCAGGGCCCATTTCTGCGCCCACCAAGACTAACTGTGAGGACTTACAGTGTTGTGGCACCAGCACCACCACCACCAAAGGCCCAATTTTTCTGACCCTGTTCAACAGGGGCATGTAATTACAATTCTTGATCTAATATTTCACAGCAGAGCCCGTTCCTGCGCCCACCAAGAGTAACTGTGAGGGCTTACAGTGTTGTGGCAACACCAACACCTAAGGCCCCAATTTCTGCAGAGTATATAGGGCAGGCCCCTACTTTCAAACATCCAACTTACATATGACTCCTACTTGCAAACGGAAGGAGACAACAGGAAGTGAGATGAAATTCTCTCCTGTAAGAGTTAATATGGGAAAAACGTGTCTCCTTTCCACTGATGCTTTATCACCAATCCTTGTTTCAAAACAAATGTCACAGGAGTGATAACCCTTCCCTGTTTTCCAAAAAGCTTAAAAATAGATTTTTTGGCTGGAGCTACACTTTAAAAATGTACCAGTTCAAAATTACAAACAGATTCTACTTAACAACAAACCTACAGTCCCTGTCCTGTTTGCACCGCCAGGTACGATATTTAAAGGAATATTTCACTTTTTTTTTCACTTTAAGCATCATTAAGATCACTGCTCCCGAAAAAAGGGCCGTTTTTAAAACTTTTTTTTGCATTGATACATGTCCCCTGGGGCAGGACCCGGGTCCCCAAACCCGTTTTAGGACAATACCATGCAAATTAGCCTTTAAAATTAGCACTTTTGATTTCAAACGTTCGAGTCCCATAGACTTCAATGGGGTTCTAAAGTTTGCGCAAATTTTCAGTCCGTATGCAGGTTCTGGTGCGAACCGAACCACGGCTCATCCCTACTGCTGACTTTTCTTTTTTTTTTTTTTTTTAGTTGGAACTCCTCTTTAAGACCCATGGATTATATAGATGTACATTGATGTATCACTTAAAGTGGAACCAACATTGATTATTTTAAAATCTTCTGCTGCTAGCATTAGTAAATAGATTGGAAAGTATAAAAAAGAGAAAGGGGATATTCCTGCACTACCTGTATTTATAGGAATAAGGAAACTAGCTGCAGGAAACACCGGATAGGTCAACCTTAACCCAAAATAAGATGAAATAAAAATCAATGAGTGGTGTTGTGCTCTAACTGAAAATTCAAATAGTGATAGTGGGTATACAGTAAAACATATATGGAGTAAATCCTAGATGCTAATCACACAGTACTAAAAGGAATATGTATAGCCACTATAAACAACTAATGATATATAAAGTGCAGGTGATAAAGGCGACAATAGTGAAATACAATCTTCAAATATGGTAATATTAAAGTGATGGTGCTAAGAGAACCACATAGGTAATAATGCAAATGAATATTAGGTTGCTACTAGCAAAGACAAATGTCCATGTGGAGATGAGCTGGAGTCGTAAAGTGCTGCTCCAAATAACACTCTGTGCAGATCAGGGAGTGTATACAGTGACTTTAGTGATTCATTTCTTCGGTACATTTACACATCTGTGTAAGGTGGTCCCTTACCTTACCGCTGTAAGGTAACAGCGTGAAATAATATAGACGGCCAAGGGAATCCGGGCTCCTACAGTAGACAAATGCAGATCTCTCCTCTGTGTAAATCGGCGGTAAAAGTAGAGAGGGAGCTCCAGATCCAATGCAATGTATAGAGGAGAAGAAAGTAAGGAGGTCCCAAATCGTGCAGTATGTTAAAACTCAAACTCAAAAACTCAAAATAAATGCATCTAGTTTTAACAAACTTCCCAATTTGGGACCTCCTTTCTTCCTTCTTCTCTATACATTGCATTGGACCTGCAGCTCCCTCTCTACTTTTGCCGCCGAGTTACACAGAGGAGGGATCTGTATTTGTCTACTGTAGAAGCCCTTGGCCTTCTATATTATCTCACGCTGTTACCTTACAGCTGAGTTACACAGAGGAGGGATCTGTATTTGTCTACTGTAGAAGCCCTTGGCCTTCTATATTATCTCACGCTGTTACCTTACAGCTGTAAGGTAAGGGACCACCTTGCACAGAGGTGTAAATGCATCGAAGAAACAAATCACTAATGTCACTGCATACACTTCCTGATCTGCACAGAGTGTTATTTGGAGTAGCACTTCACGACTCCAGATTGGAAAGTATATCATATATACTTGTTTTAAACTATTTTTTACATTTCTTTAGTCACTTCCTAGCTTTCTTGCCTAGGCAAATTATGTAATACATCTCAGGAGTCTTCAGGAGGGAGGAAGGGTTTCCTCTGCTAAGCACATCATTCTACTTGCATGCCTGAGCTAAGGACAGATGGATTCCAGGAAGTAAATGCTACATGAATCATCTGCCCTTACTCAAGAAGGCAATTGCCAGAAATGCTAGGGGGTATTTTTAAAGTGATTTCTCAGCAAAATAAAGCATGGAGACATGAATAGATGAGTTTGCTTTGAATATTAAAAATGAATTATTAGGGGGCGTGGCTAGCCGCAGAACAAGATGGTGGCACTGTGAGGGAGCTCCGTTATCACAGACACCCCTGAGCAACTAACAAAGCGACACAGAAGCCCTGGAGACATAACCTGACTCTGGGAAAGCGACGGGAATAAACGGAAAATGTCGGCGAAAAGAAAAACAAGAGAGGGGCCCCACAAATTAAGTGAATTCCGCAGCCCAGCCGGGATACAGAGGAAAGCAGATGGAGCTGGCTCCTCCTTCCCTCACTACAATACAGGACATAACGCTGCAGACTCAGGAGAGGAAGAGAATACACTCCCTGGTCTGCAGTGTCACAACAACCTGGAATCACAAGCTGAAATTGAAAGTCCTCTCAGACAGAAGAGAAGGATTTCTTCTGCTGAAGGTAATGAACCCCTACAAGATATTTACTATATATCAAATAACAATCCATATGATGAAAAGCTGAATGCAATTCCCACAGCAGGGCAACCCATACTGGATTCTACAATAAAAGATATGATAATTTCCCTAAGAGGTGCATTACAACATGATATGTTAAATTTCATGCAGAAATCTAAAATGAAAATTAATGTAATAGGGGAAAGAGTGGACTATGTAGAAACTAAAATGTGTGAATTTATATCTGCTCACAATGAAATGGTTGATTCTCACTTTGAGTTGGAAGATGAGGTTAAACAACTCAGAATGAAAATGGCAGATTTGGAGGATTGTGCCAGACGCAATAACGTGAAGTTCAGCGGTATACCCAAAAACGTTAAACCGCCAGAATTGAAACATTTTCTTAAAGATATGACAACAAAGCTAATTCCATCAATCCCACATCAGGAATTGGGAATCGCCAGAGCACACAGATTACCTAAACCATCTCACATTCCAGAAAAATTACCAAGAGACGTCATAGCCATAATACACTTTTATGAGGTAAAAGATCAACTAATGCAATACGCACGTTGTCATTCCCCACTACCTGATCTGTATGCGGGTATCATTTTATATTCTGATCTATCACAAGCGACGATCTTGGCCCGCAAAAACCTAAATTCAATTACCAAGATCCTATGGAATGACACACATATATGTTGGCAGAATGGCCTAGGCAGGCAAATGGGCATACCTGTACATCCCTTTGAATTTGCCTCTCCTCGCCCATCGAACTCGGCGAGGAGAGGCAGAACGGGGAGATGCCTATGTAAACAAGGCATTTCCCTGTTCTGCCTAGCAACATGACAGGGATCTACTGGTCCCTGTCATCGGGAGCAGTGATCTCTCATGTTTTAGTGAGCCCACCCCCCCCACAGTTTGAATCACTCCCTAGGACACACTTAATCCCTTGATCGCCCTCTAGTGTTTAACCCCTTCCCTGCCAGTGCCATTTATACAGTAATCAGTGGCTATTTGTAGCTCTGATCGCTGTATAAATGACAATGGTCCCAAAATAGTGTCAAAAATGTCCGTCATAATGTTGCAGTCCCGATAAAAATCCACCATTACTAGCAAAAAAATAATAAAAACAAAAATGCCATAAATCTATCTCCTATTTTGTAGACGCTATAACTTTTGCTCAAACCAATCAATATACACTCATCTCGATTTTTCAGGATTTATCGGCCTAAACTGATGAAGAAATGTGTTTTTTTATATATATATATATTTGGGGGATATTTATTATAGCAAAATGTAAAAAATATAGCTTTTTTTTTCAAAATAGTCAGCCTTTTTTTGTTTATAGAACAAAGAATTAAAACCGCAGAGGTGATGAAATACCACCAAAAGAAAGCTCGATTTGTGGGAAAAAAAGGACGTCAATTTTGTTTGGGTACAACGTCGCATGACCGCGCAATTGTCAGCTAATATGACGCAGTACAGAATCACAAAAAATGCTCTGGTTAACAAGTATTATACTCTTATCTTTATATATATATTCTTAAGTCACAAAAAAAAAAAAACTTAAATACTTAAAAATCTTAAAAGAAAAAATTAGTAGGCAAATGTGCATAGTGGCCACTGTCTTACAACAACTTTCTTGTATTTCAACACTTTACTGTCTCATGGTAGCATGAAATACAATATACTTCTTACTAACTTAAAGTTTAGTAAATTGAATTTCTTTATAACAAATGCCCCTTCAGAATGAACGTCAAAAGATTGGAGGTACTGGATATACAGTATAATGGAAATAAGCTTTTTTTTTGGGGGGGGGGTTATTTTAATTTTCCCTTTAACACAAGGATAAGTAATAGTATTTTCCATGTTTGTAATTTTTAAATTGACAGCTGAAAAATTCTGTCACTCTTTTTTGAAAATAAAGAACCCCTATTCTGTGCTAACATATAACTTAAGCCTTGTGTGTAGATTCTTTTTGGCGCGGGGTTCCCCTTAAAATCCATACCAGACCGGAGGGGTCTGGTATGGAATTTAGGGGGAACCCCACGTCATTTTTTTAAAAAATTTTGGCCGGGGTTCCCCTTAATATCCATACCAGACCTGAAGGGCCTGGTATGGAATTTAGGGGGACTCCCACGTCATTTTTTTTTTTAAATTTTGGTTCGGGGTTTCCCTGTGTTGAATTCCCATGCCGTTTTTATCAATGAACTTCTATGTGTATTGTCGGCAATGCAATAGCCGCGGGTAGTTTTAAATGTAATTTTTCCTTCGAAATGTCATTTTGCTGTCAGACTGTTCTAAACACGGGAAACATGCGCCCCTTTACAGGCATACTATAGACACCCCCCAGGTACGAAATTTAAAGGGATATTACACTTTTATTGTTTGACTTTAAGCATTATTAAAATCACTGCTCCTGAAAAAACAGCCGTTTTTAAAACTTTTTTTTGCATTGATCCATGTCCCCTGGGGCAGGACCTGGGCCCCAAACACTTTTTATGACAATAACTTGCATATAAGCCTTTAAAATTAGCACTTTTGATTTCTCCCATAGACTTTTAAAGGGTGTTCTGCGGCATTCGAATTTGCCGCGAACACCCCAAATTGTTCGCTGTTCGGCGAACTTGCGAACAGCCAATGTTCGAGTCGAACATGAGTTCGACTCGAACTTGAAGCTCATCCCTAATCCAGATGTAAGGTTGTTGGCCAAACAGTAACTACATCCAATCAGATGCCTGGGGTGAAGGTTGTCAGAATACAGTCATTGACAGGAGAGATTCCTTCATCTACACTGCTTAACATGAATGGAGGAACCTATTATATTATCTGAACAAGAGAAATATCTATGTGTGTAGGCAGGCGCAGTTAGCTAGTCTGCCACTAGGTGGCTCTGTCCCAAAATAGTTCCTGGTTGCAGAGAGTAGTGCCATCAGGTGCTAGGTCCCTTTTAGTTAGAGCTCTCCTGTAGTGATGTAATGAGTCAGTGCCCATTTATAAGCCAGGTTAGGAGGAGATCAAGTGGGGGCATAGGAGCCAAGTACACCACCATCAGACAAATGTAGTCAGCAAGCAGAGGCCCTGGACAAGGCTGGAGGAAAGGGAGAGGTAGACCTGCACCAATAAGAGCTTGCTGTAGACATCCTGACACTTATGATAGAGGAGCATACAGCGAGTTGCAAAAGAACTTTTAGGCCAGGTCAAGTGTTCCCTGGAGTGAGGCCATCCCCCTGGAGGACCTGGGAGATGTGTTGTGTACCCATAGCTGAGTTGACTGTAGTGAACCTATCTCAGAATGATTCTGAGACAGGAGCAAGGAGCATAGAGCTGGACACAAACAGCCTAAGGCAAACCATAAACCTCGGAGTGGATACAGATGACCCAGGGAGGAAAGACAGTAGGGAAGATAGCTTACTAAAATGTACGGTGTGCTGTTTTAACCAATGACTGCTACGGTTCTTCCAGTATAGTATGCATGTGTAGTATGTCTATGTGATTTGATTGTAATACCATCTTAAAGTAACAGAAGTAAAGTGCAGCAATTTTATTTTTTTGTGCTGAACATTCCTTCCTTGGACAATGGCCAGGAATGTTGTGAGAAGGCTTCTGGCAAGGAGATGGGCACAAGATGGTGGAGTTTGAAACCTAAAGCAGGAGGGTTTTAGTTCTAGGAACAAGAAGCAGTACAGGGACAGTGCTCTTGGCCCCATTACAGCCATTTGCAAGCCCCCCTTACATGTATATGGCTAATACATAATAGAAATCCATCTTTGTTCTCTTCCACCTGTCTTTAAGGCATCAACATTCAGTTTGTTATATTATGAACAATTTCTCAAATCTCAATAATTTAGCTTAAAAGGACATGTCTGAGATTATTTTTCCTTCCATATATTCTTTGTTGATTTTGTGTCTTCTTGTTGCCAAAAGTTAGCATGGTTATATAAAGGAAACCTGCGGCCTCTGTATCTGTATCTGTAGGAAAAAAGTAAAAAACAAAATAAATAAAAAATGCGTTTAAGCGTTTAAAAAAATAAGAAAAGACAATTGATAAAACTCTTATTAGATGATCAATATGAAAAAAAAAGTAATAAAACAATTTGAAAAGGGGTAAAATTTATAGATCATTTGGGGAGTGCTAGAATTAAACCAAAAGAGAGCAAAAAAAAAAAAGCAAATGAGAAATGCAAAGAATTCTCTGAATAGCACCCATGCTGAGTAGCCATCCTTTTGTGTTTACAATGCCACATGGCAGCCGTATGGCACATAATACAGAAGCTAGTGGAGATCTCTGTATAAATGTCACTGGTCCCAAAATAGTATCAAAAGTGTACCATGTATCCGGAGCAATGTCGCAGTCACAATAAAAATCGCAGATCGCCGCCATTACCAATAAAAAAATAATAATAAAAATGCCATAAATGTACCCCCTATTTTGTAGATGCTTTAACTTTTGTGCAAACCAATCAATATACGCTTATTGCAATTTTTTTACCAAAAGTATGTACAAGAATACATATTGACCTAAACTGAGAAAGAAATGTGTTTATTTATATATTTTTGGGGGATAATTATTATAGCAAAAAGTAAAAAATATTGCTTTTTTTTTTCAAAATTGTTGCTTTTTTTGTTTATAGCGCAAAAAATAAAAACCGCAGAGGTGATCAAATACCACCAAAAGAAAGCTCTATGTGTGGGAAAAAAAATACATTAATTTTGTTTAGGTGCAGCATTGCACGACCATGCAATTGTCAGTTAAAGCAATGCAGTACCGTATTGCAAAAACTGCTCTGGTCCGGAAGGGGGTAAATTCTTCTGGGGCTGAAGTGGTTAAGGGTCTGGTAAGGATTTAAGAGGCACCACATGCAATTTTTTAGTATGGACCACCCCTTTAAAATCCTCCCCCTCCCTCCCCACTCCCTCCTCCTCTACAGTCTGTACCGATGGTCAGAAGAATCCGCAGAGATATCAGCACTTCAGTGACTAAGGTAGGAGAAGTCACTGATAGTGCTGTGTATTTAAATATCCTCCACATATTACTATCTACCAGAGTGAAAACAATATATTTGTAAAGCAGAATACACATGGATGTGACAGCACACAGGCATTTTATGCATTACTGGTATAGTAAAATCAAATCAAATCAGAGCTAACATTGTGAATTAATCCTTTTATTGACTATCTGGATTTTTATATGAGACAATGAAACCTTCCATTCACATCTACTTGTATTTTCATCACAGGCATGCGCAGGGGGTGTGCCGGGTGTGCCTAGGCACACCCCAGGTTTTTTTCACTGTCACAATGTGTGACGACTCCAGTTTGGCACCCCTGCTAACTAATATCACTGTCAGTGGGACTATTTTTCAGTTGAATGCAAAATTTCTGTCAGAACTGCAGCCACTGGCCTTGGAGTGAGCAGGCAGGCACATTTTTGGATACTGTCTCTGTAGTCCCGGCTACAGAATCCCTGACAGTTGAATATCACTCTGCCGCCTGCTATCAGGAATGCTGTAGCCGGGACTTTAGACCCCTTTCACACTGGGGCATTTTTCAGGCGCTTTTGGGCTAAAAATAGTGCCTGTAAAGTGCCTGAAAAATAGCGCCCCTGTAGTGCCAGTGTGAAAGCCTGAGTGCTTTTACACTGAGGCGATACGCTGGCAGGACGTTAAAAAAAGTCCTGCAAACAGCATCTTTGGAGTGGTGAAGGAGCGGTGTGTACACCGCTCCTCCACCGCTCCTGCCCATTGAAATGAATGGGCACCGCTGCTGAAGCGCCTGCAAAGCCCCTGCAAAGTGCCTGCAGAGCGCTTTGGCAGCGGCTCTACACGGGCGCATTTAACCCCTTCATCGGCCGCTAGCGGGATGCTTTTAATCTGCCAAATAGCGCCGCTAAAATGACGGTAAAGCGCCGCAAAAACTAGCGGCGTTTTACCGTCAACGCCCACCCGCTCCAGTGTGAAAGCAGCCCTAGAGGCAGTATAGGATAACTCCTGACTGCTTAATCCACAGCTGGTGGCTGCAGTCCTCACAGGAGTTAGTAGTTACCAGAGCCAACCATCCTATGCTTCCTGTTGCCACAAAAACAGCTTACAACAGTAAAAAAACTGCCTCTCTCCTTGGGTACTCGTTTGTCGGGGCTTTCACAGCTCACAATACAGGTGGACAGGTGGACAGAGCAGGAAGAGATCATCATAGTGTACCCTGAGTACTGCTTCCTGCCCAGCACACAGCACAACTCTCCCTGGGGGAAAGTGAAGATCTCAGAGGAATGATGGCAGCCTGCATCTTCTCCACATGTGAGTCCCGACTGAAATAAAAGTGACATTCTTGAGCAGGTTAGGAATTACTGGGACTTCTGCATAGATGTATTCAACATACACATTATATCTTATTAAAATCATTCTTTTTATTAAGATATAATGTGTATGTTATTTACATCTATGTAGCACCTCAGAAGTCCCAGTAATTCTCAACCTAGCAAAAAATTGGAGCATTAAAAGAGACAGCAGCTGGAGCCAATGGTTGCGCTGCTATCAATCTGTCCAATCAAGAGCCAAGACACCGGCCAGAGAGGGTGTGCGCTTCTCCGGCGTGGGAACGATCGGGCTCAGGTGAGTAAAATGGGTGCTAAGGGGCTGGTGCACTACAATAGGTTTTTGCACCTCAATCTACAGAATGCATTGAGGTGAAAAACCAGGAGGGTTTGCCGCCCCTTTAACATCAAGGAATGGAATACCATAATACATCCCAACTTCAGAGAAGTAAAAAAGTCCATCCTTTATATTTGTTTACCGATTATATTAACCCTTTGCTTAATGCCCTATAGCAGTGATGGCGAACCTTGGCACCCCAGATGTTTTGGAACTACATTTCCCATCATGCTCATGCACTCTGCAGTGTAGTTGAGAATCATGGGAAATGTAGTTCCAAAACATCTAGGGTGCCAAGGTTCACCATCACTGCCCTATAGAAAGTTCATGTGCACATGCTGGAAAAACTAAAGGAGGTAGGAAAAAAAGATTAGCTGATTTGTGATGAATGTAATAGGTGCTATTTATTTAACCCATCCCATAATTTTCCTTTAAAGGGATGTTTTATTTTTATTTTCTAATTGCATTTAAGCGTAAATGTGAGATCTGAGGTCTTTTTGATCCCAGATCTCACATTAAAGAGGTCCTGTCATGCTTTTTTTTTTTCTATTGCAAGGGATGTTTACATTTCTTGTAATAGGAATAAAAGTGATCCATTTTTTTTTAAAGGGACAGTTTAAAAAAAAAAATAAACATAAAATAAATAAGAAAAAAAAAAATTAAAGAGCAACGTCCTGCCGTGCTCATGCACAGAAGCGAATGCATACATAAGTCGCACCTGCATATGTAAACAGTGTTCAAACCACACACGGGGGGGCGAGAGCAATAATTCTAGCCCAAGACCTCCTGTAACTTAAAACTGGTAACCTGTAGAAATTTTTAAACGCCGCCTATGGAGATTTTTAAGTGTCAAAATTTGCCGCTATTCCACGAGCGGGCGCAAATTTGAGGCATGACACGTTGGGTATCAATTTAATCTGCGCAATATTATGTTTTACAATAAAAAAAAAATTGTGCTAACTTTACTGTTTTCTTATTTTTTGATTTAAAAAAGTGTATTTTTTCCAAATAAATTGCATTTGTAAGACTGCTGCACAAATACGGTGTGACATTAAGTATTGCAACAACCGCCATTTTATTCTCTAGGGTGTCTGAAAAAAATATATATAATGTTTGGGGGTTCTAAGTAATTTTCTAGCAAAAAACCTGATTTTAACATAAACAACAAGTTTGAAAAATAGACCCGGTCCTTAAGTGGTTAAAGAAGCCTGGGGGGGGGGGATGTCACTTTCAGCAATTTAAAACATATTTTCCTTTGTAAATATTAGTGCTTTACAAAAATCATTGCTCTTAGCCAAATAGATTTTTTTTTTTGCATTGGTATATGTTCCCCAGGGCAGTAAACACCCAACTTCCTCCCAACCTCATGCTGTTTTTTTTTACACACTCTTGCCGATTATCTCAGAAAATGGGCATTTTTAATTTGACATATTTGGCTCCTATTGATGTCAATAGGGTGCAGGTTCAGCATCTGAACTTCATTAAAGTGCTCCAGACCCTGCTAGAATTGAACCCAGGGCATTTTGGCTCATCAGTACCAATGGGAGGAATGAAGAATACCTTAATTGTTGTGTCCACTTTGTCCAGTCTGGGTGTGAATGTCTTCTTACTAGACTGGCTGCTTGTGGTAGAAGACTCTGTAGGCAAGAAGAAAATGGTAGATCGTTGTTTAAATGGTTTTGATAAAAAAACTTCTATAAGCCTGTGATACAGAAGAAATACAGTGATACAGAAGAAACATCCTGTATAACTGTCCCTAAAGTGGACAGTAATAGAGACAGAATGGATTGTGGAGAGTCCTGCAAGCTACTATTTGCGTTTACATTAGCGAGCAAAGCTGCTGGCACTATTCACGATCCCATAGGTGTGCAAAGTATAACAAACATATTTTTTTCTATTTTAATTGTGCTGTAGTGATCTGTGCATTTAGTGCTAATAAATCGTAAAAACAAGAAATAAAACATTTTCTATATGTGTTTAACCACTCCCAGCCCAGGCCTATTCTGGCACTCCTCTCCTACATGTAGGTGCCTAGCTCTGAGGAAAGGGATGCGCCCCTGAAACGCGTTAGCGGTACCCTGTGTTCTGTGCATGTTCATGTATTGTTTTTATGGCCATTTGTCAGTTGCTTTTTGTGAGTACCCACTTTTATATAAAACATTTTTATTATTAAATTATCTTTGGTAATGCACTAGGTGTGCGCGCCTTCCATCTCTGTTTTTCTTGTACTAACTAATAATAACTTAACTATTACTAACTATTAAATTATAGGTATTGGAATTTCCCTTCAAATTTGGCTGTTAGTGAATGAATATGAATTTATCCGAAGTTATGAATTATCCGAAATAACGAATGCCATAATGAATGAAATGTAACAAATTAATAATAATAAATAACAATAATAAAAACTTTTTATTATTATTATTTATTATTAATTTGTTCTGTTCTATTTGTTCAGATGCGTCATTCATTATTTTGGATAATTCGTAACTTTGGATAAATTTGTATTCATTACGTTCACTAACAGCCAAATTTGAAAGGAAATTCCAATACCTATAATTTAATAGTTAGTTATTATTAGTTAGTTAGTTATTCTTTAGAATTTTTGGATTTTTCGAATTTTTGAATTTACGAATTTACGATTGCAATCATAATGAATGACCCAAAAAATAGAAAAATTTAAAAAACGAATGAAACGAAAATGAACATATTTTCAGCAGTGCACGTCTAGTTGTGTTAAGTGACACATTTATTTAAACACATATATAAAAAAATAGATTTCTTGTTTTTAGGATTTATTAGCACTAAATACACAGATCAGTACAGCGCGGCACAAGTAAAATATAAAAAAAAAATATTGTTATACTTTGTACACCTAAGAGACAGAATGCAGCTAGAAGTCTGTCTTCCTCCTCCATGTTGAATAATTATTATAATTAATTAAGCTTTGAGATGAATTATGACATAATGTAGAACATCATGTAATGCTTACCATATACAACTGATTCAATTTGTAGGTATACATTGGATAACCCATTTTGTGCAGTCCATTGATCATCGGTATCATCAATCCACAGCTCATCATTATTATCTCTGACAAAATCATTCCTGGGGATACGCAATGCAAAAAGTTATGCAAGCCAAATATAAAAAAATAACGAAATGTATTTTTATGTATTTATGTATTTTTATCACCTACAATTATTTATATGGTTTTTATAAGTAACATAATGGGGGGGAGGACTTACTAAAATTGGAGCACTCAGAATCTGGGACAATTGTGCATGGTTGCGCATTCTATGCAGAGCTGTGTCACATTTTCCACTCTCTAGTTTTAGTAAATAACCCGCAATGTGTCACACTGATCTGCCCAAAATAAAAGACACAAAAATACCAAAGTGTCAGGGCTGGGTGCAGACCTTCCTTCACTGAGCTGGCGGCTCAGCTGTCGGCTAATTGCCAGCTCCTATCTCTCCACAGCTGCTCAGCTGTTGATGATATCCTGCTCATCAGTCCTGCCTACTTAAGCCGTCCAGTCCAGAGGATCTCTGCCTTCGCCTTGGTCAACATCACAGAAACTATCGCCTGCGATCCTGTTCAAGACTTGCTGTGCTGACATCCCTTCTAGCTCCAGATCCTGCTTGCTGTTCTACTACATTGTTCCCTGACTACTGGCTGACTGACTTTCCGTTCCGGTTACTGAACTTTGGCTATGTTTTGACTACGTTTGTTCTTTTTACTTTTATTATTAAACAAGTGTGATTTAACTGTACTTCTGTCTCGGCCTGATTTCATGGTTTCTGACACAAAGTCAACTAGTGATCTACTAATGGGGCCTGTGATAATGCTACAAAGCTGTGAATACTGGACTGGTGGTAATAATGAGATACTCAGGTTCAAATAGTCCCCAGTGGCCACATTCATTGGTTGTCATCAGTACCTCTGGACCAAAGCTCAGTGTGTTATGACATAATTCAATCCCCTTTTATAGTTGATGGTAGGTGCTTGTAGGCATCTTTTGGTAAATGATGTCCTGCAGCATTGTTATGCCCCATACACACGGTCGGATTTTCCGACGGAAAATGTGTGATAGGACCTTGTTGTCGGAAATTCTGACCATGTGTGGGCCCCATCACACATTTTCCATCGGAATTTCCGACACACAAAGTTTGAGAGCAGGCTATAAAATTTTCCGACAACAAAATCCGTTGTCGGATATTCCGATCGTGTGTACACAAATCCGATGCACAAAGTGCCACGCATGCTCAGAATAAATTAAGAGACGAAAGCTATTGGCTACTGCCCCGTTTATAGTCCCGAAGTACGTGTTTTACGTCACCGCGTTCAGAACGATCGGATTTTCCAACAACTTTGTGTGACCATGTGTATGCAAGGCAAGTTTGAGTCAACATCTGTCGGAAAAAATCCATGGATTTTGTTGTCGGAATGTCCGATCAATGTCCGACCGTGTGTACGGGGCATTCGTTTATACACTTGATGAACATGAGAGGTTCTATTTAAACTAACACAACTTTCATTTAAGGATTGCATAATGACATCACCATTTCCTGGTGCACAAGCTGAAAACTTTGGACCACATGCAGCCCTTTTGTACCTAGGGGGTCTATGGGGTCTATGTATAAAACATTTGTTGCACGTACGTCAGAAACATTTATGCAGTTTGCACGAAATGTCCCAAATTTTTTCTGAGAGACTAATGCCTGTATCATCAGTTCTATCTATTTGTAAAATTACGTAAATTTTTTTCTGAAATACCTTAGTAAGAGAACTTTAATGTATTTGGCCTCTAGTTGTATCTGACAATGCAGCCATTAATCTATCAGAAAAAATGGGAGACATTGGAGCTGATTTACTAAAACTGGAGGTTGGAAAATCTGGTACAGCTATGCATGGTATTCAATCAGCTTCTAACTTAACCACTTGCTCCCCGTATGACTTACTTATACAACAGCACGGTGGCACTGCTGCACCAGGTCACGTACCCAGGGCCGCTGTTAAAAATCACTGTGCCCTGTACAGCCTATGCGATGCCCCTCCCCGTGCAAAAATTTCAAAACGAAAATCCCCCCTCCTAGCACAAATCTCCCTCACCCCAAAAATTACCTGCCTAGCACATCCTCTTTTTTCTCAAATGTTCTATCCTAGCACAAATCTTCTCCCCCAGATCCTCCCTGCCAACAGCACACATCCCCCCAAACCCTTCTATTATCCCAATTTCCCCCACTTCCCCCTGGCACAAAATCCCCCACATCTCCCCTCCCAGCAAAAATCTTCTTTCTTCAATCCCACTTCTAGGAAAAATTCCCTCAAATCTCTCCTCCTAGCACAACCCCTTCTATGTTACCCTTCCCAGCACAAATTCTTCCTCCCTACCCAACCCCCCCCCACAGTACTAATGCCCACCCTCTCTCCTAGCACAAACATCCCATCTCCTGGTTCCACCCCCCCAAGCCCTCCTCCTCGCACATATCCCCCATTCTTCCTCCCAGCACAAATCTCCCCCCATTCTTCCTCCCAGCACATATCTCCCCCCATTCTTCCTCCTAGAACATATCCCCCCTATTCTTCCTTGTAGCACATATCCCCCCTATTCTTCCTCCTCATACATATCCCCCCATTCTTCCTACTAGCACATTACCCCCCATTCTTCCTCCTAGCACATATCACCCCCCCATTCTTCCTCCTAGCACATATCCCCCCATTCTTCCTTCTAGCATATATCCACCCCTATTCTTCCTCCTCATACATATCCCCCCATTCTTCCTCCTAGCACATATCCCCCCCATTCTTCCTCCTAGCACATATCCCCCCATTCTTCCTCCTAGCACATATCCCCCCCATTCTTCCTCCTAGCACATATCCCCCCATTTTTCCTCCTAGCACATATCCCCCCATTTTTCCTCCTACCACATATCCCCCCATTCTTCCTCCTAGCACATATCCCTCCCCCATTCTTCCTCCTAGCACATATCCCCCCTTCCTCCTAGCACATATCCCCCCTTCCTCCTAGCACATATCCCCCCATTCTTCCTCCTACCACATATCCCCCCATTCTTCCTCCTACCACATATCCCCCCATTCTTCCTCCTAGCACATATCCCTCCCCCATTCTTCCTCCTAGCACATATCCCCCCATTCTTCCTCCTAGCACATATCCCCCCTCCCCACATCCTCATTACATTTGCCAGCACAGATAACCAGGAAGAGGTGTGCTGTGTTTTTCTCTCCCCTCCTGTCAGAGGAGCGTTCATATTCTATACAGTACATGAGACCAGATCGCTCTTACTGTAGATCTCATTGCACTGTATTCACACACACACACCACCCCCTACAATAAGAATGATCCGGTCTCATGTACTGTACAGACCAGTGCACTTCTGACAGGAGGGGAGAGTAGAACACAGCTCACCTCCTGCTGGCTCTTCTTCTCTCACCGCTCCAGCCTCCAGGCTGCCATCTCCTTGACCCGGCTGTGAGTGTGGGTGGGAGTGGGGTTAGGGGAAAGAGCTCAGTGGGGCCTAACTGTAATCTGGGTGGGCACAGCACAACCCACCCCAGCACCCCCTAAATCCTGAAAGCCGTCGGGAGAAGGAGGGGAAGAAACTAGCTTTCAGTTGCTGGGTGAGAGACGCTGTCATCCTTTCTCTGCTTCACTGATCCTCCTGCTCTCTCCGGGCCCCCTGTGTGCCCGGGCCCCCTACAGGAGGACCGGTGGTACCCCCTATTAGTGGCCCTGCACGTACCTAATACCTGATTCAACATGCCCTGGTTATGGTGGAGCATGCGCGCCACCAGCTGGCAGCTCCCACTGTAATCACACACAGAAAGAGCTGATTGGCGGGTACTGTGGACTTGATATCCACCACCACCCGCCGATCATTCGGTGCACAAGCGGTTCACTGTTCTGTCAGGAGGGAAGGCATGGATCCTGTGTTTCTGCAAAGCAGGGACATGGATCTATGCCTTTCCCTAGTAAAAGCACATTCCCCACAGTACACAAACACTGACTAGGCACACATTTAAAGCTTTGATCGCCCTAGATGTTTAACCCCTTCCAAGCCAGTGTCATTAGTACAGTGACAGTGTTTTCCCGGTTTTTCACCTCAATGCAATCAATACATTGAGGTGAAAAATCGATTGTAGTGCACCAGCCCCCCAACAAGCCCCCCCGTTTTACACACCTGGGCCCATTTGTTCCTATGCCGGAGAAGCACACACCCTCTCTGGCCGGGGCCACTCTGTGCAATCCCAACTGCACAGAGGAGGGAAGTATAACATGTTTGTTATTTTAAAAGAAAAAAAAGAGAATCTTTAGTTTTAGTCTTTAGTTTAGCGTCAGACGACGCCCATGACCAAACGCGTAAGACGGGGCCACGCACACAACGTCACTTCCGGGTTTGAGAGGAAATCAGGTGGAACACAGTTGGAATGCACGCTGCCAACCCCGGCTTTCCTATACTTCTCGCAGACCCTGGTTTTCTTGAGTGTTTTGTTTTTAGATGACATCTTACCATTTATGGAAGATGATTATGTTATTTTAACAGTAATGTTAATAAACTTAAACTTTTGGTACTACACTAAGAGCCCTTCTCTCTTCCACATGAGGACTTTTTGCTGGGATCAACACAGGAACATACTAGTTATTGCCTAGTATTTGTCTGACATAGGACACTATGACGGGAAGGCTGGAAGCATCCTGACCCGGAGAGACACTAGGACCTCAGCTGCTTTATACTATACATGCCATTTACCCCTGCAGGGGTAGTGGTAGCTGGTGAGTGGGGAACCGAGAGGGGAAGCACAAAAGTCACATGAATACTTATGCAACAGCATACACAACTCACCTTTTGAATGAACTTTTTTGATTTTGGAATTTTGCACATCATTTTTACTGGGACTAAGTTCTCTTCTTAAATGGTTCAGATTAGCTGGTAGCACATCAGCTCCAGGATTGTTTGCTCTTCAATGTGCACAGTTTAGGTTAAATGAACTGGTATCACTGGACTGTTCTGAATCATATTTATATGTGATATATTTTTACCTGTTTTGTTATATATATATAGATTGTGTCTTGCACTAAAATTGATTGGATCCATGAGGACTCTCTTGCCTACCTGTGCAGGGAGGGCCACGGACACACAGGATTTAATTTATTTGACATTATCTCTTGCATTAACTTTGGTTGGATTTGTGAGGACTCACCTGCCACACCTGTGCAAGATGGGCCACGAATACACAGGAATTCATCTATCTACTTCACCTATAGCACATAGCACTTTACAAAGGGTCACTCATTTTATGGATTTTATTTTATCCTGTGGATGCCTTTACATCTTTGAATAGGAATCATTATATATCCTTCTAGTTTAACCTTAAGCCATTTATATAGATTATATGTTAGAGGGATTGTTTTTTATTTACCTATTGACCTCAGGTAGCGCCACACACCCCACTTACTTTTTTACTTTATACTCTGGGCCCCCCTGTTTTAGGGAGTTCTTTTTTGGGGAGGCAGCAACCCAGCCATTATCCAAAGCGCGGGTACTCTACGTTTGCTATTTCTGAAATCAAGTACTTGGTTATCATTGTCATAAAAATTGCAGTTCACAGGTTTTTGCACAGTACTCACCAATTCTTCTTTTGTTTTTCTCTGACCAGGTAAACTGATACAGCGATAATAACAATGAACAGGACAGCAATGACAACTGCTACCCCTCCGTACACTCCGGCTTTTAAAATTTTTCCTGTACAGCTTGGACCTGTATATATGTAGATGTCTGTTCCTGGACACCTGTGTGGGGAATCATTACTCATTATATATGTGTATTTTCTGAAATGGTGCAAATAATAAATTGTTATTTAATTAATGCATTTACATTAGATGTTCTAAAACTCTGCCACATTCCTATGTGGGCGTGGCAGTGAGTGATACAGACATCTTTTTAGGGTCAGAATTGCACCAGAAAATGCTGAGAACAATAGCGGCTACACCTGACTAGGTAACAATCACCTTCGGTCTTCGATGTTCCATGAGCTGGAAAATCTCTGTGCAGGGTGAGGCTAAGTGTGTAATTGTCATACTATTGCCTGCCATAAAAAATATGTACTTAACCTCGACCCACCTGGCCTATTGTAAAATGATGGCTGGGCAGGAGCACTGTTGTATTAGGAGGACATCATATGACGCCCTCCCAGAATTGGGCCGCTCTCTGATGCGATCTGTCACCCGCTGTGTCTACCAGACATGGCCAATGACATATCAGTGTAGTAGCCTGCTGCCGGTACCATGTGATCGCTGTGGCCAATCACAGCAGATCACATGACAGTTGTACACAATGAAAGGCTTTGTTACATGGCTTGCATTGGGTACTATTGTGATGAGCTCTGTAAATGGGCACAGTCATCACCTGGTACATAAAGAGCCAATCATAGCCGATCTGTATCATGTGATTAACTGTGGCCAATCACAGCTAATCACAATAGTATACACTGGATGGAGTGTTTTCATTCGAAAAAATTCTTATAACTGTGAAATGCACAGTTATAAGCAATCATAGTGTGTAAAAGAAAAAAAAAATTCTGATCACCTCCCACCACCACCACCACGACAGCAGTACAGTGCTTCTGTACTAAAGAAATAAAATATAAAAGAAAGTATAAACAAGTATAAAAAAATAATAATAAATAATAGTATAAAAAAATATATAAAAAAAGTATTAACATTTTTTTACATACTGTCACCAGTCAGTGTCCCTGATCACCGCCACACCAGTTATATGATGATGCTGTACTGCACTGGTGACTGTATATAAAAATGTTTTTAAATTGTGAGCAAAACATTTTTTTTTACATTTCTTCATTTTCCATAAAACTGTGACAAAAAAATTACAATTTCAAAAAACTTGCCATGCCTTTTACTAAATACTAGACATGTGCACACTGAAGTATTTCGTTTCGGAATTTCGTTTTCATCCAAAAAATAAATTTATTTAGTTACTCCCAAAATTCGTTTTTATTTATTTTGTTTTTCGTTAAAAATTGCATTCGTCCGAAAATCCATATTAAGGTTGAATCTGTCATTGAAGGCTTATGGTGTCTGTCGAATGTTCAAAGATGATTTGATGGAGCAGCTAAACTGTATGATGCCGTATAGTTTACTTGCTCTGTCAAATCTTCTTAGAACTTTCAACAGACCCCATAAGCCAAAGTACGTGTGTACTTAGTTTTAGCTATTTTACTGCTCCTCCTCTTTGGTTACAATCAGCCAATAACATTCATCATCGTCATTATTTTTATTTATCTTTTCTCCCCTACGTCGAATCTTTCCTCCCCTACATCGAATCTTTTCTCACCTACGTCGAATCTTTTCTCCCTACGTCGAATCTTTTCTCTCTATGTCGAATCTTTTCTCTGTATGTAGAATAATCTTGGACTAATAGAGTTAATGTTAGGCACATTCAACCACAGGTTTGATAGACACAGATTGTTATTGTCATCATCATGTCGAATCTCCTATCTATATCAAACTGTTTTAGCAACGAAAACGAAAATAAAGCATTTGTTTATGTCGGATCTTTCATTTTTCGGATTCTGCACTTTCGTTATCGTTTGTTAAAACGATAGCGAAAATACCTGAAATTCGGACGAAAATGCATTCGGACAAAAACCAATGCACATGTCTACTAAATACCAAAAACTGTCTACTTTCCAAAAAGGGGTCATTTGGGGGATGTTTGTCCTGTCCTAGCAATTTCGGGCCTCAAGAAATGAGATCATCCATCCATTCTTCAAAATTATTGATCAATTTTTAGATATATATACCTTAGTTTGTGGACTCTATAACTTTCCTACAGACTAAATGATATATACTGATTTGGGGTTATTTTCACTGAAGAAATGTAGCAGAATACATTTTGGACTAAATTTACGAAGAAAGATTATTTATTTGCAAACATTTTTAACAGAACCAAAGATAGATTTTCAAAATGTTCGATCTTTTTAAATTAATTTTGCTAAAAATAAAAAAAACTGTGGTGAATAAATACCACCGAAAGAAAGTTCAATTTGTGTGAAAATTGTCATTCCAACTGTGCCAGCGCTGAAAGCTGAAAATTGGCCTAGGCAGGAAAGGGGTAAAAGTGTCTGGTATTGAAGTGGTTAAAGTGGTACTAAAGGCTCAAGGTTATTTTTTATCTTCATGCATTGTATGCATGAAGGTAAAAAAACCTTCAGTGTGCATCTATGTCCTCAGTCCCCCATAATACTTACCTGAACTTGATCTCAGTCCAGCAATGTGCATTGAAGAGGATCTCTCCCTCTTCATTGGCTACTGCGAATCGCAGTCAGTGAGGGTAGAGCGGAGGGGTGTGGGCGGGGCAAGGCCAGGGTCTTAGACACACATAGGTGGCTCGGGAGCGAGCACGCACACACAAGTGCCTTCAGAGAAAGCAGCTTGCTCTGGGGGTACTCAACAGGGAGGAGGAGCCAGGAGAGCTGGTGGAGCACCCAAGAAGAGGAAGATCAGGGAAGCTCTGTGCAAACCTATTGCACAGAGAAGGCAAGTATAACATGTTTAGTGTAACATGCTGGTGTCCTAACAACCGATGATGACATTGGTTGCTAGGACAAAAACAGCCAACCCACTCGGCGTCCTTGCTTTCAAGGACACGAGAGGCACAGAATGAAGTTGTCATTTAGTGCTGATCATAATACTACCAAAAAATTAATGACTTTGTGCTAAAGTAGCAGCCAAAGGGCTCTGTGAGGACCATACCATCACTTCCAGGATTCTTTGTTCTTGTTTTTGCTGAAGAAAAGTTCCTAGGCTGTTGCCCTCAGACACTTCCCCTTTTACCACTTTCCAGGCCTTTCATTGAGTAAATCGTCTTCAGCTATATATTTTAAATTTGAATTCATCAGTCCAGAGCAGCTGCTGACATTTTTCTGCATAAAAGTTGTTGTGTTTTGGGTGTAGAAAAGTTGCTTGGTCTGGTTTCCAAGTTGGAGCTATAGCTTTTTTAGCCACAAGTCTTCCATGATGACAATTTTTTATCAGACTTCTCCAGACTGTAGATGGGTGTAGCAGGGTCCCACTGGTTTTTACTAAGTCTGAGCAAGTGGTTCCACTGGACATCTTCTGAAAGGAAGTCAGTATTATGTGTCTTTCATCTGATGCACTACGGTTCCTCGGTCAACCACTGCAATTTTGGCCCTCAGTGTTACCTGTTTCTTTGTGTCTCTGCAGGAGAGCTTGAAACACTTGTCTTTCATGCAATTTCTGCCTACGATAGACCTTTTTGATGCAGTAAGACCACACTGTGTTTTATTGCTGTGCTCAGTAGACATGTGTGATTTGTTTAGCTACGAATTAAAATTTGGATAAAATTTAGTTATTCGGAAATTCGGATGTATCCAAATTTCCGAATCACAGTAGTAACGAATTTCAACGAATCCGAAATAAATAAATTACTTAATCCAAAATTCAAAATAAATTATTACAAAGCAAATTATTTGATCTTGAAAATGAATTTGAATTTGACATGGAAACATATTGCAACGAATACAGTAAGGTATGAAAGTGAAAAAAGGCTACTTCATACAATATTGAAGAATAGAATAGAACAGAATAGAATAGAAAATAGAATAGAATACAAAGAAATAGAATAGAAAGCAATAGAATATTTCTAACATAACGAAAATGACTAAACAAAATTATTACCTTAACAAACCTAAAAACTAAACAGCATTTTTCCATCATGCACATCTCTAATTCTCAGTCTTGCCATTGAGTAAGATTTTTACACTGAACTGTTTTCGGAAACCTTAACTTGTTATGAGAACATGGTATCACCCAGGTTCATTACTTCTACATTACTGATTTTGTTTGATATAAATCTCAACTGGGAAACTGAAAAAAGTATCCTTTACAGTGGGGCTGTAAGCCCTTGCATTGCAGGGGTTAATTGATCATTTAGGTCTAGGGGACATAGAAAAGATGATCTAATTACCTAACCTTCCGCTCCCCCATGCTGCTGGACCAATCTCTGCAGCATCTTCTCCCCATGCTCTGGTGGTCTAAGGACCTTAAGCCAGGGTCCATAGACCACCAGAGAGAAATGGGACTTTATGGTGCATAATATCTCAGGAATTAAAAAAAGTTGTTTTTGTTTACATTAAAAAAGATATTTTATTAGTTTACAAAAGATAAAAAGGGAGAAGCACACTGATATATGTTTAGACACAATAATTCTCCTGATGAAGCTACAACAGCGAAACGTGTAGAGATACCACAATTGCCTCAACCTACCTGTCTTAATATGGATCTGTAAACATTTTTTTTTTTTTATTGAGATATTGAGCCCTGCAAAGTTTCATTCCTCTCTCTTGGTATACTGTACATACTGTAGAGTTTTTTTTTTGCTTAAAAAAAAGATCTTGTATTAGTTTACAAAAGATAAAAAGGGTATTTCATTAACACCCACATAAGTTTAAAACAATACAGCATATAGCGAATGCCAGACACAAGTCCGTCTTCAACCCCGTTAATCTATGAATACCAAGAAACATTATGTGACATCATAAAAATGATTACAGTTCCATATCAAGACTGGTAGGTTGAAGCAACAGTATCTCTACGCATTTCACTGTTGTAGCTTCATCAGGGTGTAATTGTGTCTAAACATATACCAGTGTGCTTCTCCCTTTTTATCTTTTGTAAACTAATAAAAGGTCATACTTTAATGTAAAACTTTTAAGTTTAATTCCTGAGATACTGAGCACCTTAAAGTCCCATTCCTCTCCCTTGGTATACTAGACTAAACAAGCAGTTAACCCTTGCAGTGTGGACATGGCCACACCACAAAACATTTTTTTTTACATTTTCCGGATTTCGGCTTTCATGTTTTTTTAGTCTACATGTTATCTTGTTGATTATTTGTACCTGTTTGGTAAAACTGTTTAGTCGTGCACTTGACCAAATGCCTCTAAATCCTTAAATTTGAGCAAGTATAAAACCACAATACATTCCCTTTAACACAAAATTAGATACCATCACACTTACAAGCACTGTGGACCAACATTTTTTTGAATCGCACATCTTCCCTCATTACAGGACTTATAATTTGTGTAGGCTGGATCACAATATGACATACAGGTCAGTCCATCAGAAGTGACTGTTTCTTTGTAGAACTCTTTGTAGCCATCTTCGATAATACTACAGACTGGGAATAAAGCAAGAGTATAACTTTATTTAACCAACAAAATAAATGGTTCATTTTATCCACTTTAAAAAAAAAAAATACCTTGGGGTTTGGGAACTTCAATTGATGTGATGATCTCATAATTTTTATCAAAAATCAGGCAGATAGAAGCTGAAAGGAGAAGAAAATGGAGCTGTTTGTAACAAAAAACTGCTGACCTGCTTAAATTAGGTTTGTTTAGATGTGAACCAAAATGTGCTACGTTTGTGATATTAAAAATGGTGCATGATGATGTCATTGCTGACAAAACGTGTTGGACGGAGCCTGGGAATCTGAGGGAGAGCTGATCAGTGTGGAGCAATTTGTGCCTTTATTTGCTCAATTTTATTTACTGCAGTACCGCTTTATGATTCATGCTGATCAATTTTCTCTATATATGGGAATGTGTGTGTGCTTTTTTTTTGTGTGTGAGTGTGTGTTTTGTGGGTATTTTTCTATGTGTGTGCTTTTGTCTTGTGTGTTTTTTTTCCTTGTCTGTGTTTTTTTTCACGTGTGTTTTTTTTGTGTGTTTTTTTGTGTTTTTTTCTCTCTCTGTGGATTGAACTGCATGGACTTGTGTCTTTTTTTCTACCAGGCTAACTATGTAATTATGTGAATGCATTTAACATTTATGAAATAAAGAGTAACAGAGAGCACTATGGTTCTTTTTTTAAAAAACATATTTCTTTATTGGAGATTTACAAATGAACATACATGTTATAGTCATAACCGTAGTAACAAAAGAGATGTTCAGACTAGAAATAAACTCATCTAATGAACAATGTCATGTTAAATGCAAACAGAAAGTTTCTAAATGAAGTTGACTAAAAATAAGGCTGTAGTTCAAGAAGAGGATCTAGATGTAGAGGGGGGAGAGAAAGGGGGGGAGGGAGGGAGGAGGAAGCAGGGAAGGGTGTATAAGGGGTTGAGGGAGAGGGAAAGGAAGAAAAAGGGGGGGAGTAGGAAAAGGAAGGGAGGAAGGAAGGGGACATCAGCGGACTTAAGATAAAGAGACAGGTGTTCAATGAGTAGTTCACAATGGAGTAGTCATATATGAACAATTTATTTCGGATGTTGTAACCAAAGCTACCACGTATACAAAAACCAAAAAGGAGGGGGGGACTTTTGGACTTTATAGGCACAACTTCAAAACAGTTAATTATATAAAATCTAATTTTATTGATTTAGAAAAATGCGTATCAAAAAAAAGAACAGTATTAAAAACACAACATATGTATATGTTCAGACAATTGCTATACAACACCATCTAGAATATATCATTATTCGGACACCTGGATGGTCGCTCCAACTATAGATCAGTCCGAAGAGGTGGTTAGATAGCAAATCCGCAATCAGCTCATGTCATATGATTGTTCGATGCTCGACATGTTTCGCGTGTAGGCCACGCTTCCTCAAGAGCGATGACAATGTGTGTTGTAACTATCAGAGTATATAACATTATAATTTCATGATTAGTATATACATATATACATCTATACAGAAAAAACAGGCGTCTATGGTGACACCACATATACTATACAAAGAGAGAATGGTGCTGAAAGACGCCTGTTTTTTCTGTATAGATGTATATATGTATATACTAATCATGAAATTATAATGTTATATACTCTGATAGTTACAACACACATTGTCATCGCTCATCGAACAATCATATGACATGAGCTGATTGCGGATTTGCTATCAAGCCACCTCTTCGGACTGATCTATATTTGGAGCGACCATCCAGATGTCCGAATAATGATATATTCTAGATGGTGTTGTATAGCAATTGTCTGAACATATACATATGTTGTGTTTTTAATACTGTTCCTTTTTTTGATACAAATTTTTCTAAATCAATAAAATTAGATTTTATATAATTAACTGTTTTGAAGTTGTGCCTATAAAGTCCAAAAGTCCCCCCCTCCTTTTTGGTTTTTGTATACAAATTTGTTAGGACGCGGCACAGTGCTACTTCACGTGTATCCACGGTGCCACTCCGTGTGACGATACACTTATATCTTTTCAATTGACTGAATTGGGTGGAAGCACCCGGGCCCTTGGTAACCATACTATGGGAACCAATCAGTGTTTTATATCATAGACCCCTTCATTTATACCAGTAAAAATTTCATTATTGCCTCTCTAAATCTATATCTGTTCTTCTCCTTCTCAGTTTACTCGGTCTAGAGAATTTAAAAGGGAGTGATCTATGGACTTTGTAGGCACAGCATGGATGGGATATATGTCTGAGATTCAGACCAATTGCAATGTTGATACGGAACAAGAAATTGGGATCAATCAATATATGGCCAAAATGAAACGCCTTTTAAAAAAGAAAGCCAATCTCTATTGGCATATAGAATTCCTTAACAAGTATGTCAGGGAAAATATCAGTCCTCTGGGGCTAAGGGTACAAGTATATCCCTCGTTTCAGACTACAACTCCTGAGTTTACGGTAGCGTGGGAAGGTGCACTTACAACCTGTAGTATTAATCTGATGAAATTACTCATCACCCAATATCAATCTGAATTGGCCACACTCGATCAAGAGATCGTAATACTACAATCTTCGAATGAAAGCATTAAAACTCATGCATTATACACCAAACGATGGCAAGACATTAGAGACTTTGTCACTAAAATCACTAGAGATATTATCTATAAAAAACAGAATAAGCTTTCTAAAGATAGATTGGCCTTCCTGGATGGTTTTGCGTATCATTGGCAACTACCTGCTCAGAACAGAGGGTCTAGAACCAGAAATCGCACCGTGAGAAATCAAGGGAATGTACCATATACCACAGATGATGACACAGAATCTGACTCCTCTCTGTTTTCTTCACAGCCTCCTCCCAGGAAAATCAACTCCACGACTCATCACTCACATCTAGGAGCACGTAAGCGGGATCTTGGTGGTGGGTCTTTTACTCCCTATTTCAAAAAACGTCCTCCCCCTGATAACATTCCTTTTCACAACAAATCTTCACAAGACACCTCTCTTAATGCTGACACGAATGGACATCCACCTGGAAAATACCTAGGAGCCACGGCTCTACAGGCGATTAAGCTTCTCAACTCACAATCACAGTCACATACTTTGTCGATGACTGCGACTCCATCCTCCACAATCAGTGACATGGGCAGACCCTGCTACAGGGAGCTACTGCCGCTGAGAATACACAGTCTACACTTCCAAACACTCCTGGTAACAACACCCATGGTACACATCTTAGGCAGAGTACACTAGATTTACACGTCTCTCAAACCAGAAATTTTTCACAAAATTTTCAAGTGTCAGAGCACAAACTACCACTCACGTAAATGCGAATCTGGACATTCTCAATCTAACCCCTTACTCCCTTAATGTTCACCAAGCAGAGGTTCTCCAGCTTGGCTTGAGTTTCTGCCCATCCACTGTAATGGATAAGTACGAGACTATTAAGGACTTGTATTTATTTTCCCGGAATCTCACATACAAATTTTTGTTCGATAGGGATCGGGCACGATCCATACAGGACAAGCAGATCTCCGAACAAGTCAAACACTTCACTATGGAGGACTTTCGAGCCCTTCGAGATCTAATGTTACTACTTGACGAGAGCGACCAAACCAGCCATGCAGAGATCCTACGGCCTCCAATTCTAATCCTCCAGTTGCTACCCCTACCAACCCATTTAAAGCTAAATCTCAACGCTTTCCTGACTTGATGACTAATCCCAGTATTTGGGCCTTCCTGATGGGCACGATCAATGATGTCAAGAACATGAGTGTAACACCTAAACATAAGAATTTAACTCAAGCCCAGATATCAGCAATTACGCAATTACAGAATCACCCCGATTTGGTGATAAAACCCGCCGACAAAGGCGGAAATATTGTCCTCATGACCAAAGCTGATTACAAACAGATGGTCATGAATATCTTATGCAACAAGGCATGGTACAAACGTATTGATTCGATAGAGATCGACCAATATAAAGCTCAATTCTTGACTATCATTGGTTCTGCCCATCAGGAGGGCCTCATCGATCAAGACCTGTATAACTTTTTGAATGTGCGCCATCCTAGGATGGCCACATTTTATGCACTCCCCAAAGTGCATAAAAATCAGACCAAACCCCCGGGAAGACCGATAGTGTCAGGTATAGGGTCTTTAACAGAAAATGCCAGCCGATTAGTGGACTCAATACTCCTACCACACGTGCTTTCCTTACCCTCATACATCAGAGACACAATGGATCTTTTAAAACAGATCGAGGGGATGGTCGTGCCTCCTGATGCCCTGCTCGTGACCTTGGATGTCGAGGCCCTATACTCGAGCATCCCTCACGAGCAGGGCATCATGACAGCACGTACTTTCCTTCGTGAACAAACGCACCATCGTTGGGAGTACTGCGGATTTATTTTGAAACTGCTCCACTTTATCCTCACACATAACTGTTTTACATTTGATGGGTCCCACTTCCTCCAGGTACAGGGTGTGGCTATGGGCACCTGCTGTGCGCCCACCTATGCTAACCTGTACCTGGGGGGGTGGGAGCGTACAGTTTTTTCGGATGACAGCTTATCATATTTTACTAGCCAGGTGATGTGTTGGATGCGCTTTATTGATGACATTTTCATTGTATGGTCAGGCTCTATGGAAAGCTTAAACACCTTTGTTAAAAGACTTAACTGCAATTCATCTAACTTGAAATTTACAGTATGTAGTAATCACTCAACCATTACTTTCCTTGACCTCACAATTCGCAAAGATGGAGACGGCAGATTGGCCACCTCCCTGTTCCGCAAAGAAACAGCAGGCAACACCGTGCTGCATGCGGAAAGTGCCCACCCATACACCCTCATACGCAGCATACCATACGCTCAGTACCTCAGACTCCGTAGAAACTGTACCTTCACAGAGGAATTTAAACTACAAGCCAATACACTTCGCGAGCGTCTGAGAGCAAGGGGATATAGTAAATCACTTCTTCGCCGCGCTTATAATAAAGCATTGCGTCAACCACGGAACTTTCTTTTATACCAAAATAAAATCCCCAAACCTAACTTGACGGTAAGATACATCACTAAATACTCCCAACACCATTCAGAATTACGTGATATCTTAACTACACATTAGTCGCTATTACGTGAGGACCCGATCCTGGCTAAATATGTAACCCCCACCCCAACCATCACTTTTCGGAGAAGCAGATCCCTTAGGGATAAACTTACATCTAGTCATTTCTGCAATGACCCTATAGTACAACTCTATCCAAAAGGAATCTCCAGATGCGGAAGATGCTCCTTCTGCCCCTGGATCCGCACAGGGACCCGCTTCAAACTTCCCAACAGGGAAATATTTACCCCCCACTTTCATGCCAATTGTGAAACTCAGGGCTTAGTCTACCTTATGACATGCGACTGTCAAGCCTTCTATGTCGGAAAAACCATCCGACAATTCCGTTTGCGTATTAAGGATCACATATACTACTCTGGAGGAGGAAAAATTATCACATCTGTGAGCAGACATTTGGACCTCTATCACAGATTTGACACCTCGGTGGTCTCCTTCATTGCCCTTGCGGTTATTCCAAGGAGCCCCCGAGGTGGCGACTGGGACAAACAGATTTTGAGACAAGAAACTCTCTGGATAGAACGCGACTCGGGCCCCTGGCATCAATGAGGCGCAGTCCTACAAACCCTTCCTGAGATTATCATTGAGCTGTATAGGCTCCGATCACAGCCTATGTATATCTATGGCCTTGGGAAAAATCAGCAAGGGTCAAGATACATATGGGTCTATTCCTCTTCCCTGACCCCCAAATAGATTTACCTATATATACAGACTTGATTTGAGGTCCATTGGTGTTTACGTGCAAAGTAAACATACTAATAATATAGATATTGAGGTAATAACTTGCAATAACAGAACTTTCTGTAATGCCCTATTATATATAGTTTGTTTTTGACTCTTTCAATGTTTAATATTTTCCCTTTGTGTGCTGAGTTCTTATGGTGCGGCTTTTTGGGAGCGCCACCTGGCGGTGCATTCTTGGCTGCTATGCGGCCACCCAGCGCTGCATCGGGTCTCTTGATGCGGCGCGCACATCAGCTGGCTGATTACCAGCTGTTGTAGCTCACAGTGGGCATGTGCTGCTTTCCCCACTGGAAGCGCCGTCGTTCTTGTTGACGGCTCTCCCGGCTGGCTTGGGCGCATGCGCACTGTGAGCATTCGGCTGGTCCGGATGACGTCACGTCGGCGCTGCTGATTGGATGACGACGGACGGGACGGGCACACAAATAGGACAGCGTCCTAACATAGTGTGCATTCCGCTCTACCTTTGGGAGGATATCGCACGCCACAGGTCTCTTCATTACACTTAGGTACTTTTCATTCCAGCATTAGCTATTAGGACTTTGCTACCGCTGGATGTCTGTCTTCTTCTTTAGTTCAAATACTAGCTTACTTTCTGTGCCCATTTTGTTTATACTTTAGGACAAACTACCTGTAGTCCATTTTGGACAATGCAGTACCTGTTGGTACTTGTGTAATAATCTATGACTGCCTGCACCCCACCGCGGATCCCAGGGGCATACAGACTATAGATTCCTACTTATAAGATGAATATTGGTAAGTGTCCCACATTAGAGTAAGGACTTAAAACCCACACGTTTTATATTTCTAATTATCCATTTTAAAATTCAGCTGCTTCTCTTTTTAGGAACAGGTCTATATAAAAATAGCTAGTACCAGTAACACATCTACCCTGACGTGCATATTCACCATACTGCCAGTCATCTGATTCCTCCTTACCTGCGGATTATTACCTCTTGTATGATTTTATACTCGTTCTAAATGTGAGTATCCTCTTTCCTACACTGTGTTTCTGTTTTCTCCTTTTTTTTTCTCTCTTTTTTTCCTTTTTTCTTCTTTCTGGTCTCCCCCCTTCCCCCCCCTCTTCCCCCCCTCCCCCCTTCCTTTCCCCCCCTTTCCCTTCTTTCCCCTTCCCCCCCAGCCCTCCCCTTCCCCCCCTCCCCTCCTTTCCTCCTCCCTCCCCCGGTCCTTTTTCCCCCCTCCCCCCCGCCCTCTTCCCCCCCCCTTTTTCTCTTCTCCCCATCTTTGCCTTGGGGTTGTCCTTCACGTTCCCCCTTTTCCTTCCCCCATTTTTCCCTTTTGCTACTTGTCTATTGTTTCGTCTCTCTATCCTTTTTTCACACCCCGAGGTTACTTCAATTTCATTTAGTCCATAAACCTTTTTCACCATATCACTCCTTAAGTATCATTCAAAATTATGTTGTGCACGCCCCCATAGCAGCCTTTCAGCACCGTTTGGGTTTTGACGCCCTTTGCCGCCCTGTCTGAACCAGTACACATTCTCTCTTTGTATAGTATATGTGGTGTCACCATAGACGCCTGTTTTTTCTGTATAGATGTATATATGTATATACTAATCATGAAATTATAATGTTATATACTCTGATAGTTACAACACACATTGTCATTGCTCTTGACGAAGCGTGGCCTACACGCGAAACATGTCGAGCATCGAACAATCATATGACATGAGCTGATTGCGGATTTGCTATCTAACCACCTCTTCGGACTGATCTATATTTGGAGCGACCATCCAGATGTCCGAATAATGATATATTCTAGATATAATCTAGATGGTGTTGTATAGCAATTGTCTGAACATATACATATGTTGTGTTTTTGATACTGTTCCTTTTTTTGATACGCATTTTTCTAAATCAATAAAATTAGATTTTATATAATTAACTGTTTTGAAGTTGTGTCTATAAAGTCCAAAAGTCCCCCCCTCCTTTTTGGTTTTTGTATACGAATTTGTTAGGAAGCGGCACAGTGCTACTTCACGTGTATCCACGGTGCCACTCCGTGTGACGATACACTTATATTTTTTCAAAGCTACCACGTAGCTTTACATTTTCCAAAGTGCAAGTTTTTCCTAGCCACAATTCTTTCCATTTCACACTGGAAATTGAAATCAGCGATAGTACTTGAGTTGAAAGGGATTTCAGAAGTTTCCCATAACCTGGTGATGTTTAGTTTGGCAGCATATAGTATGTAATGACAACATATCGAGATTGGGGTGGATACTTTTCTATGCCAATATGTAACAGGGCTAGTGCAGGAGTCGGGAACAAGGGTGCCCCAGTAATGGAGGAGATCAGAGCAAATATATGATTCCAGAAGGAGCTCAAGGATTTGCAAAACCAAAGGGTATGGGCAATAGAGCCTATACTGCCGTAGTTTCTCCAGTAGGAGGGTGGGTGACCTGGGTGCATTTTTAGATAGCCGGTCAGGCATTAAATACCACCTGTGTGGATTCCCAGTGATTGGCACAGTGGGATGCTTTAAAGGTTTCTCTAAATGCTCATAGCCACTGGTCTTGAGTGAAAGTGATATTCAATTCCTCAGCCCAATTTATTTAGGGAGTGCACTTGAGAGCAGGTTCAGGTGTCGCTAAGACAAGAGTAGATCAGGGAGATAACTCTTCTAGGGCAGGGGATAGAGAAGTAATACTGAGAAATTATTATTAATTATTATTATTAAATTATCCTGCTGCCATTAGTAAGAGGTAGTCTATTAGGGTAGCAGGCTGTGGATATGAAGCTTCCATGGTGGACCATATTTTTTCGGGTGTAGGATGCCACCAGAAATATAATTGGTCTAATACTGAGGCGTAGTAATAATTAATGATTTGGGGTAACCCTACTCCACCTTTCCTGTGGGGCCTAATTAATATGTAGCTATCACATCTAGGTGGTTTATAGTCCCAAACAAATTTATTTAATTGACTCTGGATCAAGGTCATCGAGGGAGCGAGGAAGAGGTAGAATTAGTGTACAAAATAAGTAGAGAAACGTAGGCAATATAATCAATTTGAAGGTGGTGATACGTCCAAGTTTAAAAAGGCCCATGCAGCGTAGTGATTTCAGTAGGGTGGGCAAGCTTTGGGAAAAGGCATGGTAGTTTAAATCAATCAGTTGGTTTGGGTTGGAGGTAATTTGTATTCCCAAGTATGGGATGGATGTGCTTGCCCATGTGTAGGACATGTTGGATTTCAGCTGGGCAGCTATTTGGGGTGGGAGGTATATGGGGAGGACTAAAGATTTTGTGGTATTAAGTCTGAAGTATGATACAGAACTAAATTGGTGGAGGGTCTTGTATTGCCTGTAGGGTCTGAAGATGGTTAGTTACCATCAAAACCACATCATCTGCAAATAAGCTGATTTTGTGTTCCATGCTGTTGCAGGGAATACCTGATATTTGTGGATCAGATCTAATTTTAGAGGCCAAAGGTTCCATCAGTAGAGGAAAGATAAGTGGGGAGATGGGGCACACCTTTCTTGTACCATTAGGGATCTCGAAAGGAGTGGACAAAGTCTGATGGGTTGGAGTATAAGGACAGGATTGCGTGCCTGGAGGAACTTCCAATGGACTCTATTAAACGCCTTCTCTGCATCAAAGGATAGTAGCAGAGAAGGCCTTTGAGAATGTGCAGCTTGGTGAATGAGATTGAGCACCCTGCTGGTTGCGTCTGGGGCTTGCCTACCCAGGACGAAACCAACTTGGTCAGGATGTACTAGCTCAGTTAGAGGCAGCAGAGGAATCTTTCCCAGGCTTTGGGATGGTGGATATGATAGAACACAACATATCTGTAGGCAGGGAGCCCGAGGAACCAGTAGCATTGAAGAGGTCCTATATTTTAGGGGCTAAGATGTCAGCAAAGTTTTTATAGAAAGCGTTAGTGAAATCATCCTCTCCTGGAGACTTATGCAGGGGAAGTGCCTTAATTGCTCCGAGGACTTCAGCTGTAGTGAACGGTTTTGAGATATATTCAAATTGGGCGAAATTGAGGGCAAATTGATGGGGGCCAGAGAGCTATGAATTTGCTCTTAGGTTGTAGGTTGGGGACTGAGGGTCATTTTTTAGATTATATAGGGATGCATAAAAGTTACTAAACTCGTGAGCGATTTCTTCTGGATTGGTTAAAAGTTGCTTTGAAGTGAAGGAGGGAGAGAATTTTGGCTTTTTTACAATGGGCCTTAACTTGTTTAACTAAAAGTGACCCAGCTCTATTGCCTAATGCATAAAAATTGGCATTGGAGAATTTGAAGTTTTTTTCAGATTTATGGAGCAGGAGGGTGCGTAATTTTTATCTCAGCTCTAGGAGCTTGATGGCTTGCACGTGAGAAGGAGAAGGTTTGTTAAATCTTTCCATACAAGATATTTGGAATAGAACCTCATCAATCTGCTGGGTTCTCTGGCTTCTCACTCTTTTACTAAACTTTTTGAAAATTCCTCGTAGATAGGCTTAGTAAGTTGACCAAAGTGTAAATTTGTTAGTATTGAGCAGTTTGTTAAGTTCAAAGAAAGATTGTTGTTCAGTCTCTATTTCTCGTTGGTTTTTAGGGTCCGCTAGCCTCCATAGTCTCGGTGGTCTAGGTTGTAGATCGCCGAAAGTAATTGAAATAGTGGCTTGATATGACCATTAAATGAGACCAATGTCAGATTGCATGACGTTTTGAACGGTCCATTTATTGACCAGGAAGGAGTCGATGTATGAATAAGATAGCCGTGGATGGGAAAATTATGTATAATCACGTTCTGAGCCATTATATATATAAGGTTAAAGGTGCGCGTACATGCTCTAAAATCTCATGCTAAGTTGTTAGTGTATAGAATGAAAAATAATAGGTGAGTAAATTATAATGTACTAAAAAATATATACATATACTTTAAATTCCTTAATTAGTGGCAAATATAGATCCACGGAACAATCTTGCATTGTTCTTAAAACATGACAAGTCCGCTTGCTGGATATGCATATAGGTATGGGGTGCAATCAGCTGCAACTCGGGTTGAATAAATACCCCCCTTGCAGATAGAGTTGCACATGCAGTTGTACTCTCAGTCGGCTCTCTTTTGTGCTAAGGATCCGCTGTTTATTGCCTTTAATATTACATCTCAATCATGTAATATAAACAGGAAAAATTCATTGCGCAATATGCTTTATGCTATTAATTGGAAGAAACTGAGTACACTCACATTTGATTTAAACCATTATAGGCGCATAGAACAGTCACCTAATCCACCGGTACTTTCCTCCTCGCGCTGTACTGCGAGTGACACTTTCGCACTATGGATGACGTCACTAGGCTCCTCCTGACACATTGCGTCACATGTCACGTGACTTTATCAAGACCCTTGATAAAGCACCCGCCCCCAAGCATCCCCCTTGTTGAGGGCATGTGGCCTGGTATGGTTCAGGAGGGGGGGCTCGCTCTCCCCCCCCCTTGCTGACCTGCTGGGCTGCAAGCTTGGATAAGGGTCTGGTATGGGCACTTTTCATTTTTCAAGTTCAGGTCCCATAGACTTTAATGGGGGGCAGAGTTCGGATCCAAACTTTTGCAATGTTCAAGAGTTTTGGTGCGAACCGATCCAGGGGTATTCGACCCAACTCTACTTACCCATTATATTCCATCACTTGTTGAGTAAAAGCATGCCCCACACAATGATTGGATGCATGTGCTCCAAGAAGCTAATGACCATGGTTACCTACAGTTGCTTGGCTTGATTCTGCTTTTAGCACAGTATAGGGTAATTCTTGTTCTCTGTGATGTGCATGACATAACTTAGATGTAGTTTTGGTCCTTACTGGGTGCTGTCCTGATAAGTACCTATAGTACTTCTCCATTAGAGCAATATGGAGACAAAGGAAACATGCCCAAGCTAGGGCCTGTGCTCTTTTGAGCATAGACCTCTTTTTATGGGTATAATGTTCTTTGGTTCATTGATTTGTTACCAGTTCACTACTGCACCAAATAGAAATAGTCCTTTTTAATATTTGTGATGTAGAAATTTGGAACAATTAAGTTTAAGCTGTATCGGCTCTCTTATTGTCTCAGATACAGCAGCGAAAGCCATTGGCTCCTACTTCTGTCAATCACAGCCAGTGAGGAGGAAGTGGAGGGCAAGACACACTCTGTGTCTTATGGACACACAGAGCTGGACTTGGGAGTAAGTATGTCCAAGTGCTCCCAGAGTGAGTGGCTTGTTAGGAGGGCTCTCAGCAGGGGGGGGGGGGGGCCTAGAAGAGGAGGATCAGGGCTGCTCTGTGCAAAATCATTGCAAAGAGCAGGTAAGTGTGACATTATTTTAATGTTAAAGAATTTGCAATTGTACCATTTTCTGAGCAGTTTTTCTCCGCCTTCACTGTTTCCACCTTATCCTTGACATCCTGGAATATCTCTTCGTACTGATCATCTACAGGCACGTCTGTTTTGTATTCTATCTCCACAATCACTTCATGATCCACTATAACACTGCCCATCCTGCCACAGATGAAGAAAATTGAATATTATTGGTTACTGGAAATCTTTCAGTTACTTAGCATTTTGGTTTTGAAAATAGAAGGACCTTGTAAAACAGTGGGGTCCAGTGCTGACCTGTCAATCAATCACATTAGGGTTAACAAGGTTGGACATGGTCCAATCTGCAACACTTAAAGTGTTCACTGATTGCATTTCAGAAACCTCTGTCATAATATGTTGATCCCTCCAATATATACAAGGCAGTAGCTAAATCTTGGTTAGCACCTTTTTAATGTCCTCCTAATGGCACACTCACATAATGATCCATAAGGGTGAAGTATACTTCCAGAAGGCCCACATCAGAATGAGGGTTATTAGTCTAAATAGTACAGGTTAAAATAGATAGGGGGGGGCAACACAAAGAACCTGTCAAAAGCAAAGCGAGCAGAAAAATGACATCATTGAGCTGATGCTCCTTTATTGTCCAACCAGATGATTGGAGGTGTGTTGCTGTATCATCTGGCAAGGGTGCCTAGATTACAAAATTGACCACACAGGACTCCCAAGACTTTTAACAGACATACATGTGCATGTAATTGCTTGTTTGACGTTTTTTCATTAAGATCATGTTTTCGAGGTTATGTTAATAAATGAAGGATTTTCAGTTTAAAGGTTACTAACTGAAATGTCAGAAAAAGCAATTATTGATCTAATATTTCTTGTGCATTATGTAAATTTCCCCTCTAATTATCATTGTGATGATAACTAAAAGGTTGTGCAAACGAGGCAGAAAACAATGCAACCATGTCCGCTGATAAGGCAGTACAGCCAGCCCTCCTGTACTGGGCCCAGGCCCCATCAGTTCAAAAGAGGGGCTCAGGCACCTGCCAAGCAGGAGGGACGGCTGTACTGTCTTATTGCACATAACATTCCTCTTCTGCCTCCTCCTGCAGCCCTGCCGGATTCTTCTTCTCTCTCTCCCTCCAGCTGCACTGCAAGGGGATTGGTTCCAGCACATGCGCCGCTTCCATATGTCCAGGCCCCCCATGTGCCCCTTTCCCCCCACAGCACTGCCAGCTTCCCTCTTCTCTCCCATTGGCCTCTGCAGTAGGCACACAGATAGATGTTTTAGGATGGAGAGTGGGGGAAGGGGCCGATAATCATGTCATTTTATGGTCCCTTTCCTGAATAAACACAGTGAGCAATCGGTATCAATCACTCCTGTGTCCATTCATCGCTGAAGCATAATACACTTTATTTACTATGCTTAAGTTTGTGAATGAGCAGTAAGCCTTAGAGCACTTACATAGAATGCATTAAGATAAAAAAAACTTTCTGCCTTTACAACTCCTTTAAATCTAATAAATAAAACAGGCAAAATTGATGGAATCATTTAGAATAGTTGCATAGTTACATAATTAGTCAGGTTGACAAAAGACACTAGTCCATCTTTTTCAACCAATAGAAAAAATAAATAGAAAACCTTCATATAAACAATCTTATACTCACAGCTGATGTGGAGGAAGAAAGAGAAAAAACACCCTATGAAGTATGGTCCAGTTTGCTGCAACAGGGCAAAAACATCCTTCCTGATCCCCCAGAAGGCAATTAGATATTCCCTGGATCAACAATCTCTGGTGATATTACCTATAAATGTTAGTTTCCAGATATTTTTTATGCATTTAGGAATGTCCTTTTTTAACCACTCCAGAAGGTTTTACCCCCGATATACAGTGGATATAAAAAGTCTACACACGCCTGTTAAAATGTCAGGTTTCTGTAATGTAAAAAAATGAGACAATGATAAATAATTTCAGAACTTTTCCACCTTTAATGTGACTTATAGACTGTACAAACTGAAATCTTTTAGGGGGGCAAGTAAAAATAAAAAACTAAAATAATGTGATTGCCTAATAGGGCGTACACACGGTCGGACTTTGTTCGGACATTCCGACAACAAAATCCTAGGATTTTTTCCGACGGATGTTGGCTGAAACTTTTTTTGTCTACATACGGTCGCACAAAGTTGTCGGAATTTCCGATCGCCAACCACGCGGTCACGTACACCACATACGACGAGACTAGAAAAGGCCGGTTCAGAACCAAGCGCGGCACCCTTTGGGCTCCTTTTGCTAATCTCGTGTTAGTAAAAGTTTGGTGAGAGAGGATTCGCGCTTTTTCAGACTCGTGGCTTTCAGATCGTTTTCTGCCGTTCAGTTTGTGCTTGTGGGTTTGTATCTGCTCTTCAGTGCGTGCAGTCAGTTCGTATCGGAGTTTTCTGTGCGATCTTGTCCGCTCGTTGCTGTTTTTCAGGTCGCTCTTCACAGGCCTTGCTGTTCTTCAGTGCGTTCTGTTACTTCGTTCTGAGCAGCCGACCGTTTTCTAGCCATGTTTCGTATGCGTACTCCTCGTACAGTTCGTGCTGTGTGGGGGCTTGGTGTTGGGGTCCTGACCTTGACACAAGTCCAGTCCATGAACAGGGTGGGGAGGAGTTCATGGACCAAGAATTGGTTGCTTCAGCATGACCAGTTCTCTCATATGCCTTTGCTCCGTGAGATCCGTGAGAATAATCCTGATGATTTCAGGAACTTTCTCAGGATGACGGACCCCGTGTTTCACCGTCTGTTGGCTTCGCTGACCCCTTATATTAGCAGGCAGGATACCTGCATGAGGCAAGCCATCACTCCGGAGCAGAGGTTGGTCGCTACCCTGCGGTATTTGGCGACAGGGAGAAGTCTGCAGGACTTGAAGTTCTCGACAGGCATCTCCCCCCAGGCTCTGGGGATCATTATCCCAGAGACCTGTTCTGCCATCATCCAGGTCCTGCAGAAGGAGTATATGAAGGTAAGATTTTTATCCTTTTATATCACATTTTATTGTATTGAATGTTTGGTAATATCTTGTATTTCTTTCCTCATTCCCTAATTACCATGATTGGAATATGCTGTGAATGTCCCCTTTGTTCTCATGCATGCTGGATTTTTATGTAATTATTATTTTAGGTCCTTCATACATATTTGCCCTTCACTAACCTCCCCAGCATGGTGTATCCTGCCCTATATTCACCTCATGTAGTCACTTAACAATGTATTTTATCAGCTCCATAGTAGTGCTTTACCCCAAACACACCCTAAAATGTTTGGAAATGTTATATTTGATTTATATTCAGGCAGAGTGCCATAGGCTTTTTTTGTGGTGTCCCCAAATAATTTTTAGTAACCCTCCCTCCCCCAACTGCTAAGTCAGCTGATCCCAATTCTCTATCCTCAAACATCTATCTGCTGACTTTGCCAAACCCATACACGCTATACCCATCTCTTTTGTGGTCAGATTTATGGATGAATTCCCCAAAGCATGTAGTGCAAGGGCCTGCCTGTATACTTTCCAATGGTACTGTTTAAAGTTTTTGTATCCTATTATTATCTTGATAGGTAATAGCAGAATGTCCAAATGTCCTCAAATGTGTACAGTGTGTATTTATATCTTTGCATTATGACACTTCTTACCTGTCCAGTGGTCTGCCAATAGTGTAACTAAGGAGGGCTGTTCAAAGTAATACCGATTATTTAGGCATTCATCTCTCAATGAAGTGAAGAGGGTTACCTGTCCAAGATTTACACACACCCCCTATAATGTTAGAAATGGCCCATGAGAGGGGGGGAGGGGGAATATGATAGGTGTACCTTATACTTTGGCCTTGTCAAATTCCCCTTAATAAATGCTATCTGGAGGTTGCCCCATAATGTTTGTGTATAATCTGCTTGCCATGTTTCAGAGTAAAAATAGTAATGTTTATTGTTTTTTCCTCAACAGTTTCCTTCCACGCCACAGGAATGGCAGACTGTGGCCTCCCACTTTGCCGAGCGGTGGGACTTTCCTAACTGCGGAGGGGCAATTGATGGGAAACATGTCCACATCGTCCCACCACCCAACTCGGGGTCGTACTATTATAATTACAAGAGGTTTAATAGTATAGTGATGTTGGCGGTGGTGTCGGCTAATTACGACTTCTTGTATGTGGACGTGGGGAAGAATGGCCGGATGTCCGATGGTGGAGTTATCGCCCAGACGGAGTTCTACAGGCGTCTCCAGAATGGCAGCTTGGACTTGCCAGCTCCAGAGGACAATGTGGAAGGACTCCCATTTGTGTTCGTTGCTGATGAAGCGTTTGTGCTGGGGGACCACCTGATGCGGCCATTCCCAATGAGGACCCTCACCCCGGAACAGAAAGTTTTTAATTACCGGCTGGCCAGAGCCCGAAGAGTGGTGGAGAACACATTTGGAATCCTGGCCAGCCGGTTCCGACTATTTCTGACACCCATCCATATGGCGGAGTATAAACTGAACCATATTATACTGGCATGCAGTGTTCTCCATAACTTTTTAAGGAAACATTCGGCCAACTATGCTGGCTCAGTTGGGCCTGAGGCCGGAATCCTACATCAAACCACACTGACGGCGCTTGAAAGTGGCCGTCCTGGCTTGCCCTCCCTGAGTGCCCGTGATGTCCGGTTACGCTACCTGGAGTTCTTTGCGGGTAGGGGGGCTATCAATATGCCAGACAATCTGTGAAGCCTTTTTATAATAAAAAAAAAGAAATTCTTGGTGGACATTTACTGCTAGTGTTTGTTTTAGCTGACCCTGACAGAAATGTGTTGAGTCCAGAAAATGTTGTGATTGTGTAACCTTATACAAAGCACTGTTGGCTGTTATTTCCTAAATGCAAAAACACATTTCACTACAAGTGCACTTGCAACTGCACTGAAACTGCACTTGTAGTGCAAAGAGGATTTGCCCTTAGGAAATAACCCCCATTTTTGCTGAAAACAGCAATTACATCACCCCAAAAGTGTTGTATTGTAGTGTTGAGACAATAATCCACACATTCTTGAGTAAGCAACTTTTTTAAACCTGCACAATCACATGTGCATTTACCAAAGGTTTTTAAAACAAACCAACATTTTTGTTGTATAACAATTTTTGCAGTAGCATTATCAAAAATCGAAACGTCCATTTCAGATAAAACAGGCCTGTGTAAAACCAACAAGAAAGACAAAAAACTTGAACTTACAAAGTTCACATTAGGTAAAACCTGGAGGCTATATCAGACATCAGTATTTAGGAACTGGGTTTGATATAGTGTTCAGATGGGGGGAAATCACCCCTGGAAAAGCCAAATTTGGAAGATGCACACCAATTTACAAATGTCAACACGTGCTATCTGCCATCAGGGGGGATCAAGGGACATGTTTTGGGGGAGCAAGCCCTTCCTCAACGCTACTTTATAATTGAGGAAGGGGTTGCACTCCCATAACGCGTCCATTGATCTCCTGTGATGGCAGATAGCATATGTTGGCACACTGTGTGCATCCTCCAAATTTGGCTTTTCAAAACATTGCAAAAAGTTTTAAAAGATTGGACCACAATCCAAAAAGTGATTTTGTGGGGTTTTAAATTCGCCCCAAAACATCAATGATGTTATTATTTTTTTTAATAACATCATTGATTTTTTGCTGTATGTTTTGCAGTTCTACATTACACCCCATGATCTCCCCGATCAGGATCTGGGCACTTTCTGATGTGAAACGTTCTGGATCACGATCACCTAAAAAGAGAGAAACAAAACAAAAACAGGTATCAAAAATCTGCCACCATCCATCTCTTTTACCTAAGCCTGTGGTCGCAGACACTCACCTGTTGTGGTGCCAATCTCCACCACATCTTCTTCTTCCTCCTGCTCAGCTTGGGTTGGTGGTATTTCACCTTCTTCCAGAGGTGTGGGGTCTCTGGTCTCCTCGGATGAGGGGTGTCCTCTGAGTCTTTTCTCCCCTATGTAAAACAAAAATGGTATAATTAGCACACAGATATTTGATGGCAGAACTAGAAATAGGAAACATTGCTTGGAAGTGGGGTACAATTGTCAATTTTAACCGAGTTCCAAGATGTATTTTTTTATTGGCCTTTGTCAAGCTGCAATACTTTACCTGTTTAGTACAAGCTTCACAGATGTAGCCCCCCCTATAGTATACACTGGAGCACCTGTGTGGCCCCCCTAATAAAAATGGTGTTCTTGTGTCCCACACTAGTGCTCCAGTGTCCAGATGTGAAAACAGCTGCTCAGTGTCCTCTCCTTACACACAATCTAGTTTGCATTTCATTCTAGTAACAAACCCATCTACACAAACAACTATTTGGCATCCAAGTAGGCCCCAAAAAAATGTGGGAAAATGCATATGGCCTAAACAATGGTGTTTTAGAAGCCAAAAGAAAAATGTTTGATACGAACGAATAATGGGCCCATGAACATAAAAGTTGCCCTTTTAAATGTTACAATTAATAAAAGCATATGGAGCAGCACGAACGCAATAAAGACAGAAAGAATAGGAACACAGCACAACTACTTACTTTTTTGCAGCACTCTTCGGATCTTTCGGTACTGCTCTGGCTCTCTCAATTTCAGGTCCGACCACCGCTTCCTGAGCTAATCTTTCGATCGTCGTACCCCGAAATTCTTCTTCAGACTTTTGATCACTTTCGCCATGATCTTGGCCTTTCTGATATTGGGGTTGGGGTAAGGCCCATATTTTCCGTCATAGTCGGACTTCTTCATGATGTCGACCATCTCCAACATCTCCCCAAAGGACATATTTGTGGCCTTAAAACGTCTCCTTCTGGATCAGGACGTGTCCGCATCCGGGCTTTCCTCCTCCTCGTTGCTATAATTAGCACGCACCTGCTCTGACTCCGCCATGTGCTCTTCACCCACTGCGCCGAATGAAAAGGGGCGGGGAATAGACTAGAAAGAACGTCAGGGGTGGGCGGAGTTACACGCATGCGCAGTGTGTATAAAGCGTAACGCGCGTGCGTATTACGTACGATCTGTGAGCGGAGGAAGGAGCATTGGACGCGCCGATCGTAAGAACGAAGGTAAGAGACAAACTTGTGCCTATACTGCTTCTACATTGAAGCCTATATTGTAACAAGATTAGGAGAGTTTTGTCTGACATTAGGCTTTGTCTTGTGTTGTGTTTTGCAGTGAACATGGATATCTTAGTGAAAGACAATGACTTCATGTCAGTATTCATAGATATCTTAAGGGAGCTGCCCTGTCTGTGGGAGATTAAACACCCCCATTTCAAGAACCAAGCAAATAGGAAGGCAGCACTGGTGCAATTGTGTGAAATTGTGAAGCAGGTGATCCCCACGGCAGACATCACCTATTTAAAGATCTTCATTGGTGGCCCGAGGAGTACATATCTAAGGGAGCGCAAGAAAGTCCTGGATTCACAGAGATCCGGAGCAGCAGATGACATCTATGTCCTCAGGATGTTGTACTACGACAGGCTGCATTTTCTGGCAGGCCAGACTGAACCCAGGCCATCCCTCTCCAGTCTTCCTTCCACGCTTCCTTCCCCCCCGGCTGAGGCTTCTGACGCCCAACCTGGGCCTTCCAGACCACATGTGGAGGAGCCCAGATTGAGCCAGGTATAGCATTCCTCTAAAGATTTCTGCTTGTCCAATCAATGATGTTAACTAGATATTAGTTGGGAGTACTAATTTAGGATTGTGATTGATGAAGCAACAACTAAAACCATGTCCCTTTTTCATACACAGGGAAGTCTCAGCCAGGAGGTGGCCGGGCCGAGCCGGCTGGCTGATCTGTAGGTCCCTCCACCCCCCCTGAAAAGAGAAAGTGGCAGTAGGAGGAGTGCCCTAGAGGAGGCTACCGGAGGACTCTTTTGGAGGGCTACAGAGGTCCTGGGAGCACGACAGACCGTGGAGGAGGACATTGCTGCAATCATTGCATATAAAATGCAGAGGATGGAGGAGGGCCAACAAGTCTTGTGTGAGGCGCTCATATTGGAGGCTCTTAACAAAGGTATGAGAGGCCAAATGACAGCTCAGACACACCTTTGCGATGGTCCTCCTCCTCCTCCTGCAGGTCCTCCTCCTCATCCTCCCTTTCCTCCAGGTCCTCCCAGTCCTCCTCCAGGTCTTACTCCTCCTCCTGCCACATCTCCAACTGCACAGCCACAGCCAGGAAGGAAGCGTGAAAGGAAGACTAGAAAGTGAGGACCCTGGATCCAGTCTGGTCGGCCAAAAAATGCAGCCTCTTGTGGTACCACAGCCTGGGGACACACATGTCATCTGATGCTATCCGGATCTCTGCGAATTGTGGACCAGACTGCCCTCCCTTACATTTGGACTCCTCAGGCCACCAATTTTGATGTTCAAGAATTGATGTCTGCCCTGGGGTTCCCAGGCTTCGCTAATTTCTCATGTTGATCCAGTGTTGCCTCCCTCTTTGGTTCTGATCCCTTAATAAAGGATTTTTGTTTTGAATTATACTCTCCTATGTGTTTTACTTCAAAAATGACAGTTTGTTTGTGAGGATTCAGGTACATTTCAAATATAAAATGTGAAATGAACAAGGGACACCAACACCAAACATTCTCCTTGAGATTAAATAATAAAAGATATCAATGGTGTTGGGGTAACTTGACACACAAAACACACACAAAAATATTCTGGAGTAAAAATAAAAATAACATTGAACAAAGATCAGCCTTTGAAAAAATCCAAACATTAAATAAAAAAAAAGACTTAAAATACCAAAAAAAAAAAAAAAATTCTGTCAGATGTGACAACTAATAACAATATATCCAGGGAATCCCAATAAAAAAACAAAAATAAAACTTTGTGAGAAGTGTGTGTGAATATGAGCAGCAAAACTACTTAATTCTTGTCACATTATAAAGAAGAAGAGAGTGCGCTGTATTAAACCATTTTTAACATTGCAGCGTGACGAAAGTGCTGTATCCATTGCGAACGCTAAGTTTACCAGAACGAGCTGTTCCGTCTTGGAATTTCTTCTGAGCATGCGTGGCACTTTGTGCGTCGGAACAGGCCACACACGGTCGGAATTTACGCGATCGGATTTTGTTGTCGGAAAATTTTATCTCCTGCTCTCCAACTTTGTGTGTCGGAAAATCCGATGGAAAATGTCAGATGGAGCCAACACACGGTCGGAATTTCCGAGAACACGCTCCGATCAGACATTTTCCATCGGAAAATCCGACCGTGTGTACGGGGCATAAGTGTGCACACCCTCTTATAACTGGGGATGTAGTTGTGTTCAGAAATAAGCAATTACATTCAAACTCATGTTAAATAGGAGTCAGTACCCACCTGCCATCATTTAAAGTGCCTCTAATTAACCCCACATAAAGTTCAACGGTTCTACTAGGTCTTTCCTATTTACTGAAGAAGCTGAGTATACAGAGAAGGGACTGATAAATCTATGCCCTCAGTCACTTTCGGCCAAGGGGAGCGGCGGGGGTCCAGTCAGGTAGGCTGTATGGGGGCCCCATTCTTTCTTACAGAAGCCCTGGATGCAACCCTCATTTTCATCAAAATTCAAAAGTTAGTAACAAGAGAGTCAGATTAAAATCACCTATCTGTGCTTGCACAGATAAGGAAAACCGAAAACAGTCAATTTAGAATGAATGCAGGCCATATTAAACTTTAACTAGCCCAGAGTCTTTAAAAGATCTCTGATAAGGTTCTGTTAAAAATGGTCACATTTTTGCACAACTGGTGTGCAGTTTTAGGAATACACATCTATGAGGCTAGGATATTGACTTATGCTGACCTATAGTTGACCCTCCCATAGTCAGATGGTATACATATTCCATAATCCCTACAGTAATGGAGTTACCCTCCTAAAAAGTGGTTACATTAATGTAGAAATTATACCACCCAGTTATACACCAAACATGACTACATTACAAGGTCCAGAAGATCTAGAAATATAGAGTCAGGTCTATAAATATTGGAACATCAACATATTCTAATCTTTTTGACTCTATACACCACCACAATGGATTTTAAATTAAACAAACAAGATGTGCTTTAACTGCAGATTTTCAGCTTTAATTTGAGGGTATTTACATCCAAATCAGGTGAACGGCGTAGGAATTACAACAGTTTGTATATGTGCCTCCCACTTTTTAAGGGACCAAAAGTAATGGGACAATTGGCTGCTCAGCTGTTCCATGACCAGGTGTGTGTTATTCCCTCATTATCCCATTTACAAGGAGCAGATAAAAGGTCCAGAGTTCATTTCAAGTGTGCTATTTGCATCTGGAATCTGTTGCTGTCAACTCTCAATATGAGATCCAAATAACTATCACTATCAGTGAAGCAAGCCATCATTAGGCTGAAAAAACAAAACCATCAGAGAGATAGCAAAAACATTAGGTGTGGCCAAATCAACTGTTTGGAACATCCTTAAAAAGAAAGAACTCACCGGTGAGCTCAGCAACACCAAAAGACCCAGAAGACCACTGAAAATAACTGTGGTGAATGACCGAAGAATTCTTTCCCTGGTGAAGAAAACACCCTTCACAACAGTTGGCCAGATCAAGAACACTCTCCAGGGGTGTAGGTGTATGTGTGTCAAAGTCAACAATCAAGAGAAGACTTCACCAGAGTGAATACAGAGGGTTCACCACAAGATGTAAACCATTGGTGAGCCTCAAAAACAGGAAGGCCAGATTAGAGTTTGCCAAACAACAACTAAAAAAAGCCTTCACAGTTCTGGAACAACATCTCATGGACAGATGAGACCAAGATCAACTTGTACCAGAGTGATGGGAAGAGAAGAGTATGGAGAAGGAAAGGAACTGCTCATGATCCAAAGCATATCACCTCATCAGTGAAGCATGGTGGTGGTAGTGTCATGGTGTGGGCATGTATGGCTGCCAATGGAACTGGTTCTCTTGTATTTATTGATGATGTGACTGCTGACAAAAGCAGCAGGATGAATTCTGAAGTGTTTCGGGCAATATTATCTGCTCATATTCAGCAAAATGCTTCAGAACTCATTGGACGGCACTTCACAGTGCAGATGGACAATGGCCCGAAGCATACTGCGAAAGCAACCAAAGAGCTTTTTAAGGGAAAGAAGTGCATGTTATGCAATGGCCAAGTCAATCACCTGACCTGAATCCGATTGAGCATGCATTTCACTTGCTGAAGACAAAACTGTAGGGAAAATGCCCCAAGAGAAGCAGGAACTGAAGAGTTGCAGTAGAGGCCTGGCAGAGCATCACCAGGGATGAAACCCAGTGCCTGGTGATGTCTATGCGTTCCAGACTTCAGGCTGTAAGTGACTGCAAAGGATTTGCAACCAAGTATTAAAAAGTGAAAGTTTGATGGATGATTGTTAATCTGTCCCATTACTTTTGGTCCCTTAAAAAGTAGGAGGCACATATACAAACTGTTGTAATTTCTACACCGTTCACCTGATTTGGATGTAAATACCCTCAAATTAAAGCTGAAAGTCTGCAGTTAGAGCACATCTTGTTTGTTTCATTTCAAATCCATTGTGGTGGTGTATAGAGCCAAAAAGATTAGAACTGTGTTGATGTCCCAATATTAGTGGACCTGACTGTAAATCAGATATACAATATATCATAATTGGTATCTATCAAATCATAATTTAATTCTTGTAAATAATGTACTAGTTTATGGTTTGTGAAACTTTTCCCTGTGGAAATACCCAGAATAAGTAGGCATTAAGTGTGGTTTTGCTAGGCATAAAAAATGCCTGTGCAGCTACAGCACACACACACTGACCTTTTGATTGTGCGGTACACCTTTCTACTACCCTGTCCAGGATACAAGAACATATAGCTGCACCTCCAGCAGCTGGCAGATCTTGTTTTACCATTAGAGCTATTTGTTATGAGTATCTCCCATACTCCTACTCTGCTTATCCCTCCTCTCCTTCCCGACCTAAACATTGCCAGCAATGCCCCCTCAATCCTCATTGCCAAGAGTCAACTTAGAGCTGCCCGTTCCTCCTTCTCTGCCCTGATTTGCTAGGGTGGCAATAAGGTGCTCTATTTGAACATCACAAGCTCAGGATTCTGGGCTTGTGATAACATTTAACAAACTAGCTTCCATAATGAATGCCTTGTTCAGGATTGCTGTAGTTTTTCTATGACAAAGCGATTTAGCGGAATGCGTCTCAGCAGCTTTCTTTTTTCTTTCAGTGGATTGTCAGACATCTGGCATGTGATTGACAATGAGTTTACAACATGGAACATTATTTTTTTTTTAAAGGACTTGTCAAACATGTGGCTGTCTTTATTTCTAGGGGTACTAGGGTTCTAAGGTGAGTTAGCACCAGAAGATTTATAGGAAGTGATAACTTGCAGAGAGCCATCATCTAGTTTGTAGAGTATTGCTGAAATTCACCCTTTGGAGCAGGTCTGGAACAGGGGAGAAGAGGGAGCCCATTCCAGGAAACCTACAGCAGAGGGAGTGCGAAAGAGCTGGTTGTCACTCCTTTGTTAAACCTGAACTTGTAAAGACCAGGACACAGTTGTTTTACAGAAAGAAGGAGATGGTGTACAACTTTACTGGAGAAACAGCAACCGGTTTATGTCTACAGTAAAATGTAAAAAAAAGCTAATTGTGTGGACAATCATTTATTTCATGAGGTGGGCCTCAGGCCTGGAGCACATAGGTAACCAAGATGGGTGTTTGGTGCTCCATTTATTTTCTCCTGCAGGAAGATGATGGGAGGTGCCTTGGCCTAACATGACCACTGCTGGCAAGGAATCAGGTGTCTGCTAACATATCCCTAACTAGCATTATTAGGCTTTAAAACAACTGACCTCTACAGCTATATGATGGGAAAATGCATAATCACAATTCACAGTTCTTTAAGCAGTGAAGTTGAGTCAGGTCTCAGAACTCTCTTCTCTCCCTTTTACTGTGCACCTGCTCTGTGTTTTTAACACAGATTATAAGACTGGCTGAGAAAAAGGGAAGAGACCCTGTTGCACAATTTGGGTATGAATTACTCCACAGTGGCTGCAGCTACGGAGGTCAGGAAAGAAATTGCTTTAAAGTTTATTTATTGCTCATCAAGAATATGGAAATATTTGTATGCCAAAAGCCTTCCACAGTCATACTTTAAAGTGGAACTTTAGACAGAAGTCAGAAGTCCTGCTAGAGCAGTTCTTGCTGACTTCTTTTGCAGGTATAGCATATATACTGTATGTAAAACATTAAAAATAAGTGCCTATACTGTTTAAAATCCAGAAAACCACCGCCTCTCTCTGCTTAGTTGCTCCCTATTTTTCGTCATGGTGCCGAAAATTAAAACCACTAGAGGTCGGTCTGCTGATAGCCTAAAGATTTAATGCTGATCAGGGGCTCTGGGCTTCAGCAAAATGGCAGCCTCCAGCAAGAAACAGGAGCAATGCTGGGGAGAATTTACAGAACATACTAATTTTGGTAGCGTAATTATTAATGTGGAATGTATGTTCCTTGCTAAAGAACATTGTTTTGTTATAAGTGATTATGGATAAAGACTTGCTGACCAGGCCTTTTCTGGCACTTTTTGTTTATAAGTTTAAATCAGTATTTTTTGCTAGAAAATTGCTTAGAACCCCCAAACCTTCTCTCTCTCTCTCTCTCTTTCTCTCTCTCTCTCTCTCTTATATATATATATAACCCAATTTTTTGGTACAATATAAAAGATGATGTTACGCCAAGTAGATAGATACCTAACACGTTACGCTTTAAAACTGCGCACGCTCGTAAATGGCGACAAACATACAAATCTCCATACGCACTGCTTTAAAAATGTTTACAGTTTTCCTTTTTAGAGTTACAGAGACGGTCTAGTGCTAGAATTATTGCTCTCACTCTAAAGATTGCAGGGATACCTCACATATATGGTGCGAACACTATTTACATATGCGTGCATGACTTACGTATGTGTTTGCTTCTGTGTGCAAATACGGAGATTGCTTTAAATTTATTTTTCTTATTATTTAGTTTATTTTTTATTTTTACGCTGCCCCTTTAATTGTTTTTTTAATTTGATCACTTTTATTTCCTATGACAAGGAATGTAAACATCCCTTGTAATAAAAATAAGAGATGACAGGTCCTCTTTATGGAGAGATCTGGGGGCCAATAATACCCCAAATCTCTTCTCTACCCTTAAAAGCAAACGATAAAAAAAAGATCTTTTCCTTGAAAAAAAATGGTTTACTTCCACCCTAGACACGAAGTGACGTCATGACGTCATGATGTTGCACTGGTCCTCCAAGACCATACAGGCAATCAGAGATGATCTGGTCTCTGTTAACCTCTATTGCCAGCCATGTGACCCATTGGAGCATTTCTCAGGCACGCCAGTAAAAACGGTAAAACAGGTGGGAGGTGCTTCTGAAAGCGATCCAGCAGGTAATTAGCCACTCTGACCATGTTCATGAGAAAGTCAGTCACTGGAAAAAAATACCAGGGTTATGGCTTAGGCCCATTTCACATGGACGGATAGAATGGTGCTTTTAGCTGCGGATTTTCTCATTTTCTACCGCAGCTAAAAGCACACAATGCTTTCCTATGGCCCCATTCACACACTGCGTTTAGCTGCGAATTAGATACATGCGGTTCTGTGCGGATAGAAAAAATAGAATTGACTGCGTCCAGGAGCGATTTAGCGCAGCTATCCGCAATAACCGCAGGTAATCGCAGTGCACTGTGTCAGCTGCGGATAACAGCGCCGAGCTGCTCATCGGGAAAGGAAAAATGATTTTCCTTTCCCAATGAGTGACAAGCACGGGGATCCGACTCGGATCCCCGCCAATGCCCGACACTGTTTGGTATGAATCTTGAGGGGGAACTCCACGCCAAATTTTAAATAAAAAAACGGCGTGGTTTCCCCCTCAGGGGCATACCAGGCCCTTCGGTCTGGTATGGATTTTAAGAGGAACCCCTATGCCGAAAAAATGGCATGGGGTCCCCCCCAGATCCATACCAGACCCTTATCCAAACACGCAGCCCTGTCGGTCAGGAAAGGGGGTGGGGACGTGCGAGCGCCCCCCCCCCTCCTGAGCCGTACCAGGCCGCATGCCCTCAACATGGGGGGTGGATGCTTTGGGGAAGGGGGTGCCCTGCGGCCCCCCACCCCAAAGCACCTTGTCCCCATGTTGATGAGGACAATGGCCTCTTCCCGACAACCCTGGCTGTTGGTTGTCGGGGTCTGCGGGCGGAGGGATTATCGGAATCCGGGAGCCCCCCTTTAATAAGGGGGCCCCCATATCCCGACCCCCCACCCTATGTGAATGAGTATGGGGTACATGGTACCCCTACCCATTCACCTAGGGAAAAGGTGTCAATAAAAAAAACACTACACAGATTTTTAAAGTAATTTAATAGACAGCTCCAGGGGTCTTCTTCCGACTTCGGGGGTCTTCTTCCGGCTTCGGGGGTCTTCTTCTGACTTTGGGGGTCTCTCCGGTTCTTCTCTGCGCTCTCCGGGTCTTCTGCCGCGCTCCTCTGCTATCTTTTGCTCTTTTGCCGCTCTCTTGCTAGCGGAGGAGCCCGGTCTGCTGCCTTCTGCCTTCTTCCCTCTTCTCTTCTTCTGATGTTGACACAACGCTCTCTCCGGCTGGAATGCACTCTAGGCACTCCGCTCTGGCTTATATAGGCGGTGACACTGCCCCCTTATGCCGTCACAGTACCTGGGCATGCTGGGACTGTGACGTTTTAGGGGGCGTGGTCATCGGGTGATGACGTGTCAACATCAGAAGAAGAGAAGAGGGAAGAAGGCAGAAGGCAGCAGACCGGTCTCCTCCGCTAGCAAGAGGGCGGCAAAAGAGCAGAAGATAGCGGAGGAGCCCGGCAGAAGACTCGGAGAGCGCAGAGAAGAACCGGAGAGACCCCCGAAGTTGGAAGAAGACCCCCGAAGCTGGAAGAAGACCCCCAAAGTCGGAAGAGGACCCCCGAAGCCGGAAGAAGACCCCCGGAGCTGTCTAATAAATTACTTTAAAAATCTGTGTAGTATTTTTTTTATTGACACTTTTTCCCTAGGTGAATGGGTAGGGGTACCATGTACCCCATACTCATTCTCATAGGGTGGGGGGTCAGGATCTGGGGGCCCCCTTATTAAAGGGGGGCTCCCGGATTCCGATAATCCCTCCGCCCGTAGACCCCGACAACCAACGACCAGGGTTGTCGGGAAGAGGCCCTTGTCCTCATCAACATGGGGACAAGGTGCTTTGGGGTGGGGGGCCACAGGGCGCCCCCTCCCCCAAAGCACCCCCCCATGTTGAGGGCATGCGGCCTAGTACGGCTCAGGAGGGGGGGCGCTCGCACGTCCCCACCCCCTTTCCTGACCGACCGGGCTGCGTGCTCGGATAAGGGTCTGGTATGGATTTGGGGGGGACCCCACGCCGTTTTTTCGGCGTAGGGGTTCCTCTTAAAATCCATACCAGACCGAAGGGCCTGGTATGCCCCTGAGGGGGAACCCACCCTATTTTTTTATTTAAAATTTGGCGTGGAGTTCCCCCTCAAGATTCATACCAAATAGTGTCAGCACCCTGTCGGGTTGCCATGGAAATGGCAAACCGTAGCCAAACGCAACCGCAGCCAAACGCAACCGCAGCTAATCGCTCTGTGCAAATGCAGCTGATCGCAGTGCCTGGAGTCTTGCACTCCACAGGAAAAAAAACATTCTTTTAACTGCGGTAGAATAGCCGTCCATGTGAAAGGCGCCTAATAGTTTCAGCCATAACCCTGGTAAAGCACATACAAACTGCAACGTATATATACATATTTCGGTTGGCAATCAAGTGAAACTACATTTTTACTGTTGATAAACTTACTTGATTTCTATAATCTTGACACCTTTGTATCCAGGGATGCTGGAATAGACTGATCCCATCTGTATGGAGAGACGTGACAGATAATCAATTAAATGTTATGCTGGGCCGAGGATAAATCCTGTTTGTCTAATATAGTTGTCAAATGTAAAAAGTTCTGATCACTCACCTCTGTTTTAAACTGGTCTTCAAACTCCTTATATTCTTCTGTTGTGGGGTCTTTCAGACTTTCTGAATAAACCTTGTTGGTGATTCTTAGCCCAACATTCACAGTGGTGTTAACAGACTTGACTATGGGACAGAAAGAGATAGAAAAAAATCTTACAGTATATGATCTATAGTCTATGTGTAAAGTGGTTTTAAAAGGCAACAGCTTTGGATAGAGTAGGGATGAGTTAAGAGTTCTGTCATATTTTTATTGCTGCGTGTGCCTCCGCTGGGGAGATTTACCCTTCCCCAGTGACCATTATACAAGGACTGAAAGAGATGTTAAATGCAATATGTTGAATTATCATCAGAACAGGAAACAAGGGGAAATCTTCCAATGTTCATTGATAACTGTTTGAAAGAGGAATTAATTAGCTACTTTCTGTTTTTAGAAACATAAAAGTGTGATGGCAGAAAAAAGACCAAGTTGTCCATCGAGTCTGCCCCATATTTTAAAATTTGTATATGATTTTTTTTTAGATTTTTTTTCCTTGTCTTTAAACTTTTTTTTATGAGTCTTGTTTGAATCCACTTACTGTTGACTGACTCACGACCTCTGCTGAAAGTCTGTTCCATGCATCAACCATTCTTTCGGTAAAATAACACTTTCTTAGTGTAGGAGAGCGTCCCAGAGAGAGCCGGGAAAAGTCCTGTTCAGAGTTTATACATCTCCCAGGCTCTTCTCATACACTTTCCGGGATCTCTGATCCAAAATACAGTTTGGATCTTGGTCCTCTCCCCCAGGCCAATTTAAACTCACCTGTGACAGAAAGCCTTTACTCTCTGCCTGGGAAACACAGACAACACTGGTCTGTGAGAGCAAAAAGGTTGGTAAAAAGCTGTTAAGCTGTATCTGTGGAAGCTAAGAAGCTGTAGGCTTGCTCAGCCTGGTAGTTAGGGCCTGTAAATATTGTGTAGTTAGTGCCGAGACATGGCTAGGTTTTTTTTGTTTGGCTATTTTTGTTCTGTTTGTTTTTTCTGAAACACTGTACAGCACCTGTGTATAGACTTGTATATATCACCAATAAACACAGCAACAGTTTGTCACTACCTCACTGGATTTGGTATCTGTGCCTAAAAGACTGCTTATCCCAGGGAGCTTTTTACCGCCTACCTGTCCCCCAGGTTACATTAGATAAATTTGGAATGTTCCTCTGGCTAATTTGAGACCATGCCCTGTGTTCTGGATCTCAGCTTTAGATTGAAAATACTGCCCTCTTGAACTTTATTCACTGTCTCAATGTCTCAATGTATTTAAAGGTTTCAGTCAAGTCCACACTTTCCCTTCTTTCCTCCAGACTCTACATATTAAGTTCCCGAAGTCGCTACTGATATATTTTATCTCATGGCTACCATTTTTGTTGCTCATCTCTGGACTTGTTCTATCTTATCAATGGCTTTTTGGCATGTCACATTTGAAACATTTCATACTGATATAATAACTAGCTTTATACATGCCTTGGCCTTGGGAGAGATAAGATAGGATAAGATTTATTGTCATTGTAAAATAAATCACAATGAAATTACATTTCTACTCCACACATTATTCATACATCACAATTTTCAACTATGCATTTACCACATAGGATTTAATTATACCAAAAAGTGTATAATATTTATAAATATATAAAAGTGCCCTCATATTTAAAAAAAAATAAACAAGACAATAAAATAAAACTGTGTAACCTCTTTCATTTCATTCCTGCATTGAGACACTGTCAAAAGACCTAATATACGAAGCACCTGGGTTTATTTATTGAAAAGAAATTAGCATTGATAAGACTCTACCCCCTCAACCTCGTGAATCTTACAGAAATCGTGGGGCTACCCACTGGAGGGATGGTGTGGCAGTTAACAGCAGCCCAATGGGAGAAGGAATGTCCCGGTTAGTTTATAATAGTGATCAGGGTGGTTTGTAGCCACCAAGTATCTTCTGCGTGTAATAGACAGGCCACATGTTATAATTGTAGCACCCTCCTAGATAGGTGTTAGGTTAGGTAAATTTAGTTTTTTAGCTTTCCTGTAATCAGTGGAGTGGCTTGTGATTACTTTGGTCTACTCTGAGGTTCACAGGCTGTGGGTTTGACTGCTTCCCCCTACCTTCGGGATGTTTCTGGAAAGTAGTGGGCTGGGAGAGTCAAATCTACAGTATAAATATATATGCAGTCCCAGCCAATCCCGGGGGGAGGATGCTCTGATAGTGGCTGGGAGGGACTGCGTTCACCCAAGACAAACCTGTGGCTGCAGAGGGAAGTGAAACATATTACTACCACTGCTAAATGTATCACCTCTAAACACGGCTATTAAAATACTGACCTAAATGCCTGATGTGCATGGCCACATAGGCTAACATAAAACTGCATTCAGAGGCATAAAAAAAATATATGCTGCAAGAATGTAAAAGCTTTTTTATTTGTTTTTTATGGCCGTGTGAATGAGGCCTGAACGTTTGTGGCTACCCAGACTGGTCTTTCTTTGGAACATTCACAATGACCAACAAAAACACAGAACCGTCGAAAAAAGGGGAGAAATGTAATACATGGAGTTATATATAGTCCTCCCATACTGTATGTATCTGGCGCATCATAAAAACACAGAAGGATCTTTACCCTGTTCCTGCCAACATGGTGGGATCCAGCTAGAGGGCTGTAGGTGGTGGTGGGAAGGGGTCAACAAACATTGCATTTCTGTGTCCTTCAAGTCTACCAATACACTGAGACAAAATCTTGTACACCTAACAGACCTAACACCCAAACACAAGTGAAGCAACTTAATATATGCAGTCTAGTATAGTGAGGAATGCAAAGACCCTTACATTGGGGAAACAAAACAACCACTTAACAAATTAATGGTCCAATAGGAGGGCAAATTCTACAAGACAAGACCATAATAAAAAGGAACATTCTTTTAACAACCGTGAAGTACAAATTTTAGACAGAGAGGACAACTTGTTCATAAGAGGCATGAAACAGGCCATCTATGTCAAACTGGAATAACCATTCTTGAACAGGGGTAGGGCCTTCAACACCATCTGTCTTGGATGTGATTATGTAACTAGAATAAGGCAGTTCCACAGCTTTCCCCCCTCCAATACTGCCTTTCCATAGTTATTGGAAGGCATCTGTGCTACTGGTGTGAATATAAATGCTGGGGTATTTTCCTGATACTCATGAGAACAGAAGTAATTGCTTGGTTTGGGTATAAAATGTATTTAACATTACAGAAGAAGTCCAGTTGAATGTGACTAATTGCTGGGGTATTTTCCTGATACTCATGAGAACAGAATTAATTGCTTGGTTAGGGTATAAAATGTATTTAAAATTACAGAAGAAGGCCAGTTAAATGTGACTAATTGCTACTTTTTTTTAACACCCTTTCTGTTAAAAAAAATGTTTTAAACACACTTCACAATTATTGTAGCAGTCCTCTTTGTCAGTGTAGCCTGTCTCTGAATTTTTTAGCGAAAGTTAGATCTCCTGGTGCACCATCATAGCCACCCTGGTGCTCCTGGCTGGGACTAAAAGTTTACTTGCTTGTCCTCTACTAAACAAAACTTTGAGAGGAGGGATGTCAAGTCGATCTTGGAGAACCAGCACGCATTACGGGTAGGTGTAATGAATTATGTAGTTCCGACAAATAAACTTCTGATTATTCAATCACCTGAACATTGCACACTTCTTGATCAAAAGTTTAGGAAGCACCACAAGTTAGGAACAACCAAAGAGAGATAGAAACGGAAAAAGAACGTTTTTGGAAACAAATGTTGTGAAAATGCAATAATAGTTATGTGGTGATAAACGGGGAACATGCATCTTACAGTGAGGATTTAATACTAATTTAACTACTAATTAGTGAGTTGATCTGAATAAGTAACACTACGAAACCTACCAGGTGGGACTCTATCTATGGTGTTTTCACAGAGAGACCCGTAGAACATATCCGGACAAATACATTTGATTCCATCATAGGTACCTCCATTTCTGCAGTCCGCTGTGGAAGAGAATTTAAAAGTCAAGCACAAGCAAATAAATGAGCGAATATCATATTATTACTTTATGTAAAGCTAAATTCCGGTGGTAATGGCTAAATACAAAGATAAACCGGAGCAATGCCGACATCACTTCCAGCTCTCGGTCTATGTAAACATGATTTTTTTTTTTCTCAAAGCAAAAGATTAAAAAAAATGTTTTTTTGATCTCTTGTTTTAAAGGGTAGAGGAGAGATTAGGGGTCTTTTAGATCCCAGATCTCTCCGTAACGAGGACCATGCTGTATTGTTATCTCAAGGGATGTTTACATTCCTTGCGATAGCAGTGATCAAATTCTTTTTTTTTTTTAAGGAACAGTGTAAAAAAAATAAAAATAATCAAATAAATACATTTTAAAGCGCCCCCGTCCCTGCTTGCTCATGCGCAGTAGTGAACGCATATGTAGGTCACGCCCACTTATGTAAACAGTCTTTGCACCACACATGTGAGGTATCACCAAAATCGTCTCAGTGAGAGCAATAATTCTAGCACAGGGCCTTCTCTTTTACTCTAAACTTGTAACCTAGAGAAATCTTTAAAACTTTGCCCATGGAGATTTTAAAGTACCGTAGTTTGGCGTCATTCCATGGGCGTGTGCAATTTTAAAGCATGACATGTTAGGTATCTATTTACTCGGTGTAACATTATCTTTCATATTATACACAAAATTTGGGCATATATTATGGTTTTTTTTGCAATTCATTAAAGTGTATTTGTTCCAAAAATATTGCGTTTGAAAAACTGCTGTGCAAAAACCATGTGATGTAAAACATTTCAACGATCATCATTTTATTCTCTAGGGTCTCTGCTAAAAAATATATTTAATGTTTTGGGGTTCTGCGTAATTTTCTAGCAAAAAAGGCTGATTTTTACTTGTAAGCAACAAATCAGTCAGAAAAAGGCTGGGTCCCTAAAGTGATTGTAAACAATCACCAGGTAAAACAACCCATTCAGTTTAAAACTGAAATAAAAGGCAAAACATTTGTTTATAGATATAAAAAAAATATATAATATTCTAATTAAATATTATTATAATACCTTTTTTATAAGTGCTCACATTCCCTTTGTTGTCAGCTGCATAAGAGCTGGGGGAAAGAGAAGCAACAGGACACTGTGCTTCCCAGTGAATTGCTGTGCAGCGGGGGCGTGTCAGGACAAGTCTGATCATTGGAGGAGAGCAGGCTGAGTTCCCAGCATAGCTATAGAACTAACCACAGTGTGCTCTCCTGCCTAGTGTGGTCAGTTTTTAATAGGAAGGGACTGGTAGGAACTCCAGGGATTTCACACAAAGGAAGCAAGCAATACAAAGAGAACAAGAGACTTTCTCATACAAGTACATGGTACAGCAGGCACATATCAGGAATATGAAATGCTGGGGTAACAAACATTTCAAGTAGTTAACTGCTTGCTGACCACGCGCCGTCAATCGATTGACGGCGGCAGAATGGCACTCATGTGCGAATTGCCATAGCTGTAGGCGGGCACTTTAAAAAATTTAGAGCGTGAGCGCCGGCCGCATGACATAGTAGCCCATGCGCGTGGCCAGTGGCCACGATGGCTTCTGAGAAGGGGAGAATGGAGATCTGTCACTGTAAACAGACAGATCTCCTTTCTGTCAGGGTGAGGAGAGTGATCTGTTTGTTCCTATTGCTTAGGAACAACAATTGGTCTCCTCCCCCAGGCAGTCCCACCCCCCTACAGTTAGAATCACTCCCTAGGGAACACAGTTAACCCCTTGATCACCCCCTAGTGTTAACCCCTTCCCTGCCAGTGTCTTGTATACAGTAATCAATGGCTATTTATAGCTCTGATCACTGTATAAATGTCATTGGTCCCAAAAATAGTGTGAAAAGTGTCCGATCTGTCTGACACGCAATGTCGCAGTCCCAATAAAAATCGCAGATCACCGCCATTACTAGTAAAAAAAAATAATAATAATAAAAAGGCCATAAATGTATCCCCTATTTTGTAGACGCTATAACTTTTTACTCAAACCAATCAATATACGCATATTGCAATTTTTTTTTACCAAAAATATGTAGAAGAATACATATCGGCCTAAACTGATGAAGAAATGTGTGTTTTTTTTTATATATATATTTGGGGGATATTTATTATAGCAAAATGTAAAAAATATAGCTTTTTTTTTCAAAATAGTCAGCCTTTTTTTGTTTATAGAACAAAAAATTAAAACCGCAGAGGTGATCAAATACCACCAAAAGAAAGCTCTATTTGTGGGGAACAAAGGACATTAATTTTGTTTTGGCACAACATCGCATGACAGCGCAATTGTCAGTTAAAGTGCCGTATCGCAAAAAATTGCCCGGTCAGGAAGGGGGTAAATTCTTCCGGGGCTGAAGTGGTTAAACATCACTTATGCATGGGTATCCTAAGTGTGTTTGCATTCACATTCTTTAATTTTATTTATTATAGTTTATTTTTCTAACAGTTTTCTCCACTTAACTTTTTTACAATCACAGGATGTGATAGAAAAATGCTTGGTGACAGCTCCTCTTTATGGAGACATTAGGGATATATTATAATGCAATACATTCTAGCTCAGTGGTCATCAACCCTGTGCTCAGGGCCCACTAACAGGCCAGGTTTTATGTATTACCTTGGGGAGATGCAGACTAGAATACTGCAATCACTGAGCAGCAAATGATATCACCTGTGATGTATTTCAGTTATCTTGCAAACCTGGCCTGTTAGTGGGCCCTGAGGACAGGGTTGATGACCACTGTTCTAGCTGATCAAGTGCAATTTGCACTTGGTCAGATGGTTTCCCAGCTGTATTGGCTGGGATCTGACAGCTCTTAACTTGGAAGTACTCAGACCTGAGCACTTCCAGGTTCATGCATGCATCTGCCCACCACTTCCCATCCTGAATGTGAATATATATTCCAGGCTCCCAGGACCCAGGTAAGTTTGGTACACATCAGGGATGTGCAGTCAGGGGAGGCAGGTGAGGCACTGCCATGAACATTATAAAAAAAAACCTTCAAGGGTCATAGCTCGGCAACATGGGGTCACAGAGACTAAGTCCTACCCCACCACTGGTAAAATTTGGGGCTCCTACGACCTATTGTTCCAGAGATTTGGGGCTCTTTGCGCAGCCTGTCAGAAGCTAAATACAGAGTGGACACTTTAAATACAAGCTGACAAACTCAGTTTGCAGCAGACTGAGAGGATGAGCTCACAGTGCCTCTCACTTCTTGTCAGAGGCACTGAGCTCAATAAACAGCTTGCAGTCTTGGACCAATGGTAAAGTACCATTGGTCCCAGCTGTCCAATAAAAATGCTGCAGTGGAGGCACGCCTCTCACTGCAGTGTCATAGAAGGGTGTGTGTCTAAAAGACAAATGCTCCCTTCCAGCCCAGCCCTCTTAACTGCAAGGAAAAAACATGGGTTTATGGGTATAAGATTTATCCACAATCCCATGTTTTTCTCACACAGTTAAGAGGGAGAAACTGATTCTGTTGAAAAGGTACTGTTATGTGGTATGGTATATGCTATATGTTATAACATAATAATTTATTATTTATCTATTTACTGTGAAATTACTGATTAGAAGTTATAACTTCAAACTTCAGTAATTTGTCCGTTAAGCCACCTGCTTGAGTACAGATTTTAAAAATGTAATAAATGACCTTAAAGACAATATATAATAATTATTTGTATATTACTTACTTATTGTAACTAATAAGGATGAGCCGAACACCCCCCGTTTGGTTTGCACCAGAACATGCGAACAGGCAAAAAATTTGTTCGAACACGTGAACACCATTAAAGTCTATGGGACACGAACATGAAAAATCAAAAGTGCTCATTCTAAAGGCTTATATGCAATCTATTGTCATAAAAAGTGTTTGGGGACCTGGGTCCTGCCCCAGGGGACATGTATGAATGCAAAAAGAAGTTTTAAAAACTGACGTTTTTTCAGGAGCAGTGATTTTAATAATGCTTAAAGTGAAACAATAAAAATGAAATATTCCCTTAAATATCGTACCTGGGAGGTGTTCTATAGTCTGCCTGTAAAGTGGCGCAATTTTCCCATGTTTTCCCATGTCAGCGGCGTGAGATGGATTTACATCGCAAGACATTTGTATTTTTTTATTTTTTTAATAAAGGACTTGTCTCAAAGTGTCTCTTGTCTTTTTTACTATTTTTGACACTTTTTTTTAGTGAAATGGTAGGGGTACAATGTACCCGTTACCAATTTACATGGGGGGGCTGGGATCTGGGGGTCCCCTTGTTAAAGGGGGCTTCCGGATTTTGATAACCCCCTGCCCGCATACCCCCACAACCACCGGGCCCTTGTCCTCATCAGCATGGGGACAAGGTGCTTTGGGGGGCTACTCCAAAGCACCCTCCCCATGTTGAGGGCATGTGGCCTGGTACAGTACAGGAGGAGGGTCGATCTCTTGTTTCCCCCTCTTTTCCTGTGGACTGCCAGGCTGGTATGGATTTTGGGGGGGACCCTCACACATTTTTTTTTTTTAATTTTTGGTTTGGGTTTACCCTAATATTCATACCAGACCCAAAGGGCCTGGTAATGGGGGGGGGGGAACCCATACAATTTTTAAAAATTATTTTCATCTATATTGCTGAGACCCGACAATACATTACAGCCGCGAGCAGTTTTAAATTACTTTTTTCCATTAGAAATGTCATTTTGATCTCGAACTGTTCTAAACACGGGAAAAATGTGCCACTTTACAGGCATACTATAGACACCCCCCAGGCACGATATTGAAAGGAATATTACACTTCTATTGTGTCACTTTAAGCATTATTAAAATCATTGCTCCCGAAAAAATGTTCATTTTTAAAACTTTTTTTGCATTGATGTCCCCTGGGGCAGGACCCAGGTCCCCAAACACTTTTATGGCAATAACTTGCATATTAGCCTTTAAAATGAGCACTTTTGGTTTTTCAGGTTCGCGTTCCATAGACTTTAATGGTGTTTCGCGGCTTTCGAATTTGCCGCGAAGACGCATAATGTTCATTGTTCGCCGGACGTCCAAACAACCAAAGTTCGGCCCGAGCATACGTTCGGGCCGAACCGTTCGCCCATCCCTAGTAATTAACCCCTTGCCACCCAGGCCAATTCTGACACTTCTCTCCTACATGTAAAAATCATACTTTTTTTGCTAGAAAAATACTCAGAACCCCCAAACATTATATATATTGTTTTAGCAGACACCCTAGGGAATAAAATGGTGGCCGTTGCAACTTTTTGTGCCACACGGTATTTGCACAGCAATTTTTTAAATGCATTTTTTTTGGGGAAAAAAACTGTCATGAATAATAAAAAAAAAACAAAAACATTAGCCCAATTTTTTTATATAATGTGGAGGATGATGTTACACCGAGTAAATAGATACCCAACATGTCACACTTTAAAATTGCGCACACTTGTGCAATGGCGCCAAACTTCAGTACATAAATTTCCTTAGGTGACTCTTTAAATTTTTGTTACAGGTTATATGTTTAGAGTTACAGAGGAGGTCTTGGGCTAGAATTATTGCTCTCGCTCTAACAATCGCGGCGTATGTAATCTGTGTGTATCTGGCTCTGATACTAGCCAGTGCATTACCAGCCACTGATCTCACTGCACATCCCTGGTATACATGGTAGAGGGATTTAGGTGGAAGGGGCCAGGGTCCAGAATATAGAGGCGATGGAGTATCTTTAGAGCCACCTGAGCGATTTATATTACAGAACCCAAATCCAATTTTATAAAATGTAAAAAAAAACATGGCTGCTAGTGAAACTGCAAGTTGGTTTAAATTCTCATACTGCTATGATATATATGTTGGCAATAAAAGGAGTCCGACAGATCTATTATGAACAGATTCCCCACACTCCCCTCCTTTCTGCTGTAGTCCCAACCTTCTATGCCACACCCTCCCATGCAGGGCTGCTGTTAGAAATCATGGAGTCCCGTACAGCCTACCTGGCAGGGCCCCCCTTCTTTTTTTAACTTTTTTTAACAGCCTTGTTGGGGGGCCTTTTTGTGAAATATTGGGGACCTAAAAAGATCACTGATGTCTCACATTTAAAACAGAGAAAATGACTGTGGTCAGAGATTCCCCAGTCCCTTACTTTGCAGCCTCAGCTGCACTGGACAGTGAATGAAACCGCTGTGAGGCTCCCTGTTCATACAAAAACAGAATCATAGTAAACACAATTTACTATGCTTCAGTGATGAATGGACACAGTGAGTGATCAGTGCCAATCGCTCACTGAGTTCATTCAGGAAAGGAAGGGGCTGATAAATATGACGTATTTAGCGTACACCCCCCACTCTTCATACTGAAACAACCCCATGTGTGCCCTCAGCAGCTGCTGACGGGAGAGGAGGGAAGCTGGCAATGCAGCAGGTGAGGGGCGTACACAGGAAGGCACAGACAGCAAGGGGAGTGGAGATGAAGATACCAATCCCTCTTCAGTGCAGCAGGAGGAAGAAAAAGGAGGAGAAGCCAGCAGAGCTACATGGGGAGCCACAAGAGTTGACAATAAGGCAGTACAGCCTTCGCTCCTGCTTGGTAGGTGCCCGGACCCCCCCTTTTGAACTGATGGGGCCTGGGCCAGGTACAGGAGGGCTGGATTTACTGCTTTATGCGACTAGACACTCACCATCAAAAATAAGGAACATGAATCAGGAACACATTATGTAAAGACTACTTACTATTAATGTAAGGATTGCAGCAAAGTGTGCACATGTAGTCACGTTTCTACAATTCATCAAAGAACTCACACAGATACAAAAGTTTTGATCAAAAGGGAAAAGATGGAGAAAGCAAAAAATGATTTATCATAGCAAACACAGATTTCTCTTGCTGATTGATCTTTGACCAATTAAAATTACATGCAGAGAGCTACAAATACTTACGATTATTCTGGCCTGGAGTTGTTGTTGTTGACCTAGTAGTAGTAGTAGTTGTGGTTGTTGTAGTTATTGTGGTAGTTGAAGTAGTAGCTGCAGGAGTTGTAGTAATAATTGTAGTTTTGGTTGTGGTTGTAGTAGGATTTGTGGTACTAGCAGTAGTTTCAGCTGTAATCATAGTTGGAGTTGTTTTAGTAGCAGTAGCTTCCACGGCAGTTGTAGAAGCTGTTGTGGTAGAAGCAGCAGTTTTAGACACAGTTGTAATTGGAGAAATGGGAATATTAGCAGTAGTTTCAGCTGCAGTATTAGTTGGAGTTTTAATAGTAGTATTTCCAGTTGAAGTTGTAAACGGAGTTGTGGTAGTAGCGGTGGTTTCAGATACAAGTTTTGTAGGAGTTATGATTGCTATTGTAGATTTAGCTGTGGTTGTAGTAGAATATCCAGCTGAAGTTGCATAGGTAATCAAGTTATTAGAAGTAGTTTCAAATGTAGTTTTAGTAGAAGTCGTGGTAGAAGCAGGGGTTTCAGATACAAGTGTCCCAGGAGTTGCAATTGCTACTGTAGACTTAGCAGTGGTTGTAGTAGGAACTGTGGCAGTAGTGGTGGGTTTAGCTGAAGTTGCAGAGGTAATTAGGGTAGTAGAAGCAGTTTCAGTGGTAGTTTTAGTAGGAGTTGTGGTAGAAGCAGAAGTTTCGGATAAATGTGTTGTAGAAGTTACAATTGCTACTGTAGACTTGGCTGTGTTTGTAGTAGGAACTCTTCCAGTAGTGGTGGGTTCAGCTGAAGTTGCATAGGTAATCAAGTTATTAGTAGTAGTTTCAAATGTAGTTTTATTAGGAGGTGTGGTAGAAGCAGTGACTTCAGATACAAGTGTCACAGGAGTTGCGAATGCTACTGTAGATTTAGCAGTGGTTGTAGTAGAAACTGTGCTAATAGTGGTAGATTTAGCTGATGTTGCAGAGGTAATCAAGGCAGTAGACGCAGTTTCAGTGGAAGTTTTAGTAAGAGTTGTGCTAGAAGCAGTGGTTTCAGATATAAGTGTCCCAGGAGTTGCAGTTGCTACTGTAGACTTAGCAGCATTTGTAGTAGGAACTTTGGCAGTAGTGGTAGGTTCAGCTAAAGTTGCAGAAGTAATTAAGATAGTAGAAGTAGTATTAGTGGTAGATATAGTAGGAGCTGTGGCAGAAACAGTGGTTTCAGATAGAAGTGTCCCGGGAGTTGCAGTTGCTACTGTAGACTTAGCTGTAGTTGTAGTGGGAACTGTGGAAGTAGTGGTAGGTTCAGCTGAAGTTGCAGAGGTAATCAAGGTAGTAGAAGCAGTTTCAGTAGTAGTTCTAGTAGGAGTTGTGGTATAAGCAGTGGTTTCAGAACCAAGTTTTGTAGGAGTTGTGATTGCTACTGTAGATGCAACTGGAGTTGTAGGAAATGTGGCAGTAGTGGTAGATTCAGCTGAAGTTGCAGAGGAAATCAAGGTAATATAAATAGTTTCAGTGGTAGTTTCAGTAGTAGATTCAGTGGTAGTTTTAGTAGGAGTTGTGGTAGAAGCAGTGGTTTCAGATACAAGTGTCCAAGGAGTTGCAGTTGATAATGTAGACTTAGCTGTGGTTGTAGTAGGAACTGTGACAGTAGTGATAGGTTCAGCTGAAGTTGCAGAGGTAATCAAGGTAGTAGAAGCAGTTTCAGTGGTAGTTTTAGTAGGAGCATTGGTGGAAGCTGTGGTTTCAGATACAAGTTTTGTAGGAGTTGTGATTGCTACTGTAGACACAACTGGAGTTGTAGTAGGAACTGTGGTAATAATGGTAGATTTAGCTGATGATGCAGAGGTAATCAAGGTAGTAGAAGTAGTATCAGTGGTAGTTTTAGTAGGAGCTTTGGTGGAAGCTGTGGTTTCAGATACAAGTGTCACAGGAATTGTCGTTGCAACTGTAGACTTAGCAGTGTTTGTAGTAGGAACTGTGGCAGTAGTGGTAGGTTCAGCTGAAGTCACAGAGGTAATCAAGATAGTATAAGCAGTTTCAGTGGTAGTTTTATTAGGAGTTGTGGCAGAAGCAGTGATTTCAGATACAAGTTTTGTAGGAGTTGTGATTACTATTGTAGATTTAGCTGTTGTTGTAGTAGGATCTGCCAAAGTAGCAGTATATCCAGCTGAAGTTGCAGAGGTAATCAAGATAGTAGAAGCAAGTTTATTGGTAGTATTAGTAGGAGTTGTGGCAGCAGCAGTGATTTCAGATACAAGTTTTGTAGGAGTTGTGATTGCTACTGTAGACACAACTGGAGTTGTAGTAGGAACTGTGGTAATAATGGTAGATTTAGCTGATGATGCAGAGGTAATCAAGGTAGTAGAAGTAGTATCAGTGGTAGTTTTAGTAGGAGCTTTGGTGGAAGCTGTGGTTTCAGATACAAGTGTCACAGGAATTGTCGTTGCAACTGTAGACTTAGCAGTGTTTGTAGTAGGAACTGTGGCAGTAGTGGTAGGTTCAGCTGAAGTCACAGAGGTAATCAAGATAGTATAAGCAGTTTCAGTGGTAGTTTTATTAGGAGTTGTGGCAGAAGCAGTGATTTCAGATACAAGTTTTGTAGGAGTTGTGATTACTATTGTAGATTTAGCTGTTGTTGTAGTAGGATCTGCCAAAGTAGCAGTATATCCAGCTGAAGTTGCAGAGGTAATCAAGATAGTAGAAGCAAGTTTATTGGTAGTATTAGTAGGAGTTGTGGCAGCAGCAGTGATTTCAGATACAAGTTTTGTAGGAGTTGTGATTGCTACTGTAGACACAACTGGAGTTGTAGTAGGAACTGTGGTAATAATGGTAGATTTAGCTGATGATGCAGAGGTAATCAAGGTAGTAGAAGTAGTATCAGTGGTAGTTTTAGTAGGAGCTTTGGTGGAAGCTGTGGTTTCAGATACAAGTGTCACAGGAATTGTCGTTGCAACTGTAGACTTAGCAGTGTTTGTAGTAGGAACTGTGGCAGTAGTGGTAGGTTCAGCTGAAGTCACAGAGGTAATCAAGATAGTATAAGCAGTTTCAGTGGTAGTTTTATTAGGAGTTGTGGCAGAAGCAGTGATTTCAGATACAAGTTTTGTAGGAGTTGTGATTACTATTGTAGATTTAGCTGTTGAAGTAGTAGGATCTGCCAAAGTAGCAGTATATCCAGCTGAAGTTGCAGAGGTAATCAAGGTAGTAGAAGAAGTTTCATTTGTTGTTTTAGCAGGAGTTGTGGCAGAAACAGTGGTTTCAGATAGAAGTGTCCCAGGAGTTGCCGTTGCTACTGTAGACTTAGCAGTGGTTTTAGTAGAAACTGTAACAGGACTGGTAGGTTCAGCTGAAGTTGCAGAGGTAATTAAGGTAGTTGAAGCAGTTTCAGTGGTAGTTTTAGTAGAAGTTGTGGCAGAAGCAGTGGTTTCAGATACAAGTGTCACAGGAGTTGCCGTTGCTACTGTAGACTTAGCAGTGGTTTTAGTAGAAACTGTAACAGGAGTGGTAGGTTCAGCTGAAGCTGCAGAGGTAATCAAGGTAGTAGAAGCAGTTGCAGTGGTAGATTTAGTAGGAGTTGAGACAGAAGCAGTGATTTCAGATACAAGTTTTGTAGGAGTTGTGATTGCTATTGTAGATTTAGCTGTGGTTGTAGCTGGAACTGTAGTAGTAGTAGTAGTAGTAGAATATCCAGCTGAAGCTGCAGATGTAATCAAGTTATTATAAGTAGTTTCAAATGTACTTTTAGTAGGAGTTGTGGTAGAAGCAGTGATTTCAGATACAAGTTTTGTAGGAGTGGTGCTTGCTACTGTAGACGCAGCTGGAGTCGTTGTAGGAACTGTGGTAGTATTGCTTGATTTAGCTGCAGTTGCAGAGGTAATCAATGTAGTAGAATAAGTTTCAGTGGTAGTTTTAGTAGGAGTTTTGGCAGAAACAGTGGTTTCAGATAAAAGTGTCCCAGGAGTTGCAGTTGCTACTGTAGACTTAGCAGTGGCTGTAGTAGGAACTGTGGCAGTAGTGATAGGTTCAGCTGAAGTTGCAGAGGTAATCAAGGTAGTTGAAGCAGTTTCAGTGGTAGTTTTATTTGGAGTTGTGGCAGAAGCAATGGTTTCAGATACAAGTTTTGTAGTAGTTGTGATTGCTACTGTAGACACAGCTTTGGTTGTAGTAGGAACTGTGGTAGTAGTGGTAGATTTAGCTGCAGTTGCAGAGGTAATCATGGTAGTAGAAGAAGTTTCAGTGGTAGTTTTAGTAGGAGTTGTGGCAGAAACAGTGGTTTCAGATAGAAGTGTCCCAGGAGTTATAGTTGCTACTGTAGAATTAGCAGTGGCTGTAGTAGGAACTAATTCAGTAGTGGTAGGTTCAGACGAAGTTGCAGAGGTAATTAAGGTAGTTGAAGCAGTTTCAGTGGTGGTTTTAATAGGAGTTGTGGCAGAAGCAGTGGTTTCATATAGAAGTGTCCCAGGAGTTATAGTTGCTACTGTAGAATTAGCAGTGGCTGTAGTAGGAACTATGGCAGTAGTGGTAGGTTCAGCCAAAGTTGCAGAGGTAATCAAGGCAGTAGAAGTAGTTTCAGTGGTAGTTTTAGTAGGAGCTGTGGTGGAAGCAGTGGTTTCAGAAACAAGTGTCACAGAAGTTGCCTTTGCTACTGTAGACTTAGCTGGAGTTGTTGTAGGAACTGTGGTAGTAGTGGTAGAATTAGTTGCAGTTGCAGAGATAATGAAGGTAGTAGAAGAAGTTTCAGTGGTAGTTTTAGTAGGAGTTGTGGCATGAGCAGTGATTTCAGATACAAGTTTTGTAGGAGTTGTGATTGCTATTGTAGATTTAGCTGTGGTTGTAGTTGGAACTGCAGTAGTAGTAGAATATCCAGCTGAAGTTGTAGAGGTAATCAAATTATTAGAAGTAGTTTCAAATGTACTTTTAGTAGGAGATGTAGTAGAAGTAGTGATTTCAGATACAAGTTTTGTAGGAGTTGTGATTGCTACTGTAGACGCAGCTGGAGTTGTTGTAGGAACTGTGGTAGTAGTGGTAGATTTAGCTGCAGTTGCAGAGGTAATCAAGGTAGTAGAATAAGTTTCAGTGGTAGTTTTAGTAGGAGTTGTGGCAGAAACAGTGGTTTCAGATAGAAGTGTCCCAGGAGTTGCAGTTGCTACTGTAGACTTAGCAGTGGCTGTAGTAGGAACTGTGGCAGTAGTGGTGGGTTCAGCCGAACTTGCAGAGGTAATCAAGGTGGTTGAAGCAGTTTCACTGGCAGTTTTAGTAGGAGTTGTGGCAGAAGCAGTGGTTTCAGATACATGTTTTGTAGGAGTGGTGATTGCTACTGTAGACTTAGCAGTGGCTGTAGTAGGAACTGTGGCAGTAGTGGTAGGTTCAGCCAAAGTTGCAGAGGTAATCAAGGTAGTTGAAGCAGTTTCAGTGGTAGTTTTAGTAGAAGTTGTGGCAGAAGCAGTTGTTTCAGATACAAGTGTCACAGGAGTTGCCATTGCTACTGTAGACTTAGCAGTGGTTTTAGTAGAAACTGTAACAGGAGTGGTAGGTTCAGCTGAAGCTGCAGAGGTAATCAAGGTAGTAGAAGCAGTTGCAGTGGTAGATTTAGTAGGAGTTGAGACAGAAGCAGTGATTTTAGATACAAGTTTTGTAGGAGTTGTGATTGCTATTGTAGATTTAGCTGTGGTTGTAGTTGGAACTGTAGTAGTAGTAGTAGTAGTAGAATATCCAGCTGAAGTTGCAGAGGTAATCAAGTTATTATAAGTAGTTTCAAATGTACTTTTAGTAGGAGTTGTGGTAGAAGCAGTGATTTCAGATACAAGTTTTGTAGGAGTGGTGCTTGCTACTGTAGACGCAGCTGGAGTCTTTGTAGGAACTGTGGTAGTATTGCTTGATTTAGCTGCAGTTGCAGAGGTAATCAATGTAGTAGAATAAGTTTCAGTGGTAGTTTTAGTAGGAGTTTTGGCAGAAACAGTGGTTTCAGATAAAAGTGTCCCAGGAGTTGCAGTTGCTACTGTAGACTTAGCAGTGGCTGTAGTAGGAACTGTGGCAGTAGTGATAGGTTCAGCTGAAGTTGCAGAGGTAATCAAGGTAGTTGAAGCAGTTTCAGTGGTAGTTTTATTTGGAGTTGTGGCAGAAGCAATGGTTTCAGATACAAGTTTTGTAGTAGTTGTGATTGCTACTGTAGACACAGCTTTGGTTGTAGTAGGAACTGTGGTAGTAGTGGTAGATTTAGCTGCAGTTGCAGAGGTAATCATGGTAGTAGAAGAAGTTTCAGTGGTAGTTTTAGTAGGAGTTGTGGCAGAAACAGTGGTTTCAGATAGAAGTGTCCCAGGAGTTGTAGTTGCTACTGTAGAATTAGCAGTGGCTGTAGTAGGATCTATGGCAGTAGTGGTAGGTTCAGCCAAAGTTGCAGAGGTAATCAAGGCAGTAGAAGTAGTTTCAGTGGTAGTTTTAGTAGGAGCTGTGGTGGAAGCAGTGGTTTCAGATACAAGTGTCACAGAAGTTGCCTTTGCTACTGTAGACTTAGCTGGAGTTGTTGTAGGAACTGTGGTAGTAGTGGTAGAATTAGTTGCAGTTGCAGAGATAATGAAGGTAGTAGAAGAAGTTTCAGTGGTAGTTTTAGTAGGAGTTGTGGCAGAAGCAGTGATTTCAGATACAAGTTTTGGAGGAGTTGTGATTGCTATTGTAGATTTAGCTGTGGTTGTAGTTGGAACTGCAGTAGTAGTAGAATATCCAGCTAAAGTTGTAGAGGTAATCACATTATTAGAAGTAGTTTCAAATGTACTTTTAGCAGGAGATGTAGTAGAAGTAGTGATTTCAGATACAAGTTTTGTAGGAGTTGTGATTGCTACTGTAGACGCAACTGGAGTTGTTGTAGGAACTGTGGTAGTAGTGGTAGATTTAGCTGCAGTTGCAGAGGTAATCAAGGTAGTAGAATAAGTTTCAGTGGTAGTTTTAGTAGGAGTTGTGGCAGAAACAGTGGTTTCAGATAGAAGTGTCCCAGGAGTTGTAGTTGCTACTGTAGACTTAGCAGTGGCTGTAGTAGGAACTGTGGCAGTAGTGGTGGGTTCAGCCGAACTTATAGAGGTAATCAAGGTGGTTGAAGCAGTTTCACTGGTAGTTTTAGTAGGAGATGTAGTAGAAGTAGTGATTTCAGATACAAGTTTTGTAGGAGTTGTGATTGCTACTGTAGACGCAGCTGGAGTTGTTGTAGGAACTGTGGTAGTAGTGGTAGATTTAGCTGCAGTTGCAGAGGTAATCAAGGTAGTAGAATAAGTTTCAGTGGTAGTTTTAGTAGGAGTTGTGGCAGAAACAGTGGTTTCAGATAGAAGTGTCCCAGGAGTTGCAGTTGCTACTGTAGACTTAGCAGTGGCTGTAGTAGGAACTGTGGCAGTAGTGGTGGGTTCAGCCGAACTTGCAGAGATAATCAAGGTAGTTGAAGCAGTTTCAGTGGTAGTTTTAGTAGAAGTTGTGGCAGAAGCAGTGGTTTCAGATACAAGTGTCACAGGAGTTGCCGTTGCTACTGTAGACTTAGCAGTGGTTTTAGTAGAAACTGTAACAGGAGTGGTAGGTTCAGCTGAAGCTGCAGAGGTAATCAAGGTAGTAGAAGCAGTTGCAGTGGTAGATTTAGTAGGAGTTGAGACAGAAGCAGTGATTTCAGATACAAGTTTTGTAGGAGTTGTGATTGCTATTGTAGATTTAGCTGTGGTTGTATTTGGAACTGTAGTAGTAGTAGTAGTAGTAGAATATACAGCTGAAGTTGCAGAGGTAATCAAGTTATTATAAGTAGTTTCAAATGTACTTTTAGTAGGAGTTGTGGTAGAAGCAGTGATTTCAGATACAAGTTTTGTAGGAGTGGTGCTTGCTACTGTAGACGCAGCTGGAGTTGTTGTAGGAACTGTGGTAGTATTGCTTGATTTAGCTGCAGTTGCAGAGGTAATCAATGTAGTAGAATAAGTTTCAGTGGTAGTTTTAGTAGGAGTTTTGGCAGAAACAGTGGTTTCAGATAAAAGTGTCCCAGGAGTTGCAGTTGCTACTGTAGACTTAGCAGTGGCTGTAGTAGGAACTGTGGCAGTAGTGATAGGTTCAGCTGAAGTTGCAGAGGTAATCAAGGTAGTTGAAGCAGTTTCAGTGGTAGTTTTATTTGGAGTTGTGGCAGAAGCAATGGTTTCAGATACAAGTTTTGTAGTAGTTGTGATTGCTACTGTAGACACAGCTTTGGTTGTAGTAGGAACTGTGGTAGTAGTGGTAGATTTAGCTGCAGTTGCAGAGGTAATCATGGTAGTAGAAGAAGTTTCAGTGGTAGTTTTAGTAGGAGTTGTGGCAGAAACAGTGGTTTCAGATAGAAGTGTCCCAGGAGTTATAGTTGCTACTGTAGAATTAGCAGTGGCTGTAGTAGAAACTATGGCAGTAGTGGTAGGTTCAGACGAAGTTGCAGAGGTAATTAAGGTAGTTGAAGCAGTTTCAGTGGTGGTTTTAATAGGAGTTGTGGCAGAAGCAGTGGTTTCATATAGAAGTGTCCCAGGAGTTATAGTTGCTACTGTAGAATTAGCAGTGGCTGTAGTAGGAACTATGGCAGTAGTGGTAGGTTCAGCCAAAGTTGCAGAGGTAATCAAGGCAGTAGAAGTAGTTTCAGTGGTAGTTTTAGTAGGAGCTGTGGTGGAAGCAGTGGTTTCAGATACAAGTGTCACAGAAGTTGCCTTTGCTACTGTAGACTTAGCTGGAGTTGTTGTAGGAACTGTGGTAGTAGTGGTAGAATTAGTTGCAGTTGCAGAGATAATGAAGGTAGTAGAAGAAGTTTCAGTGGTAGTTTTAGTAGGAGTTGTGGCAGAAGCAGTGATTTCAGATACAAGTTTTGTAGGAGTTGTGATTGCTATTGTAGATTTAGCTGTGGTTGTAGTTGGAACTGCAGTAGTAGTAGAATATCCAGCTGAAGTTGTAGAGGTAATCAAAATATTAGAAGTAGTTTCAAATGTACTTTTAGTAGGAGATGTAGTAGAAGTAGTGATTTCAGATACAAGTTTTGTAGGAGTTGTGATTGCTACTGTAGACGCAGCTGGAGTTGTTGTAGGAACTGTGGTAGTAGTGGTAGATTTAGCTGCAGTTGCAGAGGTAATCAAGGTAGTAGAATAAGTTTCAGTGGTAGTTTTAGTAGGAGTTGTGGCAGAAACAGTGGTTTCAGATAGAAGTGTCCCAGGAGTTGCAGTTGCTACTGTAGACTTAGCAGTGGCTGTAGTAGGAACTGTGGCAGTAGTGGTGGGTTCAGCCGAACTTGCAGAGGTAATCAAGGTGGTTGAAGCAGTTTCACTGGCAGTTTTAGTAGGAGTTGTGGCAGAAGCAGTGGTTTCAGATACAGGTTTTGTAGGAGTGGTGATTGCTACTGTAGACACAGCTGAGGTTGTAGTAGGAACTGTGGAAGTAGTGGTAGATTTAGCTGCAGTTGCAGAGGTAATCAAGGTAGTAGAAGAAGTTTCAGTGGTAGTTTTAGTAGGAGTTGTGGCAGAAACAGTGGTTTCAGATAGAAGTGTCCAAGGGGTTATAGTTGCTACTGTAGACTTAGCAGTGGCTGTAGTAGGAACTGTGGCAGTAGTGGTAGGTTCAGCCGAAGTTGCAGAGGTAATCAAGGTAGTTGAAGCAGTTTCAGTGGTAGTTTTAGTAGAAGTTGTGGCAGAAGCAGTTGTTTCAGATACAAGTGTCACAGGAGTTGCCGTTGCTACTGTAGACTTAGCAGTGGTTTTAGTAGAAACTGTAACAGGAGTGGTAGGTTCAGCTGAAGCTGCAGAGGTAATCAAGGTAGTAGAAGCAGTTGCAGTGGTAGATTTAGTAGGAGTTGAGACAGAAGCAGTGATTTTAGATACAAGTTTTGTAGGAGTTGTGATTGCTATTGTAGATTTAGCTGTGGTTGTAGTTGGAACTGTAGTAGTAGTAGTAGTAGTAGAATATCCAGCTGAAGTTGCAGAGGTAATCAAGTTATTATAAGTAGTTTCAAATGTACTTTTAGGAGGAGTTGTGGTAGAAGCAGTGATTTCAGATACAAGTTTTGTAGGAGTGGTGCTTGCTACTGTAGACGCAGCTGGAGTCTTTGTAGGAACTGTGGCAGTATTGCTTGATTTAGCTGCAGTTGCAGAGGTAATCAATGTAGTAGAATAAGTTTCAGTGGTAGTTTTAGTAGGAGTTTTGGCAGAAACAGTGGTTTCAGATAGAAGTGTCCCAGGAGTTGCAGTTGCTACTGTAGAATTAGCAGTGGCTGTAGTAGGATCTATGGCAGTAGTGGTAGGTTCAGCCAAAGTTGCAGAGGTAATCAAGGCAGTAGAAGTAGTTTCAGTGGTAGTTTTAGTAGGAGCTGTGGTGGAAGCAGTGGTTTCAGATACAAGTGTCACAGAAGTTGCCTTTGCTACTGTAGACTTAGCTGGAGTTGTTGTAGGAACTGTGGTAGTAGTGGTAGAATTAGTTGCAGTTGCAGAGATAATGAAGGTAGTAGAAGAAGTTTCAGTGGTAGTTTTAGTAGGAGTTGTGGCAGAAGCAGTGATTTCAGATACAAGTTTTGGAGGAGTTGTGATTGCTATTGTAGATTTAGCTGTGGTTGTAGTTGGAACTGCAGTAGTAGTAGAATATCCAGCTAAAGTTGTGGAGGTAATCACATTATTAGAAGTAGTTTCAAATGTACTTTTAGCAGGAGATGTAGTAGAAGTAGTGATTTCAGATACAAGTTTTGTAGGAGTTGTGATTGCTACTGTAGACGCAACTGTAGTTGTTGTAGGAACTGTGGTAGTAGTGGTAGATTTAGCTGCAGTTGCAGAGGTAATCAAGGTAGTAGAATAAGTTTCAGTGGTAGTTTTAGTAGGAGTTGTGGCAGAAACAGTGGTTTCAGATATAAGTGTCCCAGGAGTTGCAGTTGCTACTGTAGACTTAGCAGTGGCTGTAGTAGGAACTGTGGCAGTAGTGGTGGGTTCAGCCGAACTTGCAGAGGTAATCAAGGTGGTTGAAGCAGTTTCACTGGTAGTTTTAGTAGGAGATGTAGTAGAAGTAGTGATTTCAGATACAAGTTTTGTAGGAGTTGTGATTGCTACTGTAGACGCAGCTGGAGTTGTTGTAGGAACTGTGGTAGTAGTGGTAGATTTAGCTGCAGTTGCAGAGGTAATCAAGGTAGTAGAATAAGTTTCAGTGGTAGTTTTAGTAGGAGTTGTGGCAGAAACAGTGGTTTCAGATAGAAGTGTCCCAGGAGTTGCAGTTGCTACTGTAGACTTAGCAGTGGCTGTAGTAGGAACTGTGGCAGTAGTGGTGGGTTTAGCCGAACTTGCAGAGATAATCAAGGTAGTTGAAGCAGTTTCAGTGGTAGTTTTAGTAGAAGTTGTGGCAGAAGCAGTGGTTTCAGATACAAGTGTCACAGGAGTTGCCGTTGCTACTGTAGACTTAGCAGTGGTTTTAGTAGAAACTGTAACAGGAGTGGTAGGTTCAGCTGAAGCTGCAGAGGTAATCAAGGTAGTAGAAGCAGTTGCAGTGGTAGATTTAGTAGGAGTTGAGACAGAAGCAGTGATTTCAGATACAAGTTTTGTAGGAGTTGTGATTGCTATTGTAGATTTAGCTGTGGTTGTAGTTGGAACTGTAGTAGTAGTAGTAGTAGTAGTAGAATATTCAGCTGAAGTTGCAGAGGTAATCAAGTTATTATAAGTAGTTTCAAATGTACTTTTAGTAGGAGTTGTGGTAGAAGCAGTGATTTCAGATACAAGTTTTGTAGGAGTGGTGCTTGCTACTGTAGACGCAGCTGGAGTTGTTGTAGGAACTGTGGTAGTATTGCTTGATTTAGCTGCAGTTGCAGAGGTAATCAATGTAGTAGAATAAGTTTCAGTGGTAGTTTTAGTAGGAGTTTTGGCAGAAACAGTGGTTTCAGATAAAAGTGTCCCAGGAGTTGCAGTTGCTACTGTAGACTTAGCAGTGGCTGTAGTAGGATCTATGGCAGTAGTGGTAGGTTCAGCCAAAGTTGCAGAGGTAATCAAGGCAGTAGAAGTAGTTTCAGTGGTAGTTTTAGTAGGAGCTGTGGTGGAAGCAGTGGTTTCAGATACAAGTGTCACAGAAGTTGCCTTTGCTACTGTAGACTTAGCTGGAGTTGTTGTAGGAACTGTGGTAGTAGTGGTAGAATTAGTTGCAGTTGCAGAGATAATGAAGGTAGTAGAAGAAGTTTCAGTGGTAGTTTTAGTAGGAGTTGTGGCAGAAGCAGTGATTTCAGATACAAGTTTTGGAGGAGTTGTGATTGCTATTGTAGATTTAGCTGTGGTTGTAGTTGGAACTGCAGTAGTAGTAGAATATCCAGCTAAAGCTGTAGAGGTAATCACATTATTAGAAGTAGTTTCAAATGTACTTTTAGCAGGAGATGTAGTAGAAGTAGTGATTTCAGATACAAGTTTTGTAGGAGTTGTGATTGCTACTGTAGACGCAACTGGAGTTGTTGTAGGAACTGTGGTAGTAGTGGTAGATTTAGCTGCAGTTGTAGAGGTAATCAAGGTAGTAGAATAAGTTTCAGTGGTAGTTTTAGTAGGAGTTGTGGCAGAAACAGTGGTTTCAGATAGAAGTGTCCCAGGAGTTGCAGTTGCTACTGTAGACTTAGCAGTGGCTGTAGTAGGAACTGTGGCAGTAGTGATAGGTTCAGCTGAAGTTGCAGAGGTAATCAAGGTAGTTGAAGCAGTTTCAGTGGTAGTTTTATTTGGAGTTGTGGCAGAAGCAATGGTTTCAGATACAAGTTTTGTAGTAGTTGTGATTGCTACTGTAGACACAGCTTTGGATGTAGTAGGAACTGTGGTAGTAGTGGTAGCTTTAGCTGCAGTTGCAGAGGTAATCATGGTAGTAGAAGAAGTTTCAGTGGTAGTTTTAGTAGGAGTTGTGGCAGAAACAGTGGTTTCAGATAGAAGTGTCCCAGGAGTTGTAGTTGCTACTGTAGAATTAGCAGTGGCTGTAGTAGGATCTATGGCAGTAGTGGTAGGTTCAGCCAAAGTTGCAGAGGTAATCAAGGCAGTAGAAGTAGTTTCAGTGGTAGTTTTAGTAGGAGTTGTGGCAGAAGCAGTGATTTCAGATACAAGTTTTGTAGGAGTTGTGATTGCTATTGTAGATTTAGCTGTGGTTGTAGTTGGAACTGCAGTAGTAGTAGAATATCCAGCTGAAGTTGTAGAGGTAATCAAATTATTAGAAGTAGTTTCAAATGTACTTTTAGTAGGAGATGTAGTAGAAGTAGTGATTTCAGATACAAGTTTTGTAGGAGTTGTGATTGCTACTGTAGACGCAGCTGGAGTTGTTGTAGGAACTGTGGTAGTAGTGGTAGATTTAGCTGCAGTTGCAGAGGTAATCAAGGTAGTAGAATAAGTTTCAGTGGTAGTTTTAGTAGGAGTTGTGGCAGAAACAGTGGTTTCAGATAGAAGTGTCCCAGGAGTTGCAGTTGCTACTGTAGACTTAGTAGTGGCTGTAGTAGGAACTGTGGCAGTAGTGGTGGGTTCAGCCGAACTTGCAGAGGTAATCAAGGTGGTTGAAGCAGTTTCACTGGCAGTTTTAGTAGGAGTTGTGGCAGAAGCAGTGGTTTCAGATACAGGTTTTGTAGGAGTGGTGATTGCTACTGTAGACACAGCTGAGGTTGTAGTAGGAACTGTGGAAGTAGTGGTAGATTTAGCTGCAGTTGCAGAGGTAATCAAGGTAGTAGAAGAAGTTTCAGTGGTAGTTTTAGTAGGAGTTGTGGCAGAAACAGTGGTTTCAGATAGAAGTGTCCAAGGGGTTATAGTTGCTACTGTAGACTTAGCAGTGGCTGTAGTAGGAACTGTGGCAGTAGTGGTAGGTTCAGCCGAAGTTGCAGAGGTAATCAAGGTAGTTGAAGCAGTTTCAGTGGTAGTTTTAGTAGAAGTTGTGGCAGAAGCAGTTGTTTCAGATACAAGTGTCACAGGAGTTGCCGTTGCTACTGTAGACTTAGCAGTGGTTTTAGTAGAAACTGTAACAGGAGTGGTAGGTTCAGCTGAAGCTGCAGAGGTAATCAAGGTAGTAGAAGCAGTTGCAGTGGTAGATTTAGTAGGAGTTGAGACAGAAGCAGTGATTTTAGATACAAGTTTTGTAGGAGTTGTGATTGCTATTGTAGATTTAGCTGTGGTTGTAGTTGGAACTGTAGTAGTAGTAGTAGTAGTAGAATATCCAGCTGAAGTTGCAGAGGTAATCAAGTTATTATAAGTAGTTTCAAATGTACTTTTAGGAGGAGTTGTGGTAGAAGCAGTGATTTCAGATACAAGTTTTGTAGGAGTGGTGCTTGCTACTGTAGACGCAGCTGGAGTCTTTGTAGGAACTGTGGCAGTATTGCTTGATTTAGCTGCAGTTGCAGAGGTAATCAATGTAGTAGAATAAGTTTCAGTGGTAGTTTTAGTAGGAGTTTTGGCAGAAACAGTGGTTTCAGATAGAAGTGTCCCAGGAGTTGCAGTTGCTACTGTAGAATTAGCAGTGGCTGTAGTAGGATCTATGGCAGTAGTGGTAGGTTCAGCCAAAGTTGCAGAGGTAATCAAGGCAGTAGAAGTAGTTTCAGTGATAGTTTTAGTAGGAGCTGTGGTGGAAGCAGTGGTTTCAGATACAAGTGTCACAGAAGTTGCCTTTGCTACTGTAGACTTAGCTGGAGTTGTTGTAGGAACTGTGGTAGTAGTGGTAGAATTAGTTGCAGTTGCAGAGATAATGAAGGTAGTAGAAGAAGTTTCAGTGGTAGTTTTAGTAGGAGTTGTGGCAGAAGCAGTGATTTCAGATACAAGTTTTGGAGGAGTTGTGATTGCTATTGTAGATTTAGCTGTGGTTGTAGTTGGAACTGCAGTAGTAGTAGAATATCCAGCTAAAGTTGTGGAGGTAATCACATTATTAGAAGTAGTTTCAAATGTACTTTTAGCAGGAGATGTAGTAGAAGTAGTGATTTCAGATACAAGTTTTGTAGGAGTTGTGATTGCTACTGTAGACGCAACTGGAGTTGTTGTAGGAACTGTGGTAGTAGTGGTAGATTTAGCTGCAGTTGCAGAGGTAATCAAGGTAGTAGAATAAGTTTCAGTGGTAGTTTTAGTAGGAGTTGTGGCAGAAACAGTGGTTTCAGATAGAAGTGTCCCAGGAGTTGCAGTTGCTACTGTAGACTTAGCAGTGGCTGTAGTAGGAACTGTGGCAGTAGTGGTGGGTTCAGCCGAACTTGCAGAGGTAATCAAGGTGGTTGAAGCAGTTTCACTGGTAGTTTTAGTAGGAGATGTAGTAGAAGTAGTGATTTCAGATACAAGTTTTGTAGGAGTTGTGATTGCTACTGTAGACGCAGCTGGAGTTGTTGTAGGAACTGTGGTAGTAGTGGTAGATTTAGCTGCAGTTGCAGAGGTAATTAAGGTAGTAGAATAAGTTTCAGTGGTAGTTTTAGTAGGAGTTGTGGCAGAAACAGTGGTTTCAGATAGAAGTGTCCCAGGAGTTGCAGTTGCTACTGTAGACTTAGCAGTGGCTGTAGTAGGAACTGTGGCAGTAGTGGTGGGTTTAGCCGAACTTGCAGAGATAATCAAGGTAGTTGAAGCAGTTTCAGTGGTAGTTTTAGTAGAAGTTGTGGCAGAAGCAGTGGTTTCAGATATAAGTGTCACAGGAGTTGCCGTTGCTACTGTAGACTTAGCAGTGGTTTTAGTAGAAACTGTAACAGGAGTGGTAGGTTCAGCTGAAGCTGCAGAGGTAATCAAGGTAGTAGAAGCAGTTGCAGTGGTAGATTTAGTAGGAGTTGAGACAGAAGCAGTGATTTCAGATACAAGTTTTGTAGGAGTTGTGATTGCTATTGTAGATTTAGCTGTGGTTGTAGTTGGAACTGTAGTAGTAGTAGTAGTAGTAGTAGTAGAATATTCAGCTGAAGTTGCAGAGGTAATCAAGTTATTATAAGTAGTTTCAAATGTACTTTTAGTAGGAGTTGTGGTAGAAGCAGTGATTTCAGATACAAGTTTTGTAGGAGTGGTGCTTGCTACTGTAGACGCAGCTGGAGTTGTTGTAGGAACTGTGGTAGTATTGCTTGATTTAGCTGCAGTTGCAGAGGTAATCAATGTAGTAGAATAAGTTTCAGTGGTAGTTTTAGTAGGAGTTTTGGCAGAAACAGTGGTTTCAGATAAAAGTGTCCCAGGAGTTGCAGTTGCTACTGTAGACTTAGCAGTGGCTGTAGTAGGATCTATGGCAGTAGTGGTAGGTTCAGCCAAAGTTGCAGAGGTAATCAAGGCAGTAGAAGTAGTTTCAGTGGTAGTTTTAGTAGGAGCTGTGGTGGAAGCAGTGGTTTCAGATACAAGTGTCACAGAAGTTGCCTTTGCTACTGTAGACTTAGCTGGAGTTGTTGTAGGAACTGTGGTAGTAGTGGTAGAATTAGTTGCAGTTGCAGAGATAATGAAGGTAGTAGAAGAAGTTTCAGTGGTAGTTTTAGTAGGAGTTGTGGCAGAAGCAGTGATTTCAGATACAAGTTTTGGAGGAGTTGTGATTGCTATTGTAGATTTAGCTGTGGTTGTAGTTGGAACTGCAGTAGTAGTAGAATATCCAGCTAAAGCTGTAGAGGTAATCACATTAGATTTAGATTTAGCTGTGGTTGTAGTTGGAACTGTAGTAGTAGTAGTAGTAGTAGAATATCCAGCTGAAGTTGCAGAGGTAATCAAGTTATTATAAGTAGTTTCAAATGTACTTTTAGGAGGAGTTGTGGTAGAAGCAGTGATTTCAGATACAAGTTTTGTAGGAGTGGTGCTTGCTACTGTAGACGCAGCTGGAGTCTTTGTAGGAACTGTGGCAGTATTGCTTGATTTAGCTGCAGTTGCAGAGGTAATCAATGTAGTAGAATAAGTTTCAGTGGTAGTTTTAGTAGGAGTTTTGGCAGAAACAGTGGTTTCAGATAGAAGTGTCCCAGGAGTTGCAGTTGCTACTGTAGAATTAGCAGTGGCTGTAGTAGGATCTATGGCAGTAGTGGTAGGTTCAGCCAAAGTTGCAGAGGTAATCAAGGCAGTAGAAGTAGTTTCAGTGGTAGTTTTAGTAGGAGCTGTGGTGGAAGCAGTGGTTTCAGATACAAGTGTCACAGAAGTTGCCTTTGCTACTGTAGACTTAGCTGGAGTTGTTGTAGGAACTGTGGTAGTAGTGGTAGAATTAGTTGCAGTTGCAGAGATAATGAAGGTAGTAGAAGAAGTTTCAGTGGTAGTTTTAGTAGGAGTTGTGGCAGAAGCAGTGATTTCAGATACAAGTTTTGGAGGAGTTGTGATTGCTATTGTAGATTTAGCTGTGGTTGTAGTTGGAACTGCAGTAGTAGTAGAATATCCAGCTAAAGTTGTGGAGGTAATCACATTATTAGAAGTAGTTTCAAATGTACTTTTAGCAGGAGATGTAGTAGAAGTAGTGATTTCAGATACAAGTTTTGTAGGAGTTGTGATTGCTACTGTAGACGCAACTGGAGTTGTTGTAGGAACTGTGGTAGTAGTGGTAGATTTAGCTGCAGTTGCAGAGGTAATCAAGGTAGTAGAATAAGTTTCAGTGGTAGTTTTAGTAGGAGTTGTGGCAGAAACAGTGGTTTCAGATAGAAGTGTCCCAGGAGTTGCAGTTGCTACTGTAGACTTAGCAGTGGCTGTAGTAGGAACTGTGGCAGTAGTGGTGGGTTCAGCCCAACTTGCAGAGGTAATCAAGGTGGTTGAAGCAGTTTCACTGGTAGTTTTAGTAGGAGATGTAGTAGAAGTAGTGATTTCAGATACAAGTTTTGTAGGAGTTGTGATTGCTACTGTAGACGCAGCTGGAGTTGTTGTAGGAACTGTGGTAGTAGTGGTAGATTTAGCTGCAGTTGCAGAGGTAATCAAGGTAGTAGAATAAGTTTCAGTGGTAGTTTTAGTAGGAGTTGTGGCAGAAACAGTGGTTTCAGATAGAAGTGTCCCAGGAGTTGCAGTTGCTACTGTAGACTTAGCAGTGGCTGTAGTAGGAACTGTGGCAGTAGTGGTGGGTTTAGCCGAACTTGCAGAGATAATCAAGGTAGTTGAAGCAGTTTCAGTGGTAGTTTTAGTAGAAGTTGTGGCAGAAGCAGTGGTTTCAGATACAAGTGTCACAGGAGTTGCCGTTGCTACTGTAGACTTAGCAGTGGTTTTAGTAGAAACTGTAACAGGAGTGGTAGGTTCAGCTGAAGCTGCAGAGGTAATCAAGGTAGTAGAAGCAGTTGCAGTGGTAGATTTAGTAGGAGTTGAGACAGAAGCAGTGATTTCAGATACAAGTTTTGTAGGAGTTGTGATTGCTATTGTAGATTTAGCTGTGGTTGTAGTTGGAACTGTAGTAGTAGTAGTAGTAGTAGTAGTAGAATATTCAGCTGAAGTTGCAGAGGTAATCAAGTTATTATAAGTAGTTTCAAATGTACTTTTAGTAGGAGTTGTGGTAGAAGCAGTGATTTCAGATACAAGTTTTGTAGGAGTGGTGCTTGCTACTGTAGACGCAGCTGGAGTTGTTGTAGGAACTGTGGTAGTATTGCTTGATTTAGCTGCAGTTGCAGAGGTAATCAATGTAGTAGAATAAGTTTCAGTGGTAGTTTTAGTAGGAGTTTTGGCAGAAACAGTGGTTTCAGATAAAAGTGTCCCAGGAGTTGCAGTTGCTACTGTAGACTTAGCAGTGGCTGTAGTAGGATCTATGGCAGTAGTGGTAGGTTCAGCCAAAGTTGCAGAGGTAATCAAGGCAGTAGAAGTAGTTTCAGTGGTAGTTTTAGTAGGAGCTGTGGTGGAAGCAGTGATTTCAGATACAAGTGTCACAGAAGTTGCCTTTGCTACTGTAGACTTAGCTGGAGTTGTTGTAGGAACTGTGGTAGTAGTGGTAGAATTAGTTGCAGTTGCAGAGATAATGAAGGTAGTAGAAGAAGTTTCAGTGGTAGTTTTAGTAGGAGTTGTGGCAGAAGCAGTGATTTCAGATACAAGTTTTGGAGGAGTTGTGATTGCTATTGTAGATTTAGCTGTGGTTGTAGTTGGAACTGCAGTAGTAGTAGAATATCCAGCTAAAGCTGTAGAGGTAATCACATTATTAGAAGTAGTTTCAAATGTACTTTTAGCAGGAGATGTAGTAGAAGTAGTGATTTCAGATACAAGTTTTGTAGGAGTTGTGATTGCTACTGTAGACGCAACTGGAGTTGTTGTAGGAACTGTGGTAGTAGTGGTAGATTTAGCTGCAGTTGTAGAGGTAATCAAGGTAGTAGAATAAGTTTCAGTGGTAGTTTTAGTAGGAGTTGTGGCAGAAACAGTGGTTTCAGATAGAAGTGTCCCAGGAGTTGCAGTTGCTACTGTAGACTTAGCAGTGGCTGTAGTAGGAACTGTGGCAGTAGTGATAGGTTCAGCTGAAGTTGCAGAGGTAATCAAGGTAGTTGAAGCAGTTTCAGTGGTAGTTTTATTTGGAGTTGTGGCAGAAGCAATGGTTTCAGATACAAGTTTTGTAGTAGTTGTGATTGCTACTGTAGACACAGCTTTGGATGTAGTAGGAACTGTGGTAGTAGTGGTAGCTTTAGCTGCAGTTGCAGAGGTAATCATGGTAGTAGAAGAAGTTTCAGTGGTAGTTTTAGTAGGAGTTGTGGCAGAAACAGTGGTTTCAGATAGAAGTGTCCCAGGAGTTATAGTTGCTACTGTAGAATTAGCAGTGGCTGTAGTAGAAACTATGGCAGTAGTGGTAGGTTCAGACGAAGTTGCAGAGGTAATTAAGGTAGTTGAAGCAGTTTCAGTGGTGGTTTTAATAGGAGTTGTGGCAGAAGCAGTGGTTTCATATAGAAGTGTCCCAGGAGTTATAGTTGCTACTGTAGAATTAGCAGTGGCTGTAGTAGGAACTATGGCAGTAGTGGTAGGTTCAGCCAAAGTTGCAGAGGTAATCAAGGCAGTAGAAGTAGTTTCAGTGGTAGTTTTAGTAGGAGCTGTGGTGGAAGCAGTGGTTTCAGATACAAGTGTCACAGAAGTTGCCTTTGCTACTGTAGACTTAGCTTGAGTTTTTGTAGGAACTGTGGTAGTAGTGGTAGATTTAGCTGCAGTTGCAGAGGTAATCAAGGTAGTAGAATAAGTTTCAGTGGTAGTTTTAGTAGGAGTTGTGGCAGAAACAGTGGTTTCAGATAGAAGTGTCCCAGGAGTTGCAGTTGCTACTGTAGACTTAGCAGTGGCTGTAGCAGGAACTGTGGCAGTAGTGGTGGGTTCAGCCGAACTTGCAGAGGTAATCAAGGTGGTTGAAGCAGTTTCACTGGTAGTTTTAGTAGGAGATGTAGTAGAAGTAGTGATTTCAGATACAAGTTTTGTAGGAGTTGTGATTGCTACTGTAGACGCAGCTGGAGTTGTTGTAGGAACTGTGGTAGTAGTGGTAGATTTAGCTGCAGTTGCAGAGGTAATCCAGGTAGTAGAATAAGTTTCAGTGGTAGTTTTAGTAGGAGTTGTGGCAGAAACAGTGGTTTCAGATAGAAGTGTCCCAGGAGTTGCAGTTGCTACTGTAGACTTAGCAGTGGCTGTAGTAGGAACTGTGGCAGTAGTGGTGGGTTCAGCCGAACTTGCAGAGGTAATCAAGGTGGTTGAAGCAGTTTCACTGGTAGTTTTAGTAGGAGTTGTGGCAGAAGCAGTGGTTTCAGATACAGGTTTTGTAGGAGTGGTGATTGCTACTGTAGACACAGCTGAGGTTGTAGTAGGAACTGTGGAAGTAGTGGTAGATTTAGCTGCAGTTGCAGAGGTAATCAAGGTAGTAGAAGGAGTTTCAGTGGTAGTTTTAGTAGGAGTTGTGGCAGAAACAGTGGTTTCAGATAGAAGTGTCCAAGGGGTTATAGTTGCTACTGTAGACTTAGCAGTGGCTGTAGTAGGAACTGTGGCAGTAGTGGTAGGTTCAGCCGAAGTTGCAGAGGTAATCAAGGTAGTTGAAGCAGTTTCAGTGGTAGTTTTAGTAGGAGTTGTGGCAGAAGCAGTGGTTTCAGATACAAGTTTTGTAGGAGTTGTGATTGCTACTGTAGACGCAACTGGAGTTGTAGTAGGAACTGTGGTAGTAATGGTAGATTTAGCTGATGTTGCATAGGCAATCAAGGCAGTATAAGTAGTTTCAGTGGTAGTTTTAGTAGGAGCTGTGGTGGAGGCAGTGGTTTCAGATACAAGTGTCACAGGAGTTGCCGTTGCTACTGTAGACTTGGCAGTGGTTGTAGTATGAACTGTGGCAGTAGTGGTAGATTCAGCTAAAGTTGCAGAGGTAATCAAGGTAGTAGAAGCTGTTTCAGTGGTAGTTTTAGTAGGAGTTGTGGAAGAAGCAGTGATTTCAGATACAAGTTTTGTAGGAGTTGTGATTGCTACTGTAGACGCAACTGGAGTTGTATTGGGAAGTGTGGTAGTAATGGAAGATTTAGCTGATGTTGCAGAGGTAATCACGGTAGTAGAAATAGTTTCAGCGGTACTTTTATTAGGAGCTGTGGTGGAAGCAGTGGTTTCAGATACAAGTGTCACAGGAGTTGCCGTTGCTACTGTAGACTTAGCAGTGGTTTTAGAAGAAACTGTAACAAGAGTGGTAGGTTCAGCTGAAGATGCAGAGGTAATCAAGGTAGTAGAAGCAGTTGCAGTGGTAGTTTTAGTAGGAGTTGTGACAGAAGCAGTGATTTCAGATACAAGTTTTGTAGGAGTTGTGATTGCTATTGTAGATTTAGCTGTGGTTGTAGTTGGAACTGTAGTAGTAGTAGAATATCCAGCTGAAGTTGCAGAGGTAATCAAGTTATTATAAGTAGTTTCAAATGTACTTTTAGTAGGAGTTGTGGTAGAAGCAGTGATTTCAGATACAAGTTTTGTAGGAGTGGTGCTTGCTACTGTAGACGCAGCTGGAGTTGTAGCAACTGTGGTAGTATTGCTTGATTTAGCTGCAGTTGCCGAGGTAGTCAATATAGTAGAATAAGTTTCAGTGGTAGTTTTAGTAGGAGTTTTGGCAGAAACAGTGGTTTCAGATAAAAGTGTCCCAGGAGTTATAGTTGCTACTGTAGAATTAGCAGTGGCTGTAGTAGGAACTATGGCAGTAGTGGTAGGTTCAGCCGAAGTTGCAGAGGTAATCAAGGTAGTTGAAGCAGTTTCAGTGGTGGTTTTAGTAGGAGTTGTATCAGAAGCAGTGGCTTCAGATACAAGATTTGTAGGAGTTGTGATAGCTACTGTAGACGCAACTAAAGTTGTAGTAGGAACTGTGGTAGTTATGGTAGATTTAGCTGATGTTGCAGAGGTAATCAAGGCAGTAGAAGTAGTTTCAGTGGTAGTTTTATTAGGAGCTGTGGTGGAAGCAGTGGTTTCAGATACAAGTGTTACAGAAGTTGCCGTAAACTTAGCTGGAGTTGTTGTAGGAACTTTGGTAGTAGTGGTAGAATTAGTTGCAGTTGCAGAAATAATGAAGGTAGTAGAAGAAGTTTCAGTGGTAGTTTTAGTAGGAGTTGTGGCAGAAGCAGTGATTTCAGATACAAGTTTTGTAGGAGTTGTGATTGCTATTGTAGATTTAGCTGTGGTTGTAGTTGGAACTGCAGTAGTAGTAGAGAATCCAGCTGAAGTTGCAGAGGTAATCAAGTTATTAGAAGTATTTTCAAATGTACTTTTAGTAGGAGTTGTAGTAGAAGTAGTAATTTCAGATACAAGTTTTGTAGGAGTTGTGATTGCTACTGTAGACGCAGCTGGAGTTGTAGAAACTGTGGTAGTAGTGGTAGATTTAGCTGCAGTGTCAGAGGTAATCAACGTAGTAGAAGAAGTTTCAGTGGTAGTTTTAGTAGGAGTTGTGGCAGAAACAGTGGTTTCAGATAGAAGTGTCCAAGGAGTTATAGTTGCTACTGTAGACTTAGCAGTGGCTGTAGTAGGAACTGTGGCAGTAGTGGTAGGTTCAGCCGAAGTTGCAGAGGTATTCAAGGTAGTTGAAGGAGTTTCAGTGGTAGTTTTAGTAGGAGTTGTGGCAGAAGCAGTGGTTTCAGATACAAGTTTTGTAGGAGTTGTGATTGCTACTGTAGATTTAGCTGTGGTTGTAGTTGGAACTGCAGTAGTAGTAGAGAATCCAGCTGAAGTTGCAGAGGTAATCAAGTTATTAGAAGTATTTTCAAATGTACTTTTAGTAGGAGTTGTAGTAGAAGTAGTAATTTCAGATACAAGTTTTGTAGGAGTTGTGATTGCTACTGTAGACGCAGCTGGGGTTGTAGTAGGAACTGTGGCAGTAGTGGTGGGTTTAGCCGAACTTGCAGAGATAATCAAGGTAGTTGAAGCAGTTTCAGTGGTAGTTTTAGTAGAAGTTGTGGCAGAAGCAGTGGTTTCAGATACAAGTGTCACAGGAGTTGCCGTTGCTACTGTAGACTTAGCAGTGGTTTTAGTAGAAACTGTAACAGGAGTGGTAGGTTCAGCTGAAGCTGCAGAGGTAATCAAGGTAGTTGAAGCAGTTTCAGTGGTAGTTTTAGTAGAAGTTGTGGCAGAAGCAGTGGTTTCAGATGCAAGTTTTGTAGGAGTTGTGATTGCTACTGTAGACGCAACTGGAGTTGTATTGGGAAGTGTGGTAGTAATAGTAGATTTAGCTGAAGTTGCAGAGGTAATCAAGGCAGTAGAAATAGTTTCAGTGGTAATTTTAGTAGGAGTTGTGGTGGAAGCATTGGTTTCAGGTACAAGTGTCACAGGAGTTGCTGTTGCTACTGTAGACTTAGCAGTGGTTGTAATAGAAATTGTGGCAGTAGTGGTGGAAGCAGTTTTTTCAGATACAAGTGTCACAGGAGTTTCTGTTGCTACTGTAGACTTAGCAGTGGTTTTAGATGAAACTGTGGCAGTAGTGGTAGATTCAGCTGAAGTTGGAGAGGTAATCAAGGTAGTTGAAGCAGTTTCAGTGGTAGTTTTAGTAGGAGTTCTGGCAGAAGCAGTGATTTCAGATACAAGTTTTGCTGGAGTTGTGGTTGCTATTACAGATTTAGCTGTGGTTGTAGTTGGATCTGTAGTAGTAGAATATCCAGCTGAAGTTGTAGAGGTAATCAAGTTATTATAAGTAATTTCAAATGTAGTTTTAGTAGGAGTTGTGGTAGAAGCAGTGATTTCAGATACAAGTTTAGTAGGAGTGGTGCTTGCTACTGTAGACGCAGCTGGAGTTGTTGTAGGAACTGTGGCAGTATTGCTTGATTTTGCTGCAGTTGCAGAGGTTATTAATGTAGTAGAATAAGTTTCAGTGGTAGTTTTAGTAGGAGTTTTGATAGAAACAGTGGTTTCAGATAGAAGTGTCCAAGGAGTTGTAGTAGCTACTGTAGACTTAGCAGTGGCTGTAGTAGGAACTGTGGCAGTAGTGGTAGGTTCAGTTGAAGTTGCAGAGGTAATCAAGGTAGTTGAAGCCGTTTCAGTGGTAGTTTCAGTGGTTGTGGCAGAAGCAGTGGTTTCAGATACAAGTTTTATAGGTGTTGTGATTGCTATTGTAGATTTAGCTGTGGTTGTTGTAGAAACTATGGTAGCAGTAGTATATCCAGCTGCAGAGGTAATCAAGGTATTAGAAGTAGTTTCAAATGTAGTTTTAGTAGGAGTTGTGGTAAAAGCCGTAGTTTGTAGTGTTGTAGGAGACGTGATTGCTACTTTAAGCTTAGCCTTGCTTGTAGTAGGAACTGTGGCAGTAGTGGTAGGTTCAGCTGAAGTTGCAGAGGTAATCAAGGTAGTAGAAGCAGTTACAGTCGTAGTTTTAGTAGGAGTTGTAGTAGAAGCACTGGTTTCAGATAAAAGTTTTGTAGGAGTTTTGATTGCTATTGTAGATTTAGCTGTGGTTGTAGTTTGAACTATAGTAGTAGAATATCCAGCTGAAGTTGCAGAGGTAATGAAGTTATTAGAAGTAGTTTCAAATGTAGTTTTAGTAGGAGTTGTGGTAGAAGCAGTGATTTCAGATACAAGTTTTGTTGGAGTTGTGATTGCTACTGTAGACACAGCTGGAGTTGTTGTAGGAACTGTGGTTGTAGTGGTAGATTTAGCTGAAGTTGCAGAGGTAATCATGGTAGTAGAAGTAATTTCAGTGGTAATTTTAGTAGGAGTTGTGGTAGAAGCAGTGGTTTCAGATAGAAGTGTCCCAGGAGTTGCAGTTGCTACTGTAGACTTAGCTGTGGTTGTTGTAGGAACTGTGGCAGTAGTGGTAGGTTCAGCTGAAGTTGCTGAGGTTATCAAGGTAGTAGAAGCAGTTTCAGTGGTGGTTTTATAAGGAGTTGTTGCAGAAGCAGGGGTTTCAGATACAAGTTTTGTAGGAGTTGTGATTGCTACTGTAGACAAAGTTGGAGTTGTAGTAGGAACTGTGGTAGTAATGGTAGATTTGGCTGATGTTGCAGAGGTCATCAAGGTAGAAGAAGCAGTTTCAGTGGTAGTTTTAGTAGGAGTTTTGACGGAAGTAGTAGTTTCAGATACAAGTTTTATAGGAGTTGTGATAGCTTTTGTAGATTTAGCTGTGGTTGTTGTAGGAACTGTGGTAGTAATAGTATAACTAGATGAAGTTGCAGAGGTAATCAATTTATTAATAGTATTTTCAATTGTAGTTTTAGTAGGAGTTGTGGTAAAAGCAGTAGTTTTAGATACAAGTGTTGTAGGAGATGTGATTGCTACTGTAAACTTAGCAGGGGTTTTAGTAGGAACTGTGGCAGTAGTGGTAGGTTCGGCTGAAGTATCATAGGTAATCAAGGTAGTTTCAGTAAGATTCATGGCAGAAGTATTGGTTTCAAATACAACTATTGTAGGGGTTGTGATTGTTACTGTAGACTCTTCATAAAAAAAGAGAAAAAAAATAGCAGAATTTTAATAGAACCTTGTCCTAAATAAAAGCTGTATGTGTGTATAATTTTACATAAAGATAGTTACGCAAATTAGCCACTGAGTTATAGTCTATTTAACTAAAGTATGCTAACACTTCACAATGTTGCCTGCACATGTGAACATTTATTATCTTTGATCACTATATGGGTAACAGAAAAAACAAAAGAATTAATAATTACACACTTTTAAAATTATTTGACCAGTGTCTCAGGAAATAAACCTTTGCACTGGTCATTTAAGGCCCATTCACTTTTGTCTGTCTTTATGTATTGCAATAATGCAGGTGTGTTATGGTGAATGTTACCATGTGTTGTGTTGGGGAAGTCCATTCATTTGGTATTATGCAAAATCAATATCATATAAAAGGTTAGTTTGATGCAAAATACAGGAGATCATGGTGTAGAAGGACACCTCACTCCTATCAGCCCATGTACAGATTTGGATAAAGGGTGGCCTCAGCCTATTCTCCTCCCAGGCCACTCTCCTAATGTGTTTTGTCCCACCTACTTTACTTGGTCACAGAGGTGGGAGGGGCAAAATGTGCCAGGGCATGGTCTGGGAGGAGCCTAGGCTGAGGCTGCTCTCCATCTAAATCTCTACATAGAATATATATATATATATATATATATATATATATATATATATATATATATATATATATATATATATATATATATATATATATACACTATTCAATTCTTTTATTTTCTGTTCTATTCTAATCTATTCTATTCTATTCAAATTTATTCTATTCGATATTCAAATTTCAGAAGATGGTTATTTTCTTTCTATTTTACTGTATTCTATTATATTTGTTTTTTCTATTCTTTTCTGTTCTTTTATTTTCCATTCTATTCTAAACTATTTTAATGTATTCTATTCAAATTTATTCTATTTGAAATTCAAATTTCGGAAGGCGATTATATTCTTTTTAGTCTAAACTATTCCATTCTGTTCTATTATTTTCTTTTCTATTATAAACTATTCTATTATAAATTCAAATTTAGGAAGGTGGCTATTTTTTTATTTTATTCTATTGCATTTTTTTCGTTTCTATTCTATTCTCTTATTTTATATTCTGTTCTATTCTTTTTTTTTTTATTATATTCTATTTTCTATTCTATGCCTTTAATTTCTGTTCTATTTTATTATATTCTTTTATTTTCTATTCTATTTTGTTCTCTTTTACTCTATTCATTTCTATTCCACTCTATTCTATTCCATCACCTTATTTTCTATTCTATTTTATTGTATTTTTTTAAATTTTCTATTATAATGTGTTTTATTCTTTTATATTCTATATGCAATTCTTTTCAATTCTTTACTATTTCTTTCTTTTCTATTCCTTTATTTTCTATTCTATTTCATTCTATTCTTGTTTTCAAATGTGTTTTCAAATTTGTTTTTGAATTGGGTTCAAATTCGAATTTTGGCCGAATTTAATTTCCTTTTTTCGGATTTGTTACTATTGCAATTCAGAAATTCAGATGCAATCAAATTACTGAATAACTAAAAATTTTGATCCGGAACAAAATGAACTGCACATGTCTAGTCCGGACTTTAGGCTTTACCAGGTGCCTTCAACCTGTCTAAATACAGAGGTGTGCAGGTTCATTATATACTCCAGCCTGAGGATAGTTAATAGCTTCCAATTTGGAGACAGCTCCCAGTGTGGGAGACAGGGGTTCTCCCCCAGGGGTCAGAGAAACCCCAGCCAGGAGCCACAAGACAGGAGGTCTCACCCAGGGGTCAAAGGAGCCCCTGCCAGCAGCCAGGAGATAGGAGGTCTCATTCCAGGAGTCAAGTCTGCACCTATCTAGGTATCTCAGAGCCAGGACTGGGAGATGCAACAGGGCACTGTGACTAAAAACATGTGTGAGACTTTTTTATTTTACAGCCTAGCCACATAGAGGGGGCATAAATCAAAGGAGCACCTTCAGGCTGTTCAGGTCCATAAATTGCGCATCTAATTTCATTAATAGCTATCGCATTTTTGAAGTTCCTGGAGAACAAGGACAGTGGAAACTCCCGCAAAACTACCACATTTTGGAATGAAAACACTAAAAGTTATATTCTAAGAGGCATGGTGAGTCTTTTGAAGAACTTTTGAAGACCTCATTTTTTGCCACAAGTTTTTGGAAAATGAGGAATAAAAATGTAATAAGATATTTCTAACACACAGCATAGGCATTCCCGTAATTACAGCCCAAAACACTTTCTGCTACTCCTCCTCAATGTGGCAATACCACATGCTTGAGACCTTTTCTCAACCTAACCATGTAGAGTGGCCCATAAGCTAAGGAGCACCTTCAGAATTTCTAGGGAGCATAAATCCAAAGAGCACCTTCTGGCTTTTCAGGGGCATAAATTGTACATCTAATTTCCTGACTATCTATCACTTTTATGGAGGCCTTGGAGCATCAGGACAGTGGAAACACTCACACAATTACCACATTTTAGAGAGTAAACATCCCAAGTTTTTTTTAAGAGGCATAGAGCCTTTTGAAAAAAATTGCCACAAGTTTTTGGAAAATGCAGAAAGAAAACGAAAATTTTTTTTTTACAGAAACCCAATTTAATAAGATATGTTTCACACACAGCATGGGCATACTTAGAATTACAGCCCAAAACACATCCTATTACTCCCCCCAGTATAGCGATACCACATGTGTTAGACCTTTTCCGTGTCTAGACTGATTTTGTCCCAGATATTGTATCTTGTGTATCACACGGATCAATTGTGTCAAAACCAATGTACTGTAATGGTCACCTCTGTACAAGTGACCAGAGAATTAAGCATAGTGTAGAGTCACCTATAGCAGTCCAAGTTCCTATAAGCCAAGCAAGCCAAGCCTACTGGTATTTGGCTGCCACAGGAATGCCATGTTCACTAGACAGGAAGTACAAGAGGCTGAAGAAAGGAATGACAAAATAGTTCCTCTGGTTCAAGGAGTGCAGTTGTCCTCAGGGGATGGCTGTGACTGGTGTCACATAGGAACCTAATCCATGAGGTATGCAGATGGGTCAGTTCAGGCCACAGGCAGAAACATGGTCAGCAAACAGGCAAAGGATCAGTCCAGACAGCGGGCAGAAATGTGACTTACTGCTGCTGACTTACACTGGTCTTATGACACTGAGACTGGTGTGGTGACATTATTGGACATGTAGTTGGCTTTCACTGGTGTGGTGACACTGCAACTGGTGTAGCGGTGATAAGGAACACTATTGCTGGCATACACTAGTCTGGTGATGCTGGGACAGATGTGGGGGTGATCAGGGACACTTTAATTGGTGTGACAGTGGTGAAGGATAACATGACTGGTATGGTGATGATCAAGGACACTGTAACTGGTGTGTTGGTGATCAGGGACACTATAACTGATGTCCATTCATGATACTGTTATTTACTATTGTGATTGCCTACAGCTATGGCATGGTACAGGGCTGCTGTGACAGATCCTGTACCACGTAATCACTGTGATCAATAACAGAGATCACAATAGTAAGCAATAACATAGTTAAACCTTTTGTGACTGAGGGTAAAACAAATATTAACTTTCTTTTTGTGGTACTTGATCACCTCTGTGGTTTTTATTTTTTGTGCTATAAACAACAAAAATGACACTTTTGAATAAAAAACAATATTTTTTACTTTCTGCTATAAAACATTCCTAATAAAAAATTTAAAAATGAAATTTCTTTAATAATTTAGTCCAATATGTATTCTGCTACATATTTTTGGTAAAAAAAAAATCCAATAAGCGTATAGTGATTGGTTTGCGCAAAAGTTATAGCGTCCAAAAACTGTGGGATATATTTTAGGCACTTTTAATTTTTTTATTGTTTTTACTAGTAATGGCAGAGATTAGCGATTTTTAGCGGGACTGCGACATTGTGGCGGACAAATTGGACACTAAGTGACACTTTTTGGGGACCAGTGACACCAATACTGTGATTAGTGCTAAAAAAAATGCAGTATAAATGACACTGGCAGGGAAGGAGTTAACATCATGGGTGATCAAGGGGTTAAGTGTGTGCCTGGGAGGTGCTTACTAACTGTGTGGGGGATGGATACACTGGAGGAAAAGAGAGATCATGTTTCAGCTCAGCTGAAACACAAGATCTCTGTTTTCCTTCCTGACAGATCAGCGGTTTGCCTTGTTTACATAGGCACACTCTCTCTCTCCACAGAATGATCGTCAGGTTGCGGCGGCCATCTCGGCCACTGGAAACGCTGATTGGCTCCCGCTGTGTCCAATCACAGCAGGAGCGGAGCTCCAGGGGCGTATGCTCCCCCTACATACAGGTACGTGATTTTTCGCAGCTGGGCCACCCTGCCTCGATATATTTGCGGTGGGTGGTTTGGAAGCAGTTAAAGGGGACCTTCAGTCTCTTATGTATACATTAAAAGTCAGCAGCTATAAAACCTGTACCTGCTGACTTTAAATAAACAGCCACTCACCTGTCCCACAATTCAGCGATGTGATCACCCCAGCCGTTTTCACCTCTCATCAGCGCTGGTATCTTGAATGTGGGCACTCGGCTGTGAAAGCTTGCATCTTTACAGCCGGGTGGCCAGTGTGCATGTACGAGCCATGCTGTGCATTGTGAATGATTCCACAGTCTTCTGGGACCTGTGACATGTCCCAGAAGACTGCTGGGATGGAGAGGGGGAGAAGTAATTCCTAGTCATCTTTATAAGTCTTCACAAGTCATTTGGCTTATGTGATGCATTCTCCTGTTTAACTACTAGAGGGTGCATAGTAAGATTCAGTTCAACTCGTATGTGTGTTTCTTTCTGGACAGCTTGTTGCACGGCATCCTATATAATACTATATTACTATATATATACACACACACACACACACATATATAGTTACATAGTTAGTCCTTCAGTTAGGACCTTCAGTCCTCTCTGAGACCTGCACTGAGAGGAATGAAGGTGTAGAATTAGGTGTGTCACAGCCAAGTACATGTGGGCAATCTACTTTCGGTACACCTAGGTCAGATTGTACCAGGCAAATTTCCCTACCCCAGCTGCTGCACTGCCGAAAGAAGTTCGCTCCCAGCCATCCACATGCCCAGCGGTTGAATACTAGCTTGGCAAAATGCTAGCACTTCAACTGCTACCTTTTCAGTTGGTAGATTCTGCCCCCTTCCGTGAGTTTGTGGAATGTGCGGTTCCTCAGTGGCAGGTACCCAAACACCACTTTTTCTCGCGGAAGGCGATTCCGGCTCTCTACCGGCATGTGGAAGGCAATGTCCATGCCTCGCTGGACAGGGCGGTCAGCGGTAAGGTGCATATTACCGCTGACTCATGGTCCAGCAGGATGGACAGGGACGCTACCTAAGTTTCACCGCGCATTGGGTGACTCTGCTGGCAGCTGGGAAGGATGCAGGACAAGGTGCAGTAGTGTTGGAGGTTGTTCCGCCACCATGCCTCCAAAATGCCACTACTAATGATTGTGACACACCTCTCTCCTCCACCGCCTCCTCTTCTTCTTCCTCCATGGCCTCTTCCTGTGCTTTGTCCTCGGAACCAGCGGTGTTCCATAGCCTTTCAAGGGGCTACGCAAGTTCGCAGGCCAAAAGATGCCATGCGGTGCTTGAGCTGGTGTACTTGGGGGACAGGAGCCACACTGGGGCAGAGGTTCTGTCAGCACTGCAGGGGCAGGTTCAGAGGTGGTTGACGCCACACCAACTTAAGGCAGGAATGGTGATTTGCGACAATGGCACCAACCTCCTCTCCGCCCTCCGACAAGAACAACTGACCCATGTGCCCTGTTTGACTCACGTCCTTAACTTGGTGGTGCAGCAGTTCTTGGGCAGGTACCCGGGCTTACAAGATGTCCTGAGGCAGGCCAGGAAAGTCTGTGTGCATTTCCGCAGGTCATATAATGCCAGTGCTCGGCAGGCAGACCTCCAAAAGGATTTTTAACCTGCCCAAGAACCGCCTAATCTGTGACATGCCCATCAGGTGGAACTCAACGTTGGCCATGCTGCAGCCCCTGCACTTCAGCAGAGGGCCATCAATGAGTACCTGTGCGACTATGGCACTAGGACAGGGTCAGGGGAGCTTGTTTTTTTTCCCCACGCCAGTGGGCCATGATCAGGGATGCATGCACTGTCCTGTCACCATTTGAGGAGGCCACGAGGATGGTGAGCAGTGACAGTGCATGCATCAGTGACACTGTCCCCCTTGTCCACCTGTTGGAGCACACACTGCGTGGAATAATGGACAGGGCACTTGAGGCAGAACAGAGGCAGGAAGAGGAGGACTTCCTTAGATCTCAAGGCCCCCTTTATCCAGACAGTGTTCCTGCGTGCCTGCCAATCACACAGGAAGAGGAGGAGGAGGATTGTGTCAGCATGGAGGTGGAGCCTGGCACTCAGCATCAGTAGCAGTCTTTAAAGGGATCAATCATAAGAAACACATGGACTTGTACGTGGCTGGGAGGAGGTGGCTGCGGACCATGTCATCCTTAGTGACCCAGCGGACTCCAGAACAAATGCCTCAGCAAACCTACGCTGCATGGCCTCCCTGATCCTGCAAAACCTACGTAAGGATCCTCGTATTCGTGGTATCTAGGAGAAGGACCAATACTGGCTGGCAACCCTCCTTGATCCACGTTACAAGGGTAAGGTTGCAGACCTTATCTTGCCATCGCAGAGGGAGCAGAGGATGAAACATCTTCGGGAGGCCTTGCAGAAAGGTCTGTGCAACGCGTTCCCAGAGACAGGGATGTTACAAACTCCTGTTTCTGGACAATGTGTTGCTGAGGCTTTGATCGGTCAAAGAAGGAGCGGTGGAGAAGGTGGCCGTCTAACCGATGCGTTCAGACAATTTTTTAGTCCGCAGTCCCAAGGTATGATCAGTTCCAGCAACCATCGCCAGCGTCTGCTTTACATGGTGCAGGAATACCTAGGGGCAAGATCTGACTTGAACACCTTTCCCACCGAAAACCTCTGGGTTACTAGGTCTTGAGGATGGATCACTGGCCAGAGCTTGCACAGTATGCAATTGAGCTACTGGCCTGTCCTGCATCCAGCGTTCTTTCGGAACGCACATTCATTGCTGCTGGAGGCTTTGTAACCGATCACAGGGTGCGCCTGTCCACCGAGTCGGTCGATCGACTGACCTTCATAAAAATGAATCAGTCTTGGATCACCACCAGCTATCAAGCACCTGATGCTGATGTAACCGAATAATTTTTTTTGAAATGTCAGATCTCTTCAAAGACTGCCTATGCTGATGCTGAGTGACTATCCTGTTATGATGAGTAATTATACTCTTCCTCCTCAATGATCATGCTGATAGCTTGTAAGAACATTTTTGTTTCTGGGTGCCGCCACCAGTGCCTAAGGTCCAATTTTTCAGCCCCTGTTCAACAGGGACATGTAATGAGAATTCTTGATCTAATATTTCACAGCAGGGCCCGTTTCTGCGCCCACCAAGATTAACTGTGAGGACTTACAGTGTTGTGCCACCAGCACCACCACCACCACCAAAGGCCCAATTTTTCAGCCCCTGTTCAACAGGGGCATGTAATTACAATTCTTGATCTAATATTTCACAGCAGGGCCCTGTGAGGGCTTACAGTGTTGAGGCCACAACAACACCTAAGGCCCAAATTTCGGCTGAGTATATAGGGCAGGCCCCTACTTTCAATCATCCAACTTACAAACGACTCCTACTTGCAAACGGAAGGAGACAACAGGAAGTGAGATGAAATCTACCCCATAGGAAGGGAAATTCTCTCCTGTAAGAGTTAATATGGGAAAAACTTTTCTCCTTTCCACTGATGCTTTATCACCAATCCTTCCTTCACTAAAAACCCAACATTTTCAAAAAACATTCGTCATTGGGACAAAAAGTGAGGTGAAATCTTCTGAAGAGGAGTACAGACAGAAAAACAAATGTCACAGGGGTGATAACCCTTCCCTATGTTTTCCAAAAAGCTTAAAAACAGATTTTTTGGCTGGCTACACTTTAAAAATGTACCAGTTCAAAATTACAAAAGATTTTACTTAACAACAAACCTACAGTCCCTGTCTTGTTTGCACCGCCTGTATACTCCTGTTCAGAGTATATAGGGCCTGGGGTCCCCACACCTTTCCTTTTTTAATTTTTGTGCGGGGTTCCCCTTATTATCCATACAAGACCCAAAGGGCCTGGTAATGGACTGGGGGATACCCATGCCATTTGTCTCACTGATTTTCATCCATATTGCCAGGACCCGACATTACATTAAAGCCGCAAGCAGTTTTAAATTACTTTTTTTCCTTTAAAAATGTCATTTTGTGCAGGGACTGTTCTAAGCACGGGAAACACGCGCCACTTTACAGGCATACTATAGACACCCCCAGGTACGATATTTAAAGGAATCACTGCTCCCGAAAAAACTGATGTTTTTAAAAGTTTTTATTTGCATTGATACATGTCCCCTGGGGCAGGACCCGGGTCCCCAAACCCTTTTTAGGACAATACCATGCAAATTAGCCTTTAAAATGAGCACTTTTGATTTCGATGGTTCTAGTCCCATAGACGTCAATGGGGTCCTAACCAGGGGCGGATCCAGGGGGGGGAGCAACGGGGCAATTGCCCCCTCCGAGAAATGCGGGTGAGAGACTGTGAGAGAGCCCGCCGGCGGGCGGCTCCATAAGCGAGAGAGTCGCCGGGCGGCTCCATAGGTGAGAGAGCCGCTGGGCGGCTCCGTGAGTGAGGGAGTCGTCGGGCAGCTCCATGAGTGAGAGAGCTGGCGGGTGGCTCCGTGAGTGAGAGAGCCGCCGGGGGGGCTCCATAGGTGAGAGAGAGAGAGACGCCGAGCGGCTCAGTTGGTGACATGTGCCGCTCGATGTGTTTGTGGGCAGGCTGCTGGCCAATCAGGGAGCCGGAAGACGGGGAGGAGAAAGATGACATCATCTCTCTCTGCCCGGCGCCCGCCCTGCATCCCTGCAGTTCCCCCCCACCATGCAGGCAGCTGCGGCAGCAGAGAGATTACATCATCTCTCTGCTGCCTGTCTCTGGGACACAAGAGACCACCTTAGCAGGTGGCAAGTGACAATCTTCATCTGGTGACAGGCGACGTGTCAAGTGACAATCCGCAACATGTGGAAGGTGATGTGGCAAGTGACAATCTTCATCTGGTGACAGGCAATGTGGCAAGTGACAATCTGCATCTGGTGACAGGCGACGTGGCAAGTGACAATCCGCAACATGTGGCAGGCGACGTGGCAAGTGACAATCTGCATCTGGTGACAGGTGACGTGGCAAGTGACAATCCACAACATGTGGCAGGCGACGTGGCAAGTGACATGGCAAGTGACAATCCGCAATGTGGCAGGCGACGTGGCAAGTGACAATCTGCATCTGGTGACAAGCGACATGGCAAGTGACAATCTGCATCTGGTGACAGGCGACGTGGCAAGTGACAATCCGCAACATGTGGCAGGCGACATGGCAAGTGACAATCTGCATCTGGTGACAGGTGACGTGGCAAGTGACACACTCGGGGCTCCCACTGATTCTGCATTATGGTGAGTTAAACTATTTAATTTTTTATAACAATGTAATAATAGTAATAATACGCTTCAATCATCCTGACACCATAACAACCATGGTGTCGTGATGATTGAAGCGCCAACACCAGCCATTTCCCCGATAGATGTACCCCAAAAAATATATTTTCTGGCAGTGCCCCTCCCGAGACTAGACTCTGGATCCACCCCTGGTTCTAATGTTCGTGCAAATTTTCGGTCTGTTCACAGGTTCTGGTGCGAACCGAACCGGGGGGTGTTCGGCTCATCCCTAGCCATGAGTGATGTTTTATGCTGTTGTTTGTTGAACATGAACCAGAGTTTGTATTTTTCAATAAACTTATCGCATATTTGAATTTGTTTTGAATATCTGATCTACTCTAATTTTACATTATTAATGTCTTGCTGCTTAAAAAACCCCTTGGGGAAATTTTCCATTTTTTTTGTATCCTATCCTTTCGGGTTGTGCAGCTCCGGGTACTCTTGCATATGTGTTTTTCCAGCTCAGGTTACCAAAAAATATCCCAAGCTTTGAACATCCCACAGAGCACTGTTCAATCCATCATCCGAAAATGGAAAGAGTATGGCACAACTACAAACCTACCAAGACATGGCCGTCCACCTAAACTGACAGGCCGAGTAAGGAGAGCATTAATCAGAGAAGAAGCCAAGAGTCCCATGATAGCTCTGCAGGAGCTGCAGAGATCCACAGCTCAGGTGGGAGAATCTGTCCACAGGACAACTATTAGTCATGCACTCCACAAATCTGGCCTTTATGGAAGAGTGGCAAGAAGAAAGCCATTGTCGAAAGAAAGCAATAAGAAGTCCAGTTTGCAGTTTGCGAGAAGCCATGTGAGGGACACAGCAAACGTGGAAGAAGGTGCTCTGGTCAGATGAGACCAAAATTGAACTTTTTGTCCTAAAAACAAAACGCTATGTGTGGCAGGAAATACTGCACATCACCCCGAACACACCATCCCCATCGTGAAACATGGTGGTGGCAGCATCATGTTGTGGTGATGCTTTTCTTCAGCAGGGACAGGGACAGGGAAGGTCAGAGTTGATGGGAAGATGGATGCAGCCAAATACAGGGCAATCTTAGAAAAAAAACCTGTTAGAGTCTGCAAAAGACTTGAGACTGGGGTGGAGGTTCACCTTCCAGCAGGAAAATGACCCTAAACATATAGCCAGAGCTACAATGGAATGGTTAAGATCAAAGCATATTCATGTGTTAGAATGGCCCAGTCAAAGTCCAGACCTAAATCCAATTGAGAATCTGTGGCAAGACTTGAAAATTGCTGTTCACAGACACTCCCCATCCAATCTGACAGAGCTTGAGCTATTTTACAAAGGAGAATGGGCAAAAATGTCACTCTCTAGATGTGCAAAGCTGATAGAGACATCAGCAAAAAGGCTTGCAGCTGTAATTGCAGTGAAAGGTGGTTCTACAAAGTATTGAATCAGGGGGGCTGAATACAAATGCACGCCACACTTTTCACATATTTATTTGTAAAAAATGTTGAAAACCATTTATCATTTTCGTTCCACTTCACAATTATGTGCTGGTCTATCACATAAAACACCAATAAAATACATTTACGTTTTTGGTGTAACATGACAAAATGTGGAAAATTTCAAGGGGTATGAATACTTTTTCAAGGCACTGTATATACTGTCATTCTGTAGAAATATCCTATAGAAAGCTTCCTCCACTAAGTCTGACTGCATCCACGCTAACTGTGGGCTGCTGAAGCTGCTGCCTGTTCACTTCCTGGATTTACACAGACACACAGATGCACACCTCCAGCTCTGCAGCGCTGCAGCTCTCATTGGCCCTCTTATGACTTACCCCCCCTCCCTTCCTGGCAAACTCTCACAATAGTGAGAGAGAGCTATGCATGATGTCATAAGCATAGGCTAATGACCAGACAAAAAAGAGCTCCAGGAGAATAATCCGGATGATTTTCGGCATTATCTCCGGATGACGGACCCCTACTTTCACCAACTCTTGGCATTGCTGACCCCCTATATTAAGAAGCAGGACACATGCATGAAGCTTTTATTTTATTTTTTGGTTGAATAATAATGATTTGATTTGTTATATTTTTGGATGCATAGAATGGACTTTTTGGTTAAGTTCTATTGGCAGATAGCATGTCTAATTTTATTTGTTTTCTTTTTTTAATGCACAATAATACAATTGTGGAGAATAATACATGGCTATGTGTTTTACTTCAAATGACAGTTTGGGAGTAGGCAGTTACATAAAAAAAAAATACAATGTAAAATTGACAAGGGACACCAACATAGTTGTATCTTTGATTTTAAAAACTACAGGATAATGGTGTTGTGGTAACTTGCCCAAAAAAAAAAAAAAAAAGAAAGCATAATATATATAATATAAGCCTTTGAAAATGTGTTTGCAATAACTCAATCAGTATCACCAGCAAAGCAGCTTCATTATTATCCCATTAAAGAAGAAGAGAATGTGCGCTGCTTTTCGAGATTTCATAATTTGCCATGTCACAAATGTTAATTCTCCATTATGAACGCTAGTTTACAAGACCGACCGCTTCTGTCTCGTCCTTGCTTCCGAGCATGCGTGTTTGTACTTTGGACTTTTGTCCAACGGACTTGTGTACACACGCTCCGAAAATCCGACAACAGACATTTGTCCGCTGAAAATTTTAAAACCTGCCATCCAACATTTGTACGCAGGAAAATCTGACAACAATTGTCCGATGGAGCCTACACACGGTCGGATTTTCCACCAACAGCCTGTCATCACAGATTTCCTGTTGGAAAATCCGATCGTGTGTATGTGGCTTAAGAGGTGTTGACTTTGTTTAATCACTTCAATACTGGGCACTTTAACCCCCTGGCTACCCAGGCCAATTTTCAGCTTTCAGCACTGTCACACTTTGAATAACAATTGCGGGTCATGCAACATTGTACCCATATTAAATTTCTATAATTTTTTAGAGACAGATAGAGCTTTCTTTTGGTAGTCTTTAACCACCTCAATACCAGGCACTTCCCCCCTTCCTGCCCAAGCCAATTTTCAGCTTTCAGCGCTGTCGCTTTGTAAATGACAATTGCGCGGTCATGCTACACTGTGCCCAAACAAAATTTTTATAATTTTGTTCCCACAAATAGAGTTTTGTTTTGGTCCTATTTGATCACCTTTGGGATTTTATTTTCTGCTAAACAAATAAAAAAAGACCGAAAATTTTGAAAAAAAAATGATTTTTTCTAGTTTCTGTTACAAAACTTTGTACACTGATAGATGGCACTGATGGGCATCACTGATGGGGAGGCACTGGCAGGTATTAGTGATGGGCACTGATTGGCATCAATTGTGGGCACTAATTGGCATCCCTGCTGGCCATGGGTGGCATACATAGTGGTCACAAGTGGTGGGCATCCATGGTGGTCCTGGTGGCGTCTCTGGTGGTCCTGGGTGGGCATCCTGGGGGGGGGGGCTCCTCAGGGGGGGGCTGTCAGAGACTCTTTACCTAGATCGGAGTTGCGGTGTATCAGACTGACAATCCGCACCACCGATTGCCGTGCTACATGCCCCCCGCAGGCGAGTGCTGGCTCGTTATCCTGATCACATCATATGACATCCGGTCAGGATAACTAAACCACTTTGCCGACATCATATTGCTATATGGCGGATGGCAAGTGGTTAATCACCACTGCTTCTTTTGTTTTTTTGCTAAACAAACAAAATGGTCTGATGGTCACTAATAAGGTAGCACTGGTGGGCACTGATAGGCAGCACTGATGGGCACTGATAGAAGACACTAATAGGCACTGATAGGCGGCACTGATGGGCACTGATAGTCAGCACTGATGGGCTCAGATTGGCACTGATAGGGCTGCACTGATAAACAGTTCCATGATTTATCATTGTAAATGTCCCCTGTCAGAATTGCCGGTTACTGGCTCTCATTTCCTCACCCTGTGACAGCGCGTAAGGAAAGAAATGCCGATAACCAGCAAGTTTGTTTACATGTGATCAGCTGATCACATGGTAAAGGGCCACTTTACCATGATCTATAATCAGCTGTGTCTGAAGGACACAGCGATCATAGAGCGCACACGATACGTCCCCAAGGGGGCACACGGGGGCCGTGGTTTTGGGGGAGTATCCATAAACCCAATCAGTCCAAAGGTGTGTAACACTTCCTCAAAGTATTGCCAGCCTACATGATCGCCTACATAAATTATTGCATCAAAAATTGTACTTACACGCCCCTGCTAAACAGGGGCAGAAAAATTGGGCCTTGGGCACTGGTGCTGGTCCCACAACACTGCAGCCCCTCACAGATACTGTAATTGAGCGCATCAACGAACCTTTCTTGCAAAATAGGGGCTTGTAAAACAGGGGCTGAAAGAATCGGCCTTAGGCACTGGTGGTGATCTACAACACTGCAACCCCTCACAGATACTCTAGTTGGAGCGTAGGAATGAGCCCTGTTGCAAAGTATTGCATCAAAAATTGTAATTACATGCCCCTGGGGCTGAAAAATTGGGCCTTAGCCACTAGTGCCGGCACCCAGAACCAAAAATGTTCTTACAAGCTATCAGCATGATCATTGAGGAGGAAGAGGATATTCACTCAGCATAACAGGATAGTCACTCCGCATCAGCATAGGCAGTCTTGAAGGGATCTGATATTTCAAAAAAAAATATTCGGTTACAACAGCATCAGGTGCTTGGTAGCTGGTGGTCAGTCGATCGACCGAGTCAGTGGACAGGCACACCCTGTGATCTGTTACAAAGTCTCCAGCAGCACTGAATGTGCGTTCCAAAAGAACGCTGGATGCAGGACAGGTCAGTAGCTCAATTGCATACTGTGCAAGCTCTGGCCAGTGATCCATCCTCAAGACCCAGTAACTCAGAGGATTTTCGGTGGGAAAGGTGTCCAAGTCTGATCTTGCCTCTAGGTATTCCTGCACCATGTAAAACAGACACTGGCGATGGTTGCTGGAACCTTGGGGCTGCGGACTAAAAAATTGTCTGAACGCATCGGTCAGACGGCCACCTTCTCCCCTGCACACCTTTTTACTGACCGAAGCCTCAGCAACATGTTGTCCAGGAACAGGAATTTATAACCTCCCAGTCTCTAGGAACATGTTGCACAGACCTTTCTGCAAGGCCTCCCGAAGATGTTTCATCCTCTGCTCCCTCTGCGACGGCAAGATAAGGTCCCCAACCTTACCCTTGTAACGTGGATCAAGGAGGGTTGCCAGCCAGTATTGATCCCTCTCCTTGATACCACGAATATGAGGATCCTTCCCCATGCTTTGCAGGATCAGGGAGGCCATGCAGCATAGGTTTGCTAAGGCATTCGGTTCGGAGTCCTCTGGGTCACTAAAGAAGAGAGAGACCACCGAGTTGGTGGTCTATTAAAGTCCCACTGAAGGGGGCATTTTTCTCTGTTCCTTGGGTCACTAAGGACGACATGATCCGCAGCCATGTACAAGTCCATGGGTTTCTTCGTACTGTAAATGATCCCTTGAAGACTGCTGCTGATGCTGAGCGCCAGGCTCCACCTCCATGCTGCCACAATCCTCCTCCTCATCCTCGTCCTCTTCCTGTGTAATCAGTGGGCACGCAGGAACACTGTCTGGATAAAGGGGGTCTTGAGAGGTAGTGAAGTCCTCCTTTTCCTACCTCTGTTCTGCCTCCATTATTCCACGCAGCGTGAGCTCCAACAGGTGGACAAGAGGGACAGTGTCACTGATGCATGCACTGTCACTGCTCACCATCCTTGTGGCCTCCTCAAATGGTGACAGGACAGTGCATGCGTCCCTGATCATGGCCCACTGGTGTGGGGAAAAAAAAACAAGCTCCCCTGACCCTATTCTGGTGCCATAGTCGCATAGGTACTCATTGATGGCCCCCTGCTGTGTGTGCAGCTGCTGCAGCATGGTCAACGTTGAGTTCCACCTGGTGGGCATGTCACAGATTAGGCGGGTTCTTGGGCAGGTTAAATTCCTTTTGGAGGTCAGCCAGCCAAGCCCTGGCATTATATGACCTGCGGAAATGCACACAGACTTTCCTGGCCTGCCTCAGGACATCCTGTAAGCCCGGTTACCTGCCCAAGAACCGCTGCACCACCAAGTTAAGGACATGAGCCAAACAGGGCACATGGGTCAGTTGTCCCTGTCGGAGGGCGGAGAGGAGGTTGGTGCCATTGTCACAAACCATCATTCCTGGCTTAAGCTGGTGTGGTGTCAACCACCTCTGAACCTGCCCCTGCAGAGCTGACAGAATCTCTGCCCCAGTGTGGCTCCTGTCCCCCAAGCACACCAGCTCAAGCACCGCATAGCATCTTTTTGCCTGCGTGCTTGCATAGCTCCTTGAACGCCTACGGAGCACCGCTGGTTCCGAGGACAAATCAGCACAGGAAGAGGCCATGGAGGAAGAAGAAGAGAGGGTGGAGGAGAGAGGTGTGACAGAATCTCCACTAGTAGAATTTTGGAGGCGTGGTGGCGGAACAACCTCCAACACTACTTCACCTTGTCCTGCATCCTTCCCAGCTGCCAGAAGAGTCACTCAGTGCGCGGTGAACGATAGGTAACATCCCTGTCCATACCTGCTGGACCATGAGTCAGCGGTAATATGCACCTTACCACTGACCGCCCTGTCCAGCAAGGCCAAGACATTGCCTTCCACATGCCGGTAGAGAGCCGGAATCGCCTTCCGTGAGAAAAAGTGGCATTTGGGAACCTTCCACTGAGGAACCGCACATTCCACAAACTAACGGAAGGGGGCAGAGTCTACCAACTAAAAAGGCAGCAGTTGAAGTGCTAGCAATTTAGCCAAGCTAGCATTCAACCGCTGGGCATGTGGATGGCTGGGAGTGAACTTCTTTCAGCGTTGCAGCAGCTGGGGCAGGGAAATTTGCCTGGTACAATCTGACGTCGGTGTACTGATAGCAGATTGCCGCCAAGTAATTGGCTGTGACACACCTAATTCTACACCTTCATTCCTCTCAGTGCAGGTCTCAGAGAGGACTGAAGGTACAGTGGGGTTGGAGATCCCAGCTGATGAGGAGCAAGGAGAGATCCTCTTTGTTCTTTAGTGTGGGTCTTTTAGGTATGTTTCCCAACGAACTGCATGGCAGGTCAACATATGTCTGGTCAAGCATGTGGTGCCCAAGCAGGAGATGTTTTTTTTTGTGTCACTTATTTTGTATTCTGCTGCCCTGAACAAGATCAAACATTTAACCTTATTCTGTTGCCCCCTCTTGCACTGCAATCTGTACAGGCCAGTTGTAAAACCCCACCCCCCACAAGCTTGGTTTTATCAGCTTCTAATTGAATAATTTGGAATCTCCCCCCCCCCCCCCACACCTTCCCACTATAAATGTAGTTCATTTCTTGTGACGGCTGGTGAGGGTTTAGGCTGGTCACTCCTTGCACAAAGTGTCACGCCGGCAACAAGTGTTTGGCACTTGGACACGGGCACTTCGACTAAGGCACTGCTACAAAAAAGTAAGTACAGACATTATTGTTCCACAGCTATTTTGCAGGAAGTTCCACTTCATTCTCTAACTTTCCTCAGCCTTCCTTCTATTAGCCTGTCCCCACCCTCTAAAATGCTCACACTAATCTTTGTTATAACGTCCTCTCTCCTCAAACTCTCATGTCTTTACCCTCCCTCTCCAGCCCCCAACCTTTACATATCTCCCTCTCTTCTGCCCACTCAATATTACTCCACTTACCACCTCCTGCTCACTCTAAGCCCACACAGTATCACCACGTCCATTCCACCACAACATTTGCCCACCTATAAATCCCACTCCCGCCTTACCACCCTCACCCTCCTACTACCCCTAATGTCTGGGGACATCGCACCAAACCCCGGCCCTCCCACACCCAATTCCCAACGCCAAGATCGGCCATCTACCTCCTCCAACAGTAGTCGTAACTTCAACCTTCTCATCCCAATTCCCCTGATTCCACAAGTCAGCCCCCCTCTTTCATGTGCCCTCTGGAATGCCCGCTCAGTCTTCAACAAACTAGTTTTTGTCAATGACCTTTTCCTCTCCAAATCCCTTGATCTATTTGCTATAACTAAAACCTGGCTCCAGGAATTTGATACTACCTCTCCAGCTGCACTGTCTCACAGTGGCCCTCTTTGGACTCACTCCACCAGACCCAGTTGACGAAAAGGAGGTGGTGTCGGACTTCTCCTCTCCCCACAATGCACCTTCCAGGTACTGCCCACACCTCCCTCTCTTTCCACCTGCTCTTTCGAAATGCACCGCATTCATCTTTTCTCTCCACCTTGTCTGAGGGTCGCAGTCATTTATCGGCCTCCTGGACCAGTGTCACGCTTTCTGGATGACTTCTCTGCATGGCTACCCTATTTTCTCTCATCCGACGTGCCTGCCATCATCCTAGGTGACTTTAACATTCCAATCAATGTTAATAATGCTACCACTTCTAAACTACTCAACCTAACCTCCTCTTTTAGCCTAACACAATGGACACAAACCACCACTCACGCCAACTGCAACACTCTCGACCTTGTATTCTCCCATCGCTGCACTCCCTGCAATCTCTCCAACGCACCCTTTCCTCTCTCTGATCACAACCTTATCCGTTTCACACTCTCCTTGTCTCCTATATCCCATGCTGCCAACCCACAAACCACTACCTGCAGGAACCTTCGCAACCTCAAACCTTCCCTTCTTCACTCTGCTACTGATGGCCTTTATGGCAAAATCGCACCCCTGTCCTGCCCAGACCTAACCACTTCCATCCACAACACCACGTTGTCATCCTCCCTAGACGTACTTGCTCCTCTTTCTACACGCAGAACCAGGCCCCATCTGTCACAACCCTGGCAAACAGACGACACCAGAAGTCTCAAGAGACACAGCCGTGCTCTTGAGCGAGCATGGCGTAAATCTAAATCCCTGCAAGATTTTACCCTCTATAAATCTGTCCTTCTCAAATACAACTCCTGCCTCCACACTGCTAAACAAACCTATTACAACACTCTCATCAAAACCCTCTCATCCAAACCTCGTCAACTCTTTTCTACCCTTAATTCCTTACTTCACCCCCCACTGCCCCCACCCACCAACTTGCTTACCGCTCAACATATTGCCAACTACTTCAATAGCAAAATCAACACAATTCGCAAGGAGATATCTAGCATTCAAATTCCTCCCCTAAACAACATATCAGGTCCAACACCACACTCAATACTCTCCTCCTTTTACCCAGTTACCACAGAAGAAGTTGATAAACTCCTCTCCATGGCCCACCTCACTACATGTCCCCTGGACCCTGTCCCCTCTCAATTACTGCGACCACCTTCCCACTCTATCCTCAACTCCCTAACCCACATCTTCAACCTCTCCCTCTCCTCCGGCACCGTTCCTTCCCCGCTCAAACATGCACTGGTTACCCCCATACTCAAAAAACCCTCACTAGACCCCACCTGTTTGAATAACTTAAGACCTATCTCCCTTTTTCCCTTTTGCCTCCAAGCTCATCGAACGCCTTGTTCATGACCAAATCAGTCGCTACCTCACGAACAACCTTCTCGACCCCCTACAGTCTGGCTTCCGCCAACAACATTCTACTGAAACTGCCCTACTAAAACTCACCAATGACCTAATAACTGCCAAAACCAATGGCCACTACTCCATACTCATACTTTTAGACCTCTCTGCTGCCTTTGACACAGTTGACCACCTGCTGCTCCTCAGCAAATTACACTCCCTTGGCCTCCGTGATTCTGCATTATCCTGGTTTTCCTCCTACCTATCTCAGCGCACTTTCAGTGTAACTTACAACTCCATCTCATCCGCTCCCCTTCCTCTTTCTGTTGGGGTACCCCAAGGCTCTGTCCTTGGGCCTCTCCTTTTCTCACTCTATACCTCTTCCCTGGGCCAGTTGATAACCTCCCATGGCTTCCAATACCACCTCTATGCCGATGACACACAGATCTATCTCTCCACTCCTCAACTCACCCCCACTATCTCCTCACTGATCTCAAACTTGCTGAATGACATATCGGTATGGATGTCACACCACTTCCTCAAACTTAATCTTTCTAAAACTGAGCTTGTTATATTTCCTGCTTCACGGTCCCCCTCCTGTGACTTCACCATTAATAACAACAACACAACCATTGGTCCCTGCACACATGCCAGGGTCCTGGGTGTAATCCTTGACTCTGACCTCTCCTTTAGCCCCCATATCCAATCACTGGCTAAATCCTGCCGCCTTAACCTCCGCAACATCTCCGGAATTCGACCCTTCCTGACTAATGACACCACAAAGCAACTTATTCACTCCTTGATTATTTCCCGCCTCGACTACTGCAACTCTCTCCTTAATGGCCTACCCTTAAGCAGGCTATCCCCCTTCAGTCTATTATGAATGCTGCTGCTAGACTAATACACCTCACTAATTGATCCGTGACTGCTGCTCCTCTCTGCCAATCCCTTCACTGGCTTCCCCTACCCCACCGTGTAAAATTCAAAATGCTAACCATAACATACAAGGCCATTCACAACATCGCCCCCATCTACATCACCAACCTCATCTGCAGATATCGCCCAAATCGCCCCCTCCGCTCCTCCCAGGACCTCCTGCTCTCTAGCTCCCTTGTTACCTCCTCCCATGCTCGCATTCAGGACTTCTCCAGAGCCTCTCCCATCCTCTGGAATTCCCTGCCCCAGTATGTCCCATCAGCCCCTACCCTGTCCACCTTTAGGAGATCCCTGAAAACTCATTTATTCAGGGAAGCCTATCCCACACCCACATAACTGTTCCTGAGCCACCCCCATCAAATCATTCTTTGCAGCTATTACCTTTTGTACCACCACCCCCTCCCTTTAGAATGTAAGCTCTATGAGCAGGGCCCTCCTGTACCTTTTGTATTGAACTGTACTGTAATTGTGTTGTCCCCCTTATACATTGTAAAGCGCTGCGTAAACTGTTGGCACTATATAAATCTTGTATAATAATAATAAAAATAATAATAATTACAATTTTTGATGCAATATTTTGCAAGCAGGGTTTGTTGCTGCACTCAACTAGAGTATTTGTGAGAGGTTGCAGTGTTGTGGCACCAGCACCAGTGCCTAAGGCCCAATTTTTCAGCCCCTGTTTAACAGGGGCGTGTAATTACAATTTTTGATGCAATATTTTACAGCAGGGCTCATTCCTGCGCTCCAACTAGAGTATCTGTGAGGGGTTGCAGTGTTGTGGCACCAGTGCCTAAGGCCCAATTTTTCTCCCCCTGTTCAACAGGGACATGTAATTACAATTCTTGATCTAATATTTCACAGCAGGGCCCGTTCCAGCTCCCACCAAGAGTAACTGTGAGGACTTACAGTGTTGTGGCAACACCACCACCACCACCACCAAAGGCCCAATTTTTCTGCCCCTGTTCAACAGGTGCATGTAATTACAATTCTTGATATAATATTTCACAGCAGGGCCCGTTTCTGCACCCACCAAGACTAACTGTGAGGACTTACAGTGTTGTGGAACCAGCACCACCACCACCAAAGGCCCAATTTTTCTGACCCTGTTCAACAGGGGCATGTAATTACAATTCTTGATCTAATATTTCACAGCAGAGCCATTCCTGCACCCACCAAGAGTAACTGTGAGGGCTTACAGTGTTGTGGCAACACCAACACCTAAGGCCCCAATTTCTGCAGAGTATATAGGGCAGGCCCCTACTTTCAAACATCCAACTTACAAACGACTCCTACTTGCAAACGGAAGGAGACAACAGGAAGTGAGATTAAATCTACCCCTAGGAAGGGAAATTCTCTCCTGAAAGAGTTAATATGGGAAAAGCGTGTCTCTTTTCCACTGATGCTTTATTACCAATCCTTGTTTCACTAAAAACCCCAAATTGTCAAAAAATATTTGTCATTGGGACAGAAAGTGAGGTAAAATTTTCTGAAGAGGTGCACAGACAGCAAAACAAATGTCACAGGGGTGATAACCCTTCCCTATGTTTTCCAAAAAGTTTAAAAATAGATTTTTGGCTTGAGCTACACTTTAAAAATGTACCAGTTCAAAATTACAAACAGATTCTACTTAACAACAAACCTACAGTCCCTGTCTTGTTTGCACCACCTGTATACTGCTGTTCAGAGGGCCTGGGGCCCCACTCCTTTCCTTTTTTTAATTTGGGTGCGGGGTTCCCCTTAATATCCATACAAGACCCAAAGGGCCTGGTAATGGACTGGGGGGGAGGGTACCCATGCTGTTTGTCTTACTGATTTTCATCCATATTACCGGGACCGGACATTACATTAAGGCCGTAAGCAGTTTTAAATGACTTTTATTACCGTATATACTCGAGTATAAGTCGTTCCGAGTATAAGTCGAGGCCCTAATTTACCACAAAAAAATGGGAAAAACTTATTGACCCGAGTATAAGACGAGGGTGAGAAATGCACAGCTACTGTAAGTGAAAAAGAGGGTCAACAATGCCCATTTGCAGCCTCACTGTGCCCATTTGCAGCCTCACTGTGCCCATTTGCAGCCATAGGTCCCCTGAACTTCAAACTCGGTAGTTAAGGGTTCCTAGATGCCCCCTAGCTGCAGCCAAAATTTGGGGTCTCTGAACCCAAAGGGTCCCGAAATGACATTGCAGCAGATGGACACAGTTGACCGAATTTGGGGCACTGTATCTTAGGGCCACTTAGTGCTAAGGACCCCAAATTTGGTGTGCAAACCCAGTGGAACTAGCACCATAAAATTTCCAAAGCTGGGGTTTCTAGCACCAAGTGGCCCCGAGATACAGGGCCCCAAATATCAGTTCAGAAAATGTCAAGCACTTTTCTACAGCAGAGAATGACATTTTCCGAACCGGTTGGGGGCCCTGTATCTCAGGGCCACTTAGTGCTAGGAACTTCAGCTTTGGATATTTTATGGTACCAGGTCCACTGGGTTTGCACACCAAATTCGGGGTTCCTAGCACTAAGTGGCCCTGAGATATGGGGCCTCAAACTCGGTTCAGAAAATGTCAAGCACTTTTCTGCAGCAGAGAATGACATTTTCCGAACCGATTTTGGGGCCCCGTATCTCGGGGCCAATTAGTGCTAGGAACTTCAGCTTTGGATATGTTGTGGCACCAGGTCTACTGGGTTTGCACACCAAATTTGGAGTTCCTAGCACCAAGTGGCCCTGAGATACGGGGCCCCAAAGTCGGTTCGGAAAATAAAATTTTTTGCTGCAGAAAAGTGCTTGACTCGAGTATAAGTCGAGGGGGGCACTTTCAGCACTAAATAATGTGCTGAAAAATTCGACTTATACTCGAGTACTTAATAATGTCATTTTGTGCAGGGACTGTTCTAAGCACGGGAAACATGCGCCACTTTACAGGCATACTATAGACACCCCCCAGGTACGATATTTAAAGGAATATTTCACTTTTTTTTTTCACTTTAAGCATCATTAAAATCACTACTCCCGAAAAAACATCCATTTTTAAAACGTTTTTTTGCATTGATAAATGTCCCCTGGGGTAGGACCCGGGTCCCCAAACCCTTTTTAGGACAATACCATGCAAATTAGCCTTTAAAATTAGCACTTTTGATTTTGAACGTTCAAGTCCCATAGACTTCAATGGGGTTCTAACGTTCGTGTGAATGTTCAGTCCGTTCGCAGGTTCTGGTGCGAACCGAACCGGGGGGTGTTCGGCTCATCCCTAGCCTGCACAGAGTCCTAACCTCAACCCGATAGAACACCTTTGGGATGAATTAGGACAGAGACTGCGAGCCAGGCCCTCATGTCCAACATCAGTGCCTGATGTGACCTATGCTGTGTCCATTTCTGGAAACCTCACTTAAAGAAAGGTATTGATAAGACAGAACGAGTCCAGAGACAGGTAACAAAAATGGAAAATGGTGAAAGGTTTGGGACTTAAAACATATCGAGAGCAACTTCAGGAACTTAATATGTACAGTCTGGAGGAAAGAATGGAAAGGGGAGACATGATTGAAACCTTTAAATACATCAAGGGGGTGAATATGGTTCAGGAGGGCAGTTTTTTCAATATGAAACAAAAATCAAGAACACGGGGACTAACTGGTGGAAAGTTCAAAACTAATCTTAGAAAGTATTATTTTACTGAAAGGGTAGTTGAGGCTTGGAATAAACTACCAGTAGAGGTAGTGATACAGTCAACAATAAATAGCATCAAACATGCTTGGGACAAACAGGGATCTATAGTCAGACAATAAAGTAAACAAAAAAAAAAAACAAAAACAAAAAAAATACGGCCTACTACTCCTTTTTCTGCCTTCACTTTTCTATGTTTAGTTAACTCTGTGTAATCGACGGCCAAGTTAGTTACACTGTAGCAGCAGACTCAACTACCTGTTAAAGAACATCACTTCCCAGGTGTGCAGCATTTAGGAACCAATACCACAGAGCTTGTACCGGTCTCTACCAACACAGTAATTCCTGTCACCTTACTCCCAGGGACATGTCCGACTGCTGTTACTAGATACAGGAAATGCAGTTTCACTATACAGTGGTGAAAATAATTATTTGATCCCCTGCAGATTTGGTAAGTTTGCCCACTTACAAAGAAATGAAGGGTCCATCATTTTTAACATAGGTGTATCTTAAATTATAGAGACAGAATATCAACCAAAAATGCAGAAAAAAATACATGATATAAATGTTAAAAATTGAGTTTCAGTTCAGTGAGTAAAATAAGTATTTGATCCCCTACCAACCAACAATAATTGTGGCTCCCACAGACTGGATACAGCATGTGTTCATGTGATACACAGATTAGTCCTGTCAATGTAAGAAGGTGTTCCTGTCAATGTAAGAAGGTGTTCCTAACGACAACTCGTTATGTGTATAAAAGACACCTGTCCAGAGAATCTATTTCTTCCATTCAAACCTCACCATCATGGGCAAGACCAGAGAGCTGTCAAAGGACATCCGGGACAAGATTGTAGACCTGCACAAGGCTGGAATGAGCTTTAAGACCATCAACAAGAAACTTGGTGAGAAGGAGACAACTGTTGGAGCAGTGGTGGTGCGTCCATAAAGGGTGCAGGTGCGCCGCCCCCCCTCCTACACCACTCCAATCACCATAGATAGATTCATGCATTGCATGAATCTATCTAAGGTCGCTGCTGACACCCCCTATTCAGGTGCCCAGCCCATTTTCGGGCGCCGGGCATCTGAATTACACCCGCGGGGGTGGTTTTTTGGAAGCACCTGATTAGAGCCATAGACTCTAATAGGCGCCCAAAAATGTGAGAAGCGAGTGCAATGCTGTGCATTCACTTTTCACTCAGCTGTATGTTAGCAAAGCAAAGTGATTCGCTTTGCTAACATTGAACCGCCTCTCAGCCAATCAGGTTGCCGGGTCTGTGTTACCTGTCACCTGACTGGCTGAAATGACAGGCCCTGTGATTGGACGCTAATCAGGCATCCAATCATAGCAGAGGAAAGAGGAGGAGCAGGCAGGGGATAACATCGGGGTCAGGGAAGAAATGGAGGACACCAGACACCGCTGGCCACCTGACGCCGTCACCCGCTGCCCACCTGAGACAAGGTAAGTGCCGGGCAGACGGCAGTGGGCACAGTGGCAGCACTTGGGGCACAGTGGCAGCACTTGAGGCACAGTGGCAACATTTGGGGCACAGTGGCAGCATTTGGGACACAGTAGCAGCATTTGGGACACAGTAGCAGCATTTGATGGGCACAGTGGCAGCATTTGGGACACAGTGGCAGCACTTGGGGTACAGTGGCAACATTTGGGGCACAGTGGCAGCATTTAATGGAGACAGTGGCAACATTTGGGGCACAGTGGCAGCATTTAATGGAGACATTGGCAACATTTAGGGCACAGTGGCAGCATTTGATGGGCACAGTGGCAGCACTTGGGGCACAGTGGCAGCACTTGGGGCACAGTGGCAGCATTTAATGAGCACAGTGGCAGCATTGGGGCACAGTGACAGCGTTTGATGGGCACAGTGGCTGCATTTAGTACAATGAGGCTGCAATTGATGGGGTTTTTTCTTTAGAATTTTTTCAGTTTGTTTGCACCCCCCAAAAAAATTTTTTGAGCACCAGCCTCCACTGTGTTGAAGTGATTATTCGCAAATGGAAGAAATACAAAATAACCATCAATTTCCCTCGGTCTGGAGCTCCATGCAAGATTTCGTCTCATGGGGTGAGGATGATCATGAGAAAAGCCCAGAACTACACAGGAGGAGCTTGTGAATGAGCTCAAGGCAGTTGAGATCACAGTCACCAAACAAACCATTGGTAACACAATACGTCGCCATGGATTTAAATCCTGCAGCTCCCACAAGATCCCACTCCTCAAGAAGGCACATGTACAGGCCCGTCTGAAGTATTGTGGTCAGATGAGACCAAAGATTTAGAGAAGATATGAAAAGAAGAGTGGACCAAAATTCCTCCTGAGATGTGTGCAAACCTGGCCACCAACTACAAGAAATGTCTTACCTCTGTGCTTGCCAACAAGGGTTTCTCCACCAAGTACTAAGTCATGCTTTGCTTGGGGATCAAATACTTATTTTACTCACTGAACTGCAACTCAATTTATAACATTTGTATCATGTGTTTTTTCTGTTTTTTTTTGGTTGATATTCTGTCTCTATCATTTAAAATACACCTATGATAAAAATTATAGACCCTTAATTTCTTTGTAAGTGGGCAACCTTACAAAATCTGCAGGGGATCAAATCATTAATTTTCCCCACTCTAACTGCATGCTGGTTTTTACTCATGGCTTTCAGGCTAGGTCCCTAGGCACTCTATGCCACAAGGTTGGTCCCAGTATCTGGGGAACTGGTTCTAAGTGAAGGGGTCAAGCACAGCACCCCTTCACTGCCAGTATAACCATCACCCTTGCCAGTCACCAGTTTCCTGGCTGGTTGGCTGCATTTAGCAAACGATACAAGTATGGTTGTGCCTAGCAACAGCAATATAGCCTAAACTAAACAGAATCCCCCCCCCCCATGCTGGACTATATGTACTCCATCTACTCTAACCTACAGTGCCCTAGATGTAAGCCCTATTCTTTTGATACACCATACACTGCACCCATTTGGAGAAAATTTAGACCAGACTTTAAACAAAATAACAAAAGTCTTTACAGAAATGGTAAAGCATACAGGAACAGTTCCTCCAAAGCAACTTCAAATACATTCCTGTACGGCGTTCTCTAAGTGCCCCATAAAGCGATTGTATCTTAGGCAAATGGCAAGTTTATTCAAGCAAGTCTTTCAAGGCAAGAGTCCATTTAGCAACATAATACTGTATTTCTCAAAGTGCAGACTGTTTATTAACTTGTATAAACAAATAAACTGCACTCCTATAGGGAAATCAAAGCATCACAGATCTCAACACAGCTCAAATAGTATCACAGTGTAATCCCAGCCAATAAAATAATCTACGCTATGAGAGATATTATGTGTCTCTTTATGAGCTATTAAACCGTGGGAAATGAAGTGCCCTGGAAGGAGGAAGAATACTGATGCGACCTTAAAGCGATACCAGACCTCTTTTTTTACCTATTAAGGGTCCACCATTGGGGGTGAGGGCGTTATTTGTTTACACTAAGTAGCGGGGTGTGGGGTAGAGAACACGGCGAGGGATCTTTGCCCATGGTTTCACTGCATGAAGATTGAAGTCTGTTCACTAAATACAGTGCCTTGAAAAAGTACTCATACCCCTTGGATTTTTTTCCACATTTTGTTGTGTTACAACCAAAAACGTAAATGTATTTTATTGGGATTTTATGTGATAGTCCAACACAAAGTGGCACATAATTGTGAAGTGGAAGGAAAATGATAAATGGTTTTCAACATTTTTTACAAATATGTGAAAAGTGTGTTGTGAATCCAATAACCCCACCTCAAGGTTGTTGTTTTTCAAAAGAACAAGCTCTCCTGAAGAATGTATCAGTTACAGAGATGAGACAAGCCACTTACCACTGACAGAGGTGCTTACAATGGTCATTGTTTATTTATTTATGTAAAACCTTTATCCCAAAAGGAAAAAAGGAATAAAGTGTGAGCTGAAATTGGCTTCAGTTCATTAGTGTATCTAAATCTGCTAATACTTCTAACACTCCCCTCCCTCCAGACTGACAATGCTGCTGTCCAAAGGTGTCTCCTGTGTTCCTTCATGAAGAGTGGATGCACTCTAATACAGGAGGTGAGGTACTGGCCAGATAACCAGTTGAAAACAGAGGGGGGAAAGACAAAGAAAGGAAAACTTGCAATAAGTAGTAGTTCCATGTAAGCAATAGAATGGACCTAAGGGGACCCTAAGGGGTCTAAATGAAAAAAATATATTATTTCACAGTATTACACTGTAAGTCTAAAACGAGCATGGTTCTGCATTGGAGGGGTGGTTTCCATATGGATGATTGGTGATGCATGTAAAACACAGATAAAATGCATTCAAAATGCACAACATTGCAAATGTGTGGCAATAAATATGCAGACATGAGAAGATAGTGAACTGTATCAAGCAAGCTGCTATGTGACCCCGATCATCTTGATTTAAATTGGTAAAAATCAACAATAGATCAGATTTCTGAAAATTGCATATTCACTTCACCTATAGATAAAAATGATGAGTAACCAGATCAAGAAGGACAAGAATTCAACCCAACCACATGTGTTTTGTTTACATGCAGACTGGTAAGCTGGCACAGTTGTAAAAATATGATTATCTTTATTATATATTATTTAAATAAAAAAAGTATGTAGACAGGTGACCTACTGTAGATATTTAGTTAGGTATCACTGCCCTAGCCAGGGGGAAGGGGATTTAAAATTTTCCCACCCAGGGCCGAGACAAGGGGTGGGTAGGAGAGGCGCCTGCCCTGGGCACTGTGATATCATGTGAGGTGGGAAGATTGGGAGGGAGGGGTGTTTGTGTTGGAAGGGGGGATTTGGGGAGAAGAGGGCAAGTATAGTTCTAGGAGGGGGAATTTGGGGGGGGGGTGCCAAGAGTGGTGATTTGGAAGGATTTGTGTTTGGAGGGAGATGAGGGGAATGAGATTTGTGCTAAGAGGGGAGAATTTGTGCTGGGAGGGGGAAATGTGAAGTGGGGGTATATGTGTACTAGGAGGGGAGATTTTAGCTGTAGAGAATTTTTGTGTTAGGAGGAGTGATTTTTTTTTTGGGGGGGGGGGGTTGGGAGGTGGCAAAGATTTGTGCTGAGGGGGGGAGGGTTTCAGCAGGGGGGTGGATTTGTACTGGGAGGAGGGGGATTAATGCTTAGGGGATAAGCATACAGATTAGTGCTCAGTGTAATTGTGGGGAGGATTTTTGCTGACACATAATGCTCATACATCTTGGGGGGGCGCAGTTTTGGCATGTTCGCCCTGGGCTCTAAATTACCTTGTCCCGGCACTGTTCATGGGCTTTTCTGGGTCTGTCCCTCCTGTTCTGTGTGTTTACAAAAGGGACAAGGGTTCAGATATCCAGAGCCACCGGTGAGTCTCCGTGGAGTCTTCCACCAAACTTGGCTTGGGAAATTGCATAACACCATCATGTAAAAGGGTCCGCTGGAACTTGTAGTTTGCTTCGAGGTACACCAGCTCCTTGGGACACCATTGTCATGGACTCCTACCATTCTGGACTTACCTCTAATGAACTCTACCTATGCAGGTATGCTGAGGCAGCCACAGTTAGGATTAGTTAAGGAAAAAACTCTTATCAGTTAACTCTTGAACCGTTGTTCTGCCTGGTCTGAAGCCATTCTAAATGGGTGTATGAAAGTAACCAACACAATACACACAGACACTTGAAGCTTGAGTCACTTAAAGCATATTGGGGTATGAAGTCAGTCTCTTCAACATGTTCAACATGGTTCAGTCAACATAGTTTAGAAGAGAAAGAAGTGTGTTGTCAAGGGTAACTAGAGGCTAGTAACTAGTACAAGCAGCCTGCCATGAAGTGTGGTACCTGCATTAGGTGAGGCATGCTCCTTTTAGCGAGGGGGCTCCATCCCCAGCGATCCATCTACCATCTCGCGTCACGGAGGCCCTCAGCCTAGCCACCAGGTATGTGAAGCAAATGGAACAAAATGCATGCTTGAGGTCCTTGCTACTGTAGGTGCACGGTTGGACCCCATTCTGTTACTGGGAGTGAGGTAACAGGCATGCTGGATGGGTGGAGTGGACAGTCAAGGTGTGCATTGACACAGGACCAGAAGGTTAGCTGGAATTTGGCTTATTCACTGTGCACATAGTATTTGGCCCATCTCTAAGTTGGACTTTCCCTGAAAGTGGTTCCTGTAGGGTAGCCACCTTTCCATTAAGCCAAACCCGAACACTTTAACAGCGCACTGCAATTTTTTTTTTTGCAGTATACCCTATAGGATTGTAAAAGACTTGGGACGCCTTTGGGTGACCCAAGAAGAGCAGTAATGCGGTGCTGTGATGAACAGTGTGTATGACCAAAGGTTAGTCTGTCCCCCAGTATAATCCCCCCTAGGTCAGTCTGTCACTCAGTACATCCCTCAAGTCAATCTGTTTCCCAGTATTATCCCCCCAGGTCAGTCTGTACTCTAGTACATTCCCCCCAGGTCAGTCTGTCCCCCCCAGTGACCCCTCTCCAGGAGAAGGAGAACCCTTAACAGGAGGAGTGCATGGGGGTGATTAGAAGGAACTCCCTCCCACCCATCCAGCAACACAGACAAATACAGGGAAAGGCCCATCAAGGAATGCAGGGACCTCCTTCCAGTTAAAGGAGACCCCTGACCAGGAGGACCACAGGGTGGTGATGACATGGGTCCCCCATCCGTGTATACAGGAACCCCTCTCCCTCCAGTTAAATGGGACTCCTGGATAATATGACTGTGGGGGGTGATCAGAAGGGAACCTCCACCCAGGAATACAGGAACTTCCCCCCTCTAGAAAATGAAGACTCGCATCTAGGAGGACTACAGGGGGTGATGAAATGGGACCCTTATCCAAGAATTCTCCTCACTCCCCCCTCCAGATAAAGAAGAACCCCAGCTAGGAGGACTGCAGGGGGTGATAAGAGGGGACCCCCCTCCAGTAACTCTCTTTCCTCCCCCCTTCAGTTAAAGAAGACCCCCAGGTGGGATCACTGCAGGGGGGGTGATAAGGGGGGCCCCCATCCAGGAACATAGGCACTCCCCTTCCTCCCCCACCAGTTAAAAAAGGCCCCCAGCTGGAAGGACTGAAGGGGTGTTGATAAGAGGGGACCCCCTCCAGTTAAATAAGACTCCCAGCTAGGAGGACTGAATGGGGTGATAAGGGGGACCCCATTCAGGAACAGTGGGGACCTTGCTCAACTCCTCCAGTAGAAAGAGACCACTGGTCAGGAAGACTACAGACAGCTGCCCTTTCCTACCTCTTAAAAAGGTGAATGGTATCGTAGTGACTGAACACATCCAGAGAGCTGTACACACATCACAGCCTCGGTCACAGTGCATAGGGGAAGTGGGTTACTCACAGTATAAGATAAGGAGGAAGAAATATCCATACAGCTCTGATGTCTGTGATGGAGCTCTGGGCGGGCTGTCACTGCTGCTTCTACTCCTCGCTCTGTCCTCTGTGCTGCTGAAACTACAGCGGTGGCGGTAGGGGGTGGGTGGTGTCATGGATTGCACAGGCTTCATTCACAACAGGATTCACAGGCAGGCGCGCTGGCATCGGTGGGGGGGTTGGATGGCAGACACCTCGTGGTGGAGAAAGCAATAGGAGGGAAACGGTTGGGACTGGAGGTATGCTGCTGTGTCCGAGTTAGAGGAGGACAGAAACCCAAGCACAAGTGTCAAAACCCAGACTGTCCGGGTCATTCCCATACAGTTGGCAACCCTAGGTCCCTGTCTTGTCCCGGGGCATTGATTAGCACGACACATCAAAGGTACCCCATGTGCAGGGTGAGTGATTCCACCCACAGTGTCTAACATAACCCACAAGAACCCAATAACCCTCTCCTCGCCCACAAGTATCCAGATCTTGGAAAAAAAATCAGTTCACCAAAGTCTCAATTACACTTATGCCATGTACACACTGGCGGACTTTCCGACCGGACTGGTCCGACGGACCAAATCCGGCAGACAATCTGACCGTGTGTGGGCTGCATCGGACTTCCGATGGACCACTCCGGTCGGAAATCTGACGAACTTTAGATTTGAAACCTGCTTTAAATCTTTACATCATAACTCCGCCGGACTCAGTTCCTAACGGAAAGCCCGTTCGTCTGTATGCTGGCTGGCGGACCAGATACGATGCAAGGGCAGGGTACTACATCACCCGATGACCACACCCCCTTATGACATCACAGTCCCAACATGCCCTGGGACTGTGACGTCATAAGGGGGTGGGGTCACCGCCTATATAAGTCATTGCAGAGCGCTCACACAGCATTACAGCGGGAGAGAGCGTCGTGTCAACATCGGAAGAAGAGAAGAGGGAAGAAGATGATGCAGAAGTCCAGGCCACCACTAGCAAAAGAGCGGCAGAAGATAGCGGAGGAGCCAGCAGAAGAACCAGACACCGGGAGAAGAGGTCGAACATCGGGAGAAGGGGCCAGAAAGCGGGAGAAGAACCGGACACCAGGAGAAGAGGCCGGAGAGAGCGGCGAAGTCGGAAGAAGACCCCCGAAGTCGGAAGAAGACCCCCGGAGCTGTCTAATAAATTACTTTAAAAACCTGTGTAGTGTGTTTTTTTTTATTGACACTTTTTCCCTAGGTGAATGGGTAGGAGTACAATGTACCCCAAACTCATTCACATAGGGTGATGGGCCGGGATTTGGGGGCCCCCGGATTCCGATAAGCCCCCTGCCCGCAGACCCCGACAACCAACGGCCAGGGTTGCCGGGAAGAGGCGCTTGTCCTCATAAACATGGGGACAAGATGCTTTAGGGTGGGGGTGCCTCAGGGTGCCCCCCTCCCCCAAAGCACCCACCCCCCATGTTGAGGGCATGCGGCCTGGTACAGTTCAGGAGGGGGGTGCTCGCTCGTCCCCACCTCCTTTCCTGACCGTCCGGGTTGCGTGCTTGGATAAGGGTCTGGTATGGACTTTGGGGGGACCCCACACTGTTTTTTTGGCATAGAGGGTTCCCCTTAAAATTCATACCAGACCTAAGGACCTGGTATGCCCCGCGACGGGGCTCACAAGGTGTCAATCTCACCGATAAAAGCAGCGAGATTGACTTCCTTTTCTAGTCCTGTCGTACCCGAGTCACACTCAAAATGAACGGAATTGTTCATGTGTGGGCAAGTCCATTCATTCAGAAAGTCTGATGTAACTCCGTCAGGAAGACCGGCGGACATAGTCCGCCGGAAAGTCCGGTCGTGTGTAGGCAAGTCCGTCCGTAGTCCGGTGGTGTGTAGGCAAGTCCGTTTGTAAAAAAAAAAGTCAGTCAGAAGTTTGTCAAAAGTCCGTTGGAAAGTCCGTCGACCAGTCCAGTCGGAAAGTACGCCCGTGTGTACGCCCCATTAGGGTGCTCAAATCAAGATCCTCCTAATGGAGTTCAAACGTAATGCTTAATCCGGTGCAGCCCTTCTCAGATTGGGTATTCTTCACACAACTATGAAACTGTTTTTACACTTGGAAAAAAATATGTGTATAATGCTACGTATAAAGTTGACACAGAAAAGCCTGGCATTCTATAACATGACATTTTTTGGACAATTTACTGACATGCATAAGAAGTGTATTATTAATAACTTCATATTTAGTCTCGTGTTTTCATATATAAGTTTTATATGAAAAAGTAACCTACTGTAGTACACACAGAGGAAAATCTTATTTTGGGATAAAGCAAGCTTCATTTTTTTGTTAGAGTCAAGCAATCAGTTCACATTGTTACTCACTTGTCACCAGAAGCAGTAGACCCGACAGCAGTAGTAGGACCCATGCTGCCTTCATCATTGCAGCACTGTGTTTGCAACATCTGAGAATATTCATCATAGAGCTGAAATAGTCACACCTCCAACAAACTCCAAAATGATGAATTACTGCAGGACTGTCCCTTTTATATTGTAATGATCTTTGCCCTTCCTAACCCTTATATACAGTACAGTGAAGGCAACCAGTGGCTGGGATGATTCTAGATGTGACACCTTGCACAATATTAGTTATCTTTGAGCATTGTCTTTCTCTTTCTAAGATATAAAGGTTGGAGCAAGATAATCGATGTAGCACTATGTGAGGAAAAAAGGGAATATTGCAAATTAGTGTGCTTTTATGCCACATGCTTGACCAGACATATCTCGACCTGCCATGCAGTTCGTTGGCAAGCGTACCTAAAAGACCCACACCAAAGAACAAAGCGGACCTCTCCTTGCTCCTCATCTGCTTGGATCTCCAACCCTACTATACCTTCAGTTCTCTCTGAAACCTGCACTGAGAGGAATGGAGGTGTAGAATTAGGTGTGTCACAGGCAAGTACTTGCGGGCAATCTGCTATCGGTACACCAACGTTAGATGGTACCAGGCAAATTTCCCTGCCCCAGCTGCTGCACAGCCGAAAGAAGTTCGCTCCCAGCCATCCACATGCCCAGCAGTTGAATGCTAGCTTGGCTAAATTGCTAGCACTTCAACTGCTGCAGTAGTGTTGGAGGTTGTTCCGCCACCACGCCACCAAAATTCTACTAGTGGTGATTCTGCCACACCTCTCTCCTCCACCTCCTCCTCTTCTTCTTCCTCCATGGCCTCTTCCTGTGCTGATTTGGGGCTACACAATCAGGCAGGCAAAAAGATGCCATGCAGTGCTTGAGCTGGTGTGCTTGGGGAACAGGACAACACTGGGGCAGAGATTCTGTCAGCTCTGCAGGGGCAGGTTCAGAGGTGGTTGACGCCATGCCAGCTTAAGGCAGGTATGGTGGTTTGTGACAATAACACCAACCTCCTCTCCGCCCTCCAACAGGAACAACTGACCCATGTGCCCTGTTTGGCTCATGTCCTTAACTTGGTGGTGCAGCGGTTCTTGGGCAGGTACCCGGGCTTACAGGATGTCCTGAGGCAGGCCAGGAAAGTCTATGTGCATTTCCGCAGGTCATATAATGCTAATGCTCGGCTGGCTGACCTCCAAAAGGAATTTAACATGCCCAAGAACTGCCTAATCTGTGACATGCCCACCAGGTGGAACTCAACGTTGGCCATGCTGCAGCGGCTGCACATGCAGCAGAGGGCGATCAATGAGTACCTATGCGACTATGGCACCAGGACAGGATCAGAGGACCTTGGTTTTTTTTCCCCACACCAGTGTGGAAGTGATGGATCACTGGCCAGAGCTTGCACAGTATTTAATTGAGCTACTGGCCTGTCCTGCATCCAGTGTTCTTTTAGAACGCACATTCAGTGCTGCTGGAGGCTTTGTAACCAATTACAGGGTGCGCCTGTCCACCGAATCGGTCGATCGGCTGACCTTCATAAAATGAATCAGTCAGATCACCAGATACCAAGCACCTGATGCTGATGTAACCGAATATTTTTTTTTTAATGTGAGATCCCTTCAAGACTGCCTATGCTGATGCTGAGTGACTATCCTGTTATGCTGAGTGACAATCCTCTTCCTCCTCAATGTTCATGCTGATAGCTTGTAAGAACATTTTTGGTTCTGGGCACCGCCACCAGTGGCTAAGGCCCAATTTTTCTGCCCCTGTTTAACAGGGGCGTGTAGTTACAATTTTTGATGCAATACTTTGCAGCAGGGCTCATTCCTGCACTCCAACTAGAGTATCTGTGAGGGGTTGCAGTGTTGTGGCACCAGCACCAGTGTCTTAGTGGGCCTAAGACTAAGATTTTTCAGCCTCTGTTTAATAGGGGCATTTCACTACAATTCTTGATCTAATATTTCACAGCAGGGCCCGTTCCAAGAGTAACTGTTTGGCCTTACAGTGTTGCGGCAACACCACATAACCGTCCACCACCAAAGGCCCAATTTTTCTGACCCTGTTCAACAGGGGCATGTAATTACTATTCTTGATCTAATATTTAACACTAGGGCCCATTCCTGCGCCCACCAAGAGTAACTGTGAGGGCTTACAGTGTTGTGGCAACACCAACACCTAAGGGCCAAATTTCTGCAAAGTATATAGGGCAGGCCCCTACTTTCAAACATCCAACTTACAAATGACTCCTACTTGCAAACAGAAGGAGACAACAGGAAGTGAGAGGAAATCCACCCTTAGGAAGGGAAATTCTCTCCTGTAAGAGTTTGTTGTTTTACTAAAACCCCAAAATTTTCAAAATCCAATTGTCATTGGGACAGAAAGTGAGGTGAAATCTTCTGAACAGGTGCACAGACAGCAAAACAAATGTTACAGGGTATATAATCCTTCCCTATGTTTTCCAAAAAGCTTAAAAATAGATTTTTTGGCTGGAGCTACACGTAAAGAATATACCAGTTCAAAATACAAACAAATTCTACTTAAGAACAAACCTACAGTCCCTGTCTTGTTTGCACCGCCTATATACTGCTGTTTAGAGTATATAGGGCCTGGGGGCCCAACGCCTTTCCTTTTTTTATTTGGGTGTGGGGTTCCCCTTAATATCAATACAAGACCCAAAGGGGCTGGTAATGGGCTGGGGGGGGGATTCTCAATGATTTTCATCCATATTGCTGGGACCAGACATTAAAGCCGCAAGCAATTTTAAATGACTCTTTTTCCTTTAGAAATGTCATTTTGAGCAGGGACTGTTCTAAACACGGGAAACATGCGCCACCTTACAGGCTTACTATAGACACCCCCCAGGCACAATATTTAAAGAAATATTTCACTTTTATTTTTTTACTTTAAGCATCATTAAAATCACTGCTCCCGGAAAAATGGCCGTTTTTAAAACTTTTTCTGCATTGATACATGTTCCCTGGGGCAAGACCCGGGTCCCCAAACCCTTTTTAGGACAATAACTTGCATATTGGCCTTTAAAATTCGCACTTTTGATTTCTCACGTTCAAGTTCCATAGACTTTAACGGGGTTCAAAAGTTTGCACAAACTTTTGGCCCTGTTCGAATGTTCTGATGCGAACCAAACCTGGGGGGTGTTCGGCTCATCCCTATTGTGGATAAATATTACTGTCCCATTTTAAGTAATCCAAGTCATATTTTATCAGTCATCCTGTGCCCCTAATGGACACAGGGTAACTTTAGACATAGGAGGTGCATGGGGAGCTGAAACAAGGGTTTTCCCAATCTTCCCAAGGGATACTGGGTTCCACGGGCCCTCCCGTCACATATATTATTTAAATAAAAAAAGTATGTAGGCAGATTGCCTACTGTATGTATTTAGTTACAGTTTCAATAAAAGTATGTGAGGGGCGTGGCCTGGACGGGACCCGAGAAGGCTGCTTGAAGAGACAGCTCCTGCACAGTGAGGACGAAAGAAGCCGAATCTGGGGTATTTGAGACGCGACCCATGATGGGAAAGTCCAACAGGTGTACCTCCACACCCAGCACACAAAAAGAACCCGCACCGCAACTCAGCGGTAGCATCCCGGACATTTTCCGGACCTGCCAGTTGGCATTACTAGAGGCATCACAGGTCTCATCGCAGACCGCGCACGCCACACAGGCCTCGATTAGGAGCACCACGGACCCGCTAATGGATAGCGGCGACCACAGCGATCCACACCCAAGCCTGCTAGACCTCCAAAGAGACCTCCAAAAGGTCGCTTTAGACATCAAGCACACCATGATGTCAGCGATCTCTGACCTCAAAGAGGACATCCATGCAATAACTCATCGGATTAACGATGTGGAGGAGAACGCAGAATGCAAGCTTCAGCCATCAGGCAAGTACAAAAAACGTACGATCTCCACTTGCCTTACATGTTTGAGTTACACAGACAGGTGGAAGACTTAGATAACAGAGGACGCAGGCATAATATTCGGGTGAGGGGGGTCCCGGAGGGAATTGACCAGGATGCACTTCCCCATACAGTCAGTGCTATCTTTAATGACCTGCTTGACTGCCCGGCAGACTCCCCCATAGAGATGGAGCGCCTACACCGAGCCTTGCGACCCCCTCCCCGTGACAACGAACCACCCAGAGACATTATTTGCTGCATTGTCAATTTCCCTCTTAAAGAGGAAATCCTTAGGAAGGCGAGAGAAAAAGGACGTATAATTTTTAATGGAACTGAAGTGAAATTATTAATCACACTGCAGAATAGACGCACCCTACGCCCCCTGCTGGAGGTGCTTCGTTCCCGCAATATTCAATATAGATGGAAATTTCCTTTCTGTCTTTCTACATCATCCAGAGGCCGCACAGCTCTGCTAAGAACCCCGGAAGACCTGCCCAACTTCTGCGAGCAGCTGGACATTCCACTGATGGACATCCCTGAATGGTACTCATTCTATTTCCCCACAGAACCGTGGAAGCCTGTCTCTACTAGTTCTTCCCCCAAAGCTCAAAGACAACACTCGAGATGCCGCAGGCTGGATCCTACATCTCCCAGAGACCGCCTATCACGCCGAGACATGCCTGCACGCAGTCCTGGGTGACATGACACCCCGCCCTGGAACCTCCCGTTAGCATGATAATCTCCTGAACAGTCCGTCACACACAAGCACGGGCAACACTAACTTTTTCTTTCCTTCCAGCACCGATCCAGCCTTTACACGGTCGTAATTTTCCTTTTTCTTTTTTTCTTTTTTTTTTTTATACCGACCCCATTCGAACCCGACATACTTCAGGTTGACTCTCAGCTACCGCACTTCGAAGACTCTAATGAGGAAAATCGAAGATCACTGTGACTTTCCACCTCTTACCTTCTACAGGAAGAAGGAGAAGCCTTATATGGACTCATGTATGTGTAACCTACTCTTCCTTTACCCAGGTATGGTTCACTTGCAACCACACACATGCTGCTGGAGATGGCTTCTCTATCTCACTTTGGTCACCCTCTTAGAACATGGGTATCCATTCTCATGGAGAATCCGTACAGTCTTAGAGGATCACCAAACCAATTCCACCTACTCTGAATATTACCAGCCCAGACAAAGGGTAATCCAAGACACTCGCATGTAGATATATATAGATAACTTGTGCACCTTACTTACGAACCCGAACGAGCTGGTCTCCAAGTCACACTGTCTACTATTCTAGGAGCTAAACAAACTCCTGTAGGGATAAAATAACCTTTAATGAGATAAAATTACAGCTACTGCCCTAGACAAGCCAGCTTGTTCTCCTTCTCAAAGAACAGACATAACTGAGTCTTAGGATAGATTCACAAAGCAAAATGTTTTCTTGCGGTACTGCTATCTGCTAACCCCACTTTTACAACGTAAATTAGACTTGCTGGGAAAGGGGACTGTACCGTGCTGTTCAGATTGCTACTGTTATGTTTATGTTTTTGTTTTATATCAGTTCATTTTGGCTTAGTTAGTCCTGTCGCTCTCAGTTAGCATAGACCCAGGTCCTTATCCACTTCTATTGTTCCTAAGGCCCAACCACTTTAGGTACAGTGGTCTGTTCATACCCCATACCCCCTACTTAAATGCCTTATGTCGCACGCCTAAGACCACCTCCGGTAACTGACTCACCCAGTTCATTAACTGGTGTCTTTTCCCGTTCCCCTTTCTTCCCCTCCCTTCTTTTTTTCTTTTTTTTCTCTTCCCCCTCGTTTTATACTACCCCCATCCAAACACTTAACCCCATCCCTTTCCCTCTTTCCCCTCTCTTCCCTCTCATACTTACTTTTCTTTTGTTTCATTTCCATGAGAGGGCCGCTCCTCCGCCCAGCTCCCCGTCGTCGCTCCTGAGACTCTCCCGATCATGCAAACAGTACTGGAGTGCAGGATAACACCCACATAAACTACTCTCATTATTCATTACACACACACCATGCAGAAAGTTACCACCAGCAAACGTCAGATCTCGCTTAAATGCCTGTCACTTAATGTGAGAGGCCTAAACCTCCCTGAAAAGAGATCTCAAGTTCTCTCAGAGCTCACGAAACACAAAGCTCATTTCCTATTACTGCAGGAGACGCATTTCCGAACCAAAGCCACAACAAATCATGTATACAAACAGGCCCTACACTCTACAAATCCATCTTCTAAGACAAAAGGGGTTTCTATACTTATCTCCAAGCATGCAGACTTTCAATTGTCTGACTCGCTGATTGACCAGGAAGGCAGATACATTTTCGTTAAAGGCACATATGCGTCCAAAACAAAAGCAAATATTTACTGCCCAAACGAGCATCAAGTCACATTCTTTCAGAAAATTTGAGACCTACTTTCATCCTTCCAAACAGGCATTCTGATAATGGGAGGAGATTTTAATGTCCCATTGAACCCTTGTCTTGACTCCTCTACTGGTACTTCCACACTCCCATACCGGGCCTTAAAACAAATTAAACTCCAACTACAAAACCTCACTTTACACGACACATGGCGCACCATATACCCGACAGATAGAGATTACACGTATTTCTCCCCCCCACACAGGAAATATTCTAGAATTGATTATTTATTCTTATCCCAAACAGATCTCTCATCTCTTTCGCAAGCTACAATAGAGCCCATGTTCCTTTCCAACCACCACCCCATTACGATAACCCTTACATTCCCAGATTCGCAAAAGACTACTAAAACTTGGAGATTGAACCCATCTCTCCTAAAAGACCCTGAAACAATCCGGCAACTGAACGCCCGAATCCAACTATACTTCCAGGAAAATTCCACCCCAGACATCACTCCGGTGACGCTGTGGGAAGCACATAAGTGTGTTTTAAGAGGCAAATTTATAGCCTTAGCTACGGCGGAAAAAAAGAGACACCAGGAACAAATCACAGCCCTTACCACAACAATCCACAGACTTGAAACAACACATAAAAAGTCCATCTCTCAATCCACATTACAAGCCCTCTCACAGGCAAGAGCCTCCTTGTTAGACGAACTAGGGAAACGCACTAGGCGAAGATATATTCTCGGTCAAAAAGTGTTCTACGAACATGGCAACAAAAGTGGGAGACTTCTCGCTCGCACAATCCAAGCAGCTAAAACATCCTCCACTATACATCACCTCCGCACTGCACAAGGCACACTTCTCTCCAAAAATGAGGAAATAGCTAAACACTTTGAGGAGTTTTACTCTAAGTTGTATAACTTACCACAAAATACACCAGATTCTCCTTCCGCACATGACCGGTCCTCACAAATCCAAGAGTTCCTGACCCAATATTGCCCCATCCAATATCATCACAAAAAGCTGAGGCCTTAGAACTCCCAATGACCATAGAAGAACTCAATCTTGCCATTAAACAAACGAAAGTGGGCAAGAGCCCTGGTCCAGATGGCTTACCTCTCATATACTACAAAACTTTCTTAGAAGCACTAGCACCCAAAATGTTGTCGGCCTTCAATCTTCTTTCAAACCCACTCGCTGTATCCGGACACATGTTAGAAGCCCAGATAGCAGTGATACCCAAAACAGATAAAGATCCAATGCTAGTTTCCAATTATAGACCCATATCGCTGCTCAATGTAGACATTAAATTATATGCCAAAATCATTGCAAATAGATTACTACCCCTGATCCCAGACCTAGTCTTGCCCGACCAAGTAGGTTTTATTCCGGGTAGAGAGGCAAGAGACAATACCATCCACACCCTGAACCTTCACCACTGGCTTAATACATCTAATACCAAGGGATTTCTGTTATCCCTGGATGCTGAGAAGGCGTTCGACAGGGTGGCCTGGGATTACATGCAAGAGGTACTCAAAGGGATTGGCCTTCTACCTCGCATGTTTGCATACATTAATGCTCTATACACCAATCCAACAGCAAGAGTTAAAGCAAATGGCCTCCTGTCGAACGCCTTCCACATCAGCAATGGTACCCGTCAGGGATGCCCCCTGTCTCCCCTAATTTTTGTCCTGTCTCAACAGAATAAGGAAAAACGACTCTATCACCTACCTAGGCATAAGAATCCCCCGGCATCTAACAGAGCTCTATGACCACAACTTTCTCAACGCCTTGACGAAAATCCAAACAGACCTTCAAAACTGAGGTGCCCTGAATGTCTCCTGGTTTGGTCGATCCCGATCCACTTGCCCCCATCTTTCTTTATGGCCTATAAAAAAGCCTGTTCAAGATTTATCTGGAAAAATAGTCCCCCACGCATCAAATATACGAAACTAACATGCACCAAAACGAAAGGAGGGATTGCTTTGCCAGACCTACATAAGTACTACTTAGCATGCCACCTCACTAGAGTAGTAAACTGGAAAACTCATAAATTAAGTAAGTTATGGACCATTTTGGAAAATGCCTTCAGTAATATACCCCTGCACACCCTGACCTGGGTTCCAGCGAAACACTACCCCCAAGACGTTAAAACACACCCGCTCATATACCCATCACTGAGAGCTTTCTTTACAGCTAGGAACTTATACCAAATATCCTCAACACCAGGACTGTTGACCCCTCTTAGAGCCAACCCAGAGTTTCCTCCTGGAGAATCGAACACTTTCCTAATACAAGAGTGGGCACACGACGATATTTATACTCGCCATTTTTTTGTCAATGGGAGGATACGTACATATAACGAATTAAAATCCATCTCCCGCACGAAAGACTTCCCCTTCTGGTCCTACAGACAACTAAGACACTTTTTCACATCGACCAACGCAAATGACATTTGGACAAGACCACTTACCCCATTCGAAACAATGTACTCCCAGTCCATTCCACGAGGACATTTAATTTCCATGATTTACTCCTTCCTCCAAGACGACTCGCTTCGCCCACAGACGAAAACCTCAAGAATGTCTTGGGGAAAGACCTACAAATCAATTTCTCTGATGATGACTGGGAATCTATCCTTATGTATGCCCACAAGGGGTCATTGAATGTAGCAATTCAAGAGAATGGGTACAAAATAGCCACTAAATGGTATAGAACTCCTGCTCGATTACACCAATTTTCGCCCTCCATTCCCAACATTTGCTGGAGATGTAATAAGGCAATAGGAAACATGTTACACATTTGGTGGGAATGCCCAGTACTTCAACCATTTTGGAAAGATGTACACTCCATTATTACACATGTAACAACCTACTCCCTAAACTTTAACCTGGCCCAATATCTCCTCCATCATTCAACCTTGTCCAAAAAAGTTTACCACAAATCATTAGCAATGCATATGGTGAACGCTGCCAGAGTGTGTATTCCCGTACACTGGCGCTCAATCACTCCCCCGACCATTACAGAATGGCTAACCAGGATTGCAAAGATTGAGGAGATGGAAGAACTGATTTATATATCCCAAGACCGCATCCAGAAATTTACTGCCATATGGGCTTGCTGGACCCATTTTAAAACCACTGATTACTATAGATCCTTCTTTCCGTTCTAAACTCCCTCCCTTTTCTAGCCTAATATCCATGATCGCCATGTCCCGTGGATGCGTCCGTGGGGCCTGAGTCGAGGAGCGGTCCCTCCTCTCTCTCTCTTTATCTGCCTTTTTCTCTTTATCTGCCACCTTTACTTTTCCCTCCTCCTTCTTCTATACTTCCCCCCAACCCCTAACCTTTTTCTTTTACAACCCCCCTCACCCATCCCTTTATATCTTTTGAATTTGGGGCCATACTCCACGTATGACCGTCCTAACGTGCTTGAATCCCCCACCACAGACACTCGAACTTGTTTCCTTACACACAATCAACCCAAGGAACAGGACGGGTATTGGACCTTTTTGTACCAGAGGTACTGAAATATCTTCATATCTTTATACTTTAATCATTACATATGCATTTGTAAATTCAAACGTGTTATAACAATAATCTTTCTGATGTACCAACGTCTAATGAGTGTACTGTTTGATTCTTTATGATACCCTTTCATTGTATTGTACCTGCTACCTTATTCTTTTTCAATAAAATCTTTTTTGTGGAAAAAAAAAAAAAAAGTATGTGAACCCTTTTGGAATGATATGGATTTCTGCACAAATTGGTCATAAAATGTGATCTGACCTTCATCTAAGTCACAACAATAGACAATCACAGTCTGTTTAAACTAATAACACACAAAGAATTAAATGTTACCATGTTTTTATTGAACACACCATGTAAACATTCACAGTGCAGGTGAAAAAAGTATGTGAACCCCTAGACTAATGAGATCTCCAAGAGCTAATTGGAGTGAGGTGTCAGCCAACTGGAGTCCAATCAATGAGATGAGATTGGAGGTGTTGGTTACAGCTGCCCTGCCCTATAAAAAACACACACCAGTTCTGGGTTTGCTTTTCACAAGAAGCATTGCCTGATGTGAATGATGCCTTGCACAAAAGAGCTCTTAGAAGACCTACGATTAAGAATTGTTGACTTGCATAAAGCTGGAAAGGGTTATAAAAGTATCTCCAAAAGCCTTGCTGTTCATCAGTCCACGGTAAGACAAATTGTCTATAAATGGAGAAAGTTCAGCACTGCTGCTACTCTCCCTAGGAGTGGGCGTCCTGTAAAGATGACTGCAAGAGCACAGCGCAGACTGCTCAATGAGGTGAAGAAGAATCCTAAAGTGTCAGCTAAAGACTTACAAAAGTCTCTGGCATATGCTAACATCCCTGTTAGCAAATATATGATACATAAAACACTAAACAAGAATGGATTTCATTATTATTATTATTATTATTATACAGGATTTATATAGCGCCGACAGTTTACGCAGCGCTTTTCATGGGAGGATACCACAGAGGAAGCCACTGCTGTCCAACAAAAAAAAACATTGCTGCACGTTTACAGTTTGCACAAGAGCACCTGGATGTTCCACAGCAGTACTGGCAAAATATTCTGTGGACAGATGAAACCAAAGTTGAGTTGTTTGGAAGAAACACACAACACTATGTGTGGAGAAAAAGAGGCACAGCACATCAACATCAAAACCTCATCCCAACTGTAAAGTATGGTGGTGGGGGCATCATGGTTTGGGGCTGCTTTGCTGCGTCAGGGCCTGGACGGATTGCTATATTAGAAGGAAAAATGAATTCCCAAGTTTATCAAGACATTTTGCAGGAGAACTCAAGGCCATCTGTCCACCAGCTGAAGCTCAACAGACGATGGGTGTTCCAACAGGACAGCGACCCAAAGCATAGAAGTAAATCAACAACAGAATGACTTAAACAGAAGATACGCTTTCTGGAGTGGCCCAGTCAGAGTCCTGACCTCAACCCGATTGAGATGCTGTGGCATGACCTCAAGAAAGCGATTCACACCAGACATCCCAAGAATATTGCCGAACTGAAACAGTTCTTTAAAGAGGAATGTTCAAGAATTACTCCTGACCATTGTGCATGTCTGATCTGCAACTACAGGAAACGTTTGGTTGAAGTTATTGCTGCCAAAAGAGGTTCAACCAGTTATTAAATCCAAGGGCTCACATACATTTTCCACCTGCACTGTGAATGTTTACATGGTGTGTTCAATAAAAACATGGTAACATGTAATTCTTTGTGTGTTATTAGTTTAAGCTTAGATGAAGATCAGATCACATTTTATGACCAATTTGTGCAGAAATCCATCATTCCAAAAGGGTTCACATACTTTTTATTGCAACTGTAGGTATGACTGTCTTAGCCAGGGGGAAGGTGTTAATGTCTTTACCGCCTTTCCCAGGCTAAAATAATGGGCTTTTCTGGGTCACTCCCTCCTATCCTATGTGTTTATAAAAGGGACAAAGGTTTGGATCTCAAGAGCCACCAGTGAGTCTCCGTGGAGTTTTCCACCGAACTCGGCTTGGGGAAATGCATAATGTCATCATGTAAAAGGGTCTGCTGGATCTTGTAATTCCCCCTGAGGAACACCAACTCGTCAGGACACTGTTGTCATGGATTTGCCTCTAATGGACCCTACCAGTTCAGGTATGCTGGCGCAGCCACAGTTAGGATTAGTTAGGGAGAAGACTCTTACCTCAAACTGTTATGCTGAGTCTTATTAGTAAACTCTTGAAACATTGTTCTGCCTAGTCTGAGGTCATTTTAAAGGGGTGTATGAAAGTAAAGTGCACAATACACACCAACACTTGAAGCTTGAGTCAGTTAAAGCACATTGGAATATGTAGTCAGTCTTTTCAAGAGTCAACATGGTTCAGACGAGGAAAAAGTGGTTCTCAAGAGTAACTAGAGACTAGAGAGCAGATCAGCGTCACGGACGCCCTCAGCCTAGTCACCAGGTATAGAAAGCAAAAGGAACAAAGTGCATGCATGATGTGTTCTAGGTGCTGTTCTAGGTGCTGTTACTGGGAGTGAGGTAACAGAGGTACGCTGCATGGGTAAAGTGGGCATCAACGTGGTTAGCTGGAATTTGGCTTATTCACTGTGCACATAGCATTTGTCCCATCTTTATGTTGAGGCCTGAGGAAGGGGCCCTGCGTGGCTCCGAAACATTGTCATATGTGTACCGTGTGACCATGTAAATAACATTTTGGACCCTTCTGAGGAATCCTTGGTGTGCTGATGACATTTATGCTTTCCCTGAAAGTGGTCCAGTCTTGTCACGGGGCATTGATGAGCGCGACACACCAAAGGTACCCCATGTGCATGATGAGTGATTCCACCCATCAGTTTACCAAAGTCTCAATTACACTTAGGGTGCTCAAGTCAAGGTACTCCTAATGTTGTTCAAACTTAATGTTCAATCCAGTGCAGCTCTCCTCAGATCAGGTATTCTTCAAACAACTATATTTTTACACTTGGAAAAATATATGTGTATAATGCTATGTGTAAAGCTGACACAGAAAAGCCTGGCATTATATAACTTTTTTGGACAATTTACTGACTTGTATAAGTAGTGTGTAATTAAAGGGTTAGTTCAGGTGCGCATGCATGACTTCTAACATGGAGGATGTCTTCTGAGTGAGCTCCGGCTCCGTCGCATCTCCAAGACCCCTGAGAAGCTACAAAAGCTACATACAGCGCCGGGATTATGCCTGATTGACTTCTACACCTTTTGGGCACTTCATGGGAAAAATCAGCCAGCAGCAGCACTATAAACCGCTGCTTGGGCCACGTGGAGAGATGAACATGGACTTCTACATTACTAGGCCACAATCCACAGCCTCAATTTCTCCCGCGGACCCCTTCGCTGCAATGGACTCGCTTCTGGGGATGGAGGAAGCTGAAAAACACCCACCAGCTGCCACCCGGAGTCCGGTCTCCACCCCCTCTTCTCCACAGGAGGTTCTCACCCCAGCCATCCTAGATGCCAAACTGGATGCTAAGCTGCAGTTTCTTCTCCAGCAGATCACCCGCACTGTTTTATCGGAGGTGAGCAAATTAGCAGCAGAGCTAAGAGTGGAAATAAATCAAATAGGAAACCTATTGATGCACTTGAATACAAAATGGATGAAATGGTAAATTATGTACAGGCTATTGAGGAAGAAAACCATACCCTTAGACACTCAGTTTCCCAGCTACAATTACAGCAGGAGGACTTGGAAAATAGGGAGAGAAGGCAGAACTTGCGCTGCCAAGGTATCCCTGAAACAGTGGGGGATCCCGTTTTGCGCCCTTATCTCCTGGGTCTTTTTAACACTCTTGTGGATGTAGACTGGCGCCTTGATAGGGCCCACCGCTCTTTGGGTCCAAAGCATCTGGCTGGAGCTAGACCTAGAGATGTTATAGTGAGGTTTCACTATTATGACAGCAAAGAGGCAGTAACCCTGGCCACACGCAATAAATCTCAGCTTGTGTACAAAGGGGCAAAAATACAGATTTTTAGTGACCTCTCCCCATTACCTTGGCTAAACAGGGAAATCTGCGCCCAATCACATCCCACTTGCAACACCATTAAGTCCCATAATTTTGGGGATTCCCCTTTTGCCTCATTGTATCCAAAGATAGCGCCCAGCACAGTCCCTGTGACCTTCAAGAGGGAGAAGCCTTCATAAAAAGTCTCGCCCCCCCCTATACCTGAAGAAGATCTACTACCTCCTCAGGCTCAGGCTCGCCCTGTTCCCACCACCCCTAGTCAGGTCTGGACCCCTGTGAGGAACCAATCGAAGAAACAACTATCAACACCTCAACACCCACGAGCATCCAATCAACCTGCTTGATGTCCCCATAATGAATTTTCAGGCTCATATCTATTTCTGATTCCTCCAAAGTCCAAGAGACTCATAGTTCAGTGCTCTGGACTGAATTTAAATTTAAAATTTACCCAGTGTTTTCTTTGGGGTAATGTTTCTCCCAACCCATGGGGTAATATTGATACGGTCATTACTATCGTACTGACAGTTGTTCCTGTTTTCTTTTTTGCTGACTTTTTTTTCCTTATCAGGATATCTCCTGTCTGACTCTTACAGCTACTGCCAAGTTCATAAGGAGAGTAGATGGACCCCCTCTCTCCTTGGAATCCCCTGGTGTAGGCCCGCATGTGTCCCTGTCTGGCTTCTGAAGCAGGAGTAGCAATCCTGATCAGGAAATTGTGTCCCATTAAGGTTAAAAACACCCATGCGGATCCTCATGGAAGGTTTCTCATCCTAGATTGTGATTATCTGCACTCCTCCTTCACTCTAGTCAACCTATATGCCCCTAACACTGGACAGATTGATTTCCTCAACAAACTTTTTGATTCCCTTCAATACCGCTCTCAACCTTTTATGATTGTTGGTGGGGACTTCAATCTGGTCATGTCCCCCCACTAGAGACAGACAAACTTTGTTTAACACTACCCCCTCGAGGAAGACTACATCCCAAGCTAGCTCATTTCGCAAATGTATTAGGTCCCATCAACTTTTTGACTCATGGAGGATCAAGCACCCTTCCGCTAAGCAATACACATTCTATTCCATGGCCCATAAAATGTATTCCTGCCTTGACCTTTTCTTTATTTCTATCCCATTCATCCCCTCTGTTACTGAATCCGATATATATCCCATTACATGGTCTGACCACGCTTCCATTATGTTAAATCTTATGCTTTCCCAGACCCACACCAGGTCATGCCATTGGCGTTTCAATTATCACCCTTTACAATCTGAGGTCTTACGGACTAAATTGGCAACAAGCCTAAAATAATTCCAACTCAATGTAGGGTCTGTATTTTCCTACACTGTGGGAGGCCCATAAGGCTGTTTTTCGAGGTCAGTGTATAGCAGAGAGTTCTCGTCTGAAAAAAGACAGAAATAGACTTTTGCAGTCCCTGACAGCTGCTCTGGCAACTGCTGAACGGCAGCTGTTGTGCAATCCCACAGTGTTGAAACTTCATAAGGTACCTCACTTAGAGAACAAATTAAATCAGTACAGCTTGGAAGGGCAGCTAAATCCCTACTTTGGACAAAACAAAAATTTTATGAGTATTCTAATAAGCCCCATAGGATACTAGTCAACAAACTACGCCCACATCCTTTTAACTCTTTCCCTGACTTCCTTTTTCAAGCTGATGGGTCTAGAACCCATTGCCCCCAAGAGATGTCCAAAATTTTTGGTAAATTTTACTACAAACTGTACAATTGTCTAACTTCTGATAATAATTTTAATTTAACACAGGGAAAATTTGAGGAATTGTTCTCCGACATAAAGCTTCCGAAACTGTCCACACCAGATCTAGCTAGCTTAAACACAGCCATAACTGCGGAAGAACTCCTAACTATAATTAAAGACCTCCCGTTACACAAATCGCCTGGCCCAGACGGATTACCCTACTTTTACTATAAGTCCTTCCTTGATATATTGTCCCCCCACATGCTGACTCTTTACGATTTCCTACTCAATGGTCAACCCCCTCATCCCCAATTCTCCCACTCCTACATTTCTGTCATCCTGAAACCTGGTAAGGGTCCTTCAACTCCAGATAATTACAGACCCATAGCCCTTTTAAATTTGGATCATAAAATATTTACAAAAATCCTTGCATCCAGACTTTCTAGACTTATCCCTAAATTGATCAATAGAGACCAAGTGGGTTTTGTCCCTGGCAGGCACGCTGGTGTCAACACGCGCTGCACTATAGATTTGATTGATCTCCTTGATAGATCTTCTCGTCAGGACCTTGTCTTAAGTCTAGACGCGCAAAAAGCATTTGACAGACTGAGTTGGCCCTATATGTTCTCCACCATACGTTTGTATGGTTTCAGAGGCCCTTTTTTAAAGGCCTTAGAGGCTCTGTACTCGAAAGTCACAGCTCAAGTTCAGATGTCTTCTTTCCTGTCGCCTGGCTTCCCCATGACAAATGGGACTCGGCAGGAGTGTCCTTTATCACCATTACTTTTTATTTTGTGTTTGGAGCCCCTGGCCGAGTCCATCCGTTTACATGCGGACATTCGTGATGCGACAGGGGGAATATAAACTATTACTGTTTGCAGATGATATACTGCTGACTATCACTAACCCACTGCTATTGCTCCCCTCACTATATAATTTAATTTCCTCCTTTGGTGCCATTTCAGGTTATAAGGTTGACCTCCAAAACTGAGGGCCTTCTGATACATATCCCGCCCTCTTTGCTATCCCAGCTCAGGGACTCCTATCCCTATAGGTGGTGCACAAATTCCCTCAAGTACTTGGGTGTCCTTCTTACCCCCTCCTACTCCTCCCTCTATTCTGTGAATTACCCCTCTCTGATCCTTGACATTAATAAATCTTTACAGAGCTGGACGAAACTCCCCCTATCCCTTTTGGGCAGGATTAACATCCTAAAAATGTCTATTCTTCCTAGGTTACTATACCACTACTTTGAGACACTACCTGTTGCAATTCCCATCCCCCAACTTAAAACACTTCAAAGGAGCTTCCTTAAATTCATGTGGAATAATAAGGCACACCGTATAGTGAGCTTGGTGGTTTTTGCTAAAAGATCCAGGGGGGTTTGGGAGCACCGGATATTGTTAAATATTACTATGCTTTGCATTTAAGGGTCATTGTCTCATGGTCCTCTGTTCAAGCACCTAATCGTTGGTCCGCCATCGAGAAAGCAGTGTTATATCCGGTACACCCATGCTCTTTAACATGGTCTCCCTCTCCCTCCTTGGATCCCATCTATAGGCGCCAATGTACTGCTCCAATAAACTTCACTTTAGCTATTTGCCATAAATGCCTTTAAATCTTCCCTCTTATCTCACCATGCCCTCCCCTCATGAATGTGCTCTTCAACCCATCCATACCAGACAGTCTGTCCCTGGGCAGAGCATTCCCTTGGATAAATGCTTCTTTGTTTCAGCTTCGGAACTTAGTTCACCCAATCTCACGCAGATTGCACAGTTTTGATACTCTGCGTGAGAAATTTGGAATCCCCCCACATCTTTTTCATTTTTATTTACAGATCAGGCATTTCTTTCATTCTCAGTCCCCGCTCTTGATCCTAGATAAACCCTCCCCCTTTAAATATCTGTGTGCTCAGGGCCCCCAACAACTACATCTAGTATCCTCTATATAACATATCCTCCATGAGTCAACCCCTCTCACTGAAAATACACATCTATATATGAGGGGAGATGGACTCATTTAATAGGCAGAACTATTAGCTCACAGTTGTGGGATAGGATCTGGTCTTCCACTTTCAAGTCCTCAAAGTGTGTTCTCCATAGGGAAACGTCCATCAAAGTGCTCATGTTTTGGTACCCCCTGAAGTTATTCACAAATATGATCCCGCACTCTCGGCACATTGCTGGCGGTGTGGGACTGATGTTGGATCTTTATTTCATATATTCTGGCAATATTCTATGATCCAGCCCTTTTGGCATGAAGTAATGCTATTAGTACAAAGGGTGGTGGACGTGTCCCTTCCTCTTGATCCCCTAAATTATCTTTTAGGCCTTTCTTTCTCCGGTGTTACAAAAAAAGATAATAGGCTGATTTCATACATTCTTCTAGCTGCCAAAAGGCTCATCCCATTGTGTTGGCTGTCCAGTGCACCCCCTCCATGGTCTAGACCTTTACAACTAATACCTGAGATTCGGAGGATGGAATATTTGACGGCCTCTGTACGTGATAATATTCTCCAGTTTAATAAACTCTGGGAACCTTGGGATAAATTGGAATATGGAACACCCTCGCTAACCAGTACATCATAATCTATTTTTTCTATGGCCTACACTCTACACATAGGTACCCTTTTTGAGTTTTCTACTCTCTAATGTATACCATAAAATTTCTTCTGTCTTTATATTTGACCTTGGTTATGTCTATTGTTACTTCCTACGAGTTGCCCTTATTTTCTGAAAAAAAGAGGAAAGAAATAAAACTAGGCTCACTTATCTCCTTCCAACCCAGCGCAATGAGTTTCCAAACAGACTAACACATGCTGGCACTGTGATTAATCACAATAAGAGAGAAGTATATAATCTGGCTGCCACTTAAACTAAAAATAAATGAATATGAGATACAACAGCCTGTCACATTAAACAAACAAATGCGAAAAGAAACATAATATCAAAGCGGCGCTCCTGTCAAATTGCTGAGAATTGAAACAATTGCATATAGGGTAAATGCACATAAAGTCGCTAAACATTATATCGCAGATCTGACAAGTGCTGAGAATTGACACAATTGCATATAGGGTAAATGCACATAAAGTCGCTAAACATTAAATCGCAGATCTGACAAGTGGATAGACGTGAAGGTAAAGTTCGTGGCTAGCTTCATAAGTGAATAAAGAAGTGGAGATGGTCGGATATCTTATTTTCTGATATGATTTACAGAACACCCTTGTGCTCTGTATAAATGGACATTTTTATTTGTATCTTTATATCTTTGGTTATAATTCAGATATTTGTATACTCTGCAACATTTCTTTATTCTTGAAAAATTTTCAATAAAAACTACAATTTAAAGGGTAAGTTCACCTTCAAAAAACTTCCTATGTTTCAGATAAGGGGGCCTCTATTAATTACTTCCAGACCAGCTGCCGCAGTTGTACTGTGAAAGGTTGGCTTCCCTGCGCGAACCTTCATCATTGTACATCACCTGCTTTAAGGCGAAAAGGGGTCGCATGCCGGAGCCGAAGAGCAGACCACCCGCGATCGCTCTACAGAGAGCCAGAACGGGGATCTGTCAATGTTAACTGACAGATCCCCGTTCTGTCAGGGGAGTAGAGAGAGATCTGTTGTTCCTAGTGATTAGGAACAGCGATCTCTCTCCTCCTCTAGGCGGTCCACTCCCCCACAGTTAGAAACACCTCCTTAGGGAACACTTAACCCCCTGATCACCCCCTAGTGTTTACCCCTTACTAGTGTTAACCCCTTCCCTGCCAGTGACATTTATACAGTAATCAGTGGCTATTTTTAGCACTGATTACTGTATAAATGTCAGTGGTCCCAAAAAATGTCAAAAGTGTTCGATCTGTCCGCCGCAATGTCGCAGTTCCGCTAAAAATTGATGATCACCACCATTACTATTAAAAAATAAATTAATTTAAAAAAAGCCATAAATCTATCCCCTATTTTGTAGGCATGTGCACACTGAAATATTTTGTTTCGGAATTTCGTTTTCGTCCGAAAAATAATATTATTTAGTTACTCCCGAAATTCATTTTTATTTATTTTGTTTCGTTTAAAAAAATGCATTCGTCCGAAAATCCGATATAATTAAGGTCAAATCTGTCATTGAAGGCTTATGGTGTCTGTCAAATGTTCTAAGAAGATTCGACGTAGCAGCTAAACTGTACGATGCCGCAATCGTGCATTTCCGGTCGAATGTTCCGCCTACAACCTATAGTAGAATTCTAATGTTGGAAGACACTAGTAATAATTAAGTAATAAATATATATTAATTATTATTTCTAGTCAACCAAAATTAGACTTCTTCTATAGCCTATGGGCGGAGCATTTGACCATAAATGTCCGCTCACGGCGACTGCTTCGTCGAATCTTTATGTCAAATCTTTTCTCTCTATATCGAATAATCTTGGACTAATAGAGTTAGGTTAGGCACATTCAACCTTTTTTGCTATTGTCTCTATAATGTCAAATCTTTTCTATGTCAAATCTTTTCTCTCTATGTAGAATAATCTTGGACTAATAGAGCTAAGGTTGGGCACATTCGACCACAGGTTCGATGGACACAGATCGCTATTGTCAGCGTCATGTCGAATCTCCTATCTATATCGAACTGTTGTTGCAACGAAAAGGAAAGTAAAGCATTTGTTTATGTCGGATCTTTCGGTTTTCGGATTCTGCACATTTATTATCATTTGTTAAAACGATAACGAAAATACACGAAATTCGGACGAAAATGCATTCGGACGAAAACGAATGCACATGTCTACTATTTTGTAGACACTATAACTTTTGTGCATACCAATCAATATATGCATAGTTACATAGTAGATGAGGTTGAAAAAAGACACAAGTCCATCAAGTCCAACCTATGTGTGTGTTATATGTCAGTATTACATTGTATATCCCTGTATGTTGTGGTTGTTCAGTTTTTTTAAACTATCAAAGCTCCACCTGTGGAAGGGAATTTCACATCCTTGCTGCTCTTACGCTATAGAACCCTCTACACAATTTAAGGTTAAATCTCATTTCTTCAAATTTTTATGAGTGGCCATGTGTCTTATTAAAATCCCTTCCGCTGAAAAGTTTTATTCCTACTGTGGGGTCACCAGTGTGGTATTTGCAAATTGAAATCATAAACACTCTCAAGCGTCTCTTCTCCAGAGAGAATAAATTCAGTGCTTGCAACTTTTTTTCATAACTAATATCCTCCAGTCCCTTTAATAGCTTTGTTGTCCTTCTTTGTACTCGCTCCATTTCCAGTATATCCTTACTGAGAACTGGTGCCCAAAACTGGACAGCATACTCCAGGTGAGGTGCGACGAGAGTCTTGTAGAGCGGGAGAATTATTGTTTTATCTCTGGAGTTAATGCATGCCAATATTCAGTTTGCTTTGTTAGCAGCAGCTTGGCATTGCATGCCATTGCTGAGCCTGTCATCTACTAGGACCCCCAGGTCCTTTTCCATCCTACATTTCCCCAGAGGTTCTCCCCCTAGTGAGTAGATTGCATTCATATTTTTGCCACCCAAATGCATTATTTTTTTTTGAAAACTGACCATTTTTATTGATTTTCCAAAGAAAAAAACTTCAGCGTAAAGTTTAATGCCCCGTACACACGGTCGGACTTTGTTCGGACATTCCAACAGCAAAATCCTAGGATTTTTTCCGACGGATGTTGGCTCAAACTTGTCTTGCATACACACGGTCACACAAAGTTGTCGGAAAATCTGATCATTCTGAACACGGTGACGTAAAACACGTACGTCGGGATCATGAACGGGGCAGTAGCCAATAGCTTTCATCACTTTATTTATTCTGAGCATGCGTGGCACTTTGTCCGTCGGATTTGTGTACACACGATCGAAATTTCCGACAACGGCTTTTGTTGTCGGAAAATTTCATATCCTGCTCTCAAACTTTGTGTGTCGGAAAATCTGATGGAAAATGTGTGCTGGAGCCTACACACGGTCGGAATTTCCGACAAGGTCCTATCACACATTTTCCGTCGGAAAATCCGACCGTGTACGGGGCATAAGACTACACGCATTGTTATAGAAAAAATTTATCTGGCAGGTAGTCAACATACATTTTGGCCAGTGGAAAATTTTGGTAAAGACATGCAGAACATACATCCAGTAACAGTTTGTGGAAATATCATATTAGTTAAGAAGGATTCAAATTCTTTGTGGTACAACAGAGTCTAATCTGCAAAAGTGCGTGTGAACTTATGAAGGAGAAGAAGAGTATAGTGAGAAAGATGAGAAAGATAGGGAGAGTCGGAAGAAAAAAAAAAGGGGGGGGGAAACGGGATAGAGAGTAGTGAGGGGGAGAGGATAAGAGAGGCTCCGCACCACTTGAGGGGGGGGACCAGCCATGAGTGTAAGCGACCCCTGCAAGGTCAAGGGTCACAGGATATCAGGTTGTAGGGGTCTCCAACATAACCCACGGCTCCCACACTCGATTGTGTTTATCAAGATTATCATTTAAGGAGGCTGTCAGGTATTCCATTCTTTTAATGTCCCTGATCCTGGAGAGCAGTTCAAACAGTGAGGGGGGTTCCCTCTTTTTCAATTTCAGGGCCACCAAACACCGTGCTGCTTTTAGCACTTGGACTAAAAGCTTTTTAGACAATTTAGAGAAAGAGGGGGGTGGGAGGCCTAAGAGAAAAGTTTTCAGATTGAAGGGCACCCCGGTACCAAAGATGGATTGGAGTAATGAGTGTACCATATGCCAATAAGGGACGATAAGAGGGCAGGTCCAGTAGGTATGATATAGCATCCCCCTAGCTTTACAACCAGCAGCGGGGGTCGGCAGAGGGGTATATGGAGTGGAGCAGGTCAGGGGTTTGGTACCAATGAAATAAAATCTTATATTGATTTTCTTTATAGAGTGTACAGATGGAGCTCTTAGAGGCCTGTGACCATATGAGCTGCCACGTATTCAGGGGTATATCCTCACCCAAGGCCTGCTCCCACTTACGCATGTCGTCCAGTTGGCGACAGATCCGTGGTCAGGAGCCGATAGGTGCGCAAAATCATACCTTTAGGGGACGAGCCCTCTAGACATATTTTTTCAAATTCGGATATTGAAGATTTTTTACCAAAGATTGCGCATAATGGCGTATTTGTAAGTAGCTAAAAAAAGCCAGTCTGGGCAAATCAAAGGTAACTTGTAGATCCTGAAAGGATCGCAAGGTTCTGGTTCTGGTGTCCACCAATTGACCATAGCGAAATAGGGCCTTATCCATCCAAAAGTGAGACATCTGGGAGGTCAAGCTATCCGGGATATTGGGTGTAAATAGAAATGAGGTGGCCAGGGAGGAAGTGGTGGTAAGCCGGCACGTTGATTTTGCGCGCCGCCATAACGTTCGCAAGAGTGCCATTGGTCATAAGAGCTGTAACCCACTGGGCGACACATCCGAATTCCACAACATGGAATTCAGGTGAACGGGGGCCGACCATAGCTTCTCAATTTGTGTCCATCAGTTATAGGCATGAAGAGTGCACCAAGAGGCTAAGGGGAAAGCTGGGCAGCTAGATAATACTTAGCTATGTAGGGGAATGCAAGGCCGCCTTGATTGCGGGGAGTGCACAAGACCCATCTAGCGATCTGAGGCCTCTTATAATTGCAGAAGAAATTTATCAGATCGCCCTGGAGTTTCTTAAAGTGCGAGGTTGGAATGGGGATGGGCAGTGTCTCAAAGAGTTATAAAAGTTTAGGTAAAATTGTCATCTTTATGGTCGCAAGGCGTCCAAAAAGAGAAAGCTTTAGAGATTTCCACTTGGCCAGAGAGGCCCTAATGGAGGTGTATAGTTGGGGGAAGTTGGCTTTGTAGAGAGTTTCGTATGTGGGTGTGAGGTGGACACCGAGGTATTTCAAGGAAGAAGTTTTCCACGCATAATTAAATGTTTGTGAGAGTGCCGATAGTGTCTGGTGGGGTATATTGAGGGGGAGGGCTTCCATCTTTGATTGATTCATTTTGTATCCTGAGATGGCGCTGTATCGATCTAGCTCTACATGTAGATTCAGGAGGAAAACATGGGGTTGTGTGAGGGTAAGCAAAACATCGTCCACAAATAAGGATATCTTAAAGTCTCTGATACGGACATGGATGCCGTGAATGTTTGGATTCTTTCTGATATGGGCTGCTAGGGGCTCGATACTTAGGGCTTAGAGTAGAGGGGACAGTGGGCAGCCTTGTCGGGTCCCGTTAGTAATCCGGAAAGTGGAGGAAGAGGCAAATTGGGTTCGAACTAGAGCCAAGGGGGATGAGTATAGGTGAGTTATAGCTTGAAGGAAAAGGCCCTTAATACCGATCCGGTGGAGTTTTGCAAACAGGAAAGGCCAGCTTAGCCTATCGAAGGCCTTCTCCGCATCTAAACTAAGAAGCAGTGCCTCCATTCTCTTCCTGTTTACAACCTCCACGAGGTCAATGACTCGCCTAGTGTTATCCCCTGCCTGGCGAAGGGGAATAAATCCCACTTGATCCTTGTCGATTAGTGACGGCATGAAGTTGTTTAACCTATTTGCCAATAGCTTTGTGAAAATGTTTAGGTCTGTATTAAGGAGTGCAATAGGCCTATAATTGGAACATAGTGTATGGTCCTTTCCCGGTTTGGGGATCAATGTGAGGAAGGAGGTCTGCATGTCTCTCGAGATAGTTGTGTCAGACAAGAATGAGTTGAACAGGGTTATGACGTGGGGTAGAAAAGTTTTGTAATAGAGGTAAGGAACACCTTGGGGCCCGGGAGCCTTATTATTCGGTAGAGATTTAATCGTGTCGGTTACTTCCTCTTCAGAGATAGAGGAGTTGAGGCTAGTTAGAGCACAGGAGGAGAGAATAGGGAGATCACAGTCTGCTAGGTAGGAATGGATGGCCTGAGATAAGACGGGTTGTGTGGTACACTCAGGTCATTGTCAAATAGTAGTCGTGAAAGAGTTGGGCAATTTTAGAGGGGTGGGATTGAAGACTGCCGTTTGCATCCTTAAGAGGGGTAGATGATGAAGCTGCTGCTTGTTCATGAAGTTGTCTTGCTAGAAGCATATGTATTAGCTTTGTCATAATAGGTCTGTCGTAGCCTGAGCAGTGCTTTCTCTGTCTTACCCAGGTCGATATCCCTTAGTCCAGCCCTGGTGCTTATAAGTTCCCTACGGATGGTTAGGGACGGAGAGGAAAGCAGTTGTGATTCTAAGTGTCTGAGTTTGTCTAATAACAGTCGGTGGGCTGCATTGGCGTTACGTTTTAGGGCAGTGGAAAGTGATATGCACTGGCCTCTAAAGACCGCTTTATGACCTTCCCACAGGGAGGCGGAAGACACCTCAGGGGAGCTGTTCTCTGCAAAGTATAGTTTCAGGGTTTGTTCCAATTCCGTTCTGGAAGGGTCATGCTTGAGCAAAAACTCATTCAGGCGCCAATGGCAGGCTCTAAAGGATCCCTGGGAGAGTGCTAGGGATAGTTTAATTGGGACATGGTCAGATCATGAAATGGCTTGGATATTCAAGCCTGTACAGGCTCTCAAGGTTGGGGCGTTGACAAAAAAGTAGTCTAGAAGCAAGTGGGACTTGTGGGGATGGGAGTAGAAGGTGAATTGTTTAGTTGATAGGTAGGTGGTGCGCCAGGTGTCAAATAGGGCATGCCACCTGGTTAGTTGGCGAAAGAGGGTGGATTTCCTATCAGCTGCCGAGGAGATTTTCCCACGCCCTATGGAGTGTTTGTCTAGGCATAGAGAGTAGGTCAGGTTAAAGTCTCCTCCAATGACCAGATATTGATGGGAGGCCGCAAATAGTCGCTTATATACTTTGGACAAAAAGGAGTTTTAATTGGTATTCGGGGCGTAAATGTTACAGAAAGTAAGGTTAGTTCCCTTCCAGGAACCTCGTAGGATGAGATAGTGTCCGATCAGAGTATAGGGATTGTAACTGGAAGGGGGAACCTTGTCTAAAAAGGATTGCTACTCCCACACGCTTATGTAGGTTAGATGCCAGGTATATTTGAGGGAAGTGTTTAAGAGTGAATGTCATGGTGCCGGTTTTGGCGAGGTGTGTTTCTGAATAAAAATTATATCCAGACCGCTTGAACTCTCGCAGGGCTAAGCTTCGCTTAACATGTCAATCATGGTGGATAGAGTGAGGGGAGGAGCAATAGCTTACCCAGCGGACTTGGTGGTGTCAGGGGGGCTGCAGGCTGGTTCCCCGGGGTGATTTCGGATCGTAGATTCAAGAACCTGTCGGTAGAATCTGAGCTCTGAAGGTGGTGGGCGTTCAGTAAGTTGGAGAGTGGAAGAGAAAGAGAGGGAAAGAGCCCAGAATAGGAGAAGAGAAGGCATGAAAGAGACATAACATTTAGTACAAAATCAAATCCGGTTAACAATTCACAGTATATCCCACCTAAAAAAGGTGGCGGGATGGAAATCTCCGAAAGGCTCCTCCCGATGGGCGGGGGGCAAAAAAACCCCTGTCAGTCAAAATGGAACCGGGAACCATTCAGAGAGCCCCTGGGGGTAGAGGTGGTAGACCCAGGGAGGGACTGTCCCTCTCCCAGACCTGCCTGCAATTGCAGTTAGAAATGAACCTGCAGTTATGAAGTGGTATTAGCTGTAACTTATAACTATAATCCAAGAACGACTGATTGAATTGTTTGCTCGGGGGAATCAAAAAAGAAAGGGAAGGGGTGAAGTCCAGCAGCCTCAAAATTTGGGGCAGATGAGTCCCCTGGTCCGGTACTCCAAAAGAGAGTATCTGGGGGGGGGGGGAGGTCATGCCGGGCATGCTTCAACATCCCAATGAGCAATGGGAAAGGGAAAGAGAAGGGAGGTTGGAGGGAAAAGTGGAAGAGGGGAGGACAGGGGGGAGGAGAGGTGGAGGAAGGGAGGTGGGGGTTCACCTGTAGTCACGAGAGCTCCATTGGGTGCCTATAATCATAATAGTACATGAAGTGTGACCATAAGTATGCACTCTAATTAGGTAAACCCAAGCATTTGGATGAAGAAACTAGCAGGCCCCATCCAGGAGCGTTGTGGGGAAGGAAGGGTGGTACGAGCCAGTCAGCAAGTCACCAATATGAGGAAGGCCTCCGGAGGAGCGGAGATTCACCCCTGCTGAGGCGGCGGAGGGGGGCCAGAGGAATGTGGCCTCAGGCGCTTCCTTCCGGTAACTTGAATCCAGGGATCTTGGTGCAGTGAAGGGACGGTAGGGGGTCCCAGCCGGAAGTAGGTGGAACCGGAATGTCCAGTTCTCTGCAAAATGATTGGAGGTCTTCTGGGTATCGGAGGATGGTGGACCTCCCATCTCTTTTTGCAGTGAGGCTAAAGGGGAAAAGCCAGTGATACCAGAAATCATGTTCTCTTAGTGAGGTGAGGAGTGGTTGCAGGGAGCGCCGTTGCTGGAGAGTGATCCATGACAAATCCGAGAAGAGCTGAATGGGGGCGCTGTCAAAGTCTTTAGTGCGCATGTTGCGCGCTTTTCTAATTATTTCCTCTTTAAGGGTGTAGTTGTGTATCCTACAAATCATATCTCGGGGTCTGGACACTGGTCCACAGGGGTGAAGGGCACAATGAGCCCGGTCCAATTTGACTCTTTGATGTTCTGGGCGGCCCAATACATTGTTGAAGATAGCTTGTAAGGTAGAGGGTAAATTTTCATCCTGGGTTGCCTCTGGGAGACCACGGACCCTGATGTTGTTGCGCCTGCCCCTATTGTCGAGGTCCTCAAGGTGGCGTTGGAAGTCCCTGAGGGGACTTGTGAGTCAAGGCTGGCATGTATTTGTGAGAGTTTGTGCTTGGTGTAGCAGGCACATTCTTCCAGAGATGTGACTTTAGCAGATAGATGATGGAGGTCAGTACGAAGCATGCTGATCTCAGATCTACAGGTGTCACGTACTTCCTGAATGAGCATGCGGAAGTCCTGTTTTGTGGGCATGCATAGGATATAGTCCCACCAGGAAGTATACGCCTTGGGTTCTGTGTCAGAGTCCGTTGCAGTGTGGGCATAGGTGCCTTGCGCTAGGGCTGAGTAAGATACTGGTATGAGGCAATCTCCCTGGGATGGTTGGAGAGGGGTGGCAGTTTTAAACTTGGTCTGCTTGGAAGAGCATTGTGAATGAGCCCCCTGAAGCCCTGGTGAGTGTGGGGCTTGTGGGGGTATATGGACCTGAGGTGGATCCCTCTGATATGGAGAGGAGGGAGCTCTGTCCCTGTGAGCCTGGGATCGCTGTGGCAGAGAATGAGGATCCCATTCAGGGATAGAGGAGTCCCAGGAGGAGGATGGCTGGGCGGTGTGTACAGATGGGGATGGCTGGAGCCCCACGAGGCAGGAGGGAATGGCTGCGAGAGGCTTTCTAGTAAGTGTCCTCCTGAGGGAGCGTCATGGTTGGGCCCATTACACAGTCATCTTACCATATCCTGGGTCCTTTTACCATCCATCTTGTTCCCCCAATGTGTGGCCAATCGTTCCCGCCCCCAGCTGTATGGCCCCGTAACCCCCTACCTAGCCTGCCCGTTTACTCTGGGGCGGGATGTGGTGGGGGGACTACACCGAGTTGGGTTCACCCGCCTCAACCCCGGAGGAGATCAAGCTATCTGGGTTATGTGCGTTCAAACCTAGCAGGTATGGGTATATACCCATGAGATATTCTATAGGTAAAGTACCATTATTATATTTAATCCTATTTCCTAGCTGGAGAGCCCATTGTACTAATTATATTTGATGTAGGTCCATCCATTCATTCAATCTCTATTTTTATTTATTTTATAGCATCCTACTCCTGATGATTGGCTTTAAACACCATGAAACGCGTCCATACTCAAGGGTGCCAGGTTTACAGCCTGTATTATCATGAATTCATTTTATAATATTTTATAATATGTATTGTTAATTATCACATTATGTATAATATCCTTCATTATTGCTTTTTGTACCTATTATGACCTTTTTATGTATGAACATTAAATATGTGACTATTGTGCATTGAATATGTGTATATCGTGCCTATATTGTACACAAGAACTATTTAGTTTGTTCATTATAGGGACTACCCTTCGGGGACCGGTTATAATTAATAGTATAATATCCCTTACCCACAGGGACACACCCCATTTAACGTCCCGCATCCGTTTCATTTATTTTGTTTCTTGGGAAAAAAATAAGACGTTGTTTCATTAAGTGGTGTGTTTGTTTTCATAGCTAACCTTATATTATTTTGCTATCAACAGTAACATTATCAGAGTTTTAATAGACTAGCTAACTATAGCAATAGACAAATTAATACATATATGGAATGCATACAGGGAATCCGTAACCACCCTTGGATATGATATTTATTTTATACTATTTATTTCAATTGGCACCCCAGAAGGCGTGTGAAATTTATTTCTGCACAGGATCCAAACCCTAATGTATTTTTGTCTTGAGTCCCTATAAGCTAAGGAATCAACTACACCTAGAACTGAAAGCCTTCTCTACTGCCAACAATCGGATCATGTGTACAAGGCTTTAAGGTTTGACCTCATATTATATGGTTTTAGTAAATCTGAAGATAAAAATCTGCAGAAAATCTAATAGTCTGTATGGGTTGTAAAGCCTCGTACACACGATCCTATTGTTAGCAGGGGATTGTGTGATGACAGACTGTTGGCCTAAAATCCGACCATTAGTAAGCTCCTTCAGACAATTGTCCAATTTTCGGCCAACAAATGTTGGATAAATTTTCGGCGGACATTGGTCTGTTGTCAGATTCTCGTATCATCTGTACACAAGTCTGTCACATAAAAGTCCAAAGAACAAAGATGCATGCTTTGAATCAATGCTCACCAAACACAACAAAAGTAGAAGGTGCCCAAAGGATGGCGCTCAAGAGCTGAAATTCCACGTAGTACGTCACTACGTTCGTGTTTGTTGGCCGACAATTGTACGCCGTTAGTATGCAAGACAAAATCCAGGCAAACAAAAGTCTGACGCTCTGTTGGCCAACAAGTCGATTGTGTATACGAGGCTTTAAGCTCGATTCACATCTATGCATGTTGCTTTTGATCGTTTCTGCAGTGCTTTTTGCGGTGCTTGCCGCATTTTTCGACCCCCCTTTTTATTGCGATTTTGCCGCAATTCGCGTATTTTTTTACACTGTATATAGCTGAATGCTAAGGAGGGGGCAGGGAAGCCGGCCGCCGTGTCCTTAACAACCGATGAGTCATCAGCTGTCAGCGGGCTTCCCCGCTGACAGCTGAATATAAAAAGAGAATTAACGGTTAAAAAAAACTGTGAAAACCTTGGGTCTAGTATGGATTCACCTCCCTCATGCCAAAATCCATACCAGACCCTTATCTGAGCATGCAGCCCGGCAGGCCAGGAAAGGGAAAGGATGAGCAAGCACCACCTCTCCTGAACCATACCAGACAATATGCCCTCATATGGGGGGGTGGGTGCTTTGGGACAGGGGGGCTTTGCACCCCCCCTTAAAGCACCTTGCCCCATGTTGTTGAGGACAAGGGCCTCTTCCCGACAACCCTTGCCCAGTGGTTGTCGGGGTCTGTGGGGGGGCTTATCGGAATCTGGAAGCCCCCTTTAACAAGGGGACCCCCAGATCCTACCTCCCCCATGTGAATGGATATCGGATACCATGCCCGGGGCATGATAGGTCTGTGATGTCACGAGGGGATGGCGCCTCCAGATGACGTCATCCAATGGCCACGCCCCCATCATTATCTAAGAAATGCTTGACATCGGCACGGACAGATCAGAGGGATCGGAGGAAGGTCGTCAACGGGAGCGGCAACAGAGGAAGAAGAACACCGGACAAAGAAGACAGGAGAAAGAAGAAGACCGGAAGAAGAAGGAGAAGACCGGAGCGAGAAGGAAAAGACTGGAGGAAGAAGCAGGAGAAGCCCAGAAGGAAAGAAGAAGACATTTTTAATAAAGGCCTTGTCAAAAACTGTCTATTGTGTTTTGTCACACTAAACTACTTTTTTTTGGTGAATAGGTAGGGGTACAATATACCCGATACCCATTCACATGGGGGGTGGGACCTGGGGACCCCTTGTTAAAGGGCTTCCAGATTCGGATAAGCCCCCCACCCGCAGACCCCGACAACCACTGGGCAAGGGTTGTTGGGAAGAGGCCCTTGTCCCCATCAACACAGGGCCCCCCGTCCCAAACCACCCCCCATGTTGAGGGCATGCGGTCTGGTATAGTTCGGGGGTGCTCGCCAGGCTGCATGCTCGGCTAAGGGTCTGGTATGGATTTTGGGGGGGCCACACCATTTTAAAAAAAATTGGTGTGGGCCGGTCCCAAGGGCCTGGTATGGACCTGGGGGGACCCCACGCTTTTTTTTTCACAATTTTTTTTTTAGCCGGTGTCTTGCCGAGAAAGTTCCCTCGGCGGATAAGTTCCCCCCTGTACTGCGCAGGCGCAGCGCCTGCGCAGTACGAACTACTGTCAGCCGCCGGAAATAGCCGAAGCTCAAACTCTTCAATCAGCTGTACACGGCGCCTGTGCCCTAGGTCCAGTTTCCTTCCCCACTGTCCAAGTGGACCTAGAGGGGGAATAAAAAAGAGCCGAGCGAAGCGAGGCCGTGCCTGAAGCGTGGCGAGCGAAGCGAGCCCACGAGGGGTCCTCTTACAGGCGCCGTGTACAGCTGATTTTCAGCTATTCCACTTCGGCTATTTCCGCCGGAGGGGGGAACTTATCCGCCGAGCGGAACTTTCTCGGCAGAACACCGGCAAATCTTTTTATTTACATTTAGCTCATTGGATGTTAAGGACATGGTTGGCGACCCCCTCCTTAGCAACCAGCATATACAAAAGAAAAGAAATAGCAAAATGCAACAAAATCGCGGTAAAAGCGTTTGTCCAAAAACGCAGCAAACACTGCAAAAAGCACTGCAGAAACGCTCAAAAGCAACATACATAGATGTGAATCAAGCCTTAGTCCCTGAAAAGCTGCTACTTCCGGTTGTAGGTATTTTAAAAGCCGCATTTAGATTACCCTGAAATGTACCATCTCGCACAGTACGTTTGTCCTGTGTAATTTCTTGAATTCCATGATGCATTGCTGTTCTCTATCTCTCTCCCTGCACACTCTGCACTCCTCTCTGATGCCCCCTCCCCATCAGCACTAGAGCAGAGCTTGTTCACAGCTACACTCATTGAGTTTCCCTGCTTCTCTATATCTACATCTCTAGTAATTACCCCTTATCTATACAGGCAATGATAAAGTCACTTTACAACCCCAATGAGTGGTAAAGAGAGGAGAGGGGTGAGAAAGGAAGGAAGAGAGGAGAGAGAGACAAGTGTGTGTGCGTGTGTTCAAGGTGGGACACCTCTGCCGTGCCTTTCACTTCCTTTAGGGCACTTTCACACTGGGGCGGGGGGGACGTTGGCGGTAAAGCTTTACTGTTGTTTTAGCTGCACTTTTTGGCCCCTAGCAGGGTGCTTTTAACCCCCGCTAGCGACCGAAAAAGGGTTAAAAGTGCACGCAAAACGTCACTGCCGAATCGCTTTGCGCGGCACTTCTGCAGCGTTGACCATTGATGGCATGGGCGTTTTAAGAGTGGTGTATTCACCGCTCCTGCAATGTCCCAAAGAGGCTGTTTGTAGGACTTTTTTTCCAGTTTTGCAAGCACAACGCCTCCCCTGCCACCCCAGTGTGAAAGCCGGAGTGCCTTCACACTGGGGTGGCAGGGGAGGTGTTTTTCAGGCGCTTTACAGGCGCTATTTTTAGCCTTTTTGCACCTAAAAAATGCCTCAGTGTGAAAGTAGCCTTAGAGATTCACATCCAATGTGTTACTCATGCTTCCACCAGATATGTAACAAAAAATTGGAGATGCAATCTCAGTTTCTGTTCAAAAGAATTTTACTTCAATCTTCATGCATCTACAAGACTGCACAGTTTCGGACAGGAACTCCATCCTTCATCAAGTTGCATGTGTAGTGTTCCACATACTGATCAACTTTTATTGGCTAATACATGTAAGCCACCCAGGAGAGCATACAAGTGTGTCCCTTCACCAATCTCCTCCTCCAATCTCCAATCAACCAGTCCTCCGCACGGGCGCCGCCCCCTCTCTCCAGTCACCCCCCTCTGTGTATAATGGATAGATTCATGCATTGCATGAATCTATCCATGGCCACCTAAACCACCCCCTATTCAGGTGACCGGCCCCTTTTCGGATGCCGGGCACCTGAATTTAAGCGGCGGGGGTGTATTCTTGAAGCACCTGATTAGAGCCGTAGGCTTTAATAGGCTTAAAGAAAGGTGAACTGTGGGCGCAAAGCATTGAGCTCGCAGTTCACCCAGGTGTGTCAGTAGAGAAGCCTGCTGACAGCTGATGAGTCATTGATTTTTAACCACTTAAGGACCGAGCCTCTTTCTGAGATTTGTTGTTTACAAGTTAAAAACTGTTTTTTTTTGCTAGAAAATTATTTAGAACCCCCGAACATTATGCATTTTTTTCTAAAATCCTGGAGAATAAAATGGCAGTCATTGCAATACTTTCTGTGTATTTGTGCAGCAGTCTTACAAGCACACTTTTTTGGAATAAATCCTCTTTTTTGAATTAAAGAATAAGACAACAGTAAAGTTAGCCCATTTTTTTATGTTGTGAAAGATAATATTATGCCGAGAAAAATGATACCCAACATGTCACGCTTCAAAATTGTGCACACTCATGGAATGGTGACAAACAATGACCCTTGAAAATCTCCATAGGCGCCGTTTAAAAAATTCCACAGATTGCATGTTTTGAGTTACAGAGGAGGTCTAGGGCTAGAATTATTGCTCGCTCTACCGATCGCGGCGATACCTCACGTGTGTGGTTTGAACACCGTTTTCATATGCGGGCGATACTCACGTATGCGTTTGCTTCTGCATGCGAGCTTGGCGGGACGGGGCACGTTTAAACATTTTTCTTTTTCTTATTTATTTTACCTTTTATTTTTTATTTTTACACTGTTCTTTTTAAAAAAATTTATCACTTTTATTCCTATTACAAGGAATGTAAACATCCCTTGTAATAGAAAAAAAGCATGACAGGACCTCTTAAAAGACCTCAGTTCTCATATTTACACTAAAATGCAATTAAAAATAAAAAATTGTCATTTGAATTTTTTTTTTTAAATGGCTCTTTAAGATCTATAGAGAAGTGTTATCTCCATTCCAAGTCTCATCTCATACTTGTCTCCATACCGAGGAAGGAGAAGGATCCGATCGCCTCCACCGCTACCGATGGCTCCGGTAAGCGGCGGAGGGCACCGGAGAGCGGCGGGGGGGCCCTATCCCGCCGTCGATAAAAGTGATCTGGCAGTGAATCCGCCACAGAGACCACTATTATCGGAAACCGGACCGCCTGCTGAAGAAGAGGATACCAGGGTTATGGCAGCTAGCTGCCTTCATAACAAAGATATCCCTCTTCAATGTTAGGACGTATATCGGCGTGCGGCGGTCCGGGAGTGGTTAAGGACGCGGCCGGCGGCTTCCTGGCCCAATGCTTAACAACCAGCTATTCTTCACACAGAATTCGAATTGGTTGATCATTTTTCGCCAGTTCGGAATTCGAATCGTTCTGAAAATTTGAAATTTGTTAGAAAATTAATAAACAAAATGAAATTTAATGAAAATGAAATGAGACAAATTCCGAAATGACACTAAACAAATTCTGAAACAAAACAAATTTAGTAACATAACGAATATATTTCCGAAACAAAATAAAACAAATTTTTCCGTTCTGCACATGTCTACAGCTCACCTTAAACAACACATTATAAAAGTTTGGAGAATTATATAATAGCAGCATCATACAACGTTCAGTACATTACTTTTTTGCGTTTAGTTTCATTGTCATTCATATACCAGTTACACCTGACAGGAAAGCAAAGAAAAGATATTCAACTATCACAAAAATTTGGATCTGAAGATAGATATGGCTCTTCCCTTAGGTTTGTAAGATTATCATATGTCAGTACACACAGTACCCCGAAAGACAAGCAGTCTGGCTTCCATTCCAAGTATTCTTCATCATTTTTTACAGAACAAATATGTTCAGAAATATGCAAAGACTTTTAAAAATGCTCTCAGAGGGCTTTTCTTCCTTTTTCAGTTTTTTTCTATGGTTACGCATAGGAAATCAATGGTCTCTGTATTTCATAACTGCACACTCTATGACATACCTTTCCTGGTACCAGTGGCAGTGCTGGGCCTGGTGATTGGTGGATAAGTATAGGCATCAGATTGTGACTGTGCAGGGTAAAGGAGTGAGTCTTACATGTTTTTTTATGGATGGGTTTGGTTTAAAGCCCACCACAACCATGTATTTTTTTATTTTATTTTTTTAGTTATGTCAGATTTTTATTGCGATTATATACAGCCAGTATACATGGCTGTATACTATCATTCTAAATGGAGAACCATGGCCTTAAATTTGGACTGACAAAAACTCCCTCTTCGGGATCTAGTAAAAGTTACCTTTTAACCAAAGTATATATGTGACAGGGTTAGCACATGCAGGTATCCAGGATGGGGGATCAGATCAGTTGGCTGGACTTTAAGGAATCAGGACCCAGATTGAATATGGTTATAATAAGTTTATTAATCCAAATGACACACTTTCAATACCAACACCAGTAAACCATAAAAAAAGTTAATAATATAATAATAACCTATGTACAAACTGGACAGAGCACACACGAGCAAGACAGGACGGAAACAGGAGACAAGGGGAGCAGGCAGCCAGGTACTGGGAGCAGGAAGCAGGGTACAGGGGGCAAGTCTCAGGATCAGGGTACAAGGATCAGGCTCAGACAGGGAGATGCTTTGTAGGAAGAATACCAAAGCCCTGAGCCACAGTTAAGGGTGGGCTTATTTACCTCCAGCAGTCCACATCAGGTGCAGCCTAGTTCATTGTATAGTCCAGCTGCTGGAAAACACCTCCTGGTGGCCCCCAGAGCTATGCCCCTTGATTCCAGGAACAACAGTGTCACCAGCAGGTGACCCAAGTAATAAAACAGGTCCTGACAGTCCCCCCCTTAAGGAGCGGCCTCCGAACGCTTTATTCTGCCTTTACCCACAAAAGTCCATGTGGATGCAGCATAAGTCCAAAAAGGTTTAACCTCCATGTCTGTGGACTTTCTTGCACCCTTCAGGCCAGAGTCTTTTATTCTGCTGAAAGGCATGCCACCGAGTCTCGGTGGCGGCTGGTGCTCAAAATTTTTTGGGGGGGCGCAAACAAACTGAAATATACTGAAAAAAAACATCAATTGCAGCCTCACTGTTCAATTAATTGCAGCCACTGTGCCCATTATATGCAGTCACTGTGCCCATAAAATACAGTCACTGTGCCCCATAAAATGCAGTCACTGTGCCCATCATATGCAGCCACTGTGCCCATCATATGCATCCACTGTGCCCATCAAATGCAGCCACTGTGCTCATAAAATGCAGCCACTGTGCCCATCATATGCTGCCACTGTGCCCATAAAATGCAGTCACTGTGCCCAAAAATATGCAGCCTCTGTGCCCATCATATGCAGCCACTGTGCCCATAAAATGCAGCCACTTTGCCCGTTATATGCAGCCACTGTGCCCATAAAATGCAGCCACTGTGCCCCTTATATGCAGCCACTGTGCCCATAAAATGCAGCCATTGTGGCCATCATATGCAGCCACTGTGCCCATAAAATGCAGCCACTGTGCCCATCATAGGCAGCCTCTGTGCCCATAATATGCAGCCTCTATGCCCATCATATGCAGCCTCTGTGCTCATCATATGCAGCCACTGTGTCCATTCCCCCGCCTGCCCGATTGCCAACTCGCTGTTTGACCAGCGTGTGACGGCGGCGAGCTGTGGGACATGCAAAGGGTCAGGCAACGGCTACTGTGTCCTCCATGGTTCCCGTGCGTCTCTTCTTCTGTTGGATGCCTGTGCCTATGCATTAATCTATCCATTTTACATATAAGGTGGTGGCGTGACAGAGGGGGCAGTGGCCGTGCACCCTTAATGGTCGCACCGCCACCACCGAGTCTAGTAATTGGTCATGGGTCATTGGTCAGGGTCTGGGAGCTGATTGCTTACCCCGGAGCCTGAAAGTTTTCTGGGTTCCCCACAGGTCAGATTCCTGAAGGGACGCAACATCCAAAATTGACATGCCCTCAATGCAACACATGTCCCAACGCTGGGACCCCGAAGTCCAGCTGTAAGCCCAACACCAGAATGCCTGGTCCATGCAATTACCATTATGCCAGAGTGTCCCATCGCAACAGGAGTTTCCACATCTGGTTTGACAGAAACTGCTCCACCCTCTAACAGCCACATAGGTCTACCCAAGGCATTGGTCACCCAGCAAGGGTCCCCTAATGCACCTGGGATAGCAGAGGTGCCACCTAGGTCAGGGCAGGGCTCAGATGGAACTCTGCCCTTTCCAAGAGGACCTCTATTTCTTGGGCTGAACTAAGGAATGCAGCTCTTACTACCACAGTGGGTATCTGGACTATGAGGTGCAACAGAAACAAATGGCCGCAAGAGGGACTCAGGAACAATAATAGGCAACAATAGGAATCCTTGACCAAACGTATAACCTATGCCTAGCGTGCAACAAACATGGAGGCGAATCAATATTAGACCCACCAGTTGATGAGAACCAAACCCTGGCACTGAAGACCAGCTGGGCAGTGGGCACAAAATCATCGGAGGCAGACTTGGCAGCAAACACAGGGGCATCAGGGGCAGGCTGGGCATCAAGCAGAGTAGAATCAGTGGCAAGCTGGGCATCAGGCAGGGAAGCATCAGTGGCAAGCTTGGCAGCAGGCAGGGAAGCAGCAGGCTGAGCATCAGGCTGAGGACCATCATGCTGGGCAGAAGGCCGAGGACCATCAGGCTAGGCAGCAGGCAGAGGACCATCAGGCTGGGCAGCAGGCAGAGGACCATCAGGCTGGGCAGCAGGCAGAGGACCAATAGGCTGGGCAGCAGACAGAGGATCACCAAGCTGGGCAGCAGGCAGAGGACCACCAGGCTGCGCAGCGGGCAGAGGACCATCAGGCTGGGCAACAGGCAGGGGACCATCAGGCTGGGCTGCAGGCATGACACCATCAGGCCAGGCAATAAGAACAGGACCCTTCAGCATGGGCAGCAAGCACAGGATCAGCAAGGACAGGTGGGTCATTAGATTCAGGATCATCAGAAGCAAGCAAGCTACTAGGACCCTCTGGTTGGGCATCAGGAACAACATCAGTGAGGTCAGTTTGATTAGCTAGCAAAGAGTCCGTAGGGCCAAACTGGATGGTGGAAAGAGAACCAGTAATGCCAGATAGGATAGCAGAAGACATATTGTAGTGGTTAAAGGGGTTGTAAACCTTCATGTTTTTTCACCTTAATGCATCCTATGCATTAAGGTGAAAAAACACCTGGTAGTGACCGGCCTCCAGCCCCCCCCCATTTTACAAACCTGAGCCCCGGAATTTGACCCGCCAGGGACGCGCTGTCTCTCTGCCCCGGGTTCTCGGCTCTTAATTGGAAAGATTCATAGCAGTGCAGCCATTGGCTCCCACTGCTGTCAATCAAATGCAATGATGCGGGAGCCAGGGGCGGGGCTGAGTGCAGCATCCATGTCTAAGTACGCAAATGCCAGACTTGGGAGTGCGCCAGCAAGGTAACCCCCTCGAGTAAATGCTTCTCCGAGGGGGGTTATCAGATGTGGGGAGGAGCCGCGAGAGCCGCCGGGGGACTCCCGAAGAGCAGGTTCAGGGCCACTCTGCGCAAAACGAGCTGCACAGTGGAGGTAAGTATGATATGTTTGTTATTTTAAAATTTAAAAAAACGAACACTTACAATCACTATAAGCTGGGTTGCTGGAATACGGGCTGTTGGGGGACAGGGTGATTCTGAAAAATGAATGAGGGCCCCACTTGGCTGAATGAGGCAGTCTGTCAAAAGGATGGCAGGCTTGAGCACATGTGATTGCTGTAGGCTGAGAGTCCCAAATATGAAAAGGCAGAAGGCAGGACTGAGGATAATTCAGGAGTAGACTAGCCTAAGGTTGAGCTAGTGACAGACAGGTCTGAAGCAGAAAGCTTAATTCTCATGGGTTGAACCAAAGTGACAGCTATGGTAGCAGGCTTGACTGGAGCATCTGGCATTGGTAACAGGTTTGACTGGAGCAAGTGGTGGGGTGGCAGGCTGGACTAGAGCAAGTAGAATTGTGGCAGGCTGGACCGTAGCAGCTAGCATCGTGGCAGGCCAGACCAGAGCTGCTGGCATCGTAGCAGACTGGACCAGAGCAACTGGCATCATGGCACACTGGACCGGAGCAACTGGCATCGTGGCAGGCTGGACCAGAACTGGGGCAGCAAGCGTAGAGACATGAGAGGACAGAGGCAGAATTGTATGAGTTGGAAAAAACATTCTTTGCTTTTTAGGTTTGGACACTGGAATCCTGTAAGTGATTGCAGGGCTTTGGACAGATTGTGCAGCAGATAGAGGAATAATAGCAGTACTGAAATGTGGTGAAAAAGGATAAGCAGTTGCAGAGGAGGATTTCTGAGGGGTTGCTAGGGGCAAAGGGGTAGTAGAGGGAGTCTTCACTGGATTAAATGCAGAGAGTGTGCAGCTAGTGGTAACAGGATACTGATATACAATTGGAAGCAAAGTATACTGAACTGCACCTGTGGTTGCTATGGGTGATGGAGAGATAGATCTTTAAGCGAACTGGTGTCTAGAGGCAGAAGTGGATTGGTGCATGTTAGCTGAAGCTGAGTAGGATATATCTGACCGGGCTTGGAGTAGGGGTTGAACAAAATTCAATTTACAATTCCCTTGTGTGATTAGAGAATACACTGCATTAATCCAGCAGAGTCTCTTGAGAATATATCGAATAGTGTTAAAAAAGTAGGGCTTATCATCTTCAAGTAACCACACCAAAGATTCCACCTCAAACACACTAAAAGGAGGAGAATAATCATGCCCACCTTTAGGTATACAAGGCAAAGCCAAGTCTGCACAAACCTAAATTAGGGGCTGAACTTCACTAAACAAAACTTTTGCCTTGATCGACAAGAGAATGAGCCAAACAGATGCATTACAACAAATGTTCCCTAGTCTGCACCTTCAATATTTGGCAGCAATATTCCCTGTCTTCTGTTACAAGTTATCTTGGGCAAGCAATTTGGACCGGGCATAAGTTCGGCCCAAACATCGCCCGTTCGGCGAACACCCGAATTTGGGGGACGTTCGGCGGGATGTTCAGGGTTTCTAAGCCCTGATTGGCTAAAACAATGCACCTCACCACTGGTCAGGTGCAAGGCTTTGCCCAATCAGGGCACAGTGAATAGCTGGTTGTTAAGGAGCAGGCCAGGAAGCCAGATGCTGCGTCCTTAACAATGGATGAGTCATTAGCTGTCAGCGGGCTTCCCCACTGACAGTTGAATAATAAAAAAAGACATTGCCGGCAATACAAAAATATGAGAAAAAAAAATCCCCCATCCATACCAGGCCCTTATCCGAGCATGCAGCCTGGCAGGCCAGGAAAGGAGGGGGACAAGCAAGAGCCCCCCTTATGAACCATACCAGGACAAATTCTCTCAATATGGTGGTTGATGGGAACAAGGGCCTCTACCCTACAACCCTGGGCGATGGTTGTGGGGATCTGCGGGCAGGGGGCTTATCAGAATCTGGAAGCCCCCTTTAACAAGTGGGCACTCAGATCACGGCTCCCCCCCATGTGATTGAGTGTGGGGTACATAGAACCCCTACTTATTCACCAAAAAAAAGTGTCAGAAATAAAAACACAATGTCCCCCCCCGATGTAGATCCATTGTTAATCACGATGCCCACTGCACCGCTGGACCCGAAAAAAAGAAAAAACAGCTCAGACTATGACGAAGCATAACCGCCAACTGCCTGCTCAGTGGTTTGACAGTTGGTGACGTCACACAGGGCCCGATGATGGATCTACATCGGGGGACATTGTTTTTTTTATTTTAATAAAGAAATGGTCAAACTGTGTGTGTGTTTTAATTTGTTTTTGACACTTTTTTTGGTGAATGAGTAGGGATACAACGTACCCCTACTCATTCAGTTGGGGGGGATCTGGGGGCCCCCTTGTTAAAGGGGTCTTCCAGATTCTGATAAGCCCCTGCCTGCAGACCCCCACAACCACAGCCCAGGTTTGTGGGGAAGAGCCCCTTGCCCCCATCAACATGGGGACAAGCTGCTTTGGAGTGGAGGGGCAGAGCCCCTAGCCCCAAAGCACCCCCCAATGTTGTGGGCATGTGGCCTGGTATGGTTCAGGAGGGGGGGCACCCACTCATCCCCCCCTCCTTTCCTGCATGCTCAGATCATGGGGGGACCCCACACCGTTTTTTTTTTTAAGACTTTAATAGGGTTGGGTGCAGGGGCGTAACTAGAAAGCACAGGGCCCCATAGCAAAATGTTGTATGGGCCCCCCCTGCAAACAGCCCCCCCCCCACAAAAAATAACTAATTCCATTGAACAACAGATTACCACACTCATTTGGCACAGTACCCAGGCAACAGCTTATATTATTTCGAACAACAAAACAAAAATTGACCAGTAAAATCATTCATCAGTGACCGTGAGGTAACCAGTATATTCATTTCTCAGTGACCGTGAGGTGACCAGTAAATCATTCATCAGTGACCGTGAGGTGACCAGTACAATCATTCATCAGTGACCGTGAGGTGACCAGTAAAATCATTCATCAGTGACCATGAGGTGACCAGTACAATCATTCATCAGTGACCGTGAGGTGACCAGTAAAATCATTCATCAGTGACCATGAGGTGACCAGTACAATCATTCATCAGTGACCGTGAGGTGACCAGTAAAATTATTCATCAGTGACCATGAGGTGACCAGTACATTCATTCATCAGTGAACGTGAGGTGACCAGTACAATCATTCATCAGTGATCATGAGGTGACCAGTACAATCATTCATCAGTGACAATGAGGTGACCAGTACAATCATTCATCAGTGACCATGAGGTGACCAGTACATTCATTCATCAGTGACCGTGAGGTGACCAGTACAATCATTCATCAGTGATCATGAGGTGACCAGTACAATCATTCATCAGTGACAATGAGGTGACCAGTACAATCATTAATCAGTGACCATGAGGTGACCAGTACATTCATTCATCAGTGACCGTGAGGTGACCAGTACAATCATTCATCAGTGACCATGAGGTGACCAATACAATCATTCATCAGTGACCATGAGGTGACCAGTACAATCATTCATCAGTGACCATGAGGTGACCAGTACAATCAGTCATCAGTGACCATGAGGTGACCATTACAATCATTCATCAGTGACCATGAGGTGACCAGTACAATCATTCATCAGTGACTGTGAGGTGACCCGTACAATCATTCATCAGTGACCGTGAGGTGACCAGTACAATCATTCATCAGTGACCGTGAGGTGACCAGTACAATCATTCATCAGTGACTGTGAGGTGACCAGTAAAATCATTCATCAGTGACCGTGAGGTGACCAGTACAATCATTCATCAGTGTGTTGCTATGACGGTAGTTCCGCCACTGATTGGGTGCAAACTTGTTCTATGTTTGGGAGTTCTGGTGAAAACCGAATCGGGGTGTTCGGCCCAACTCTAGTTACAAGGAGTGCATAATACCAAACCTCTTCTGACTGCATCCTGCAGCAATCAACAAATGCTGAGACCAGAAGTTTCCTAATTCCCAGGTGCTGCCGATCTGATTATTAGTGGCTTCGGTATTATGACCCAAGTAATGACACAGGTCCTGATGAGATGGTTCTCGGGATTTGCATGTACAGGCCCAGCCACACAAATTGTGCAATATTTGTTACTATTTTCTCTGAAATAATATACTCTATATTTTATTTTAGAATAAAATACATTGCAGCCTAAACCTGCTTACATACTGTACAGCCCAGCCACTGTACAATATTTCTGACTAATATCTTTGAAAAAATGCACTATATCGTTTATTTCAGGATTAAACCTGCTTAATCTCTCCCTCTTACTTTTCAGCTTTAGAAAGCCACTGTGCATTTGTGGCTTTTATCTTTGAAATAACATATTTAAATTTTTATTTCAGGATAAAAACTGCCTCATCTCTCACTCCTATATTTCTGCCTAAATAATCTGCTCACAAACTGTCCAGATACTGAAAAATATTTTCTTGCTATTGTCTCTGAATGTTTTATTGCAAGATAAGGCCTGCCCTGTCTCTTCCCCTTATACTGCAGCCTAATTATTATTATTATTATACAGGATTTATATAGCACAGACAGTTTGCACAGCACTTTACAATACAATTAAATACAAGAGGGTTAGGAGGGCCTTGCTCTTGAGAACTTACAATAGCCTAGTCAGGCTGCTTACATACTATCTGGTGACTGGATAATATTTGTGGCTATTGTCCCTGAAATTATACACTGTAAGGTTTTTTCTTTCAGAATCTTTCCGTCTTATACTGCAACATAATCAAGTTTCTTACATACTGCCCATTTACTGGACAATATTTGTGGCTATTGTCTCTGAAATTATACATTCTGTTTATTTTTCAAGATAAAATCTGTCTCGTCTCTCCTTTTTATATTGTGGCCTAATCAGGCTGCTTACATGCTGTACAGCCACTGAATAATATGTGTGGCTACTGTCTCTAACATTATGCACTATAATGTTTATTTCACAATAAAACTTGCCTCATCTCTCCCTCTTATATTGTAGCATAACCAAGCTGTTTCATACTCTATAACCACTGAACAATATTTGTGGCTATTGTCTTTCAAATAATACACGCTAATATTTTTTTTATGATAACGCCTGCCTCATCTCTCCCTTCTATATTTAACAAATAGTAGGGGTCAAATGTCCAAGCAAAGACACAAACAAGATCTAAAGGTTGACAGAGGTTATAACCCCTCACCTCCCTGTAAAAAAATGTTTTGGCTTTTGATTACAAGCTTCAATACACAAACATAAATTCCAAGCATTTGTTTAGGCACAGTTCCGTATTGTAAAATAGTATTGAATAAATAAAAAACTTTCCATAAACATTAAAGTTGTTGTTAAGCCACTACAATAAAAACATACAATCCCCTCTGTAAAATAACATTATGTGCCCCAGTGTCTGTGTTATATAAAAAAGATCCGTACCTTATATCAGAGCGTCTCTTGGTGCTCACGCGACTCCTCGGCTCTCTGCTCTCCCCGCCTGACAGCTATAGCGGGAGGATCCGAGAACTCCTGCTGACATTGGAGAGGGGGGGAGGAGGGAAGGTGAGAGAAAAGAGAACCAAGGAGTCACGTGGGCGCTGGGAGATGCTCTGATATAAGGTACAGATTGGCAGCTTTTTTTTATATAACACAGACACTGGGGCACATAATGTTATTTTTACAGAGGGGATTGTATGTTTTTATTGTAGTTATGATAGTAGCAGGAGGGGAGGGATTGGGCGTGGACAGAGCTGACAGGCAGGGAGGGGAGGAGGGGAGAGGAGGGGGAAGAGCAGAGAGGAGAGCTGCGGATGACGGAGGCACGTAAACTGACCACAGTGTCAGGACTCAGCAGCCATGATAAACCATGGTCAGTTTACAGGGGGAGGGCATAGCCAGGCAGGATAAGCCAGGTTTATTAGGTGATAGAAGGAGCCAAATTACACAACACAGGCACTGTGCTGTTATTCATGCTTTCAAGCATAACAATAAATACAAGAAATAAAATAAAAAAAATAAAATGTTTACAGAAAGCAATATATCTCATTAAATGGAGTCATATGCTTTAATATTTGGTAAGGAAAAAATAGGCTAATGTTTACAATTTATCCAAGGAGTTCAGTGTTATGGATAAATGTAGTGATGGATTCATATGAGAGTAGGCAGCAGTGGGATGGTAGTGTGTGCATGCTGTTTTTGGTTATCTCCCAAGCCTTGTCTGGAAACTTTGGATTCCTGTGATAATTGACTGGTATGCTCGTAAATTTATGAGGACACATAATCTACAACGAGGCCTTGCACATTGTCCACTCTCCCACATCCTTGTATCCTCTGTAAACTGATATGTGACATATGTGTACAGTAAAATTACCTCAATAAAAACCTATACGCTGCTCTATTAATAATACATCAATTGTCTGTGCTAATAGCTATGAAGAACAATGTAAATTGCCATTAAACATTCCACACATATATGTTTTGTGCATGTGAGTGTGTGTATATGCATATTAAAACCAGCAGAATATATTGACGTACATTGACGTATGGCTTAATCCACTGCATAGCTTTATTTGAAATTTGCTATTTTAAACTATATGTTTGAATCATTATTTTATCCTTTAATTAATTATTTTTATTCTTACAATATCATATATGTACATTGTATAAGCATTGATTTAAATTATTTGATCTGATTTATATAATTTACTAAAATGCTTTATTATTCCAAATCCAACCTTGCCAAATGGATACCTAAAAAATCAGCGTTTGAAGTTCTTTATTCTTTTTGAATCTTTAGTGTTACAAATGAAATTTGATCAGATATGGCAATTAATTATAATTTACCATTTCATTTTTTTGGATAATGATATAATCACACAAGACTCCTTTTTGCTAAAGGATTGATTGTTTTCTTTCTGCAGTGGATTTTTTGCCAAGTATTTCACTGACATCCACTCCAAAATAATGGAAGAAACATAAGATGCAAACCAGTGGCGGCCTGTCCATTAGGGGCACCCGGGCACCGACCCCTCTCTCCAGGCCACCCCCTATATGGTAATGGATAGATTCATGAATAGCATGAATCTATCCATGGCTGCCACGGCCCCCCATTCATGCATCCGGCCCCTTTCGGGGCATCGGGCGCATAAATTGCAGCAGAAGGGGCTTTCTTTGAAGCACCTGATTAGAGAAAATTGAGTGGGCTCGGGTCACAGAGCATGCAATCGGAGCCCACCCAGGTGTGTCACTGTGTGAATCTGTCTGATCCTCAAGCCAAGCAGAAGCGAGTGTGAGACCCGTTTTCTGATTGGCCAAAAAGAAAAGACTCCTGATTGGCCGCCGAGGAGGAGGGATGAAACGGAAGCTGCTGCCCTGGAGAGCAGAGGAAGGGAAGCTGCCGGTGATGGAGAACGGGAGGCCCCGCCACCAAGCAGGGGGAAGCCACCGGTGATGGAGAACTGGAGGTCGCTGGTGATGAGGTAAGTGCTACTGACCAACCGGGGGGAGAGGGGGATGGGTGGCATAATGTTTGCTGCCCCCCCCCAAAAAAAAATTCCACCAGCCGCCACTGATGCAAACTTTGTTTGTAATTCAGAACATTAGTCAACTTCAGATTTTTGTACAAATAATAATTTAATCTTTATATTTTCTTAAGTTATAAACATTTCAGCATCAATTTAAAAAAATAAATGTACAAATATTTATAAAGCCTAAAAAAGGTAATGCAAAAAGAAGACATGTTAACAGAAGAAATGTGAATAGGTCAATGCCCTACAACAACTTTCTTGTACTTTAGCACATTAATTTCTCATAGTTCTCTGAAACGGAAAAAACAGAATAAATGCAATTTTTTTTCAAAAGTTCCTTCAAAATAATATAAATAGTTTAGAGGCACTGGAACTTTTTAATTTTCTTCTTGGGAATGTTAATCTAATGCATTTTTCCATTTATTAGTGAACAATTCATTGTAATTTAACTTGTATATTTGCGTTTCAGAATTCAGAAGTTTGTGAATAGTAATATTAACCTGTAAATGGCTTTTTAGTCAACACATGTTTTTATGTAAGTACACGGAATTAAGTCTCTGTTCTCTTCCACCCGTCTTTAAGATATCAGCATTCAGTGTGTTGTATTATAAATAATTTCTGTAATCTGAACAGTTTAGTTTAAATAAGATGTTTGAGGCGAGTTATTTTGTTAATGAATGAAATCCTCCAGTATGTTCTCTGTGGATTTTCTGTCTTCTTTTTGCAAAAAGTCAGTTTGGTTATGCATAGGAAATCTGTGGCCTCTGTATTTTCACCTGCGAGGACAAAAAAGGAAATAAAAGAAAATTAAGAGTGACTCCATGAATATTTCCACTTATTTTATATAATCATTTTCATAATTGTAGCTGGATGCCAACTGGTTTTCTGAGTTCCTCACTAACCCTGGATCTTGTCAGTGCCACATGAGAAAGGAGAGAGTGCAGACCAGCACTGGGGGGCAGAGACCTGATAGACAGATATAGGCCAAGGACTGAGCCACTGGGAGCCTCCTGTCCTGAAGACTGTGGGGTACAGACCCGCTGCTTCTAACTGTCTGCATTCAGAGAGACTTAGACTGAGAGAGAGGTTGGGGACTGATGCACAGAAAGGTCTTTGGCTGAGTTGGGACCAAAGCTGGAGAGACCTGTTGCTTACACCAATGAGAGACTGGGCCTTGTGAGGACATGATCGTGAGGACTGGAGACTTCTGGGACAACAGACTGCCAAGCATATAGGACCGGACCTGATGCATGTCCGGAGTGGTGAGCTAAATCGCCTGTGCTTATTTCTACACTGACACAATTAATGCAATAGAGACTGCTACTTGTTCAGCAGCCCACCAGTCATCCACTACACACTTTTAAAAGGGCAGCTACATGCACACCACCATACAAAAGGGCCCCAATGAAAGCCAACCAAAACTGACATTTAGGCACCAGCCTCTGCAATAACCTCCAGGGGTACCCCTTCATCAGGAACGTATATGAACACCCACTATTGGAGCTGTAGGTGTAAAGTGCTCATGAAGACACTTTGAATTTTCACTGGTTATAATGGTTGAATGTTGCTATAGTTAAGTTGATCACCATCTTATGGGTTGGTGTTCACTTTACCTAGTTCAACATCTTTAAATATGTTCATTGTCTGTGATTAATTTATGCACCTTTTAACTGCATTGCCTTAATACATCCATTTAATCTATTACCGATTGCTTGTGGGCTATTTTCTGTGTAGTGTTAAATATTTGTAGTATACTAACGCTAAGTTAACCAAGCATGTCAGTGGGGACTGAGCAGATTAAAGAGTCGTGGCAGAACTTATCACCACCAGCGGCACTTACGGCGATAAATGCTACATAATCATTTTGTGATATATTGTGTTGAGATTTTTTCTTTTTTATTTGAGTCCTTGAAGTTGGGAGTTTTGTGGTGTATTTAACTACACTTAGGCAAAATAAAGTATACACAAGCAGCAAGTTAAAGTTGGATCTGGAAATGAAACCAATACAGGATACTATTATTATTATTATTATTAATATACAGGATTTATATAGCTCCAACAGATTGTGCAGTGCTTTACAGTATAAAGGGAGATAGTACAGTTTCAATACAATTCAATAAAAGAGGGTTAGGTGGGCCCTACTTATGAGAGCATACAATTCAATAAGGTGGAGCAAGTGGTATAAAAGGTAATAAATGTGAGGGATGAGCTGATGGAGAAGATAAAAGCACAGTTGTTAAGTGGAGGCAGGATAGGCTTCCCCGAAGAGATGAGTTTTCAGGGATTGCCTAAAGATGGACAGAGTAGCCAGATAGATTGAAGTAGAAAGTTCCCAAGGATGGGATATGCTCTAGAGAAGTCCTGGAGTCAAACATGGAGAAAGGAGGCACGGGAGGTATTGGGAGGAGTGGAAAGGACCATTTGTATTTTGTTAGTATTTTAAATTGTATTCAGTGGGCAATCAGAAATCAGTGGAGAGATTGGCAGAGATAGGTGGCAGACTGTGTAGTTGGAAAGGTGGATGAATAATAAAGATAATCAGAGAGGGTACGAGAAGAAGCGAAGAATCAGTCTATACCTCAATTGTTGTGTCGACTGCTTCTAGTTTGGGTTGGAACTTCTCCTTACTATACTGGCTGTTTGTAGAAGAAGAATCTGGAGACAAGAAGAGAATGGTGGAAGATTGTTAAAAACAGTTTTAAAGGAGAAGTGTGGGCATGGTAAAAAAAAAAAAACATATATATTCACCTTAGCTCTTCAGCTTCGCTCTGATGCTGCAGCTGTCCCTCGCTGGTTCTAAGCCTGAAACCAAGCAACTATCTTCAATAAACAGAGAGCAGTGACTGTCAGTCAGACTCTCTGCTCTATCCCTCCAGCGCTCACTGGAGCACTGGGCTGGGAACAAGATGGAAGCAACTGATTCAGGCTTTCAGCAGCACACTGAGAGACTGAGCCAACTACTGGTCAGGCATCTGAGTAGATCGAAACATTATTATTTTGTTGGGCTGCCCCCACAACCTGGACCAACTCTGTGACATCAGCTGACAGCTGACAGCTCTGGGCCGCTGTCAGATGAATCTGGGTCATATGAGAGCACAAGTACCGTATATACTCGAGTATAAGTCGTTCCGAGTATAAGTCGAGGCCCTAATTTATCACAAAAAAATGGGAAAAACTTATTGACCCGAGTATAAGACGAGGGTGAGAAATGCACAGCTACTGTAAGTGGAAAAGAGGGTCAACAATGCCCATTTGCAGCATCACTGTGCCCATTTACATGCCTCACTGTGCCCATTTGCAGCCATAAATCCCCTGAACTTCAAACTTGGTAGTTAAGGGTTCCTAGATGTCCCCTAGCTGCAGCCAAAATTTGGGGTCTCTGAACCCAAAGGGTCCCGAAATGACATTGCTGCAGATGGACACAGTTGACCGAATTTGGGGCCCTGTATCTTGGGGCCACTTAGTGCTAAGAACCCCAAATTTGGTGTGCAAACCCAGTGGAACTAGCACCATAAGATTTCCAAAGTTGAGGTTTCTAGCACCAAGTGGCACTGAGATACAGGGCCACAAAAATCAGTTCAGAAAATGTCAAGCACTTTTCTGCAGCAGAAAATGACATTATCTGAACCGGTGTGGGGCCCGTATCTCAGGGCTACTTGGTGCTAGGAACTCCAGCTTTTTCATATGTTGTGGTACCAGTTCCACTGGGTTTGCACCCCAAATTTGAGGTCCTAGCACCAAGTGGCCCTGAGATATGGGGCCCCAAAGTCGGTTCAGAAAATGTCAAGCACTTTTCTGCAGCAGAGAATGACATTTTCCGAACCGATTTTGGGGCCCCGTATCTCGGGGCCACTTGGTGCTAGGAACTTCAGCTTTGGATATGTTGTGTTACCACTTCTACCGGGTTTGCACACCAAAGTTGGGGTTCCTAGCACCAAGTGGCCCTGAGATACTGGGCCCCAAAGTCTGTTCGGAAAATGAAATTTTTTGCTGCAGAAAAGTGCTTGACTCGAGTATAAGTCGAGGGGGGCACTTTCAGCACAAAAAAATGTGCTGAAAAATTCGACTTTTACTCGAGTATATACGGGTAAGTGCTTTTCTGTGATCCAGAAGATAAGTAAGGCCAAGAAAAAGAGTTGGCCATACTTCTCTTTTAACAAAAATTGGTATACAATGAAATAGTGATTAAGAATAAACATATTTTTTAGAAAATAATGTTGTGCCACTTGACGCACAACCATCATAAACGTGGCTTGATTAAAATAAAAAAAAATAAAAAAATAAATATTATATAAAATATGATACTGCTTGTGTATTAATTGTGCTGCAATCTCCACTGTTCTTAAATGAATATAATTTGTCACTCCACTTGTGTGAAAATCACCACTTGTGTCACCATCTTAAACACCATACTCTCACCTTCTTTGTTTGACCCATAGGTTATAATAGGTAAATTCCCCTTTCAGAGTGGGATCACATTTGCTGCTACTCTCCTCTCCTCTTTCCACTCCTGGTGGGGTCCCCTTTCCCTTCCATAAACCATCTTCACTGCTGTCTAATCCAGATTATATGTCTGGGACTGGATACACTGGGCATAACCGCGTAAGGGGCAGAGCTGGCGATGTCACTACAATCGGATAGAAAGTGAGGTGCTATCTGTTAGCCTGGCATTCTAAGGGGGCCAGAATACACACATGTACCTGCTTTTACCTGTAGTGCATCCATGTTAGTACACTGAAATATGTGAATGCATGAAAACCTTTTTTTTTTAATAAAGATTGTGTTTTTATACAGAGATGACCTATGGGAAAATATGTTTTATTTTTGAGCAAATATAATAAATAAAGAGGTGTGTATCAAGTACTACCTATTCAATCTGTATTTGACAGCAGTGGAGAATTATCACGTAAGGAAATCCCACCAGGTGTGGAAGGATGAGAGTGGAAGCAAGAGTGACCTCGCTCTTGTAAACCGCTGGAATTTTTTTTTTCGTACCTGCAAGGGAAAGGCATAATGTGCTAGTATGCATTGCTTACTAGCACATTATAATAAACTTACCCTAAAACAAATTTCTTCCAGTGCCAAAATGTCAGCGCTGCAGACGCTCCCATCTTCACCCGTGTTGCTTCTGGATTTGCGGACTCTGGCTCTGTGACAGGCCGGAGCTGCGATGATGTCACGGGGAGCCACTGTTCATGGCACTGGGCTCTGAAGAAATGGCATGGGTGGACGTTCATTCAGAACGCATGCACCAGTGATGTCACTGGCGGCATGTACACTAAATATCTCCTAAATGGCGCACGATTAGGAGATATTTACACTACCTATAGGTAAACCTTATTATTGGCTTACCTATAGGTAAAAGCAAAAGATGGAAGTTTACTTCCACTTTAAAGGGGCTGGCATGCTATTAACGTATTATAACCTATAGGTCAAAAAAAAAGAAGGTGAGAGTATGTTTAAGGTGGTGGCACAAGTACTGATTTTCACACAAGTGGAGTGATGAAATATACTCATTTAAGAAGAGTGGAGATTGAAGCACAATTAATACACAAGAGACTGTATTATAAGTTATATAATATAAATTGGTGGTTGTGAGTGATAGGTGGCGCTACACTATTTTATAAAAAGTATTGCACAAGGAGGTGTGTGGAGCACTTTTAAGTGGTAATACAGACAGAAGGGAGCTATGAGTCTGTCCTCCTCCTGCAGGGTGATACAGACAGAAGGGGGCTATGAGTCTGTCCTCCTCCTGCAGGGTGATACAGACAGAAGGGGGCTATGAGTCTGTCCTCCTCCTGCAGGGTAATACAGACAGAAGGGGGCTATGAGTCTGTCCTCCTCCTGCAGGGTGATACAGACAGAAGGGAGCTATGAGTCTGTCCTCCTCCTGCAGGGTGATACAGAAAGAAGGGGGCTATGAGTCTGTCCTCCTCCTGCAGGGTAATACAGACAGAAGGGGCTATGAGTCTGTTCTCCTCCTGCAGGGTGATACAGACAGAAGGGAGCTATGAGTCTGTCCTCCTCCTGCAGGGTGATGCAGACAGAAGAGGGGTATGAGTCTGTCCTCCTCCTGCAGGGTGATACAGACAGAAGGGAGCTATGAGTCTGTCCTCCTCCTGCAGGGTGATACAGACAGAAGGAGATATGAGTCTGTCCTCCTCCTGAAGGGTGATACAGACAGAAGGGAGCTATGAGTCTGTCCTCCTCCTGCAGGGTGATACAGACAGAAGGGGGCTATGAGTCTGTCCTCCTCTTGCAGGGTGATACAGACAGAAGGGGGCTATGAGTCTGTCCTCCTCCTGCAGGGTGATACAGACAGAAGGGGGCTATGAGTCTGTCCTCCTCCTGCAGGATGATACAGACAGAAGGGAGCTATGAGTCTGTCCTCCTCCTGCAGGGTGATACAGACAGAAGGGGGCTATGAGTCTGTCCTCCTCCTGTAGGGTGATACAGACAGAAGGGATCTATGAGTCTGTCCTCCTCCTGCAGGGTGATACAGACAGAAGGAGTCTATGAATCTGTCCTCCTCCTGCAGGGTGATACAAATAGAAGGGGGCTATGAGTCTGTCCTCCTCCTGCAGGGTGATACAGACAGAAAGGGGCTATGAGTCTGTCCTCCTCCTGCAGGGTGATACAGACAGAAGGGGCTATGAGTCTGTCCTCCTCCTGCAGGGTGATACAGACAGAAGGAGGCTATGAGTCTGTCCTCCTCCTGCAGGGTAATACAGACAGAAGGGGCTATGAGTCTGTCCTCCTCCTGCAGGGTAATACAGACAGAAGGGGCTATGAGTCTGTCCTCCTCCTGCAGGGTGATACAGACAGAAGGGGCTATGAGTCTGTTCTCCTCCTGCAGGGTGATACAGACAGAAGGGAGCTATGAGTCTGTCCTCCTCCTGCAGGGTGATACAGACAGAAGGGAGCTATGAGTCTGTCCTCCTCATGCAGGGTAATACAGACAGAAGAGGGCTATGAGTCTGTCCTCCTCCTGCAGGGTGATACAGACAGAAGTAAGTTATGATTCTGTCCTCCTATTATTAAGGTAAATTACACTTTGAGATGAAATATGAAATGATTTAGAATATAATTCAATGCTTACCATTCCCATCTGAGTCTATATATAGGTTTAGATTGGATATCCCATTTTGAGCAGTCCACTGATCATCGATTTCATAACCCCACAAATCTTCACTTTTATCTCTGAATAAGTCATCCCTGGAAAAATATGATCCAAACACACCAATTATAAAACAACAAAATGTATCCCTATTACCTACAATTCTTTATATTTTTTTTATTAAAAACTATAATCTGTCACACTACTCTGCACACATTAGATCCAAAGTTAAACTGGTCATACATGGTGTGAATCTCTGAAATGTAAGCAATAGATGGTCTTGTCGGTACCCTCATGCCCCAGCACCTTTCCATATGAAAAACAAAGGAGCCGTGTAGAAAATTGGCAGCTGTGAGTGCCGACTGTCAGAATACAATAATCGGCAGTGCAATTTCATCCATCCACGCTGTTTAAGCAGGTTTCTCTCATTGAGTCTGCAAGCATAAAAGTATGTATGCTAGTGATCTACTAATGTGCTGTGCTTAATTAAAAAAGCGCCCTTAATTTATACTAGTAAATGACAAGAAACTGAGGTTTCTGTAGTCCCCAGCAGCCACATTCATCAGTTACTATCATGTTCGTTAGGCTGGCTTCTACTAGCTAAATGGTTTGGTTTATTTCTTTGCACCTTTTTGCTATGTTATGTGTTTTCCTGACCCTTTTCCCTTTTTGTCAGAAATGTTCTCTCCTTTTTAAAATGATTCTTACTGAGAAGAAACCAACTGTGTTGGCAGAAAATTTTTAAGGGAGCTCTACGGGAGCACTAATAGGGGAACATTGCCTAGTAAAGGGACTGTATTGGCATCTCTAGCAGTCTTTTGAAACATGCTGTAGGCTTATCATTGTCTCTTGCAGCATGTCCCCAATATCCAACCATACCTCTAGCATGTCTGCAGTGCCTGACTGAGAAAAAAAAAACAACAGTCTCTGACCATCTTCTATAGCATGCGTGCAGTCCTTGACCATTTCCTGTAGCATGCGTGCAGTCCTTGACCATCTCCTGTAACATGTCTGTAATCTCTGACCATCAGTGTTAATTTAGTCGACTAAAACGACTAAAACATTTTAGTCGATGAAAATGACTAAAACATTTTAGTCGACGAAAATGACTAAAACATTTTAGTCGACTAAATGAATACTATTTTCGTCGACTAAAATACGACTAAAACTAAAACAATTGAGATGACTAAAATACGACTAAAACTAAAAGCCATTTTAGTCAAAAGACTAAAATGAGACTAAAACTAAAATTTTACTATTAAAATTAAAATGCCATTTTAGTCAAAAGACTATGACTAAAACTAAACTGCAATTACTGAAATGTACTGGAGATTTAGTCAACTAAATACGACTAAAACTAAAACAATTGCAGAAGACTAAAATGGGGCTAAAACTAAAATGACATTTTAGTCCTAATGCCGCGTACACACTGTCAGACTTTTCGACCGGACTTGTCTGACGGACGCCGACGGATCAAATCCGGCGAACAATCCGATCGTGTGTGGGCTTCACCGGTCCTTCAGCGGACTTTTCCAGTCGCAAATCTGACGGACCTTAGATTTGGAACATGCTTCAAATCTTTACGTCGTAACCCCGCCGGACCCAGAAATCCGCTCGTCTGTATGCTAGTCCGACGGACAAAAACCGACGCTAGGGAAGCTATTGGCTACTGGCTATCAACTTCCTTATTTTAGTCCGGTGTACGTCATCACGTACGAATCCGTCGGACTTTGGTGTGATCGTGTGTAGGCAAGTCCGGTCATTAGAAAGTCCGTTGAAAGTCTGCCAAAAGTCCATCAAAAGTCTGTCAAAAGTCTGTTGGACGGGCTGTCGGACTTTTGTAGCTGAAAAGTCCGACCGTGTGTACACGGCATAAGACTAACATTAACACTGTTGACCATCTCTTGTAGCATGCCTGTAGTCTCTGAAAATTTCCTATAGCATGCATGCAGTCTCTGAGCATCTCCTGTAGCATGCCTGTAATCTCTGACCATCTCCTGTAGCATGTCTGTAATCTCTGAGCATCTCCTGTAGCATGTCTGTAATCTCTGACCATCTCCTGTAGCATGTCTGTAATCTCTGACCATCCCCTGTAGAATGCCTGTAGTCTCTGAACATCTCCTGGAGCATGTATGCAGTCTCTGACCATCTCCTGTAGAATGCCTTTAGTCTCTGAACATCTCCTGTAGAATGCCAGCAGTCTCTGACCATCTCCCATAGCATGTCTGTCATCTCTGACCATCTCCTGTAGTATGTATGCAGTATCAGTTCATTGTAGCATTATGTACACACACTATGTGAGCCCTTTGATAATGGCTTGTGCTGCTCTAGAGGTTTCTATATCAAGTAAGTTCACCACTATTGCCATAAAAATGTCAATTTACAGCCTTTTGCACAAGACTCACCCATTGTTCTTCCTTTTTTCTCTGACCAGGTAAAACGATACAGCGATAATAACAATGAACAGGGCAGCAATGGCAGCTCCTACCCCTCCGTACACTCCAGCTTTTAACATTTTTCCTGTGCAGCTTGAACCCGTATACATGTAGATATCTGTCCTTGGACACCTATGTGGATAAAGAATATATTAATCATCCTAGTACCAGCATGTTTCACCCCCTTCATTAGCAGGCAATTTTGCAGTTTTCAGTGCTGTGATCGTTTGACTGACAATTATTTGGGTATGCAACACTGTGCCAAAATTAATTTTATATAATTTTTTGAGACAGACAGAGGTTTCTGTTGGTGTAAATTTAATAACTCCTGTATTTTTTTATTTTTACTAGATAAAGGAAAAAAAGTTTGAAAAAAAAATACAATTTCTTGTAAAGTGGAAACCACAGGTTGATCTCATTTGCCACAATTTTGTGGAAATGAAGATTCCAGTTAGCACAATGTAAAAGAAGCATAAAAGGCCTCCAAAGTGAAACGTTCTATTTAAAAAATACAATGAAACAAACTTCAGACAGTTGACTGTCCAAAGTATGTTATATAGATTTTTAAAGGATAAAAAGGGAAACTATAATGCTCTTGGAACAAAGTTTTTTTTGTTTTATTTTCTGTTTTTAAATTACTAATTTATACTGTTTCTCTATCACTCTTTCTTTCTCTCTCTCTCTTTATATAGAGTGCTGAGCAAAAGTTTAAGGCTGGGTTCACACTATTGCGAATTGAATGCGGCTTACACTGCATCCAATTTGCAGAACATTTGAAAACATGTTGTTTTCAATGAGTATTATTCACAGATGTGCGTTGCATCCGCACTTCACATTGCACAAAATTTGTGTGCGTTTTCTAGGCAGTGCGGTGCGAATTGCAGGCACATAATCTTCAATGGGAACGCATCTGATTCGCAGATGTGTTCCGTTCTGGACATGAATTCTCTCCCCCTCCTCCTACACCCTTCTCCCCCCTCTCCCAGGTCAGCTGATCTGCAGGATGGAAAGGAACCGCCGAATGAATCATTTTTATCTTTGCACAGAAAACGGAGCTGCAATTCACACCAGACTAGTGTGAACTCAGCCTTAGGCACTTGTGAGAAATGCTATAAAGCGGGGGCAGGCACATGAGAAACTGAAACTATTGTGGAGGGCAAAACTTAAAGTGGTTGTGCAAAACCCTTGCACAGAGTAGGTAAGTATAACATGCCTGTTATTTTTTTCTAAGCCTTTAATATCACTTTAATGCCTCGTACACAGGACCGGACTTTCCGGCAGAAAAGGTCCGACGGAATCATTCCATCGGACATTCCGATCGTGTGTGGGCTTCATCTGACTTTTTCTTTCTAAAATTCTGACGGACCTAGATATAGAACATGTTTCAAATCTTTCCGACGGACTCAAATCCTATCGGAAAAAACATTCGTCTGTATGCAAGTCCGATGGACCAAAAACGACGCAAGGACAGCTATTGCCTACTGGCTATTGAACTTCCTTTTTCTAGTCCCGTCGTATTTCATCGCGTTCTAAACGAACGGACTTTGGTGTGATCGTGTGTAGGCAAGTCTGTTTCAGCAGAACTCCGTCGGAACGACCGTCAGAGTCTATTCTGATGGAAAGTACGGTTGTGTGTACGTGGCATTAGTTTCCTTGGCCAACCATGGCTTCTTCACTCCTCAATGTTTCCTGATTCATTGTGCCTCTACAGAAGAGTTGTAGAGCATATCTGAAAACACCTGTCTTCCTCAAAATTTCTGCCCGCGAGAGACCTTGGTGATACAGTAAAACAACCCTGTGTCTTGTGACTGTGCCTAAGCAGGCTATAGATGATTTGATTTCCAACCACGTGTTGCAAGAAGAAGATCCCTCAACTCCCCCATTACCACAGTCAGTGATGGGGGAATCCCTTCAGCAGCCTTATTGTGTTCTGTCAGCGGGGGTCATGGGGAGCCTTTCTGGTTGGGAGGACATTATGAGTACTAATAGTGGCTATAGATGGCACAGCAAAAGTAGATACCTCTCAGGCTGGTCCTGTCTGACTAAAACCTCAATAATATAACATTTAGTATTTTTTTTGTTCTGCGCATAATAAATAAAGGACAAATACAAAACCACTTTACATTCTCTGTAACACAAAATTAGAGACCATCATACTTACAAGCACTGTGGACCAACATCTCTCTGAATCACACATTTTCCATCATTACAAGACGTAGGCTGTGCATAGGCCGGATCACAAAATGACATACAGGTCAGTCCATCTAAAGTGATTGTTTCTACATAGAACTCTTTATATCCAGGTTCAATAATACTACAGACTGGAAACAAAGAGAAAGTATAACTTTAATATAGCCGTCACGCTGATGGATTCAAAAGTCATTTTGTCCACGTTAAAAAAAAAAAAATTATTTACCTTGGGGTTTAGGAACTTCATTTGGTGTGACGTCCCCATAGTTTTCATCCAAAAGCAGACAATTAGAATCTGTAAGGAAAATAAAATGGAGTTTGGTTGAACAGAAAACTGTTTACCCACATAAACTCTTACTATCGTTTTAAAAGATGGGTGCAATTAAAAACTGAGACACCTGGGACAGTGGTGGCTGGTGCTAAACTTTTTTTTTTGGGTTGGGGGACGGCAAACAAACCCACTTCTAGGTCCGCACTCACCACCCCATGGTTCCCTGCACTCAGACCCTCCACGGCTTCCTCAGATTCTCTTCCCAGCCAACCTGATCCATCTTCTGTCCTGATTGGCCCGGGAGGAGACGCCAGAAGACAATAGTGAATGTTGACTCGCTAGTGTCACAAATGGGTGGGTTCCGGGAGCAGTGCTCTGCTCCCCGAGCCCAATCTTTTTCAAGCCAATTAGAGACCCCGGCTCTAATCATGTGGCTTGAAAAAATTAATAGAAACCTATGAGTCCGGTGCCCCGCGTGCATCCCCTGAGCCCCTTATGGACCGGCCACTCCTGCACCTGGATGAATGTGCAACCAATCTACTACTCTATTGCCTCTACTACACAGCCTTAGATCCTGAACATATTGGCAATGGTTCATCTTAGTTTGGAAATTCTACTCTAAAGAACATTAGATTCAGCAAGCATATCCAGGGCATGTAACAAGCTTCAAACAGCTTCCTGGAGCCCTTTCATTTTTACATTTTTCACAAAGGGTAAAATCAGCATTTTTTTGCTAGAAAGTTACTGCAGCGCGGACTTAATTTGCTGGGAGGACGTCCCTGGACGTCCTCTCACGCTTGAGCGGCCTGTGCATCCCTGCAGGGCGTGCGCGCTGTGCTCTGTGATCAGCGAGTCTATCAATACCACCTACCAGTGCCCATCAGTGCCACCTATCAGTGCCACCTATCAGTGCCACTCATCATTGCCACTCATCAGTGCCACCCACCAGGGCCACCCACCAGTGCCACCCATCCCAGGGCCCATCAGTGCCGTCATATCAGTGCCCATCAGTGCCGTCTTATGAGTGCCCATCAGTGCCATCTTATCTGTGCCTATCAGTGTCGCCTTATCTGTGCCCATCAGTGCAGCCCATCAGTGCCCATCAGTTCAGAAAATCAGCGAATATCAATGAAGGAGAAAAATTACCTGTTTGCAAATTTTATAACAAACTATGAAACATGTTTTTTGTTTTTTTTTTTGTCTTTTTTTTAGCAAAAAATAAAAACACAAGTGGTGATTAAATACCACCAAAAGAAAGCTCTATTTGTGTGAAAAAATTATAATAATTTAATTTGAGTACAGTGTTGTATGACTGAGTAATTGTCATTCAAATTGTGACTGCGCTGAAAGCTAAAAATTGGTCTGGGCAGGAGGGGGGTTTAAGTGCCCAGTAAGTAAGAGGTTAATTTCTATTTTAACCCAAAAGGGTTGTTTTACAAGGTGGGGATTAACATAAACTTAAAGCATATCAAAATCCAAAACAGTGTGTGCTGTAGTAATGACAGTGAGTGTGCCGCGTACACACGATCGGATTTTCCTACGAGAAATGTTCGATGGGAGCTTGTTGTTGGAAATTCCGACCGTGTGTAGGCTCCATCGGACATTTTTCGTCGGAATTTCCGCCAAACAAAATTTGAGATCTGGATCTCAACAAAATTCCGATCGTGTGTACACAATTCTGACGCAGAAAATTCCACGCATGCTCGGAATCAAGCAGAAGAGTCACACTGGCTATTGAACTTCATTTTTGTCAGCTCGTCGTATGTGTTGTACGTCACCGCATTCTTGACGTTCGGAATTTCCAACAAGATTTGTGTGACCGTGTGTATGCAAGACAAGTTTGAGCCAACATTTGTCGTAAAAAAACATGGATTTTGTTGTTGGCAAATCCGATCGTGTGTACGCGGCATTACATTATGGAAATCAGTTTAAGGTTAAAGGAACCTGCAAACATACCATTTTGTGAGCAGTTCTGCTCCGTCTTCGCTGTTTCCACCTTCACCTTGATATCTTGGAATATTTCATCATACTGATTCTCTACAGCCACATCTGTTCTGTATTCTATCTCCACAATCACTTCATGATTTACAATAACACTGCCACTCCTGCCACAGATAAAGAATGTATGATATTGCTGGGTACTGACAATATTTTAACCAATTTTTTATTTTGGCTTTTGTAATGGCCAAGTGGCCAAGTATAATGGTGGCCACACAAGCTTCAATTGTATTATCTGTTCAAATCTGCAAGCGATTGAAAAACTATAACTTCCCTTCCAATCACCCAGGTTGGGGAAGGTCCAAACTGCAAACCTTAAAGTTTCAACTGAATACATTTTGGAGACCTCTGTCACTTTAAAGCAGAGAAGGACCACGAAAAAAAAAAAAATCCTCATTGAAAAGAAACAAATGGAGCCCTTCAACATTTACTAGGCAGTCTTTTTCAGCATCTTTTAATGTCTTCAAAATGATGTGACTATACCATTCTCTATAATTGTGAAGTACACTTCCAGAAGACTCACAACAGGATTAGTGGAAATAATGTAAAAGCTGCAGGTTAAAATTGATGGTGAGGGAGGCCGCACAAGGCACCAGGCTCTATTGCAGTGATGGCGAACCTTGGCACCCCAGATGTTTTGGAACTACATTTCCCATCATGCTCATGCACTCTGCGGTGTACTTGAGCATCATGGGAAACATAGTTCCAAAACATCTGGGGTGCCATGGTTCGCCATCACTGCTCTATTGTATGCAGTGGTGCTGACAGGGAACATGCTGGCAGGAGGAGCGAGAATAGTGAGCAGAAAGATGACCTAAATAATATGCTAATGTTCCTTTATTATCCAATCAGAAGGTTGGAGGCGTGTTGTTGTGCTGTCTGGCAGGAGTGCCTGAAAAGAACATTCATGTGTATTTAACTGCTTGACTGCTTTATTAAAGCAATACTAAAGCCTTGGCTTATTTTTTAAATTGTTCACACATTCACATGCTACACATTCTGAATGCAGCCGCATAAGGGAGATGAGAAAAGGTGAAAGTAAATCTGCTGTAAAATTTGGGAATGAATTACATAACAATGACTGTAGCTACAGAGATGAGTGAAGGCTTTTTTCAAAGTTTATTTGAGGTTTAAGAATATGGAAATGTCTGTATTTCAAAAGCCTGACCACAACTAAAAATCCCTGCTGTTGATAAACTTACTTGATTTCTGTAATGTTGACATCTTTGTATCCAGGGACACTGGAATAGACCGATCTCATCTGCATGGAGAGACGTGATAATTCATTATATGTCATGCTGGTCCTAAGATAAATTACTGTATGTCTACATAGCTCCCAACTGTCCCTGATTTTGAGGGACTGTCCCTGATTTGGAACAAAGTCCATCTGTCCCTCTTTCCTCCCCATTTGTCCCTCATTTTGGTCTGATCTATAATTTTATATATAATATTCAGTTTTTATCTTTCAAAAAGTGTTTTCCAGTTCTAAACCTTTCATCCAATTTTCTAAATTGTTGCATTTGTAAATTTCAAAAGCCAGAATAAAGGAATAGCAGTGGTAAATAAAAATACTAGTTGGTTTAGGCAATATTTTTTTTAAAATAATTCTCCTTTGAGGGGGCGTGGCAGGAGGTGTGCCTACATATTTTTGCTAATCGGTGTCCCTTGTTTCCATCTCAAAAAGTTGGCAGGTTTGTGTCTGTCCTATAATAAAAAGTTTCAATCACTCACCTCTGTTTTAAACTGAGCCTCAAAATCCTTATATTCTTCTGTTGTTGGGTCTTTCAGTTCCTCTGTATACACTTTGTTGGTGATTCTTAGCTCAACAGTCACAGAGGTGTCAACAGACTTGACTATGGGACAGAAAGAGTTAGAACAAATGTTATGGAATTGTTACAGCTGTACAGTCTATGCTTAACCACTTCAATACTGGGCACTTTTACCCCCTTCCTGCCCAGGCCAATTTTCAGCTTTCAGCGCTGTTACATGACAATTGCGCGGCCATGCAACACCATTGGAAAATTTGTATTATTTTGTTTCACACAAATTGAGCTTTCTTTTGGTGCAATGTAATCAGCACTGGAATTTTTTATTTTGTGCTAAATAAACAAAAAAACTTCTACATTTCTTTGGTGAAAATAACTCAAATCAGTGTTTATTATTTAGTCTGTAGGAAAGTTAAAAAAAATCCACAAACTATGGTATATATATATCTGAAAAATGATCAGTCCTGATGTACTGATGGCCTCATTTCTTGAGGCCGAAAAATGAAAGGATAGTATAAATTCCCTCCAACTGACCCCTTTTGAAAAGTAGACAGTCCAAGGAATTTAGTAGAGTTGGGCGAATGGTTCGGCCCAAGCATAAGTTTGGGCCGAACATTGCCAGTTCGCCCCATTCAAGAGGAACACCCGAATTGACAGGCTGTTCCCCCCACCAAATGCCCTGCAATGCATTGCGTGCTGCACAGTGCATTCTTCACCGTGATTGGGGAAAGCTTTCCCCAATCACGGTACAGTAAAAGCTGGTTGTTAAGGAGTGGGGCTGGAAAGGTGGCTGGGGCGTCCTTAACAACCCATGAGTCATTAGCTGCCAATAGGCTTCCACACTGACAACTGAATAAAAAAAAATATTTGGTGGCAAAAAAATTATCAAAACAATATAGCGTAGGTCCCCCCCCTTCAGGTCTGGTATGGATTTTAAGGGGAACCCCACGCTATGATTTTAAAAATGACGGCGTGGGGTCCCCCCCAAAGTTAACACCAGACCTTTATCCGAGCATGCAGCCTGGAAGGTCAGGAAAGGGGGGATGAGCAAGCCCCCCTCCAGAACTATACCAGGCCACATGCCCTCAACATGGAAAGCACCTTATCCACATGTTGGGGGGGACACGGGTCTCTTACCCACAACCCTGGGCGGTGGTTGTGGGGGTCTGCGAGCAGGAGACTTATCGGAATCTGGAAGCCCGTTTTAAGAAAGGGGCCCCCATATCCCGCTCCCCCATGTGAATAAAAATGGGTAATGAAAACACAGAGACAGTTTTTATTCCTTTATTAAAAAATAAAAAAAAACAGTGTCCCCCCATGTAAATCCATTGCCAGTCACGCTGCCCGCCACATCTAAAAAAGAAAAAAGAAAGGCTCTGCACTCATAGATGGCTAACCAACTAATGCTTCCTCTGCCGTTTGACACCACCCCCTTGTGACATCACCAACCCAGCATGCACCAGTCTGTGACGAAACAAGGGGACGGGGCCACCAGGTGACATTGCCAGATGGCCCTGCCCTTACCCATATAAGAACTACCAAACGGCAGAGGGGGAATTAGGCAGTCGGCCGTCAATGAGTGCAGATCAATTTTTTTTTTAGGTACGGCAGAGGACAAGATTGACGATGGATTTACATCGAGCATCGAGGGCACTGTTTTGTTTTGTTTTTTTAATAAAGGAGTTAAAAGGAGTCAAAAACTGTCTCTGTAATTTTATTACTTTTTGACACTTTTTTAAGAATAGGTAGGGGTAATATGTACTTCATATTCATTCACATGGGGGGGGCGGGATCTGGGGGTCTGAGAGTCCGATAAGCCTCCTGCTTGCATACTCCCGCAACCACAGCCCAAGGTTGTGGTTGTGGGGAACCGACCTTTGTCCCCATCACTATGGAGACAATGTGCTTTGGGGCAGAGCCCTCCTGCTCCAAAGCACCCCCCCATGTTGAGGGCATATGGCCTGGTATGGTCTGGTATGGTTCAGGAGCGGGGGGCGTTCGCTCATCCCAGGCACTATATTTAAAGGATTTTTACATTTTTATTGTTGCACTTTAAGCATCGTTAAAATCACTGCTCCTTTAAAAACAATTGTTTAAAAAAAAAATGTTTGCATTGATTCATGTCCCCCAGGGCAGTACCCGGACCCCCACACCCTTTTTATGGCCAATTACTTGCATATAAGTCTTCAAAATAGGCACATTTGATATTTCCTATTCGGCTCCAATAGACTTCAATAGGGTTCGCCATTTGGGTCAGGACTTTTACCCTGTTCGGAAGTTCTGTTGCGAACCGAACAGGGGGGTGTTTGGCCCATCTCTAATAATTTTTTTTTTTACAATAGATCATCTCTAATATTTAGTAAGAGGCATGGGGAGTTTATTGAAGTTGTAATATTTTTGTCACAATTTTTTGAAATTTTTTTTTTTTTTCGCAACTTTTTTTTTACATACTGTCAGTTAGGGATGAGCCGAACACCCCCCTGTTCGGTTCGCACCAGAACATGCGAACAGGAAAAAAATTTGTTCGAACACGCGAACGCCGTTAAAGTCTATGGGACACGAACATGAATAATCAAAAGTGCTAATTTTAAAGGCTAATATGCAAGTTATTGTCATAAAAAGTGTTTGGGGACCTGGGTCCTCCCCCAGGGGACATGAATCAATGCAAAAAAAAGTTTTAAAAACGGCCGTTTTTTCAGGAGCAGTGATTTTAATAATGCTTAAAGTCAAACAATAAAAGTGTAATATCCCTTTAAATTTCATACCTGGGGGGTGTCTATAGTATGCCTGTAAAGGGGCGCATGTTTCCCGTGTTTAGAACAGTCTGACAGCAAAGTGACATTTTGAAGGAAAAAACACATTTAAAACTACCGCGGCTATTGCATTGCCGACAATACACATAGAAGTTCATTGATAAAAACGGCATGGGAATTCCCCACAGGGAAACCCCGAACCAAAATTAAAAAAAAAAAATGATGTGGGAGTCCCCCTAAATTCCATACAAGGCCCTTCAGGTCTGGTATGGATATTAAGGGGAACCCCAGCCAAAATTAAAAAAAAAAATTGACGTGGGGTTCCCCCTAAATTCCATACCAGACCCTTCAGGTCTGGTATGGATTTTAAGGGGAACCCCGCGCCAAAAAAAAAAAAAAAAACGGCGTGGGGTCCCCCTAAAAATCCATACCAGACCCTTATCCGAGCATGCAACCTGGCATGCCGCAGGAAAAGAGGGGGGGACGAGAGTGCGGCCCCCCCCCCCTCCTGAACCGTACCAGGCCACATGCCCTCAACATTGGGAGGGTGCTTTGGGGTAGCCCCCCAAAACACCTTGTCCCCATGTTGATGAGGACAAGGGCCTCATCCTCACAACCCTGGCCGGTGGTTGTGAGGGTCTGCGGGCGGGGGGCTTATCGGAATCTGGAAGCCCCCTTTAACAAGGGGACCCCCAGATCCCGGCCCCCCCCCTGTGTGAAATGGTAAGGGGGTACTTACCCCTACCATTTCACTAAAAAACTGTCAAAAATGTTAAAAATGACAAGAGACAGTTTTTGACAATTCCTTTATTTAAATGCTTCTTCTTTCTTCTTTCTTCCTTCATCTTCTTCTGGTTCTTCTGGCTCTTCTGGTTCTTCCTCCGGCGTTCTCGTCCAGCATCTTCTCCGCGGCGTCTTCTATCTTCTTCTCCTCGGGCCGCTCCGCACCCATGGCATGAGGGGGGAGGCTCCCGCTCTTCTCTTCATCTTCTTCTCTTCTTCATCTTCTTCTTCATCTTCTTCTTCTTCTTCTTCTTCCTTCTTCTCTTCTTCCTGTCTTCTCCGGGCCGCTCCGCAGCCATGCTGTGGCATGGTGGGAGGCTCCCGCTGTGTGACGGCGTCTCCTCGTCTGACGGTTCTTAAATAACGGGGGGCGGGGCCATCCGGTGACCCCGCCCCCCTCTGACGCATGGTGACTTGAGGGACTTCCCTGTGACGTCACGGGGAATGCCACAGGGAAGTCCCGTCATGTCACCGTGCGTCAGAGGGGGGCGGGGCCACCGGGTGGCCCCACCCCCCGTTATTTAAGAACCGTCAGACGAAGAGACGCCGTCACACAGCGGGAGCCTCCCTCCATGCCAGCATGGCTGCGGAGCAGCCCGCAGAAGACAGGAAGAAGAGAAGAAGAGAAGAAGAGAAGAAGGAAGAAGAAGAAGAAGATGAAGAAGAAGATGAAGAAGAGAAGAAGATGAAGAGAAGAGCGGGAGCCTCCCCTCATACCATGGGTGCGGAGCGGCCCGAGGAGAAGAAGATAGAAGACGCCGCGGAGAAGATGCTGGACGAGAACGCCGGAGGAAGAACCAGAAGAGCCAGAAGAACCAGAAGAAGATGAAGGAAGAAAGAAGAAGCATTTAAATAAAGGAATTGTCAAAAACTGTCTCTTGTCATTTTTAACATTTTTGACAGTTTTTTAGTGAAATGGTAGGGGTAAGTACCCCCTTACCATTTCACACAGGGGGGGGGCCGGGATCTGGGGGTCCCCTTGTTAAAGGGGGCTTCCAGATTCCGATAAGCCCCCCGCCCGCAGACCCTCACAACCACCGGCCAGGGTTGTGAGGATGAGGCCCTTGTCCTCATCAACATGGGGACAAGGTGTTTTGGGGGGCTACCCCAAAGCACCCTCCCAATGTTGAGGGCATGTGGCCTGGTACGGTTCAGGAGGGGGGGGGGCCGCACTCTCGTCCCCCCCTCTTTTCCTGCGGCCTGCCAGGTTGCGTGCTCGGATAAGGGTCTGGTATGGATTTTTAGGGGGACCCCACGCCGTTTTTTTTTTTTTTTTTTGGCGCGGGGTTCCCCTTAAAATCCATACCAGACCTGAAGGGTCTGGTATGGAATTTAGGGGGAACCCCACGTCAATTTTTTTTTTCAATTTTGGCTGGGGTTCCCCTTAATATCCATACCAGACCTGAAGGGCCTTGTATGGAATTTAGGGGGACCCCCACATCATTTTTTTTTTTTTTTTTTTTGGTTCGGGGTTCCCCTGTGGGGAATTCCCATGCCGTTTTTATCAATGAACTTCTATGTGTATTGTCGGCAATGCAATAGCCGCGGTAGTTTTAAATGAGTTTTTTCCTTCCAAATGTCATTTTGCTGTCAGACTGTTCTAAACACAGGAAACATGCGCCCCTTTACAGGCATACTATAGACACCCCCCAGGTACGAAATTTAAAGGGATATTACACTTTTATTGTTTGACTTTAAGCATTAATAAAATCACTGCTCCTGAAAAAACGTCCGTTTTTAAAACTTTTTTCTGCATTGAACCATGTCCCCTGGGGCAGGACCCGGGTCCCCAAACACTTTTTATGACAATAACTTGCATATAAGCCTTTAAAATTAGCACTTTTGATTTCTCCCATAGACTTTTAAAGGGTGTTCCGCGGCATTCGAATTTGCCGCGAACACCCCAAATTGTTCGCTGTTCGGCGAACTTGCGAACAGCCAATGTTCGAGTAGAACATGAGTTCGACTCGAACTCGAAGCTCATCCCTACTGTCAGTGCAGTAGAGCATCATCATATAACTGGTGTGGGGGTGTCAGGGACACTAACTGGTGACAGTATGTAAAAAAAAAAAAATAAATAAATAAATAAATAAATAAATAAATAAATAAATAATATTTCTTTTTTTTTTTTTTATTACATTTTTTTCTTTTTCTTTTTTTTTTACATTTTTTTTAACACACTGTGACCAGAGCAATACAGTATTACCATATTAACATTGTACTACATGAGCGGCAAGGATGTGGAATTCCCTTCCACAGGCGGTGGTCTCAGCGGGGAGCATTGATAGCTTCAAGAAAGTATTAGATAAGTACCTGAATGACCACAACATACAGGGATATACAATGCAATACTGACACATAATCACACACATAGGTTGGACTTGATGGACTTGTGTCTTTTTTCAACCTCACCTACTATGTAACTATGTAACTATGTAACTACTCTGGAGAAGTGATCAGGATTTTTCTGTTTTTTTTTACACATTTTGAATGCTTGAATTTCACTGGTATATAAGCCTCTTTAGAGGTTATATGTTGGCTTGCTATGGGCAGCACAGTGGCTAAATGATGAGCACTTCTGTCTATCTGCCTTATGCCTTATGGTTAGATATGGTGCTGACTGAGGTCATGTTACAAAGATCAGTATAGTCTCATTATCAGGACCCGGGTCTGAACCTGCAACCTTTCCTGTGTCTGGCGATGTCTCTCTACTCGTTTGGTTGTAATCCTTGTTGGAGATTTTAATGTGAATGAGACTCTGCTATTATTCAGTACTATTTTCTATTGTCCGTACCACTGTATTAGGTGGTTATTCTGTAAATCCAGGACTAAATGGCGTATAGGTTCCTTCCACTTTTTAATTATGGTTATAATATAATGGGGGGCTTACAGGTGATTTTTTTTTTGGATTGTCAGCAAAATAAAGCTAGCTTCTCCTCAATTTCAAAGGACTACATGCCCCATGATACATTGATGCCTACAAACAGTGATTCCTGTACTGACTGAAAGCATTTGATACAGTTCCCCATAAATGTTTACTGTAAAAAATAAGGTCAGTTGGCATGGACCATAGGGTGAGAACATGGACTGAAAACTGGCTACAAGAGCGAGTTCAGAGGGTGGTGATAAATGGGGAGTACTCTGAATGGTCAGGGGTGGGTAGTGGGGTCCCCCAGGGTTCTGTCCTGGCACCAATCCTATTTAATTTATTCAGAAACGACCTGGAGGATGGGATAAACAGTTCAATCTCTGTAGTTGAGAATGATACTAAGCTATGCAGGGCAATAACTCCTCCACAGGATGTAGAAACCTTGCAAGAAGATCTGAACAAATTAATGGGGTGGGCAACTACATGGCAAATGAGGTTCAATGTAGAAAAATGTAAAATAATGGGTGGCAAAAATATGAATGCAAACTATACACTGGGGGGAGAGCCTCTGGGGGAATCTAGGATGGAAAAGGACCTGGGGGTCCTAGTAGATGAAAGGCTCAGCAATGGCATGCAATGCCAAGCTGCTGCTAACAAAGCAAACAGAATATTGGCATGCATTAAAAAGGGGATTAACTCCATACATAAAGTGATAATTCTCCCGCTCTACAAGACTCAGGTCCGGCCTCACCTAGAGAATGCTGTCCAGTTCTGGGCACCAGTCCTCAGGAAGCATGTGTTGGAAATGGAGCGAGTACAAAGTAGGGCAACAAAGCTAATAAAGGGTCTGGAGGATATTAGTTATGAGGAAAGGTTGCGAGCACTGAACTTATTCTCTCTGGAGAAGAGAAGCTTGAGAGAGGATGTGATTTAAAAGTACAAATACCATACTGGTGACCCCACAATAGGGATAAAACTTTTCCGCCAAAGGGAATTTAACAAGACACGCGGCCTTTCACTAAAATTAGAAGAAAAGAGGTTTAACCTTAAACTGCATAGAGAGTTCTTTACTGTAAGAGCGGCAAGGATGTGGAATTCCCTTCCACAGGCGGTGGTCTCAGCGGGGAGCATCGATAATTTAAAAAAACTATTAGATAAGCATCTGAACGACCACAACATACAGGGATATACAATGTAATACTGACATATAATCACACACCTGGGTTGGACTTGATGGACTTGTGTCTTTGTTCAACCTCACCTACTATGTAACTATGACTTCACCTGCTGAAACTCCTCCCCTCAGCACCTCAGAAGGAAGGCTCTGTGAAATGTGTGACACAGCAGTTCCCACCCACAGGACATAGTGTGTCACAGAATTTAAGGAAGGAAATGTGTGGGGATCTTTACAAAGATGGATACAATGTGGAAATATGGAAATAAATAAACAATTTTACATTTTGCCCAGAGGTAAGTAACATTCAGACACTCACCAGGTGGAGCTCTATCTATGATGTTCTCACAGTAAGTCCCGTAGAACATTTCTGGACAAATGCACTTGGTTCCGTCATCGGTACCTCCATTTTTGCAGTCTGTGGAAGAGAATTTAAAAGTCAGAAAAGGCAAATAAGTTAACAATTATTATGAAAAGGACCAAATATACAGATAAAATGCATATATTGGAGCCAAAAGGAGTTCTATTTCTGTTCATCCAGCCCTAGGATTTAGATAGCTCTACAACGCATATCTCTGTCTAGCAGGAGAGTAGAGACTTGTTGTTTTTTTTTCACTGCTGCAGTTAAAGCATTGTTAAACCCGAAACCAAAAATGTAATATATTGCAGCATACCAATCATTAGATATGGTGGCTGCATTTGTTTTTTTAAGGCTTTTCCTCCTCTGTTTTCACCTGGTGATCTGGCCAGTAACACGCCTCCTGTATTAGAGCGCCTCCACTCTGGATGAAGGAGCATAGGGGGTACCTTTGGAAAGCAGCATTGTTATGCCCTGTACACACGGTCGGATTTTCCGAGGGAAAATGTGTGATAGGACCTTGTTGTCGGAAATTCCGACCGTGTGTAGGCTCCATCACACATTTTCCATTTTCCGACACACAAAGTTTGAGAGCAGGATATAAAATTTTCCGACAACAAAATCCGTTGTCGGAAATTCCGATCGTGTGTACACAAATCTGACGGACAAAGTGCCACGCATGCTCAGAATAAATAAAGAGATGAAAGCTATTGGCCACTACCCCGTTTATAGTCCCGACGTACGTGTTTTACGTCACCGCGTTTAGAACGATCGGATTTTCCGACAACTTTGTGTGACCGTGTGTATGCAAGACAAGTTTGAGCCAACATCCGTCGGAAAAAATCCTAGGATTTTGTTGTCGGAATGTCCGAACAAAGTCCGACCGTGTGTACGGGGCATTAGTCTGGTGGGAGGGGAGTGTTAGATGTACTAGCAATTTCGCAGCCCCACTCTATGTCGCTGATCGCCACCATCATAGCTCCCAACTGTCCCTGATTTCGAGGGATTGTCCCTGATTTGGAGCAATGTCCCTCTGTCCCTCATTCCTCCTCATTTGTCCCTCATTTTGGTCTGATATATACATAGATGTATATAAAATGCACTTTGCATCTATCAAAAAAGGGTTTTTCAGTGCTAAATCTGATTTCTAAATTGCTGCATTTGTATATTCCAAAAGCTAATATAAAGGAATAGTAGTGGTAAAAAAATCTTGTTTTTTGCACAATTCCCCTTTAAGGGGGCGTGGCAAGGGGTGTGTCATATGTCTGCGTACTTTTGCTGATAGGTGTCCCTCATTCCCATCTTAAAAAGTTAGGAGGTATGCACCATTATTAGCACCACTAGCAAAAATTGTAAACATTTATAAAAACTAAATCAATCCCATAGTTTGTAGTTTGCTATAACTTTTGTGCAAATTAACCAATATACGCTTACTGGGATTTTTTTTTTTTACCAAAGCAACATACATATTGGTTCTAAATTAATGACAAAATTGAATTTTTTCCAATTTTTTTAATTAGATATGTTTTATAGCAGAAAGTAAAAAATATTGTTTTTTTAAAAAAATTGTCTGTCTTTTTTTTGTCTATAGCGGAAAAATACAAAGTGCAGAGGTGATCAAATATCACCAAAAGAAAGCTCTATTTTATTTGGGTACAATGCAGTGGTGGCTGCTCCATAAGGGGAGCACAGAGGCTGCCCCCCCCATGTATACGTCCAGCCCCCTGATCTACATGTAGGGACGCCGGACTATGGATTCCAATGGCGGGGGAGTGGTTTTTTAAAGCACATGATTAGAGCCTGAGGCTCTAACAGGCTTCAAAGGGTGGGCTCGGGTGCAGAGCATTGTGCCCTGATCCCACCTAGTTGTGTGACACTAGCGTATGAATATTCGCTATTCTGCCACATTCTCCTCCCGGCCAATCAGGAAACCCCTATTGGCCAGGGAGTTTCATGACTCCCTGGCCAAACGTCTCTGAGGACACACTTCTGGGTTGCAATTGGCCAAGAGGGGAATGTCTGTCTCCTTGCTGGAGCGGCTCGGCTCTTCCTTCTCCCTGCCTCTGTGTCTCCTCCATGCCTCCACTAGGTAAGGTGATCGCCACTGCCTGTGTCTTCTGTGGGGGGGAGGGGGGGTATAGTGTTGGTTGTGCCAACCCCCCAGACTGGTTATGAAGGGGGTCCATTTCCAGAGGTCAAGTGGTTAAATAACACTTTCAGGCCTCGATCTTTCACCAGCCTGTGACTGGACATTGAAAGAAGAAGCAGTAGACAGATGAGCTTTTCATATTGTCACTCTACTCTCTCCTCCTATTACCTTGTTCCTTGTCACCATGTGTGCATGCAGCACACCTAATTGGCTCTTCCAGTCTGAATTTTGTTGAATAGGAGATTGTGAGAGTCTGATACTAAGTCAAAATTAGGTACATTTGGTAGATAGAGTATTAGGAGGGTTATAACCTTGTCAGGTTTTTTTTTGCTATCTGTGTCCGTTTGGGTAGAGTTCCCTTCACTTCCTGTCCCAGAGCCAAAACAGGAAGTGAGAGGAAATCTCCCCATTGGAGGATTCCCCCCTATTCCTGTGTGAGTGACAACCCAAAATGTTGTCACTTTCTTGGTAATAACGTTCACCAATACAAATAGAGAGGGTGAATTTCTTCAACAAGGACACAGACAGCAGTCAAAACCTGGATACGGATGAATATGGTGCAAAATCAGGTGTGTAAAATTGAAGTTGGGATGGGCTGGCCAATGGGAAGTAGTTTGGCATAGAGAGAATGGTTCACCAAGTCAATGGAGGTGATTGCAGCTTCTCAAAAACAAGCCATGAGTATGACCTGATGCACAGATTGGAAAAGAAAGGAAAGCGGCCACCACCACTTCCTAAATGTGTCTCTGTAGTTTAGAAGGCAGGCTCTATGATATGTGTGACACCGCAGTGTCTACTCACAGGGCATAGTGAGTACGGTGTCACAGAATTCAAGGAAATAAATGCAAGGGGCTCTTCACAACTATACAATATAGTTCACATTAACCGCTTGCTGACCATATAACACAAAATATACGGTGGCAAGGCAGCGCTTCTGTACTAGGTACATGATCCAGCACCTCCGGGTAGAGGGCGCGCATGCGCCGCCGACGCCCTGGCCCTGTTGTGATTAGACACAACAGATGCTGATCAGCAGGTGCCAGCCAATGGATGACTGCCGGGACACACGTCGATCATCCAGAAGACACACAGGACAGGGCTCTGTCTATGTAAACAAGGCAGAGTATTGTCCTGTCAGCTGGGAAACAATTAATTTTCTTTCTCTGCAAGGCAGGGAATAAAATTCATTGTTTCCCTTAGTAAAAGCAGCACACAGTTCACACACTGGCTAGGCACACATTTAACCCTCTGATTGCCCTAGCTGTTTAACTCCTTCCCAGCCAGAGTCATTAGTACAGTGACAATGCATATTTTTAGCGCTGATCACTGAATTAGTGTCACTGGTTCCCACAAAGTGTCAAAAGTGTCAGTTAGTGTCAGAATGTCCGCCGCAATATTGCAGGCCAGCTATAAGTCGCTGATCCCATTACTAGTAAAAAAAAAATAAAATAAAAATTCAGTATATATTCCATAGTGTGTCAACGCAATAACTTTTGCACAAACCAATTAATATTATTGTTGGGATTTTTTTTTTAACAAAAATATGTAGCAGAATACATATTGGCCTAAATGTATTAAGAAATTTGACTTTTTCAATTTTTTTTATTGGATGTTTTTTATAGCAGAAAGTAAAACATATACTGTATATATATATATATATATATATATATATATATATATATATATATATATATATATATATATATATATATATATATATATATATATATATATATATATATATATATATATATATATTATTTTTTTTTTTTTAATTGTCAGTTTTTGAAAGTAAAACATATGTTTTTTATTTTTTTTAATTGTCAGTTTTTTTGTTGTTGTTTGTAGCGCAAAAAAATAAAAAAAAAACACAGTGGTGATCAAATACCACCAAAAGAAAGCTCTATTTGTGGGTTAAAAAGGAGATTGATTTTAGTTGTATACAGCGTTGCATAACTGCGCAATTGTCAGTTAAAGTAACGCAGTGCCGTATCAGGCCAAAAAATGGCCTGGTCATGAAGGGGAGTGAATCTTCCGGAGGTCAAGTGGTTAATAGGAGTAGGCGAAAAAACAACTGAAAATCAACTTGGAAATAAATATATGATTTTACATTTTGACCATAGATATGCTTAAAGAAGCATTTGAACACTTACCAATCGGAACTCTATCCAAGGGGAACTCACATAGAGTCCCATAGAACATGTCCGGGCAAACGCACTTGGTTCCATCATAGTAACCACCGTTTCTGCAGGCGGCTGTGGAAGAGAATGTAAAAGGCAGGAAGAAAGGAAAATGAATGATTAATTATCATACCATTACTTTACTTTAAGCTAAACTCCAGCATAGGGGCAATATATACAGACAAAATACATGTATAAATAGCGATCGCCCAATATATATTTACATTTACAGATCATGTACTGTACCTAGTATGTGATCTGACACTTCCGGGTCTGGGGTGTGTGCACGCGCTGCCGGCGATCCACTCCCACTGTGATTGGACACATTGGACACAATCAGCAGGTCCAGCGGACCCACCAATCGTTTGGGACACAAGCAGAATGGCAGTCTGTCTATGTAAACAAGGCAGATTGTCGTTCTGTCAGCGGAGAAGGTTTTGATCCTGTGCAAAGCAGGAACATGGATCTTTGCCTTCCCCTAGTCAAAGCTCCTCCCCCACAGTGAGTAAGCACTCCCTAGGAACACATTTAACCCTTTGATCGCCCCTGATGTTAACCCCTTCCTAGCCAGTGTCATTAGCATAGCTCCCAACTGTCCCTGATTTCAAGGGACTGTTACTGATTTGGAGCAATGTCCCTCTGTCCCTCATTCCTCCTCATCTGTCCCTTATTTTGGTCTGATCTGTATAGTTGTATATAAAATGCACTTTTTATCTATCAAAAAGTGTTTTCCAGCGCTAAACCTATCATCTGATTCCAAAATTGCTGCATTTGTAAATGCCAAAAGCCAATATAAAGGAATAGTAGTGGTAAAAAAAAGCACTTGTGGGTTTAACCAATCTTGTTTTTTTGTACAATTCTCCTTTAAGGGGGCGTGGTCAGGGGTGTGTCCTATGCCTGCATACTTTTGCTGATAGGTGTCCCTCATTCCCATCTCAAAAAGTTGGGAGGTATGCATTAGTACAGTAACAGTGCATATTTTTTAGCACTGATCACAGTATTAGTGTCACTGGTCCACCAAAGAGTATCAAAAGTGTCAGATTTGTCCGACGCAATATGGCAGTTCCGCTATAAGTTTGCTGATCGCCGCCATTACTAGAAAAAAAAAATATCCCATAGTTTGTAGACGATACGTAAACCAATCAATATACGCTTATTGGGATTTTTTTTTTACCAAACATATGTAGTAGAATACATATTGGCCTAAATTGATGAAGAAACTTGATTGTTTACATTTTTTTATTGGGTATATTTTATAGCAGAAAGTAAAAAATATTTTTTATTTTTTCAAAATTGTTGTTTTTTTTTTTGTTTTGTTTTGTTTAAAGCACAGAGGTGATATATACAAAATAATTCTGCACTACCCAAAGAAAAAAGGGAACGAAAGCAGCTAACACGACCAACAAAGTATAAATGGGGAAAACAAAGAAAAAGTGTAGCGCTAAACAATATCCAACATAAACGACAATAGACCAGTCAATATGCAGTGAAAAGGATCAACCGTATCTGGGAAATGAACATTATAAATGGGTAGTCCTCATGAAAACATTATATCTGAACAATAAAAGTGGGTAGTCCTCATGAAAACATATTTTAGACAAAAAATTCCGGCATCCCAAATGCAGACTAGCTCACTCCCACCGAGAGATGAAAAGGCTTTCCGGATGGGGTGGACCCAAAGGGGCATACGCCAAGTTGGGTCGGATAAGGCTTGGGTGGTGAGTGGCTGTGTTTGGCTCAAAAAAGGATGTTATCTCGCGGATTACTGTATTCCTCCAAGTGGCACCCGGGTCCTGAAGGGTGTGGGCAATAGACGTCGTCTATGAGGACGAAACGCATCGGGTAGGACCCCACTGTCGCCATTTTCTCACAGCGCTGTTTTTTTACTTTGGATTTACATGTGAGTGTATATCTAATTATTTTAAATAAAAACTTTTGTTTTCGGATTTACACTATGTGGCCCTTCCTTTCTCTCCTTACCTAACAACACCATCTCCTGGTCCATGTAATGTGGCCTTGAGGGATTCACCCACGGAATACCCCACCCTTCTAGGATCTGCAGGACCATCCATATCCGCGACATTGCCCATACCCTTCAGGACCCGGGTGCCACTTGGAGGAATACAGTAATCCACGAGATAACATCCTTTTTTGAGCCAAACACAACCACTCACCACCCAAGCCTTATCCGACCCAACTTGGCGTATGCCCCTTTGGATCCACCCCATCCGGTAAGCCTTTTCATCTCTCGGTGGGAGTGAGCTGGTCTGCATTTGGGATGCCGGAATTTTTTGTCTAAAATATGTTTTCATGAGGACTACCCACTTTTATTGTTCAGATATAATGTTTTCATGAGGACTACCCATTTATAATGTTCATTTCCCAGATACGGTTGATCCTTTTCACTGCATATTGACTGGTCTATTGTCGTTTATGTTGGATATTGTTTAGCGCTACACTTTTTCTTTGTTTTCCCTAAAGCGCAGAGGTGACCAAAATACCACCAAAAGAAAGCTCTATTTGTGTGAAAAAAAAAAAAAAAAAATTTTATTGGGGTACAGCGCCGCACGACCGCCCAATTGTCAGTTAAAGTAACACAGTGTCATATCACAAAAAATGGCCTGATCATGAAGGGGGGGTAAAACCTTCTGCAGGCACTTTTTGACAATGTGTTGCAGAACTTAAAAGGATACAAAATAACATCTTCCACCGCAGAAGATGGACTTTTAGTTTCAAAGGGCTGCGGGGGCACTGTTGAGTGCTGTCGTAGCCCACTGGCATGTTATATGGCTTTCAAACAAAAAGCCTGTACAGAAGTAAGGGCTGAAAGCTGGGAGGACACATCTGCAGCAGCGCACATTCCACCAGTGATCTACTGATCAAGGGTGCAAAGCTTTCCAGGCTGCTGCAGGAATAAATAAAAAAATCACTTTTTTTCTGCAAAAAATATGTGCATTTATAATTTTTTCTTTGTAAAGGTTAACTTAGCCTTTAAAGTGAAACACATAATGCTACAAATACTTACGAGTAGTTGGAGTAGTAGTGGTAGTAGTAGTAGTAGTAGTAGTAGTAGTAGTTGTAGTCGTTGTAGCAGTAGTGTCAGCTGCAGTTGTAGTAGGAGTTGTGGTAGTAGCAGTAGTTTCAGCTGCAGTTGTAGTAGAAGCTCTGGTAGTAGCAGTAGTTTCAGCTGCAGTTGTAGTAGAAGCTCTGGTAGTAGCAGTAGTTTCAGCTGCAGTTGTAGTAGAAGCTCTGGTAGTAGCAGTAGTTTCAGCTGCAGTTGTAGTAGGAGTTTTGGTAGTAGCAGTAGTTTCAGCTGCAGTTATAGTAGTAGCAGTAGTTTCAGCTGCAGTCATAGTAGGAGTCATTGTAGAAGCAAAAGTTTCAGATGCAGTTTTTGTAGTAGTTGCAGTGGCTATAGTAGTTTCAGCTGCAGTTCTAGGAGAAACTGTGGTAATAGTGATAGATCCAGCTGAAGTTGCAGAGTTAGTCAATGTAGTCATAGGAGTTTCAACTGAAGCTTTAATAGGAGTTGTATAAGCCACAGTAGCAGTAAGTGTGGTTGTAGGAGGGGTTGTAGTAAAAGCAGTAGTAGATCCAGCTGCAGTTGGAAACAGAGTGTGAGCAGTAGATTCAACTGGCACTGTGGTAGTAGCTACAGAGTCAACTGAGGCTGTGTTAGGAGTTGTTGAAGTCACAGCTGATGTTGCAGTGGGAACTACAGTAGTGGTAGGAGTTTTAGCTGCAGTTATAGTAGGAAATGTACCAGTAACAGCAGTTTCGGCTGTAATAGCTACAGACGTTTCAGCTTTAACTGTAGTAGGGGTTGTAGAGGTAGGAGTAAGAGTTTCAGCTGCAGTTGAAATCACAGTACTAGTAGATTCAGCTTGTGTTGTATTTAGAGCTGTAGAAGTAGCAGCAGTTTCATCGGCAGCTGTAATAGGGATTGTAGTAGCTATAGTGATTTCAGCTGCAGTTGGAGCAAAAGTCGTTGCCGTAGTATATCCATTTACAGCTGTACTAAGGACTATAGTAGTAGCAGTAAACTCAGCTGCAACTGTAGTAAAAATTGTAGTAGCAATAGTAGATCCAGTTGCAGTTGCAGAAGAATTAATAGTAATAGCAGAAGCCAGGGTTGTTGTCTCAGGAACAATTGTGTCCGGGTGGAGTGATGTTGCTGCTGTTGCATCAGGCATGGTGAATGTTTCCGGTGTTTTAGTTGTCGTATCAAGTATGGTTGATATATCTGATAGAGTTGTTTGTGGAACAACTGCTGTTACAACTGTTGTCTCAGATACACTGGACAACTCAGCTGTGCTTGTTTCAGGAACCTTTGTTGTTTCTGTGGCTGCTTCTGAAACTGTTGCTAAATTTTCTACAGTTGTGTCAACACCGGTTGATGTTTCTGTTGTTAGGTCGGGCAAAGTAGACGTTTCTCCTTTTTCAGTTCTTGTATAAAGTAAGGTGGACCTATCTACTGTAGCTGTCTTAGGGACAGATGTTGTTTCAAAAGTAGTTGTAGCTATTGGGACTGTGGTTTCAGCTGATGCATCAAGGACAGTCGATACTTCTGATGTAGCTGGGCCAGGAACAAGAGTTTCTACTGTTGTATCAGGCATAGTCACTACTGTTGTACTTTTTTCAAAAGCCAGTGTTGTATCTGCTGATGTGCCAGGAATAAGCGTTGAATCTGCTGTAGTTGGGTCTGGGTGGAGTGTTGTATCTGCTGCTGTGCCAGGAATAAATGTTGAATGTGCTGTAGTTGGCTCTGGGTGGAGTGTTATCTCTGCTGTTGCATAAGATATAAGTGGTGTTTCTGCTTTTTCAGTTGATGTATCGAGTATGGTGGCTGTAGCTGATGTTGTATATTCAGGAGCAAGCGTTGTTAAAACATCTGTAATTGTGTCTGAGGGTAGTGATGATTCTGCTGTTGGTAAAGCTGATGTAATGGTTTCTGGAACAATTGTTATTGCTGTAGTAGGGTCTGGGTGGCGTGTTGTATCTGCTGCTGTGCCAGGAATAAGAGTTGAATCTGCTGTAGTTGGGTCTGGGCAGAGTGTTGTATCTGCTGCTGTGCCAGGAATAAATGTTGACTCTGCTGTAGTTGCGTCTGGGTGGAGTGTTATCTCTGCTGTTGCGTAAGATATAAGTGGCGTTTCTGCTTTTTCAGTTGATGCATCGAGTATGGTGGTGGTAGCTGATGTTGTATATTCAGGAGCAAGCGTTGTTAAAACCTCTGTAATTGTGTCTGAGGGTAATGATGTTTTTGCTGTTGCTTCAGACGTGGCAAATGTTTCTGCTATTTCAGTTGTATAAAGTACAGTTGGTAACGTTGATGAAATGGTTTCTGGAACCATTGTTATTTCTGTTGTTGTATGAGGTACACTGGACAATTCTGCTTTGCTTGTTTCCGAAACCAGTGTTGATTCTTCAGGAACTATTGTTAAATCTGCTACAGTTGTGTCAACACCGAGTGATGTTTCTCGTGTTGTGTCAGACAAAGTAGACATTTCTGCTTTTTCAGTTGTTGAATCCAGCACAGTTGATTTATGTTGTGTAGTCTCAGGAATAAGTGTTGCTTCTACAGTTGTACCAGGCATTGTATGAGTTTCTACAGTAGGTGTAACTTTTGTTTCAGCTGATGTATCAAAGACTGTTAATACTTCTGATGTAGCTGTACCAGGAGCAAGAGTTTCCTTTGTTGCTCCTACCGTTGTGTCAGATGCAGTCTCTAGATCTGCTGTGCTTGTTTCAAGACCCAGCGCTGTGGTGTAAGGAACAATCGTTGTTTCTGTCATTGCACCGGACACACTTGATACTTCAGGAGTTGTATCTGCTGTTGTCCCAAGAACAGGTGTTAAATCATCTATGGTGGTGTCAGGGAGATGTGCACTTTTTGTCGTGGATTCAGTCATAGTCAATGGTTTTTCAGTTGTTGTATCAATTACGGTGCTTATATGTAATGTGGCTGTTTCAGGAACAAGTGTTGTTTCTGTTGCTGCATCAGTTGTAGGTATTACAACTGAAGTTTCAGCTGGTGTATCAAGCACGGTTGTTAAGTCTGGTGTAGCTGTGCCAGGAGCAACAGTTTCCTTCGTTGTATCTGCTGTTGAATCAAGCGTACTTAACTCTGCAGCTGTGGTAGTTTCAGAAGCCAGGTTTGTATCTACTGTTGTCTCAGGAACAATTGTTAAATCGACAGTAGTTGTGTCAGTGCCGAGTGATGTTTCTGCATTAGACGTAGTAAATGTTTCTGCCTTGTCAGTTGTAATGTCAGGTATAGTTGGTATATCTGATGTAGCTGTTTTTGGAACAATTGTTGTTTCTGCTATTGTTTCAGATATGCTGGACAACTCAGTTGTGCTTGTTTCAGGAAGTGGTGTTTTTTCTTCTGCTGTTTCAGAAACTGTTGTGAAATCTGCTGCAGGTGTGTCTGCACTGGTTGAGGTTTCCGTCGTCATGCCAGGCAAAGTAGATGTTTCTGCTTTTTCAGTTGTATCGAGTACAGTAGATCTTTCTCTTGTAGCTGTCTCAGGAGAAAATGTTTCTATAGTTGTATCAGACAAAGTGCGTGTTTCTACAGAAGGTGTAAGTATTAGGACTGTTGTTTCAGCTGAAGTATCAACGACAGTCGAAATTTCTATTGCGCCTGTTTCAGAATCTAGTGTTGTAACAACTGTGGTGTCAGGAAGAGTTGTTAATTCCGCTCTAGTAGTTTCAGGGTGAAGTGATGTCTCTGATGTTCTATGAGACATGGTAGACATGTCAGCTTTTACAGTTGTTGTATCAAGTGTGGTTGTTATATCTAATGTGGCTGTTTCAGAAACAGGCACACTTGATATGTCAGCCATTGTTGTTTCAGAAGCCAGTGTTATGTCTGCAGTTGTCTCGGGAACGTTTGTTAAGTCTGACGTAACTGTTTTTGTAACAATTGTAGTTTCTACTGTTGTTTCAGATATGTTTGGCAACTCAGTGCTTGTTTCAGGAACCAGTGTTTTTTCTTCTGCTGTTGTGGAATCTTCAGTTGTGCCAACGCTGGCTGAGGTTTCAGTTGTCATGCCAGGCAAAGTAGACATTTCAGCTTTTAAAGTTGTTGTATCAAGTGTGGCTGTTTTGGAAACAGATACACTTGACACTTCAACCATTGTTGTTTCAGAAGCCAGTGTTATTTCTGCTGTTGTCTCAGGAATGTTTGTTAAGTCTGCTGTGGCGGTATCAGGGGGAAGTGATGTGTCTGGTGTTGGTTCAGGCATGGCAGTTGTTTTTGCATTTTTAGCTGTTGTACCAAGTAGGGTTGTTTCTGTAAATGTCGTTCCAGCTGTTAAATCAGGCACACTTGATGCTGCAGCTGTGGTTGTTTCAGAAACTAAGGTTGTATCTACTGTTGTCTCAGGAACAATTGTTAAACCTCCTGTAGTTATGTCAGGGTGGAGTGATGTTTTTTCTTTTGCATCAGTTGTGGTTATTGTTTCTGCTTTTTCAGTCGATGTATCAAGTACAGTGGTTAGATCTGACGTTGCTGTTTCAGGAACAAGTGTTGCCTCGGTTGTATCAGGCACACTTGACACTTCAGCTATAGTTGTTTCAGAAGCTGGTGTTATGTCCACTGTTGTCTCCAGAATGGTTGGTAAATCTGCTGTGGTGGTTCCAAGAGGAAGGGGTGTTTCTGCTGTTGGTTCAGACACAGCAGATGTTTCTGCTTTTTCAGTTGTAACAAGTCGGGTTGTTATATCTGGTGTGCTTGTTTCTTTAAATGTTGTTTCTGCTGTTGTATCAAGCACACTTGACACTGCATATGTGGTTGTTTCAGAAGCCAGGGTTGTATCTGCTGTTGTCTCAGGAACAGCTGTTAAATCTGCTGTAGTTGTGTCTGGGTGGAGTGAAGTTTCTGCTGTTACGTCAGACGCGGTAATTGTTCCTGCGTTTTCTGTTGTTGTATCAAGTGCAGTTAATATATCTAATGTAGTTGTTTCTGGAACAAAAGTTGCTTCAACTGTTGTAGTAAATACACTGGGCAATTTAGCTGTGCTTGACTCGGGAACCAGTGTTCTTTCTTCTGTTGCATCAGAAACTGTTAAACCTGCTTCAGTTGGGTCAACATTGGGTGATGTTTCTGTTGTTGTGTAAAACAAAGTAGATGTTTCTCCTTTTCCAGTTGTTGAATCAAATTCAGTATATATATCCGATGTAGTCTCTGGAAAAAATGTTGTTTCTACAGACACAGTATGCGTTTGTACAGTAGGTGTGACTGTAGTTTTAACTGATGTCTCAAAGACTGTTGGCATTTGTGATGTAGCTGTGTCAGGGATCAGAGTTTCCTTTGTTGTTTCTACTGTTGTATCAGAGACAGTCTCTAAACCACTGGTTTCAGAAGTCAATGTTGCATCTACAGTGGTATCAGGAACAAGTGTTGTTTCTGTTTTTCCATCTGATACACTTGACACTTCAGCGGTCATGTCAGAAGCAAGTGTCGTATCTGCTGTTGTCCCAATTGTAAAATCGTCTATAGTGGTGTCAGGGAGTGTAATGGCTGTTTTTGTTGTGGATTCAGACACAGTCAACATTTTTTCACTTGTTGTATCAAGTATGGTGGTTATATATGATGTGGCTGTTTCAGGAATACGTGTTGTTTCTGTTGCTGTATCAGGCATAGTATTCATTTCCCCTGTAGTAAAAATTACAGCTGATGTTTCAGATGTTGTATCAAGCACTGTCGTTAAATCTGATGTAGCCGTGCCAAGAGAAACTGTTTCCTTTGTTGTTTCTGCAGTTGTATCAAGCACACTTGATATTGCATCTGTGGTTGTTTCAAAAGCCAAGGTTGTATCTAGTGTTGCATCAGGAACAATTGTTAAATCTGCAGTAGTTACGTCAGGGTGGAGTGATGTTTCTGCAGTTGCAACAGTCGTGATAAATGTTTTTGCTTGTTCGGTTGTTGTGTCAAGTGCAGTTAATACATTTGATGTTGCTGTACCAAATATCGTTGTTATATCTTGTGTGACTTCTTCTGAAGATGTTGTTTCAGCTGTTGTATCAAGCACACTTGATACTGCAGATGTGGTTTCAGAAACCAGGGTCATATCGGCTGTTGTCTCAGGACCAGTTGGTGAAGTTGTATCAGGATTGAGAGACATTTCTGTTGTTGCAGCAGTTGTGAAAAATGTTTCTGCTTTTTCAGTTGTATCAAGTACAGTTGATGGTTCTGATGTAGTTTCTGGAACAATTGTTGTTTTTTCTGGTGTAGATACACTGGACAATTCAGATGTGCTTGTTTCAGAAACCAGTGTTGTTTCTTCTGCTGTTTCGGCAACTGTTGTTAAATCTGCTACAGATGGGTCAGCACCGGGTGATGTTTCTGGTGTTGTGCCAGAAAAAGTTGAATTTTCCAATTTTCCACTTGTTGAATCCAATACAGTATATATGTCGGATGTGGTCTCAGGAGCAGGTGTTGTTTCTACAGTTGTATCAGTAGGTGTGACTGTAACTATTGTTTCAGCTGATGCAGTTGAGATTTCTGACGTAGCTATACTAGGAACAAGAGTTTCCCTTGATGTTACTACTGTTGTATCAGATACAGTCTCTACATTTGTTGTGCTTGTTTCAGAAGCCATTGTTGAATCTTGTGTTGTCACCGGAAGAGCTGTGAAAGCCTCTGTAGTGGTGTCCGGGAGAAGCAATGTTTCTGTTGTTGATTCAGACATGGTCAACTGTTCTGCTTTTTCACTTGTTGTATCAAGTATGGTGGTTATATATGATGTGGCTGTTTCAGGAATAAGTGTTGTTTCTGTTGCTGTATCAGGCATAGTATTAATTTCCCCTGTAGTAAAAATTACAGCTGATGTTTCAGATGTTGTATCAAGCACTGTTGTTAAATCTGATGTAGCTGTGCCAAGAGAAACGGTTTCCTTTGTTGTTTCTTCGGTTGTATTAAGCACACTTGATATTGCATCCGTGGTTGTTTCAAAAGCCAAGGTTGTATCTAGTGTTGCATCAGGAACAATTGTTAAATCTGCAGTAGTTACGTCAGGGTGGAGTGATGTTTCTGCAGTTGCATCAGTTGTGATAAATGTTTTTGCTTGTTCAGGTGTTGTGTCAAGTGCAGTTAATGCATTTGATGTGGTTGTACCAAATACCGTTGTTATATCTTGTGTGACTTCTTCTGAAGATGTTGTTTCAGCTGTTGTGCCAAGCACACTTGATACTGCAGATGTGGTTTCAGAAACCAGGGTCATATTGGCTGTTGTCTCAAGACCAGTTGGTGAAGTTGTATCAGGATTGAGAGACATTCCTGTTGTTGCATCAGTTGTGAAAAATGTTTCTGCTTTTTCAGTCATATCAAGTACAGTAGATATTTCTGATGTAGTTTCTGGAGCAATTGTTGTTTTTTCTGTTGGTGTAGATACACTGAATGATTCAGATGTGCTTGTTTCAGAAACCAGTGTTGTTTCTTCTGCTGTTTCGGCAACTGTTGTTAAATCTGCTACAGTTGGGCCAGCACCAGGTGATGTTTCTGGTGTTGTGCCATAAAAAGTAGAATTTTCAAATTTTCCACTTGTTGAATCCAATACAGTATACATATCTGATGTAGTCTCAGGAGCAAGTGTTGTTTCTACAGTTGTATCAGTAGGTGTGAGTGTAACTATTGTTTCAGCTGATGCAGTTGAGATTTCTGACGTAGCTATGCTAGGAACAAGAGTTTCCTTTGTTGTTACTACTGTTGTATCAGATACAGTCTCTACATTTGTTGTGCCTGTTTCAGAAGCCATTGTCGAATCTTGTGTTGTCACCAGGACAGCTGTGAAAGCCTCTGTAGTGGTGTCCGGGAGAAGCAATGTTTCTGTTGTTGAATCAGACATGGTCAACTGTTCTGCTTTTTCACTTGTTGTATCAAGTATGGTGGTTATATATGATGTGGCTGTTTCAGGAATAAGTGTTGTTTCTGTTGCTGTATCAGGCATAGTATTAATTTCCACTGTAGTAACAATTACAGCTGATGTTTCAGCTGTTTTATCAAGTACTGTTGTTAAATCTGATGTAGCCGTGCCAAGAGAAACGGTTTCCTTTGTTGTTTCTGCAGTTATATCAAGCACACTTGATATTGCATCTGTGGTTGTTTCAAAAGCCAAGGTTGTATCTAGTGTTGCATCAGGAACAATTGTTAAATCTGCAGTAGTTATGTCAGGGTGGAGTGATGTTTCTGCAGTTGCATCAGTCGTGATAAATGTTTTTGCTCGTTCGGTTGTTGTGTCAAGTGCAGTTAATGCATTTGATGTTGTTCTACCAAATACTGTTGTTATATCTTGTGTGACTTCTTCTGAAAATGTGGTTTCAACTGTTGTGCCAAGCACACTTGATACTGCAGATGTGGTTTCAGAAACCAGGGTCATACCGGCTGTTGTCTCAGGACCAGTTGGTGAAGCTGTATCAGGATTGAGAGACATTCCTGTTGTTGCAGCAGTTGTGAAAAAGGTTTCTGCTTTTTCAGTTGTATCAAGTACAGTTGATATTTCTGATGTAGTTTCTGAAACAATTGTTGTTTTTTCTGGTGTAGATACACTGGGCAATTCAGATGTGCTTGTTTCAGAAACCAGTGTTGTTTCTTCTGCTGTTTCGGCAACTGTTGTTAAATCTGCTACAGTTGGGTCAGCACCGGGTGATGTTTCTGGTGTTGTGCCAGAAAAAGTAGAATTTTCAAATTTTCCACTTGTTGAATCCAATACAGTATACATATCTGATGTAGTCTCCGGAGCAAGTGTTTTTTCTACAGTTGTATCAGTAGGTGTGACTGTAACTATTGTTTCAGATGATGTAGTTGAGATTTCTGACGTAGCTATGCTAGGAACAAGAGTTTCCTTTGTTGTTACTACTGTTGTATCAGATACAGTCTCTACATTTGTTGTGCCTGTTTCAGAAGCCATTGTTGAATCTTGTGTTGTCACCGAAACAGCTGTGAAAGCCTCTGTAGTGGTGTTCTGGAGAAGCAATGTTTCTGTTGTTGATTCAGACATGGTCAACTGTTCTGCTTTTTCACTTGTTGTATCAAGTATGGTGGTTATATATGATGTGGCTGATTCAGGAATAAGTGTTGTTTCTGTTGCTGTATCAGGCATAGTATTAATTTCCCCTGTAGTAAAAATTACAGCTGATGTTTCAGCTGTTGTATCAAGTACTGTGACTGCCGTGTCAAGAGAAACTGTTTCCTTTCTTGTTTCTGCAGTTGTATCAAGCACACTTGATATTGCATCTGTGGTTGTTTCAAAAGCCAAGGTTGTACCCAGTGTTGCATCAGGAACAATTGTTAAATCTGCAGTAGTTATGTCAGGGTGGAGTGATGTTTCTGCAGTTGCATCAGTCGTGATAAATGTTTTTGCTTGTTCGGTTGTTGTGTCAAGTGCAGTTAATGCATTTGATGTTGTTGTAACAAACACCGTTGTTATATCTTGTGTCACTTCTTCTGAAGATGTTGTTTCAGCTGTTGTATCAAGCACACTTGATACTGCAGATGTGGTTTCAGAAACCAGGGTCATATCGGCTGTTGTCTCTAGACCAGTTGGTGAAGTTGTATCAGGATTGAGAGATGTTCCTGTTGTTGCAGCAGTTGTGGAAAATGTTTCTGATGTAGTTTCTGGAGCAATTGTTGTTTTTTCTGTTGGTGTAGATACACTGGATGATTCAGATCTGCTTGTTTCAGAAACCAGTGTTGTTTCTTCTGCTGTTTCGGCAACAGTTGTGTCAGCACCGGGTGATGTTTCTGGTGTTGTGCCAGAAAAAGTTGAATTTTCCAATTTTCCACTTGTTGAATCCAATTCAGTATATATATCTGATGTAGTCTCAGGAGCAAGTGTTGTTTCTACAGTTGTATCAGTAGATGTGACTGTAATTTTTGTTTCAGCTGATGTATCAAGGACAGTTGAGATTTTTGACGTAGCTATACTAGGAAAAAGAGTTTCCTTTGTTGTTACTACTGTTATATCAGATACAGTCTCTACATTTGTTGTGCTTGTTTCAGAAGCCAGTGTTGAATCTTCTGTTGTAAGTGTCACCAGAACATCTGTGAAATTGCCTTTAGTGGTGTCAGGGAGAAGCGATGTTACATATGATGAGGCTGTTTCAGAAATAATTGTTGTTTCTGTTGCTGCAGACATAGTAATTTCTTGCTCTGTAGCTGTAACTATTTTGGCAGATGTTTGAACTGTCATATCAAGCGCAGTCGTTAAATCTGATGTAGCCGTGCCAGAAGCAATAGTTTCTGTCGTTGTTTCTCCTGTGGTATCAGATACACTGGACAATTCAGCTGTGTGTGTTTCAGGAACCAGCGTTGTTCCCTCTGTTGTTTCAGAAACTGGTGAAAAATCCACTGCAGTTGTGTCAACCGCAGTTGATGTTTCTGGTGTTGTGCCAGAAAAAGTTGAATTTTCCAATTTTCCACTTGTTGAATCCAATACAGTATTTATATCTGATGTAGCCTCAGGAGCAAGTGTTGTTTCTACAGTTGTATCAGTAGGTGTGACTGTAACTTTTGTTTCAGCTGATGTATCAAGGACAGTTGAGATTTCTGACATAGCTATACTAGGAACAAGAGTTTCCTTTGTTGTTACTACTGTTATATCAGATACACTCTCTACATTTGTTGTGCTTGTTTCAGAAGCCAGTGTTGAATCTTCTGTTGTCACCAGAACAGCCGTGCCAGAAGCAATAGTTTCTGTTGTTGTTTCTCCTGTGGTATCAGATACACTGGACAATTTAGCTGTGTGTGTTTCAGGAACCAGCGTTGATCCCTCTGTTGTTTCAGAAACTGGTGAAAAATCCACTGCAGTTGTGTCAACCGCAGTTGATGTGTCTGTTGTTGTGCCAGACAACGTAGATGTTTCTTCTTTTTCAGTTGTTGAATCCAGTACCGTATATATATATTTTGTAGATTCAGGAACACTTATTGTTTCCACAGTTGCATCAGATACACTAGACAATGGGGTTGTGCTTGTTTCAGGAACCGGTGTTGTTTCTTCTGTTGTTTCAGAAACTGTTGCGTCAACACCGGGTGAATTTTCTGCTTTTGGGTCAGTAGAAGTTTCGACTTTGTCAGTTGTTGAACCCAGTGTTGAACCCAGTGAAGCATTTATATCTGTTGTAGCCTTGGAAAAAAGTGTTGATTCTGCAGTTGTATCAGACATGGTTTGTGTTTCTACAGTACGTGTAACTGTAATTTCAGCTGATGTATCAAAGGCAGTTGATACACCTGATGTAGCCGTGCCAGGATCAAAACTTTCCACTGTTATTTCTGCTGCTGTGCTTGTTTCTGGAGATGGTGTTGTATCTGCTGAGGTGATGGTTGTTTCTTTTGCTGCATCAGACACACTCGATTCTTCAGTGCTTATATCAGAAGCCAGGGTTGTATGTTCTGTTGTCTCTCGAGTAGTTATTAAATCTACTGTAGATGTGTCTGGGTAGAGTGACGTTTCTGTTATTGCATCAGACGTGCTAAATGATTCTGAGTTTTCAGTTGTAGAATCCAGCACAGTTGATGTACATAATGTATTCTCAGAAACAGTAGAATGCAACTCTGTTGTATCATCGGTTGGCACCTCTGTTGTTAATGTATCATCGGTTGGCTCAGAATCGCCTTGTGCTTCCACATCATACAAAGGGTCAGTGTCCATTGCATTATTATTTATGTTCACTGACGTTTCAGTAGAGTTTTCTGATGTTTGCGCTGGACTTCCTAGAATATAAAAAGGAGCAGTGTATTATTATTAAGTGTTGCCCCTCTATGTAACCTTAGCAGTTAGGCAGAGACTGCAAATGAGGGAAAAATATTTTACTAAATTTTACAAACCAATCTCCCAGACAGATGTAAAATAACATTTGTGAGTAATTCAGATATAAAATGTAATTTATCAAGGTGGGGTAATGGTTTAGATCAAACATTTGGATATATTAAAGTATGGACTAATAATACAATACAAGTGCAGAACAACCATATATCTATAGTAATACAATCAATTCATTTATAATATTAAACATAAGTCCAACGTGCATCGGTGCCATAAACAGTTCCCACTGTAGATATCTAATCGTCCTATGTAATAACTCCATGTGACAGTTCAAATTGATAATCCTGTGTGTTCAGTGACCCCCACCTATAGACAGAATCTCCCAGCTATGGCCCCATTACATAGGTCAAAATCGTCTGACGCGATGTCTTTAAGGATGATGTTGGAACGCCTTTGAACCACGTTATTCCACTTCTAAGAACTCAATCATCCATGAATGACCATAAAAACAAAATGAAAAACCATAGTGCTATCTGCTACAAATCATTTATTCAAAACTAAACACAGAGATTAAAAACACTCGCATCAATAAAAAAGTGAATAACAAGCATATCATTGGCTCATAGCGCTGATACATAAGTGCAAACCTCCTGGATCTTGGTTCCTCCCACCTGAAGAAGCCCTGTAGAGGGGCGCAATGCATACAGGTGAAAGGAACCATGATCCAGGACGTTTGCACATGTGTATCAGCGTGGTAAGCTGATGATATGCATGTTATTCGCTTTTTTTATGTGAGCGTTTTTAATCCCTGTGTTTAGTTTTTAATAAATGATTTGTAGCAGAGAGCACTATGGTTTTCCATTTTGTTTTTATGGTCATTCATGGTGGTGGTCACTGAATGCACAGGATTATCAATTTGAACTGTCACGTGGAGTTATTACATAGGTGGATTGGATACCTACAGTAGGGTCTGTTTATGGCACCAATGCACATTGGACTTATGTTCACTAGTATAAATGAATTGATTGTATTACTATATATATATATATATATATATATATATATATATATATATATATATATATATATATATATATATATATATATATATATTTATATTTATATGGTTGCGCTGCACTTATATTGTATTATTAGTTTATGTAGATATAGAGTCACTGTTGGACATGCTCTAACGAGTGTTGGTAGCAATCACAGCAGGCCGTGAGTATATGCCATTGGTTATGATTACTGATTTTTATTTAAGAGTTTTTTCACTCAGTTAAGGACATATTTGCACTGATTATATATATTGTTTCACTATGTTAAAATATGGGTCCCATTCAGACCTGTCAGTTCCAGTGCATTGTTAAAATTATAGAAAAATCCCTGCGCTAATATTGACCACTAAGGTCTACAATATCCCTTTAAGAGAACAGAAAAACACCACTCCTGGAGCAGCTGCCACTAAATGGTGCAAACACCACAACACAAAATATGATCACAAGACTCCGTAAAGCCCTCCAACAACTATACTGTAAGTTCAAAAAAAAAATGATATATTAAATGATACTCATATAGTACTGTACAGTATGTACACCCCTAAAAACAAATCTCTACACCTCTATGACAGATAAAGTGCTGCAACAAATATAAATAAAATTAATTCATAATCCTCTATATCCAATAAATTCAGAGAAAAAATGAATAAAATGAAATATATATATAAACATCTAGTGGTTTTATTCATAAATATGAACAGTAATAATAAATATGTGCAAAAAATATATATATTATTCAATAAACGTGTAAATGTATAAATGTCAAATAATATATAAATAGTATTACTTCATAATCTTCTATATCCATTAAATACTGAGAAAAATAAGTAAAGAGAAATGTATAAAAATCCAGTGAATTGATTCATAAATATGAACAGTAATAATAAATATGTGCAAAAAATATATATTATTCAATAAACGTGCAAATATATAAATGTCCAACCATATATAAATAAAATTATTTCATAATCCTCTATATCTAATGAATACCAAGTAAAATAAATAAAATGAAATACTGTATATAAAAAAGTAACTCATCAATATGAACACAATATAATAAATATGTGCAAAAAAATATTATTCAATAAGCATGCAAATGTTCCAATCAATTCAAATACTCCATGATATTTGCAATTCCACCATGTATAGCAAATCACCTATCTTAAGCCTAGGTTTCCACTATTGCGACCTGAAAGTCACACAATTTTGCCACAATTTTTTGCAGCAGTTTTGATGCAACTTGAAGCAATGCCTGTGTATTCTTGAAGTCTATGGACCTCAAGTCACATCAAAGTCGGACCAAACTAGTACAGGGACTACTTTGACTTTTCATGCAAATTTGCAGTCCCAAGTCGCAGGACAAGTTGCACAAGTGGAAACTGAGCCTTAATCTTCACATTGCCATTGATAGGCACAGTGGTATTTGGTGTGTGAAGGTTCAGAAAGAGTGATTCACTATACACAGTGGAATTGGAAACATCATGGACTATTTGAATTGATTGGATATTTATGCATTTGCATGTTTATTGAATAATATATATTTTTTGCACATATTTATTATAGAGTGTTCATATTGATGAGTTAATTCACCAGATTTTTATATACCATATATACTCGAGTATAGGCCGACCCGAATATAAGCCGAGGCACCTAATTTTACCACAAAAAACTGGGAAAATGTATTGACTCGAGTATAAGCCTAGGGTGGGAAAATGCAGCAGCTACTGGGTAAACAATGCCCACCTGCAGCCTCACTGTGCCCATTTGCAGCCTCACTGTGCCCATCTATAGCTTCATTGTGCCCATTTTCAGCCTCATTGTGCCCATTTGCAGCCTCACTGTGTCCATTTGCTGCCTCATTGTGCCCATTTGCAGCCTCACTGTGCCCATTTGCGGCCTCATTGTGCCCATCTGCAGCCGTACCTTTACTTGCTAAAACAGCGGGTGTCTCCTGCTGTGTTATGCAGTCTGTTTGGCGGCCGTCCATTGTAACAAAGCCCTGCCTCCTCCTCGTCCGTTAAGAGGAACACTGATACAGTTTCCCAGCATTGTATCAGTGTTCCTCTATCACGGATGAGGAGGAGGCGGGGCTTTGTTACGAGGACGGCCGCTGAACAGACTGCATAACACAGCAGGAGACACCCGCTCTTTTAGTAATCAAAGATGTGGCTCACTCGAGTATAAGCCAAGGGGGGGTGGGGTACAGCCTAAAAAATGGGCTGAAAAACTTGGCTTATACTCAAGTATATACGGTATTACATTTTATCTATTTTTCTTGGTATTTAGAGGATTATGAATGAAATATATTTATATATAATTGGACATTTTTACGTTTATTGAGAAATATATATTTATTGCACATATTTATTATTACTGGTCATATTTATGAATTAATTCACTAGATTTTTATATATTTAATTGTATTTATTTTTATTGGTATTTATTGGGTATAGAGGATTATGAATTAATTTTATTTGTATATGTTTGGACATTTATACATTTGTATAAATTATTGTATAAATTGTTATTTGAATAATATTTTTTTTCCACATATATATTATAGAGCGTTCATATTTATGAATTAATTTACTAGATTTTTATATATTTATTTTTTTTTACTTTTCTCTGTATTTTTTGGATATAGAGGATTATGAATTACTTTTATTTATATTTGTTGCAGCTCTTTATCTGTCATAGAGGTGCAGAGATTTGTTTTTAAGGGTGCATATACTATATGAGTATCATTGAATATATCATATTTTTTCTTTTGCACTTATAGTTATTGGAGTGCTTCACAGAGTCTTGTGATCATATTAGTTCCAGTGCATTGTGTTGACACTGTTGTGCAGAGTATTGAAATCATGCACTGGAAGCTTCTTGTTTGCAGCAATAGCTTTGCTTTTATGCAGGATTACAGAGCATGTCTTTCAGCATGAGAAACATGAAACATGAACTGAATACAAACAAGTGCACTGAACTTAGATAGATGGTACATCCCGTTATTACATTACCATAGAATACACATTATAACACTACAGTGCCACCTGCTGGATAGATAGGTATAATGCATACATTATATAGTTCACAGTACTTTACATTACATGCTGTGTTCCTTCCATCAGACACATGCTCAGGATGCAAACTATGTCACACATTAAAGCGGACCTTCAGTCATTTTTTCAACTTTTCGTTTATTAAATCTTCTGCCCTTGTTGTTTTAACTTTGGATGGTAAAACATTTTTTTTTCTGCCAGTAAATACCTTACACAGCTCACTTCCTGTTTCTTGTCTGGTAAAAAGCCTAGGCTTATGACATCATGCACAGCTCTCTCTCTCACTCTTGCTAGAGTTTGCCAGGAAGGGAGGGGGGATGAGTTATAAGAGGGCCAATGAGAGCTGCAGAGCTGGAGGTGTGCCTTTGTGTCTGTGTAAATCCAGGAAGTAAACAGGCAGCAGCTTTAGAAGCCCACAGTTAAAATAGATGCAGCCAGACTCAGTGGAGGGAGATTTCTGCAGCATATTTGACAAGTACAGAATCACAGTAGATATAAAATAGTATGCAAAGTGGTTGGAGGGAAGCTTCAGAATGGTAACGATATTTTTATTACAAATTATGTGAGCAGACTGCAGTTCCTCTTTAAAAGTCATACTAAAGGTAAAAAAAAAAATAAACGTTAAACTTACCTGATCTGTGCAGCCCAGATCTTCCTCTTCTTGGGTCCTCCTCCCTGCTGAGTGCCCCAATAGCAATCAGCTTGCTATGGGGGCACATGTGCGTGCTCACTTCTGTGTGTCTTATGGACACACACACACAGCAGAATTCGTCCCCATCCCCACTCCCTCCTTACTGGCTGTGATTGACAGCAGCATCTTCTACTGCTGTGTCTGAGCCAATGAGGAGGGAGAGCAGCTGCTCTCATGCACATTGCGGGATTGAGATCACGCTCAGGAAAGTATAAGGGAGGTGGGACTGCATACTGAAGGTTGGTATCTTCATGCTTAGAGTGCATGAAAGTAAAAATCTCTCAGCTTTTAAAATCCCTTTAACATGTGTTGTGTTAAAGCGATAGTTAGCTCTGTATGGAAACTTGTACCAGCATGTACAAGCTTACAATTAGGCTTTTTGTAGGTACAATGAATATCTCCTAAATGTGCACTGTTTAGGAGATATTTACATTGGCAATAGCCGATGATGTCATCTGCGTATGAGCAGTGGTGCTCTGCATTCAGGGCACACCAAGTGTGCTGTAGAATACATAGTGCCAAGCTATGCCTTGATCGTGACATCATTCCGACCCCGGCCATTCAAAATGTTGGAGCCCATGAACCCAGAAGGAAGACCCGTTGAAGATGAAAACCACGGAAGACTTCATTTGAAAGGTAAGTTTATCAAAATGTGCTAGCATGTGGTGCATAAACAAGAAGGGAAGGAAGCGCCAGCTAAGTGTAGTATCCCGGTTAAACAGTTTTAATGGCAAAGGATTAGAAACACTCACAAGAGGTAAAATATAAATGTGCTCATCTGGTGTCAGAGTCTGTGGATGGAGCATTCCTTCTACAGGCCTCTAGAAGGCTTGTAGAAGGAACCAAATGCTCTGAGAGCATAGCCTTGTTTCTCCTCTCGTCTGGTACCTCATATTCTTCTGGTGACGTCGCTGCCGCCGTGCATTCCACACTGGTCAGCGTGCCTTCCCAGGGCTCCTCCAGGCCCCTGAGCCAGCCATCTATCCTCCCAGCAGCCAAAACAGATGCCAGCAGTCCTGCAGAATGGTTTTAGGAGGATCCACAGACTCTGATAGCAGATGAGCACATTTATATTTTGTCTCTTGTGAGTGCTTTTAATCGAAGACTCCATACTGTGTCTTCTATTATTTTTGAACAAATCTGATCAAATTTAACCCGTTTGACTACTTTGCCCCCGGAACAGCGTCCGTTGTGATGAAACGCGTTGGGCGGAGCTTATGATGTCATCGTGCCTGTCTGCTTGTTGGAGTGGTGCAGCGATTGTATATATGTCTCGTGCTCCTGAGTTCCTGTGCAGGATTGATCCTTCCAAGTTGCCAGCGTTATGCTTTGATGTGATTAAATGCTATTAGACCTCCTATAATCTGAGGTCTTATCTTCTGGTAAGCGGTACATGTGTGTGAAGATGGTTGAACGCTGAAGCACTTGTACAGAAGGATATTGTTTTTAGTTTGTGGACTTTATTTATTATTGATCACGCTATTACTGAGCACTGTTTATTCACAATATTGTGTGAAGTTTTGGAGAACTTTTATTTTTTTTCACTGCTCAATTGGTTATATGATATTTGTTGATTAGATTTTGCATGATTAGTTGTTACATAGTTACATAGTCGGTAAGGCTGAAAAAAGACACCAGTCCATCCAGTTCAACCTGTGGTGTGTGAATGTGCTTGTGTTTATGTCAATAGTACATTGTATATCCCTGTATGTTGTGATCGTTAAGGTACCCATCTAATATTTTTGAATCTTTAGATGCTCCCCACTAATACCACTGCTTGTGGGAGAGAATTCCACATCCTTACCGCTCTAATGCCCCGTACACACGGTCGGAATTTCCAACAGGAAATGTTCGATGTGAGCTTGTTGTCGGAAAGTCCGACTGTGTGTTTGCTCCATCGGACATTTGCTGTTGGAATTTCCGCATGCAAACATTTGAGAGCAGGTTCTCAAATTTTCTGACAACAAAACTTGTTGTCGTAATGTCCGATCGTGTGTACACAAGTCTGTTGCACAAAAGTTCCACGCATGCTCTGAATCAATGAGAAGGAGCCACACTGGCTATTGAACTTAATTTTTCTCGGCTCGTCGTACGTGTTGTACGTCACCGCGTTCTTGACATTCGGAATTTCTGACAACATTTGTGTGACCGTGTGTATGCAAGACAAGTTTGAGCCAACATCCGTCGGAAAAAAATCCACGGTTTTGTTGTCGGAATGTCCAATCGTGTGCACACGGCATTACAGTAAAGAACCCTCTATGCAGTTTAAGGTTAAACCGCTTCTCTTGCAATTTTAGTGAATTGGTACGTGTCTTTTTAAGTTCCCTTTCACTGAAACTTTTTTTACCCTATGCTAGGGTCACCAGTACGGTATTTGTACATTGATATCATATCCCCTCTCAAGCGTCTCTTCTCCAGAGAGAATAAGTTCAATGCTTGCAGTCTTTCCCCATAACAGAGTTCCAGTCCATTTATTACAGGAATATGCAATTAGCAGACCTCCAGCTTTTGCAAAACTACAAGTCCCATCATGCCTCTGCCTCTGTGTGTCATGCTTATGGCTGTCAAAGTCTTGCTATGCTTCATTGAACTTGTAGTTCTGCAACAGCTGGAGGTCCGCTAATTGCATATCCCTGCTTTATTAGGTTTGTTGCCCTTCTCTGGACTCTCTCCAGTTCCAGTACATCCTTCCTGAGGACTGGTGCCCAGAACTGGACGGCATACTCAAGATGCGGGCGGACCAGAGTCTTGTAGAGCGGGAGAATTATTGTTTTATCTCTGGAGTTAATCCATTTTTTATTACATGCCAATATTCTATTGGCTTTGCTTGCAGCAGCTTGGCATTGCATGCCATTGCTGAGCCTATCATCTACTAGGAACCCCAGGTCCTTTTCCATCCTAGATTTCCCCAGAGGTTCTCCTCCTAGCGAGTTGCATTATTTTACATTTTTCAACATTAAACCTCATTTGCCAAGTAGTTGCCAACCACATTATTTTATTTAGGTCTTCCTGTAAAGTTTCCACGTCCTGCGCAGAAGTTATTACTTGTATGTACTTGTGTGAGTCCTTATTTAAAGGAACAGCACAACACTTTTTTTTTCTTTTATGATTTAGATATTTGTATTTCGGCCAATCCCCAGACGACGTCCCATCGTGACGAAACGCATAGGGAGGAGCCTACGATGGTGACGTCATCACGTTCTCGGACGGGCTTTGCAGTACAGGAAGTGAATCGCGGTACACGGAGACACCGCCGCTGTGTCTAATACCTCTCATGCTTCATTTTTTCTGCCAAATTGTAAGTGCAATTCCTCTATTCTATTAAAACCTTTTATCATAGGTTTTTGCGCTATGGATGTGTTTTGTTTTCTATTTCCGGTTATGATGGATTGCTAAAGCTACTGGTCCCGCTCTGTACCTTTGGTTTTGGGAGACCATAATCCCTATGCTGGGCGAGACTGCCGTAATAGCAGTCATCGCCGTCTGGTAAGCAGACTCTACTCATACACTCCTTGGTGGATTTTCTACTGACACTCTTTTCTTTCCTGGATGGGTGTTTTTTATTTATTTTTTTGTGGACTAAATATAATTTTAATTTTTTTTGGACTCTTTTTCATATACTTTTTCACACGCATTTGTGATCTAAGTTCTTTGTTTATTATTGATTGATCTTGCTAATTTATATCTACTGATTGATGTTATGTCACTTGGTGGGACCTTATTTCTTTTTATTTCTTTTTATGTCACATATATACTTATAGCGCTGCACTTTGCTGTTTACCATACTTTAGGAGTCAGATACTGGACTTTTTAGGTGCTGGCAGCTTTTTCCTCCTACATTTGTTGTTTGTTTGCTTAGATCTGAGCGCAGCTTTGACTCTAGTTTGGGTTTTTATATATTTGTATTCCAATATTAGTGAGTGTTGCTGTTTAAATGTAATGTTTATTTATGTAAATACTTTCACTGCCAATGCCAGCATGAGGGGGGGGTGTAAATTTGACAAGCCAACAGATGGAAATTATCGCTTTCCATACACACCCCCCGTATGTCTCGGTCACCCCCAAACGCACGCACCTGCCATGTATTCCAGGCTCCGTTTGCCCATCAGTGGACCTGGGACTGGCATGATGGCCGGGGCCAGGTAGGCCGTCCATTCGTTGATCTCCCCTTCCTGCTAATGACGCAGAAACAACATATAAATCAACAATTCCGGGTCCTTTTAAACCCCTGATATCTAATTAAAGAGTCACCAAAAAAAAATGCATCACATAGGGTATTTTGTCCCCCCATGTGATGTAAAAAAAAAGTTTAGGAAAATGATGTAAAATAAAATGTAAAAAATGTAAGTTACACCCAAGCACTTAAAATTCCAAAGGGTTGACTAATAGTATGCTGATCCGGACAGGAAATTCCAATCACAGGATAGTAGATAATGCAATATTCTGAGGATCAAACAACTTTTCTGATCTTCCAACCGTATTTCTGATCAGAAATAAAATGTATCGAACTTAGGAATGTATATAAAATTGTTCTGTGTATGACCACCTTAACCTACATGGTTTAGTTGACCATACATTTCTGTCTGTAATCTGTGCAGTTTTGTCCATTAATGTAGTTTTACAACCATTGAACTTCGCACTGATATCTCATCTATATTGTTTGTCAGCAAGATACATAAACTGACTTAGGCACTCAGTCAAGTTGTGTTCTTTATGAACATTATAAAACGAGACTGACTTGTAGTTTGAACTGTGTTAATTATATTAGTCATGGAGTTATGAACAGCAATCCCTCTGCGCCCCCTACTGACTTAAATGTGCGTTATTCACTTATAATTTTGCCCCTATTTTTACCTCTCGCCCATGTAAGGCATATGTGGGGCGGCAAAGAGGGTGGGCTTTGATGCACATGGGCTGCACATATATTTCAATGGACATCTGCGGTATCTGTGCATGCTCCCAGCACAGTGACCAAGCTGGCATAGACAGCCAATCACAGTGGTCACACGTTTGGTATAGCTGTCCAGCCATCAGATGTAAAGACTCATTTAAAGGGATGCCATGGGTGGGCGGGAAGGGGTTAAAGTGTAAGTAAACCCAAAACCATTTTTTGAAATTTTGAATATCGTAAGGAAGTGTTAAACCCCCTGTTTGGTTTTATTTGCTTTCCGTGTTCTTGCTGGGGAGATTCACCCTCTCTATTTGGACCAGGTAGGAAATTAACCACTTCAGCCCCGGAAGGATTTACCCCCTTCCTGACCAGATCACTTTTTTGTGATTCGGCACCGCGCCGCTTTAACTGACAATTGCGCGGTCGTGCGACGTTGCACCCAAAGAAATTGATGTCCTTTTTTTTCCCACAAATAGAGCTTTCTTTTGGTGGTATTTGATCACCTCTGCGGTTTTTATTTTTTGTGCTATAAACAAAAAAAGAGCGACAATTTTGAAAAAAACGCAATATCTTTTACTTTTTGCTATAATAAATATCCCCAAAAAATATATAAAAAAACGATTTTTTTCTCAGTTTAGACTGATATGTATTCTACATATTTTTGGTAAAAAAAAATCGCAATAAGTGTATATTGATTGGTTTGCGCAAAAGTTATAACGTCTACAAAATAGGGAATAGTTTTATGGCATTTTTAATTTTTTTTTATTAGTAATGGCGGTGATCTGTGATTTTTATTGTGGCTGCGATATTATGGTGGACACATCGGACACTTTTGACACTATTGTTCACAATGCCACATCTTAAAGGGGATGTACCTGTACGCCCTTTTGCCCACCCGTGCCATTCTGCCGACGTATATCGGCGTGCGGCGGTCGGGAAGGGGTTAATGCAAAATGACGCGTTTTCCCACACCATAAGAAAATGCATTGCCCAGGCAAGTGTAGTTTGGCCTCCCTCCAATGATCAGACTTCAAACACACACAAACACATTCATTCACTGGGAAGATCAGTGTATTGCTGTTTCTCCTCCTCCAGCTCTCTGAGCTTCTTAGGCAGCTGAGAACAGAGGCAATGTGTTCACTTATAAAAAAAAAAGGTGGAAAAAGGTATTTATATATTTTTTATATCTCCTCACAAATGTTTTGCCTTTCATTTCTATTTTAAACTTATTGGGTTGTTTTACCAGGTGAGGGTTTACATATATTTTAACTATTTCAGCTCTCTGAACATCCTATCTGAAGCATTTAAAACAGGTTCATAGCTGCAGTAGCCTCCATGAGCTTGTGCCTAAATTATTCAGCCAGCTCTTGGCATTAATGTAAAATTGATCTAAGTGGCTACATAGCTGTCTGATCACTTTTACAGTGCTGGTGATGTGGCTTGTTACCCTCCTTGTGATAGCAATACAGTTAAAGGTTAAAGGTAAAAAAAAAAAAAAAAAATATTTTAAAGTATAAAAAAAAGTAAAAATGTATTAAAATAAAATTTAAAAAAATTGTAAAAGCTCCCTCATCGCCTTGTGTGGCTACATAGCTGTCTGATCACTTTTACAGTGCTGGTGATGTGGCTTATTACCCTCCTTGTGATAGCAATACAGTTAAAGGTAAAAAAAAAAAATGAAATTTTTTAAAATATTTAAAAAATTAAATTAAAATGTATTAAAATAAAACTGGAAAAGCTCCCTCATCACCTTGTGTGCACAGAAAAATGCAAATACATGCATAGGATGTAAAAACTGATTGCACCACATATGTTATATATCACTGCAAAAAGTCAGAATAAGAGCAATTATTCTGGGTGCTTCATTTATGGATAACTCAAAACTATTTACTATTTTGAGGCTTGACATATTTGGTATTTATTTACTTCACACCACCTCATCTTTTATTTTGTATAATAAATATTGGGAAGTAAATTGCATTTATGTGTAATAAAATCATTTTTAGTGTTTTTACCCTGAAAATATAGATTTGATAAACAGTTGTGCATGACATAAGAAATGCAACTACCACCTTTTTATTCTACAGGGACTCTTCTTTCAGAAAATTCTCAGGGTTTTAAGTAGCTTTATAGCCAAAACTGAAGATTTTAACGTGTGCAAAAAAAAATAGGAAAGTGTTTTCCAAACTTATTAACTTGCTTTAGTTTATTATTGCTATATTTTTTGTTTTTGCTTTTGTTCTTAAGACTGGGTTCACACAGCAGGGGGTCCGGTGTGTCCCTGTTCACCGTTTCAGGTCCAATTTAAGCCCAAATTTTTTGCCTGAATTTGGACCTTAAACAGACCAGAAGACACATAGCACTCCTGTGCACATCGCCCTGGAGCAGCTCTGGAGAGGTGTGAACAGACTCCATAGAGAGATGGTCATAATCTCCTCACATGCGAATTTGCAATAGTGTGAACCCAGCCTAAATTTGGTTCAATATAGGGATTTTGTAAAGAACTTCTTTTTTTGGGGGGGGGGGGGGGGGGGGGCAGCGGAACTGATATATATGAGCATGATGATGATAAATAATATATATTTTTGTACCATAATTTGTAAATAAAATATTGAAGATCTATAATGGGAAAAGAGCCATATGAACAAGGCAGCTGCATTGATAGATCCTGTCACCTAGGACATGACTACTAAGTATTTGAGGTCTTTTCTGCAGTACTTGCAGTGCTAATGGCTGTTTAGGGACATTTTGTTGTGTCTTTGTGTCTTGTTCTGTTCATTGTTGTGATCTTATGTTGTCTTTGTTAAGTGTGGCATGTGTCGCAATAATTTCCCTTTGGGATCAATAAAGTATTCTGAATTGTTTATAATGAATTGCATCTAAAATTGTAACTGAGAAAACTTAAATTTACAAAAACATGATGGTTACCAGTTCTGACTTCTGGTAATGCTAATTGCATGGTTGTCATGCTGACATGCAATAGTTAGTGCTACTGTTGCCTCCAATTACACTAGGGCTAGGACACCATAGAATCCACTGTTCACCAACGATATAACTGGGGCACCATTCCTCCTACCGACTCCTGATATTAATGTTTTAATATCAATTCCTGGTTTTCCCTTCATGCCCTGTCCTGATGAAATCTACCACTAGAACCAGGGCTTTTTTCCAGCTGGAACTTGGTGGAACTCAGTTCCACCACCTCCAGCTCATGTCCTCTGCTCCCTGCACACCCCACTATCGCTCTGTGGCAGCCAAGCTGTCACTTGTAAACACTTCTGTGTTTACAAGTGACAGCTTGGCTCTCTCAGATCTGATTTCCTGAGTGGCTCCCATTGGGTGCAAGATGGGGAGAAGGGGGATGCAGGTGCCCAGGGTGTGTGCAGGGCATGGTTGAGTTTCTGCACCTATTTTCTGAGAAAAAAAGCCCTGATTAGGACAGAAAGTAAAGGAAGACGCCACCATGAAAAATCATCACCAAAGGTTCTTATGCACCTTCTAGATTTTTATTTTATACTCCAACGCATTAGTAGGTACTGGGACATTCAAAACTCCCAGATGGACAGGGAGTTGGAAATGATGACATTGATATTTCGCTGTTGGATATCCAAGACATAGGAAGCCAAGGGATAACTCATGCATCTCCTTCTGTACCAAAACTAGCACTATTAGGTGGGCTGACCCTTGAACATACCTATAGTTCTCTTTATCCTTATCTATCCTACCATACCCTATCCTATGCTACCCTACTTTTTTGGAAAGAGGCATAACACAATTGACAACATACACAGATGATCTTCGTTCTGTATGCAATCTTGTATTAACCTCCCTGGCGGTATGATTATTTCGGATTTTAGGTGCTGAAAGCGGTACAATTATTTTGCATGAAAATTTGGCGTTTTATATTGTAGGTCTGTAATTCTTAACAATAACACACTTAAATCTGTCCAAACAAGAGTCTAGTAGATATCCCGGGTATGATAAAGTTTGAAACACAAAAACATAAATTATAATATAATAAATAAAAATAAATAATTAAAAAAAATAAAAATAACATAATAATAAAATAAATTTCCCCACGATTCAGTATCGCTCAATTCTGCAAGTGTTCTAATTTACTATCGCTGTTTTCTAGCTGGTCTAAAGCCACTTTTGACGTAAAGGGACACTTTTTTGTTGCTATGGACAATCTCCAGTTTCCAGGCAGAAAGAACAGTATATATAATATAAAACTGCATGCAGGGCATGGGCCAAAGCACTGGGGACAAAAGGTATGTGAAATAATTTCATGCAGTACTGTAATCTGTAAGATTACAGTACTGTATGTGTTATGATTTTTACATTTCTTTGAATTTGCCGCCAGGCTCCGCCCCTGTGCGTCGCGACGCTTACAGGGATCAGGGCCTGGCAAGGAGAGGCTTTGGAGGAGGACGGAGCCCACGGACACTGCAGGGGACATCGCAGGATCCTGGGGACAAGGTAAGTAAAGCCACACCAGGATATTGCGATGTAATCCCGAGTGTGGCTCGGGGTTACCGCTAATGGTCCTGAATTTTAACCCCGAGCCACACTCGGGAAAACCACCAGGGAGGCTACAAAAGTTTCAAGTATAGATGGAATGTAGAGGATGAGGAAGAAAATTATGGCATACTACACTTCTCTCTCTATTTAATTTCTTCTAGTCTCCTAATCTGTTTTCTCCCAAAGTCTAAATGCAGGTGAAAAGTCCACTTTTCACAAGTCCTAATGCATATATTATCACCAAGAAAGTGATCCAACATATTTTACAATCACTAGTGTCTACATATTCCAGGTGTGTCCCCTTTATACAATAAGTCTTTGGAAATTTACAACACTGGACAATGGGCACCCAAATCCTGAGCACTTTTATCACTGAAATTCTACATTTATCTCAAGGGGTAAATGGACCTTTCAAACTTGAGGTTGCCATTCTGACCTAATGTGTAGACCGCTTTTTTTCACAGATCTGTTAAAACACGACCGTGCGGTAATAAGCCACAATGAACTTCAAATCTGAAGGAGGACTTCCAAATAAAAGTAAAGGCCCCCTTCTTTCAGATTTGATTTGTATTTGTTACCAAATAGTAAGAGTAAAAGTATCCCTTTCAGTCAATTTTTGAGACTGAAACGCAATTGTACATTGGACACAGACTTTCAAAAGGAGGCAAATTTGCTACGCGATCGCCTCCTAGCCAGGGGTTACAGTAGAACTTGTTTGAAAAAAGCCTTTAATAGAGTAAAAAATCAGAATAGACAACTTCTATTGTATAAGCCTAGACGAGATAAAGCATCAACATCAACGAGGGTGATCACTAAGTACAATAGACAACATGCCAAAGTGCGACATATTTACAATAAGTTTTGGTACTTATTGGCAGCTGATCAAAAGATCTCCAAATTTGTCAAATCCCATCCAGAGATCACCTTTAAACGTTCTCGCTCCCTGAGAGACACTCTAGTGAGCAGCCGCCATAGCAATCAGACCATTTTAAAATCTAAGCCATCGGGTACCTACCCATGTGGTAGGTGCAATTATTGCCCCTTTATCTTAGAAGGGAAGAATGTTACTCTTCTCAACAATAACATCTGGACTCCCAAATACAGAACCAATTGCCAATCGGTTGGTTCTGTATACTTAATGAAATGTCGTTGCGGGGCATTTTACGTGGGAAAAACAAAGCGCCCACTATTCTGCAGAATCAGGGACCATGTGTCCCTGATTTCCAAACATAAAATGGAAACACCAATTAGCCGTCATGTGGGGCTATACCACAATTTTGATCTAAAAGTTATTGGCTTTTTCACTCTTGAACACCTTCCCGAACACGAACGGGGTGGGGATAGTGATAATAAACTCCTTCAATTGGAGACGAGATGGATCTATTCTTTACAGGCCACTCGGTCCCCTGGCCTCAATGAGGGGATTAGCTACAAGCCTTTTCTGTGAACCATATCCCTCATCTGGACATGTTTACTCATGTCTTTTTGAGAGAATGTTCCCTAAATAGGGATACCTATCTGGGCATACTGACCATAGGTTTGACTCCTGAATGTGTTTATCTATTTGGGTACACTAACCATAGGTTTGTTTCGTTTTTACCATCTATCCTTTTCATTTCTGAATCACTCATTACTTTTGAACATTATGGGACTTTTAGACGTATACCATACCATGATTAGTTTCCGGTGGGCTGTCCGGCCCAAGGTTGCCTTTTGTTATTTAGAATTTTGTTTTGGAATAGTAAAAGCAATATATACTAAGTTAGTTGTGATATTTTATCTATCTCTATAACCCTCTATGTGCAGAAACAAATAATGTGTGCAACATTGTAAATTAAATATTGTGATGCATAATCATGACCACATCTCCTCGCACAGCTGTGTTCAGGAGATCGGGAGGACGCCCCTTCGGGCATCGGCGCCACGGTCCTCATGTCTAGCGCTTGGCGTCGATCCTGACATCATCACGCTGCCATTGAGAGCACCATCTGTGTGACTTTTTTGGGGGCGGTTTGGCGCCAATCACCTAGCGGTTCGGCTCAGGTGCGGACGCCATCTCCCGCCCCCCCTGTGTTCACGCACGTGGCATTGGTGGCATACCTGTACATATACCCTCTGTCGGAGCCGGCTGCTCACATGGCCGGTCTCCGCCTGGGGCTCCTGCACACCAGCTATCCCTTCGCTTGGTGTTGCACGGCATGCAGCTTGGGTAAGTGTCCTTTGGTTCAGACCCACTTATTGGTTGACACGATTGGTTTTTGCACTTTTTTGTTCACACACATTCACATTTTTTACTTCATCACTAGGCTTTGGCTTTCCCAGATCATTTTCATATTCAGGCCAGCTCACTTTACACACATTACACCATTCATACTCCACATCCCATCCTTTTCCCCCACTACCAACACGTGCGGACATATTGGGCGTACAATTTTACACTACACTTTACTTTTTCACCACTTCTTTTTACACATACCTCACTTGTGTTTTCACATCCCCATTATCTCACCTCACGCACACTTTTATTTTGCTTTCAGATATTTTGATTTGTAAAACTCCCAAGCCAGCACTCTTATTCATGGGGACCACCTTAGGCACTATACCACCACCCCAAGCTGCTCGTGTGCAGTTACGCCGCCTCAGCTCCCGTGATGTGGTCTATGCTTCCGGTTCACCGTGTCTCGCTCGCCCCTTATTGCTCCCACTGCCGGGGCTGGTGAGTGTATTTGGTTAATCTTTTTTAACACCATTTTTTACCCTTATACATAGCGTGGTTTCACCATAATTGTATAATTTACAGGAATCTGTCGCATCTGCTCCTGCTGTAGCATCCAGTAGCTCTAGGTGTTCCACGAAACACCTAGAGCTACTGGATGCTACAGAGACACACAACATGCTTCGACATGAACCCAATATTTGTAGATTGCTATTATGCGATTATTAATACAGGTGCCGGGCATGCTGTGTTTGACATTTTTAGGCCAGATTGCTGTTATATATTATTAATTTATCCTCATGAATCTATCTTTATTTATGTCTACATTTATATACCTTTGTACTACCATGTTTATACCTTGTGCTTATATGTATATATATATATGAAATTACCTTATCATTTATCTTGATATGAATAAAATTTAATATTTTTATTATCACCTCCGCATTTCAGCAGCTTCATTTAAAGTCCCATTTCCTTCTCTAATATAATCATGACCACATCTAAGCTCTATGTGGGTTGTGGGTGGTGGGTGTTTTGTTCTTTTTTTTGCCTTTTTGTTCCCTCATTTTTACTTCCCCAGTTCAGTGCCACTAGATCCCCGTATGGACGCCCAAGGGTGTGGAGTAGTGTTGGCTTACACCCCCTTACACCCCGCTCCACGCCCGCCTTGAGGTATCCTTTTGATCCATGGCATTCTGGTTTAACTGTGACCAAAGCCAATATATACCATCTGCCCAAGTTTTCCACCTCCTTGGTCCAGTACTGTCCCCAATGTGGGTTATAGTACTGCTCTTGGCCACCGGAAGCACTATTTACTTCCGGGTTTTGGTATCCGGTTCTGGGTATTCAGTCCATGGACCTTGGACCTCCCTTTTGCATCCGCTTGACGCCGGTGCGGTGTGACGTCATGCGCTGCATTTTGGCGCCATGGGGAGGGATTTTTAAACCACACACATTTTGATGCCCGTGTTAGCAGCCTGGGAGCTCATGTTGAACACGGACGTCGGCACTAGGTCAAACTACAATGATTGATAGCTGGTCTAGCACCTTGCGGTATATTTAACTGGGAACTAAGCACTGTATTGGGTGCCTGTTTTCTTGTTTCTTTTCCTTAGATTGTCATCAGCCATCTCCTTGCTCTATTTGGAACATAGGAGCTGACTACCCTTTGAGGTTTATTACCCTTGGGTTTTTCTCCAGCTGTACCAGTAGGAATGTGATGCAGTCTCTTACACAGTGGTGTGATATCTTTAAGGTGAGCATGTGCTCTTAAGGATTTAGAGACACACCACACACATATATATGTTTTTTATACAAGATATTGATGCAGGCGCATATATACACATATCGTTTCAGAAACTATGAAGTAGCTGTGCCCTTTTTGGATTTTCGCATAGATGCATTTCCATATTTGGTACTGTGCCATCAGTCCGCATGAGCTCCCAATATAAATATCTTATTGTTTTATTGGATGATGGTGAGTATGGTCTATTGACTAGGTACTGCTGTGGACTTATGCTCCCCTCATCTGTAATATGTGTTTTTTACTATCTATGATATATATTGCAGATATCGTTATCATTTCTTCTTTTCTGGATGGTCTTTTATTTATAAAAACACACATCCCTCCCTACTGGTGATCTGGCAACTTCTCTGGACTATAGGGGCAGTGAACTCTGAGGGTTCCCCCTCCCCTCCTTTCCTCTTACCCGACACCCCGGACCCTGGGACTTCCCCAAAACTCTTATTGAGGTATGGAGTTGACGTAGGGGTGGTGTTTGTGTTCGTTTGGGGATTATGGAGGTGGTGGGTGTAAGGTTACGTCAGGGTTGGGTTGGGATTGGTGTGGTTTTTTTTTTTTTTCTCTTTTGATGGAGTCATGGTTGTGCAAGCTAAAAAGCTATTAGTATGTATAAATATAAATGTTAAATGTGTTATTTTCATGTAATCATTCATTTTTTGTTTTTTCTTTATACATCCAAGGTTGTTCTTATCATGTGTATTGCTTTTGAATAATCAAATATCCTCGTCCATTTTCCTGATGAAGCCTTCCTGGCGAAACATGTTGAAATTTGTGGACGTGGCTACGCTTAGATCTATGTGATTACAGTTTTTCTTTTCATTTGTCAATATTTGGTTATGGATGTTTACCTTTGACTATGAATGTAAACTGTTTTCACATTTTATTGCTTTTTTCTTAAGTTGTTTCAATAAATATTTACATAATTTTTAATTGATAGTGTTTTCCATATATTGGGTGTACCTCCAAAGTCCCACATTCTACACACATTTTTGCTTTTTTGTATTTGTTACCAAATAGTTGACCTCCCTCCTTATCCTCAGCCTCATTGTTTCACCATTTCATATTTTATGAAACTTTGCCAAATATTCATTGCAGTTCTACTTGCCACCAACCAGTTCCATTTAATCTTTATTATTTCCTTTGGTATAGCTTCTTAAATTCTTTAAATTGTTATTTGTTTTTTACATCCCTGATATTGCCTCTTCTTTATTTTTCCTATAGCATATTTTATTCTCTTATCTCCTATCACATTTCCATATCTTGCTAAATTTGTATATTTTATCAATGTTTGAATTGCAATGAAGCAAGATATAGGTACATAACTTTAATATTGTTATATACCTGAATAGGTATCACTATTATGATTAGAAAATACAAACCAATCCTTCTACTTGTAACAAATTTATAGACAACGGCCAAGTAAACTTAATGTTTCCATCATTCTTCTAGTTAAGTTAGGACATGTACCACCTATATGTCTTGCAGCATTACAAACATTTTTTTAGGATTCTGGCTATATTTGGCCAACACCTGATTGGCACATAACTGATTAAATACTTCCTTCCTGAGCCGCCAGGAGGCAAACTGATATTCCCTGGATCCACTTTACCTATGAATATTAGTATCCAGTTATATTATATACATTTGAGAATGCATCCAGGCCTTTCTTAAAGCAATCTACTGAGCTGGCCAGAACCAACTCTTGAGGGAGTCTATGCCACATTTTCACAGCTCTTACTGTGAAGAAGTCTTTCTGTATTTTGAGATTAAATCTCCTTTTCTACCAGACCTAAAGAGTGCCCCCTTGTGCTCTGTGATGACTTTAAAGTGTATAATTGTACAACAAGTTTACTATATATACCATGTATGTATTTATGCATGTTGATCATATCCCCCTTTAATCTTCTCTTCTCAAGAAAAAAAATTTAGTTCTTCTAATTTTTCCTCATAGCTGAGCTCCTCCATTCCTCTTATCAGTTTGGTTACCCTTCTCTGCACATTCACCAGTTCCCCGATATCTTTTTTGTGAACTGGTGCCCAAAACTGAACTACATATTCCTGATGAGATCTTACTAATGATTTGTACAGGGGCATAATGATATCTCTCTCTCTCTGGAGTCCATACCTCACCTAATACAAGAAAGGATCTTCCTGGCTTTGAAAACTGCAGCTTGGCATTGTATGTTATTATTAAGCTTATGATCTACCAGAACACACAGACCCTTCTCCACCACTGATTCCCCCCAGTTGTACTCTCCCAATATGTATGATGCATGCATATTCTTAGCCCTCATATGTGCATAACTGTACATTTATTAACATTAAACCTCATTTTACATATAGTTGCCCAAATAAACAGTGCATTGAGGTCGGCTTGGAAGTTGGAGACATCCTGTAAGAACGTTATTCCACTGCATAGCTTGGTGTCATCTGCAAAAACTGAAATGGTACTTTTGATCCCAGACCCAATATCATTTATAAATATATTTAAAGTAAGAGTCCCAACACTGAATCTTGGGGTACACCACTGATAACCTTAGACCATTCAGAGTATGAATCAATAACCACTACTCTCTCTGAATTCTGTCTTTTAGCCAGTTTTCTATCCATTTAAAAACTGATCTTTCCAAGCCTGTGGACTTTTCCTTACACATTAACCTTGCAGCATTAACTCACTTATCTTTGAAGTGTGGTGATGTGGAACGTATGCAATGCAAAGAGTACAAGTACAACAGTACAAGTTTACCAAATTGCAATAATAAGAAGTTGGCCCCCGGAACTCTGTGCATATTGTGGAGCATATTGGATGGTCTCTCACATCTATGTATGGTAATAATGTTCCATGAATGTTTATTTCATACTAGACATTATAACCCATTCTGTTTGGTCATCGTTTCTATGTCACCATGTATGTATTGCTGGCATCAGTAACTCGAATGCCCTGTACACGTGACCGGTTTTCCCGCCGGACTAAACTCTGAAGGTTTTTCCGACGGAGTTCCGACGGAATTCCGCTAAAACTGTCTTGCTTACTCACGATCACACCAAAGTCCGACCGTGAAGACCGCAGTGACGTACAACACGTACGACGGGACTAGAAAAAGGAAGTTCAATAACCAGTAGCCAATAGCTTCCGTCTCGTACTTGCTTCAGAGCATGCGTCGTTTTTGGTCCATCGGAACAGCATACAGACGAGCGGTTTTCCCGATAGGAATTGGTTCCGTCGGAAATATTTAGAACATTTTCTATTTCTAGGTCTGTCAGAATTTTCAAAAAAAAAAGTCCGATGAGGCATACACACGATCAGAATATACGATGAAAAGCTTCCGTCTGACTTTTTCTGTCGGACATTCCGCTCGTGTGTACGCGGCATTAGTATTCATGGGCAAATCAGTAGCTGAAAAACCAACACTTGGCAAGTTTTCAAATGATCATCATGAGCAGTGTAAACCCAGCGCTAGGCATACTAATGAGTTTCATATATTATATACTTTTATTCTGTCATATATATGATTTATCATTAGTTGGTTGGGTCTGTACAAGCTTGTGGGACCCAACTTTTTAACATCAGAAATGTATCCACCACACCAGTTACTTGCAGTACCATTACAGTAAGTCCCCTACTTACCAATGAGTTCTGTTCTGGGAGCTCGTTCGTAAGTCCAGCTTGTTCGTAAGTCCAACAAAGTTCAATGCTTGCAGACAAAGGCCGCGAGCGCTGATCAGTGTGTTCTGGCGGGGGAAGGGAGTCCCCCTGTCAGGACACAATAGCACAGCTGGGGAGATCGCTGAACCGACATTGCTTGTGTTGGTACAGTGATCTTTAAAATTTGACAACTTGAAGGTTTGTATGTAGGAGACCTTCTGTACACCGGATGTTTGCTCTTTATAACACTCAATTGTGATAACTTGTTTTTATACAGTCAAAGGTTTTAAGTGGTTCTTCAATCTTCAATGTACTTCGGAGGGTTGGAGGTGATAACTGAACCTAAAATGTGTGCATTGCAGATGAAGCTACAAAGTTGAACCTGATATGAGATTCATAGTCCTTATTCTATCCTAAAGCGGTGTGAATTCACACCTAGATTATATTTAGGTCAAGAATGTATGCTGTATCACCAAAAGAGAATTTGAATAAAGCCAAAAAACCTAAAAAAAAAAAAAAACAGACTCCAACACTGGTCAATCAGTTAATGCAGTTTTATCATTGACTGTATAATGTATCATCAACAGAATGTTTAGCAAAGAGAACAAATGCTGCCACTGTAAAGTCTTGCCAAATCAATATCACCAGTGTCAGCTATGAGACTGCAGTTTTGTTTAATCATTGTATAAATAAGGAAAGGTCTCATATAGACACAGCAGGTGGATGAGTAAGCCTTACTTATGTGAAACATGTTAAGGCATGCTATGGAAAGCTGCTAATGTTTGCTATGGATTTCTATAACCCTTGTGATACCTGGATGTGGTCAAGGGTGTATTTTTCCAACTTGAAAGAGCGAATAGCCATGAATTAGCAAAGTTTCAAATCCAAACTGCTTTTTGCATTAAGGGAACATACCAGGTCACCTTTGATTTATTCTAGAGCAAACATTTTTATACAACGGCATTATTGTAGGTCATCTTATCTTTAGATCATCTTATCTTTGAAGTGCTAATGTTACAAAAAAGGGAAGTTTGGATCACATTATTTACATTCCACGAATCAATCAAAACACAAAAAAGACTTTTGGTAAAAAAAGCAGTTCCATCGCAAGCTCATCCCATTCAATGAGCTCTGGGGGAATCTCCCTTGCAAACTACAACTTCCCCTGCAAAGTTAACAGCCTGTTTTCCTTAAGAAAGTCAACCCCATACTTGCTTGAGTTTTTTATTCTCAACAAATATTGATTTAATAATTAAAATATAGTGTTCTGTGCAAATTACTTTTCTCATATCAGCCTCCTGGTAAATTTTCTGTAGTATATCAGCTAATCTGATTTAGTGCAGATCTTGTATCCAGCTATAACCATGCATAAGCTTTCATAGAAAGGACCTATGAGTGCCTGTTTCACACGGGCTTCAGCCTGCATAAGAGCAATGTGAACAGCAAGCTTTTATTATTGTTTCAGCAAGCTTTTGCAAAGCTTTTAGCAAGCTTTGAGCAGCTTTTAAAATGCCCTTCCGCTCCTCTTTCAAAATGTCATACACAGATCCTAATGGGAGTTCTAAATGTCACTTTAAGCAAGCTGCTAGCAGGCTTCAGCAGGCTTTCAACAAGCTTCAAGTAGTGCCAAAACCTGCTAGTAGCTTGTTTAAAGTGGCAATCAGCACTCCCACACTGGAGCAAAAGGTCACTTTAAAAGCTTCAGCAAAGCTTGCTGAAAGCTCTGGGAATGCTTGGTAAAAGCTTATTGTTCACACTGCTCTTATACAAGCTGAAGCCCATGTGAAACTAGCCTGATACTTTCATGGGTCTAAAAATATAAATCATATTTAATTGTACCAGAAACCATTACAAACTTCAACAAGACAAGATCCCTTAAGGCCTGGTTCAAACCTATGCAGGTTGCAGTTAATGCATAGTCCAGGTGCATTTTTTTCAATACATGTTTCATTGAAGTCTATGGAACCAAAAACACAACCTGCTGGACCCTGGCTCTTTCCATAAAATGCACAGATGGGAATGTGAACCACAAGAATATGTTTCTGCAAAACTGGAAACACACTAAAAAATGCATAGGTGTGAACCAGACCTTATCCTGACAGACAAAGAAGCCTTGTGTAATGATCACAGCCATTGCCAGTGCCAATAAACATTGGTCATTAGCACTTTGGCTCAATAGCTTGTAAAAAAAACAAAAAAAGAACAAAAACATAAAAATAAATATACATATATATACATATATATATACATAAAGTCATGTGAAAAAAAGGAAAAGGAATCCACATACCAAATACTATCATTACGGGTATTAACCACATACAGTTATGAGAATGTAATATTTTACATTAATAAAGTCCAACATAAGCATTTATTCTTAATTTGTAATTCACTTTGATCATTAAAGTATAATGGCTTAATTCATTTTGGCATTTGTAATGTTACAAGCAGTAAATGAACTTGGTTAACTTGGTTTCTTACTTGGTTAAGTAGCTAGCAACCCTAAGGCTTGATTTACATAGAAGTTTTAGTGTAATGAGTTATAATATAAAAAACATATCCTTAGAACATAGCCTTAGAAGTGGGAAAACAAATCTACTACTTGACCTGGATCAATTTTATTTAACTATTAATTGATTTAATTATTATTATTTTTAATTTTATTTAAATTATTGCAAATTAACAATATATAAATCGAATCAAAAGACCACATTGCTGAAAATGACAGATTCATTCCACCTATAAGTGAACAGGATTCCAGCAAAGTGTTTTGTTCACTTGCAAACTGGAAAGTTTGCATTTTGGCATTTGTAATGTTACAAGCAGTAAATAAACGTTCTTACTTGGTTAAGTAGCTAGCAACTCTAAGGCTTGATTTACATAGAATTTTTAGTGTAATGAGTTATAATATAAAAAAAAAAAAGAAGAGGCTGATTGTTGCATCTTGGGGTGGTTTCCATAGGAAATGCATTATATGTGGCAGTTAAAAATGTGATATGAACATAGCCTTAGTATATAGCATAGGAACATGCTATATGACAGATTCATTCCACCTATGAACTGAACAGGATTCCAGCAAAGTGTTTTGTTCACTTGCAAACTGGAAAGTTTGCATAGTTGTAGAAATATGGTTATCACTATAATATAAATAAGATAAAAAAATAAAATAAATGTAAAAGTTGGCACAGATAAGCCTGGATTTATGTAAAATTGATAACCTTTTTTGGATAATTTGCTGATAAGTAACATGTTATAAATAGCTTTTTTTAAATATTATATTATATGAATGTGTTTTACATATATATAGATCTAGATAGATATATATCTATAGATATATATCTATCTAGATCTATATATATCTATATATATATATTTATATATATCTATATAGATCTATATCTAGATATATAGATATATATATAGATCTATAGATATATATATATATCTATATATATATATATATATATATATATATATAGATAGATATATATATAATATATGTCTAAGTTTTATATAAGTCTAAGTTTTATATAAGTCTTACATAAGTCTTATATAAATGAAGCCTAGTACATTTAGCCAAAGTTTTTTTTTAGATTTAAGCAATTAGTCCACGTTGGTTGCTCACCTGTCACCAGAAGCAGCAGACCTAACAGCATTAGTAGGACCCATGCTGCCTTCATGTTGGCAACACTTCCTTTGTAACATCTGAGAATTTTTAGCATATAGTCGAAATGGTTACACCATCAACAAACTTCAAGATGAGGAAATTCTGCAGGACCTATCCTTATATTGCAATGATCTTTGTACTGTGTCAATACAGTTAATAACTGGGATGGTTTAGATGTCTGGGTGGGTTGCCTTAAGGCTTTGCAAATGAAAATTGAAATTCATATTCAACTGGTCATCCAGCTATCTTTTTTCAAGATTTTTTTCTTTTCTTTATCTTTCCAAGATGCATATTGAGTCAGAGATAAGATAAAGCACCACGTGAGGATCAAAGTAGCGGGGACATTAATGTGTTACTATGTGTTACTATGCCTATGTCAGTACATGTTGCAAACCAGGCCAGTGAAGTAATACTTTGTAATCAATAATGACTATGAGTAGATTCCAAAACATTTGCCATGAAGAAATCCTTTCTTCTCCAAGAATTCTTATTCTTCAACTTTCTGTATGGAAAAAAAAGGGACAGATGTATAATAATTGTTACTAACATTTTTTTTTTCTACCTAATACTTGGTCATAAAACTACTAATTCACATTAGCGTGTCTCCAAAGTCACACAAATAACAGCGTGACTTTGACGCGACTTTTGGTGGGACTTTGATCCGACTTTACATTCTCTGGACCAAAGTCGCACCAAAGTAGTGCAGGCACCTTTTCAAAATTGCTGTGACTTTAAGTCACACCGATTTGAACGGGTGCCATTTAAAAAAATGGGGCTGCGACTTGTCATGCGACTTTGATGTCCACACAATCCAATTTTTTTTTGGTAACATATAAAAGATAATATTACGCTGAGTAAATAGACACCAAACATTTCACGCTTTAAAATTGTGCACTCCTGTGCAACGGTGACAAATGACAAAGATTTTACTATCCATACATAAGCAACGATTTAAAAGCCTTTACAGGTTACCACTTTAGATTTACACAGGAAATCTGCTGCTAGAATTACTGACCATGATCTGATGTTCATGGTGATACCTCATATGTGTGGGACGATCGCTGCTTGCTTGTGTGTGGGACCGACGCATGACTTCACCTTTGCGCACGAGTTTACGTTTTTATTTATTTATTTTAACCACTTCAGCTCCGGAAGGTTCACCCCCCCTCCCTTTCTGACCAGGCCATTTTTTAAGATACGGCACTGCGTTACTTTAACTGAGAATGTTGTAGATGTGAGACACTGTACACAAACAAATTGATGTCCTTCTTTTCCCGCAAATAGAGCTTTCTTTTAGTGGTATTTGATCACCTCTGTTGTTTTAATTTTTTACGCTATGAACAAAAAAAGGCTGACTGTTTTGAAAAATAAAACAATATTTTTTACTTTCTGCTATAAAACACATCCAATATTTTATTTTTTTCAAATCCAATTTCTTCATCAATTTAGGCTAATGTGTATCCTGCTACATGTTTTTGGTTAAAAAAAAACCCAATAAGAGTATATTGATTGGTTTGCGCAAAAGTTATAGCGTCTACAAACCATGGGATAGATTTATGGAGTATTTATTTATTTTGATTAATTTTACTAGTAATGGCGGCGATCAGCGATTTTTAGCGGGGCTGGGACAATTCGGCAGACAAATCAGACACTAAGTGACACTTTTTTGCGAACAAGTGACACCAGTACAGTGATCAGTGCTGAAAAGATGCACTGCCACTGTACTAATGACCCTGGCAGGGATGGGGTTAACACCAGGAGCAATCAAAGGGTAAATTGTGGTCCCTGGGAGTGCTTGCTAACTGTGTTGGGAAGTAGCTTTGACTGGGGGAAGACAGAGATCTGTGTTCCTGCTTAGGAACACTTCTCAAGTTTCTCAACACCCTCAGCACTTCTCAACACCCTCAGCTTCTCAAATCATGTACAGGTATGTGATTTTGCGCTTAACCACTTACGGACTGCCTGCCGTCGTTATACGTCACTATTTTGAAGAGGAATATCATTGTTATGGCAGCAGCTAGCTGCCATAACTCTGGGATCCTCTTCTTCAGCGGGCGGTCTGCTTGCAGATAAAAGTTGTCTCTGCGGCGGATTCGCCGCAAGATCACTTTTATTATCGGCAGCGGGAGAGGGCCCCCACCTCCCGCCATGCTCCGGTGCCCTCCAGAGCCATCGGTAGCGGCGGTGGCGATTGTGTCCTCTTGCTGGATTGGTATGGAGATGAGTGAGGGGAAGATGGCCCCCACTTGTCTCCATATCATTGCAGGGCAGAAGCCACGTCAAAACATCACTTCTGCCCATAGCTCTTAAAGGGGCTTTTTTTTTTTTACAAATGATAATTTTTTTATTTTTTTTATTGCATTTTAGTCTAAATATGAGATCTGAGGTCTTTTTGACCCCAGATCTCATAATTAAGAGGTCCTGTCATGCTTTTTTTCTATCACAATGGATGTTTACATTCCCTGTAATAGGAACAAAATTGACACAATTTTTTTTAAAAGAACAGTGTAAAAATAAAAAATAAAAAATAAAAGGTAAACTAAGTAAGAAAAAAATTTTTTTAAACGCGCCCCGTCCCACCGAGCTCGCGTGCAGAAGTAAATGCATACGTGAGTAGCGCCCGCATATGAAAACTGTGTTCAAACCACACGTGTGGGGTATCGCCGTGATAGGTAGAGCGAGAGCAATAATTCTAGCCCTAGACTTTCTCTGTAACTTAAAATATGCAACCTGTAGAATTTTTTAAATGTCGCCTATGGAGATTTTTATGGGTAAAAGTTTGTTGCCATTCCACGAGCGGGCATAATTTTGAAGCGTGACATGATGGGTATTAATTTACTCGGTGTAACATTGTCTTTCACAGTATAAAAAAATGGGAAAACTTTACTGTTGTCTTATTTTTTAATGAAAAAAAAGTGTATTTTTTCCAAAAAAAAGTGCACTTGTAAGACATCTGCACAAATACAGTGTGACAGAAAGTATTGCAACGACCGCCATTTTATTCTCTAGGGTGTTAGAAAAAATATATATAATGTTTGGGGTTCTAAGTAATTTTCTAGCAAAAAATTGGTTAAGGGCCGTCCTGCCACAGTATATGTATGTGGGGCGGTCCTTAAGTGGTTAACTTTTACACTGTCATTTTCAATTTTTTTTAATATTACTTTTACTGCTGTCACAAGGAATGTAATCATCCCTTGTGACAGCAATAGGCATGTGACAAGTACTCTTTATCATAGGTGTGCGCAGCCTATTGCATTAGGGTGTGCCCCCTAAACCTCAAGCACATGTGTGTCTACATATAAATGGCGCTGGCAGGGGATCAATCTGCCTGCTGGCACAATGAAAGAGAAGAGATTCTCTGATGGCAGAGCCAGTAAGATGGAGATCTTTCCCATCTTCCTGTTGGCACACAGACTGATATAGCTAATGTGCATGGGGTGATTAGGGTGTGCCCAGACACATTCAGCACACCCTGTGCACACGCATATGCTCTTTATGGAGGTATCCCTCCTCTGCCCTAAAATCATATATATCATGCCACTGTATTTTTTTTTTTTTAATCCTGTAAGTACCTTATTCCTGCAGCACTGTTGTGTGGTCACATGAACTCCTCCTGTTCTTTGACATCTGCAGGGAAAGGTCCTTGAGAGGGGCTTCTATTACTCTGCTGAGGTATGCTCTCTACAGTGTGTGTCTGGCCAGCCCTGATTGGTGCTCTGCCAGTCACATGACTAAAAAAGAATAAAAAAAAAAAACAGAAGAGCAATTCAAATTCAAATTATAAATATAAAAAAAACGGTTTTATAGCTCCCAATAAAACTTTATTAACCATCAAATGTGTATTTTTTTGTGCATTATTATGGTGTAGGCAGAGTGAGAGATAATTGGAACTAGCTTTCAGTTTGTTCAGACAGCATCTGCATCCAAGGCTCTTTTTTTACTTTACAGGTATTAGTAGTTACATGTGATATATTTAATACTGATTTATATTAAAATTAAGTTTTTTGTGAGTCTCTTAGTGAATGTAATTAATCAGCATACTATATCCCACCCCCATAGTGTTTAGCAATAGGAGGACATAGAGGAGGAGGGAGGGGGGGCAGTGTCATTTACCACTGTTTATACACATTCACATATGTGACTCTATAGTCATGTGGACTGCACAGATAAGGAAAAGGAGGAAGTGATGAGCTTAGAAGGGAACTGAAATATAAGCATGCTCAGTAAAGGACACCAGGTGATCTACACAATCTCGGCCTACAGTGGGGACACAGAGAAGATGGGAGGGACAGCTGAAAGCAGGACCAAGCAGGTATATTTCACTTTACACAAAATTAATGCTAAAATTTCTGGCAGGATCAATAGTTTTTTTTCTTGCACTTATAGTATCAAACAGATATTACAAAATTAAAATATACCAGATTGTGCATCTTTATAAGTCAACAAGGTGTTTTACATGCCCCCCCCCCTTCTTTGTATCAATCAGCATTAAACACTATTGGAAATGTTGGTTGGCTGTGTCCTCACCATGTAGAATGGTTCAATTCTCTGACCCCAAGTCACAACAGGACTCAGTAGTGCTGTTGGGGTCAGAAGAAGGAAATGAAGCATGTGGTGGAGGGCATCTGAGACTTCTGGAAGTGTTGACTGCTGAAGACTTCGCTGGAGGCTGCAACAATGGAAAGAAGGAAAGGTAGCAGACAACGGCCCACTGGAGAGGTCAGTATATACAGTATCTCACAAAGTGAGTACACCCCTCACATTTTTGTAAATATTTTATTACATCTTTTCATGTGACAACACTGAAGAAATGACACTTTGCTACAATGTAAAGTAGTGAGTGCACAGCTTATATAACAGTGTAAATTTACTGTCCCCTCAAAATAACTCAACGCACAGCCATTAATGTTTAAACCACTGGCAGTAAAAGTGAGTACACCCCTAAGTGAAAATGTCTAAATTGGGCCCAATTAGCTAGTTTCCCTCCCTGGTGTCATGTGACTTGTTAGTGTTACAAGGTCTCAGGTGTGAATGGGGAGCAGGTGTGTTAAATTTGGTGTTATCGCTCTCACTCTCTCATACTGGTCACTGGAAGTTCAACATGGCACCTCATGGCAATGAACTCTGAGGATCTGAAAAAAAAAATGTTGCTCTACATAAAGATGGCCTAGGCCAGGGATATGCAATTAGCGGACCTCCAGCTTTTGCAAAACTAGTCTCATCATGCCTCTGCCTCTGGGTGTCATGCTTGTGGTTGTCAGGGTCTTGCTATGCATCATGGGACTAGTTCTGCAACAGCTGGAGGTCCGCTAATTGCATATCCCTGACCTAGGCTATAAGAAGATTGCCAAGACCCTGAAACTGAACTGCATCACGGTGGCCAAGACCACACAGTGGTTTAACAGGACAGGTTCCACTCAGAACGGGCCTCGCCATGGCCGACCAAAGAAGTTGAGTGTACGTGCTCAGCGTCATATCCAGAGGTTGTCTTTGGGAAATAGACGTATAAGTGTTGCCAGCATTGCTGCAGAGGTTAAAGGGGTGGGGGGGGGTCAGCCTGTCAGCAGTCAGACTATACGCCACACACTGCATCAAATTGGTCTGCATGGCTGTCGTCCAAGAAGGAAGCCTCGTCTAAAGATAATGCACAAGAAAGCCCGCTAACAGTTTGCTGAAGACTAGCAGACTAAGGACATCGATTACTGGAACCATGTCCTGTAGTCTGATGAGACCAAGATAAACATATTTGGTTCAGATGGTGTCAAGCGAGTGTGGCTGAAACCAGGGGAGGAGTACAAAGACAAATGTGTCTTGCCTACAGTCAAGCATGGTGGTGGGGGTGTCTTGATCTTGGGCTGCATTAGTGCTGCCGGCACTGGGGAGCTACAGTTCATGAATGCCAACATGTACTGTGACATACTAAAGCTGAGCATGATCCCCTCCCTTCAGAGACTGGGCCACAGGGCAGTATTCCAACATAATAACGACCTCAAACACACCTCCAAAACAACCACTGTCTTGCTAAAGAAGCTGAGGGTAAAGGTGATAGACTGGCCAAGCATGTCTCCAGACCTAAACCCTATTGCGCATCTGTGAGGCATCTTCAAACAAAGGTGGAGAAGCGCAAGGTCTCTAACATCCCCCAGCTCTGCTAGCGGTTTAGACATTAATGGCTGTGTGTTGAGTTATTTTGAGGGGACAGCAAATTTACACTGTTATACAAGCTGTACACTCACTACTTTACATTGTAGCAAATTGTCATTTCTTCAGTGTCGTCAAATGAAAAGATATAATTATTATTTTACAAAAATGTGAGGGGTGTACTCACTTTTGTGAGATACTGTATATGCTCTTCTATTGCACAGATTGTTAGCATACATTAACAGACTTATTAGGCTCACTTGAAAGGGACTCTGTCATGGGGAGAAGGTCAAAATTGCTGCCAAAGCTTGCCCGCCCCTCCTTGCCTCCTGCACATTCCTAACGACCAGTGAGGCTCCCCATCATTGCTAAGGACCAATATGAATATATAGAAGCTGGGCAAAGCATCATGCTCCTTTGCTACCTGGAAGCAGAACTTTGCCTGTTAATACAGTTACAGTTAATACAGATCCAGACAAAATTTGGAGGTTACAGATGGTGGGATTGCTTTCAGAGCGAGGCTTGGCTAGTGTGAAGGAAGAGGCAATGAAGTGTATCCAGCATGATATTGAAATAGGTGATGGTCCTGTGTATTGTCTTCTTACTTCAGGAACGAACAGGTCAGCAGGAGAACAGGGAAGGTAAAAGGCAATTTTCTATGCACTTATCATTTGGAATATGAGCTTCCTGTCTTGGGATTGCGAGTTACATCTCTCCTAAGGAGCCACAGTTAGGTTTACAGCTGGTGCCCAGTGGTCCATTTATCTTTCCCTGGTCTCTACATATGCGTTTATTGACCTCTCTATAACTTGAGGGTCAACTCAACACATTCTGGTGAGCAGGATTGCCAATTCTACAGTGGTGGCGAGTGCATTTACCATCCTTTTCACAACAGTTGGTGCAGGGATCTTTTTAACCTCACTATCCATACCATCTATAGTTGGTGGATTTTATATGAAATGTTTTTCAGGACTGTTGTTAACATTTAGTTGACGCTGCACCCTTTGTGTATTGTATTTCTTTATGAGTGTACGATCAAACCTATTGGCGCTGGCTGCCAGCCAAAAATTTGCTAGCTAAGTGCAGATATTATTTAGTTTTTTATTTTGAGATTTTATGCATGCATCAGTTAAAGAGGTTCTAAAGTCAGAAGGTTTTTTTTTTATCTTAATGCATTTTATGAATTAAGATAAAAAAACCTTCTGTGTGCAGCACCCCCCTCAGCCCCCCTAATACTTACCTGGACCCCCTCTTGAACCAGCGATGTTGCACAAGAGTCTCGGCTGTCCGGGACTCTCTCTCCTCATTGGCTGAGACAGCAGCAGGGCGACATTGGCTCCCGTTGCTGTCAATCAAAGTCAGTGAGCCAATGAGGAGAGAGAGGGGAAGAGGCCAATCTGCGGCTCCGTGTCACTCTGCAGGAGGTGAGTGAGGATGAGGGACCTGAGAAGAGGAGGACCTGGGATGCTCTTTGCAAAACACTTCACAAAGCAGGTAAGTATAATAAGTTTGTTATTTTTAAACAAAAAAACAAAACAGACTTTAATATCACTTTAAGATTTTTTTCCCCCATGACCTTCACTACTCAACTTCAACTAAAGGCTCAACTTAAAAAATAAAATGAAATAAAAATTTTCAATCTTTAAAATATAATAATAATGCAAAGTACAAAAAAAGACAAAATGGAAGGCACACAGCCCTAGTGTTACCAATGACAATAGGGATGGAGGGAGAATGAAGGGAGGGATGGAGGGAGAAAGAAAGGGAGAAAGAGAGGGAGAGAGAAAGAAAGAGGGAAAGGGAGAAAGAGAGAGGGAGAGAAGGAGAGAGAAGGAAGGAAAGAAAGAGGAATGGAGGGACAACAGGCCCAGATCCTACACCACAATAGAAATATGTGTATTCCAGAAAGTTTAACAATCAGCAGTTAAAGATAGATTTAAAGATCCAAACACCTGCTGTTAGTGCTTCAGTCATCATGACACCATGGTTGGTATGGTGTCAAGATGATTGAAGCACATTATTTCTATTATTACATTGTAATATAAAATGAAATATTTCAACTCACCATAATGCAGAATCAGTGGGAGCCCTGAGTGTATCACTTGCCACCGTCGCTTGCCACCAGATGCAGCGTGTCACTTGCCATGTCGCCTGCCACCAGATGCAGCATGTCACCTGCCACATCACTTGTCACCAGATGCAGCTTGTCACCAGATGCAGCTCTTTCACTTGTCACCACAGATGCAGCTTGTCACTTGTCATCACAGATGCAGCTTGTCACTTGTCATCACAGATGCAGCTTGTCACCAGAGATGAAGCGCTGACTTGTCACCACAGATACAGCGCTCCCTTGTCACCACAGATACAGCGATCACTTGTCACCACAGATACAATGCTCACTTGTCACCACAGATGCACCTTCTCTCCAGAGATGCAGCACTATATCAAAAGTATTTTACTGCGCTGTCTGTAAATCACTCTAAATCTGTTAATCTAGTGATATAAGTGAACGGGGAACTACTGCAACTTTATGTGAGATTCACACTATAAATCAACTAAAATAAATATAAGCTGCGCTATGTTGTTATTGAAAAACATTACATACAGTGACATATAAATCTTGAGGCATACACTAAAGTCAATGAGGGCTACAAACCCTCCAAATAACTAATGATATAGCAATATTAAATAAATGAAACTCGTGGGTATACAGATAGACCACAAGTCAAGGAAACTGGAGTGCTCTCTCAGTGTCCTTTTCACTCTGTGGGATTGCTAAAGAGGAAAATGTTCCACAAAATACAAAAAGCTTCAAAGCTACAGTTTGTGCAGAAGTTCCTCAACTGACTATTCCACGGTGATTTATGACAGAAAACACCCAAGAAGATGTGACAGGGTATGATAGACAGGGTCCTCCACCTTTAAAAACACTGCTGCTTACCAGCTGAATAGATCTCTTTTTAAGGAGATCACAATCGCCTGTGGCTTGTACCCCAGCCCCAGGTCTCTGTGCTTAGCAGCAAGGTATACCAGATCCTCTACTCCAGATGTCCTCGGTATTACCAACAGTCAATAATTCCCCATGTAAGGATAAAAAGGGCTTCCATAGTGTAAATCCATAAAACGTTTATTTAGTTAAAAGACAGGAATGCACTTACACTTTGCCGAATATAAAATAGTGTGTCAAATAAATTTGAGCCGGCCGGCTATCGATAGCTGCCCGTTGCTTCTGGGACTTTGCGCTGTTCGCGATTACGTCAGCACCCCACTCCTCCCTATGCCCTTTCATCACAGATGACGTCCTACGACTATGGAAGTGCTTTTTATCCTTACACGGGGAATTATTGACTGTTGGTAGTACCGAGGACGTCTGGAATAGAGAATCTGGGATACCTTGCTGCTAAGCACAGAGGCTGGGGTACAAGCCACAAGCGATTGTGATCTCCTTAAAAAGAGATCTATTCAGCTGGTAAGCAACAGTGTTTTTAAAGGTGGATGACCCTGTTTATCATACCCCGTGACATCTTCTTGGGTGTTTTCTGTCATAAGTCACCATGGAATAGTCGGTTGAGGAACTCCTGCACGAACTGTAGCTTTGAAGCTTTTTGTATGTTGTGGAACATTTTCTTTTTTAGCAATCCAACAGAGTGAAAATGACACTCAGAGAGCATTCCAGTTTCCTTGACTTGTGGTCTATCTGTATACCCACGAGTTTTTTTTATTTAATATTGCTATATCATTAGTTATTTGGAGGGTTTGTAGCCCTCACTGATTTTGAGAGATGCAGCACTCACTTGTCACCACAGATACAGCGCTCACTTGTCACCAGAGATGCAGCACCCCCTTGTCACCAGAGATTCAGAGCTCACTTGTCACCACAGATGCAGCGCTCACTTGTTACCACAGATACAGTACTCACTTGTCACCAGAGATACAGCACCCCCTTGTCACCAGAGATGCAGAGCTCACTTGTCACCACAGATTCAGCGCTCACTTGTTACCAGAGATGCAGAGCTCACTTGTTACTAGAGATGCAGAGCTCACTTGTCACCAGAGATGCAGAGCTCACTTGTCACCAGAGATGCAGAGCTCACTTGTTACTAGAGATGCAGAGCTCACTTGTCACCAGAGATGCAGAGCTCACTTGTCACCAGAGATGCAGAGCTCACTTGTCACCAGAGATGCAGAGCTCACTTCTCACCAGAGATACCGAGATCACTTGTCACCAGAAATGCAGCTTGTCACCACAAATGAAAACCATCATCCACAGTCCATGATTACTTTTCTTTAGTCCCCTGTAAACTTGTTTTTTTCTGTTTAGGTGTTAATGATAAGGTTGTTAAAGGGAAGTGTACTGGTAGACCAAGGAAGACATCAAAGCATCAAGTTAGAAAACGTAAAGCAATATGCCTTGAAAACAGAAAATGCACCACAAAACAAATGAGAAACAAACGGTCAGAAACTGGAGTCAATGTCTGTGACTGAACTGTAAGACATTGGCTAAAGGAAATAGAATTTACATACAAAGCCAAACAAAAACCATCATTAACACCTAAACAGAAAAAAACAAGGTTCCAGTGGGCTAAAGAAAAGCAATCATGGACTGTAGATGACTGGATGAAATTGATATTCAGTGATGAATCACAAATCTGCATTGGGCAGGGCGATGATGCTGGAACTTTTGTTTTTTGCCGTTCCAATGGAATGTATGAAGACGACTGCCTGAAGAAAACATGCAAATTTCATTGATGATATGGGGTTGCATGTCCGGTAAAGGTACGGGGAAGATGACAGTTATACAATCTTTAATAAATGCACATGTTTGTATTGAGATATTGGACACTTTTTTTATTCCATCAATTAAAAGGATGTTTAGTGATGATGATATCATTTTTCAGGATGTAATCTGATGCAGATGCTTGTTTTAGAACTGCAAAGCACCTGTTGATTCCATAATTTTTTCCTTAGAATTAAGTGATTACAAATATTTTTTCCTCTGCTTGATCTGCAAAACCAGTTGCAATTGACTATAGCTTTCTTACTTTTTATTTTTTTAAGTGTTTCCTAAAGCCAGAAGGCTGAAATGGTAAATGAAAATAGTTTTGAGGCATGTCTGTAATTTTTTTTTTTTACACAATTAAACAATTGAATGAATATTTTCTATGAGTGGTGATTCCATACTTTTTGCCAGGGGTTTTTTAGCTGCCAGGATCACTATTATCAGATACTGGAATCAAAGTTTATTGCCTAATCCATCAGAAACTATTATTATAATCAAGTCTCACTAACTATATTAACGGATGTTGGCCTTGGGAAGTGACAACCTATTAAAATTCAATCATTCATGGAAATATTGTTCTGACTGGATTGCGAGACATTGTCTTTACTCTATATTTCTAGCATGCCTTACACTGTACCGTATAATCTTTTGTTTTTCATTCTACAGAGCCCATGTCTTCTGTTTTTTTTTTTTTGTTTTGGATCTCCCTGGCTGCAAGCTCAACTACTTCTCCCTGCCTTCTTGTGGATTTTAGAAAAGAGTGGGTTGGAAGTGGCAGACCCTTGGCTTGAATACTTATGTAGGCTAAGCCAATGCCTGGGGGAGAATGCCCAGTAGGTGATTGAGGAGGGAATACATAGCTTGGGGCCTGGAGCAGCAGGGTTCTTGGGCAGTGTAGCTGAAATTTTCAGGAGTTTATCAAGGTCTCAGCTCAGTGGGAGTTGGGAGGGGGTATTTTCTGGAAGCAATTGGAGTCAAATCAAGGGGGTTCACTGAGGATCTGGCCTGGAGACTCACAGGAGAGGAGTCTGGCTGATACTTCTTGGAGGTATCTAAGTATTCAGGGACATTGTAAGTAGAGGCCTGGAAGCAGGATCTAAGTGACTTTCTGCTGCTTTAACCCCTTGTGTAACCGCTCCAGAGTTGCTGAACTGTGACTTGCACTTGCTTGGAGTCCTAGGATTGCTTGTGCCCTTAGTATCTGCCAAGAGGGAGGTTACCCTGAACAAACTAGATGGGGCAAAAAAGTGTCCTCTGGTTAGTATATTCAGAGTATCTCAAAGCCCCCGCATCCTAACCAAGTTCAATGAGCATTAAAGCATAAAAAGACATCCCTTGCTTAGTCATTGAGTAGTGAGACTGTCTGAGTGATCGTGTGCCTGGCTGCCTGTACACCCAAATGGGAGGAGCACCTCAGCAGGGCCCTTCATTTATATTAGAGCCTTATCCTAGATATCCTTGATGCAAATTCTTTATAAATTAGAGTGTATCTCCTCTCTACTACAAAATGTTCTCAGTCTTCTGGGAGAACATCACACCAAGCAAACAGTCAGCACTGTAAGATATTGATATTGACTTTAAAAAGGTTGGAAAGAATAGTCTTTTTTTAAAGCTTTAATATTGTTTTGATACATGGGATTTCAATGTTCCAGATGATGGCTTTTTGTATTTAATTCTGCAAACTACTAATAAAAATATTAACATAATAAAGCAAACAGTCCGCACACCTAGAATGTCACTCCAATTCAGTTTATTTGACTGACAGCACACACTGCATTCTTCCACCAATGGCTGTCCACTAACGCGTTTCACCCATCCAGGGCTTAGTTGTTGACAGCTAAGCCCTGGATTGAGAAATGCATTAGGAAGGCAGCCATAGGTGGAAGAATGCAGTCAAAAAAAATGAGTTGGATCTAAGAGACATCATAGGAGTGCAGCCCATTTGTTTGAATGAATGCATTGTGCAGAGTGGGAATGGGCTCCTTGGCTTTGGCACCCCGCTGTCTCGTGGGATTAACCAACGATCAGGCAGATCTGTGGCACTGTAATGTGGAGTAATTGTTTAGCTGCTAGGAGAACATACTTGAATGCAGGGCATCATCAACCTGCCCCCAAGGGAACATCACTGTTGCACTGTGCATGGTTTTGGCATGATTTACACATCATTGAGGACCTTTCACCGCCAGGTGACTGGCCCAAAAACTTTGGACAAAGATATGTAAAAAAAAGGACAATGTACAGTGCAGGAGGAGAACTGAGGGCCGAGCCTGGAATTGAGTTTCCGGGATGGTTTATAGAGATTTTCATTGGTCAGCGCCTGCACAGAGAATCGCTCTGATCTGTCTCGGAAGTCCCATAGAAAGAAGAGAGGCAAATCCCCAGACTGTTACACTGCCTATGTGGGTACTAACAGCTCATCACCCACAGAGGTAAATACAGCAGGGACTAGGGGGGAGGTGTGCTGAGGGTTTAGGGTGTTAGTTCTCACCTTTTCATTTTTTCTGACTAACCCTTTAAGTACAATGTTTTTGCTCACTCAATAAACCTCCAGTGAATATTCTAAATGTGCTTAGGTCCATTAGGTGTATTCAATTGTGAACGCTCAAATGGTTAAGTATAATGGTAACCTCCTGGTATGTTGTGCAGATCTAAGGTACAGAAAAAAATAAAGTAATTAACTTACCCTTTGCTCCTCTTACATAGATACACGCAGCCTCTTCATATACACGTGTTTAATAAATCACAAGGTTCATCTTTAGAAGACCTAAATCTATGATGCACACAGTAAGTGTTATTTTAAACAATTATTTGCAAATCTGGCAAATTAGTTTACGTGAATCTCTCTCTTTTTCTTTTTTTTTTAATTTACTTGCAAATAATTATGTATTATATAATAGTATTTACTGTAACAGATTGGTTAGATCTTTATGTCAATATTCCAATAAATCAAACAGTGAATCAGCTATTGTCTTGACTTTGTCATTAATAGCATTTAACTATGTTTATCAAGATAAATTGCTTCTCCATAAACAATCCCTACATGCCCTCTGCTTTTTCTTCTTTTATGTCTTTGCTCTTACTACAGTCTCTCATATTTGATCATTTAAGGGTTCCATTTACAAATTTAAAATAGGATGATGTTTTTTTTATTCATCATTAAAAAAAGTTGGCAAGAAAATATTTAAGGAATAACTGTATAAATGAGATTTACTGTATAACTAGATAGAGTAGAAACGTTTAGAATCCCTATAATGTTTTTATTGCTGTCTTTGTCCTTATTGGTCTGGTAAGAACTGTACATTTTTGGATTTCCTATCACTTTCTCATTAACAATGGTCACCAGGATAAATAAAGATAACAAATATACTTAAAGTGGAAGTAAACCCATCCATTTAACCGTTTCAAATAACAATTACATTTCCGGCACGTGTCAGGAATGTAAGCCTCCCATTGGTTGTGCTCTCAACCAGACTGTCAAACCATCCAATGGGAAAAGAAAATTCCGATCCAGGTGAGTGATGGAACCAGGTAGGCTTGGGAATAGACTCCTCCCAGGGGTGCTAGCCTTGGCTCGCCAGCTGTGCAATATGGATAAAAGGAATGGATGGCTGCATACCGAGGTAGTGAGGAATCTCTTTATTGTAAAATCCATAACATGAATAACACCACAGGACAGGCAAACAGGTACAGGTAGACGCGTTTCACACAGCGACGCTTTGCTTATTCATTGCGGTAATGCAGAAGCGCAGCATCGCTGTGTGAAACACGTCTACCTGCACCTGTTTGCCTGTCCTGTGGTGTTATTCATGTTACGGATTTTACAATAAAGAGATTCATCACTAACTCGGTGTGCAGCCATCCATTTCTTTTAAACCCTCCAATGGCTAGTATCATAACTGATCACATGTGCGGCATTGTGCCAGTTGTAGATTAAACAGAGGCCAAGATGGCAGTTTCCTTGGCTGAAAACGATAGGAGGGTTTACTTACACTTTAAAATGTAATTTCAGTCAAAACCAGTTAAAGTGGTATTAAAGCTTTGTTTTTTTTTTGTTTTTTTAAATAACAGACATGTTATACTTACCTGCTCTGTGCAGTAGTTTTGCACAGAGCAGCCCCGATCCTCTTCTTTTCATGTCCCCCAATAGTGCCCCTGGCTCCTCCCCTTGCCAGTGCCCCCAATAGCAAGCCGCTTGCTATGGAGACACTGAGGCGTGTGCTCGCTCCAGAGTCACTGCTCAATGTATCCATAAGACACATAGAGCAGAGGCTTGGCCCCACCCCCCGCTCTCTCCTTATTGGTTTACTGGCTGTGATATTGATAGCAGTGGGAGCCAATGGGCTATCTCAGCCAATGAGGAGGGACAGTTCCCATACGAACATTGCTGGTTCAGAGGGGGTTCAGGTAAGGATTGGGCGGCTGGGGGAGAGGGGCGCTGCACACAGAAGGTTCTTTACCTTCATGCATAGAATGCATGAACGTAAAAAACCTTCAGCCTTTAGAACCACTTTATATGTCTATCCTTACCTATTCTGAAGTGGCTCTGATCTGGTCATATGATCGGGTCCTAGCGCTGCCTTCAGTGTAGATGAGAGATCATCAACAACGGCTGCAGAGCCTGGGTGGTGATGTCACCCACAGGCTTACTGTGGGGCATTCCTTGTCAGCTGTGCCTCCTCTCCACTGAACCAAGCGCTGGGAGCTGATCATGTGCATGGACCGAAGTGGCTTTAGAATAGGTAAGTATAGACATCTTTCCTTTTGCAGGGTAGAGAGAATTGGCTTAGCCTGAAGAAGAAGCATGCATGCTCCGAACGCACGCCTGACGACCCCGTGTCCCAAATCCAGTGATGTCACAACTGACGGGGAGATGACTGCTGGACTGACTGGGAGCGATGGTGATCCCTGAAGCTAACAAGACATCAGCAGCGCCCCACACCGCCAGCTATCTGGATTAGGACCACACAGCGAGGCCACTTTTATTATAAGTCAACTTTCACTCCTTACTCTGTGAATTGCAATTTTAACTTAAATACATTTGTACCTGTTCTAATATACTGCACTCAGATGAGCGCCACAGTGTTTCCCCATTAAAATGGATATACAGACAGCAATAAAAAATTGACATGGGTTAAAAATGACTCTATTTTATCCAAAAAAAAAAAACAATAAAAAAAAAACTTTAAATTCTAAGCCAAGCACAGAATAACTACAGCAAAATAAGTAATAGTCATAGTAAGTACCAATACACAAAATGATATATGCATCTGAGCTGTTAATTTATTTATTAATATGAATGTTTAGTAATGGGATCATAAAATCATATTGACTCTAAAATATTTATATAATTCATTATATATTAGTTTCAAACTTCTTCTTTCATTGTTTCGAATGTAATTTTTATTTAAAACATGGCTGACATTTAGATAATCAATAATTTATTTTATTTTTCTTTTATTTCGGGTACTTATATATCGCCGTCAAATTACGCCGCAATTTACATATATATTGCACATTCACATCAGTACCTTCCCTTAAGGAGCTTAATAATTAGAGAATGCTAGACATTATGCAAAAATATATATCTTTCTTTAATAACCAAATTATTTTTTGTCTACAATATTCACATTCATAATTTGCATAGTAAAATATATAATGTGTAGTAACGTGCAAATATATATAAACAACTCTTGTTTTTATCAAAATCACAGAAGCAGAATACATGAAAAAGGAATAAGAAAACAGTAACTATAAAATAGGTAAGAAAATAGCTAAAGCAGGAAAATAGTTATAAATGTATTTATTCAGCAGCAATAAAATATATAAAAAGTAGCCTTTCCAGTTGACCAAGAATGCGTTGTACTTTTTACTAAGAGATGATCTAACACAGAGTAATACTTATATTGTTCTATGATCCAGCAGCCTGGTTCTCTACTTTCCAGCTCTTGAATATGGGTGGAAACGTCTATGTCATTACATACAATGCAGGACCAATTGGCATGTCATTGCAATAGGACGTGAACACTAGTCCTGATTTTTATCCAATGTTGGCAAACAAGGACGGCAACAAGACTGGTTGGAGGCTTCCAAGAAGAGCAGCGCCAGGAGACTAGTCTACAACTGGAACTGATGTGAAGGAAGACACCAGACCATGGAATTAAAGTAAGGATTACTCTGTGTTAGATCTCCTAGAAAAGGGAGCAATATATATTTTTTTTATTAGCTTTGGACAATTTTAATTATTTTACTACTGCCAGACATTAGGCTTTAATAAAATGTTGAATAAAACTAGATGAGGGTGCGCTGCCCTGCACACCAAATGCCACTTGTCTAAAACTTTTATTGTATGTGCATGACCACAGATATGCCTATAATGTGATGTCTTTCTCTCAGATATGCGATACGCGTACGCTCATCCATGTGCCCACAAATAACCACTGATGGACGAGCCCCATATATCACCATATCTACAAAAAAGCTTCTCTCTTGAGACTGCATTGACACAAGCCCCTGCATTTTTTTTCTCAGAGAATAGGTGCAGGAACTCACCCTCTCTGTCCAATTCTCCGCTCCAACCATGCCCAAACTCTGCCCCAACCACACCTAAACCCTGCACCCAGCCACACCTTCCTTAGAGGAGAGAATTACAGCGGCACCGACAAATTGTAATGAGTTAAGGGCTTAGAACTGTGTATCACATAAGGCAAATCCCCCAAAATCCCCCCTAGTTCTCCTCTCATCACAAATCCCCCCCAGCTCTCCTCTCTGTACAATTCCAAATCCCCCCCAGCTCCCCTCTTTGTATAAATCCCCCAGCTCCCCTCTCTGTACAAATCCCCCCAGCTCCCCTCTCTGTACAAATCCCCCCAGCTCCCATCTCATCACAAATCCCCCAGCTTCCCTCTTATTACAAATCCCCCCAGCTTCCCTCATCACAAATCCCCCCAGCTCCCCTCTCTGTACAAACCCTCCCTAGCTCCCCTCTCATCACAAATGCCCCCTAGCTCCCCTCTCATCACAAATCCCCCCAGCTCCCCTCTCATCACAAATCTCCCCCTACACACACTTTCCCAAGTTTCCTCTCTGCACAAATTCCCAGAAGCTCTCCTCTGTGTGCAATGTTCTCCCCTCTGCTAAACACACACACAAACTTTCCCTTTCCCTCTCTGCACATATGCCCCCCCCCTCCCACAGACTTGCAGTGCACTCCTCTCTGAATGAACTCTCTGCAAAGTTCTCCCTCATTTTCACATTGACAGATCCCTCACCTCTTCTGCCGTCACCGTTCTCCATGGTATGTGCAGGATTTTTTTTTACATTACACTACAGTGGACCGGAGAGCTCCCCCTACTGTAGCACAAAGCTGAGGAGGTGTTTCAGGGCTCCTCGGCATTGTGCTACAAAGTCTGAGTAGCAGCAGCCAGCAGGCAGGGATGGAAGCTTCCTTCCGAATCACTGCAGCAGCTGAAGGTGGGGACCTGAAGCACTCACCAGTGATAGAGGGCAGCAGCCCTGAGTATGCAGCACTAGCACAGAGAAGCCAGTAGAGGAAGTGTGCTGTGCAGAAAACTTCCTCTACTGACTTCAGTATTAAATCATAGGTTGAAGAGGAGAGGGCTGCCAAAGGTTCCTGAGAGCAGTTCCGGTGCGTTCTGGCAGAAAAAAAGCCCTGGACACAAGGCATATCTCACCCCACAAAAAAAGAAAAATGGAGGGTAGGGGGGAAAGAATGTGTCAGGACAAAAATTAAGTCATGTAAACTTAAATAGAAATAAAGTCAGAAGGTGCCCCCAAAATCAAATCACCCAATCCTAACATGTTTCACTCTTCAGTAGAGCTTTGTCGGAGGTAAAAAAGGACACAGAAAGTGAAGAAAATGAGAAACATAAAGTACTGACTGTCACATGTTGAAAAGAAAATGGTGTCTTTTGTTTGTAGCTCATCTATTTATAACCTGACCAGCTGAGATTGCCTCTGCATATGCTCATTGCTGAGGAAAATCCTATCACCATCTTGTGGATAGAATCAGAACTATAAGGCAATAATTGAAAGTATGTAGTGTTCCCAGACATTATTTTTGTTTTTTCGTGAATGAAGGGAGTTCTTCAAACCGGGTGCCACAAGGGTCCCGCTTGTGGCACCTACATAATATATAATGGCAGTCCAGGAGGCAGGAACTTTTTGCACATGATAGGTCCCCTTAAACAAAACATTACATTGGTCTGCAGAAATATAATTTTTCAGCATAATAAAAGATATAGTATTTTAATACGCCAGATGGCAGATACAGAAAAAGATATTTAACCATGAACAGAGATCTGAGGATGGCCATGACTCATCTCTTAGGTGTATACGATTATTATCTGTCAGTACATACAGTGACCATAAAGACTGAAAGCCAGGTTCCATTCCAATGACTCTTCACCATCTTTTCCAGAGCAATAATGTTCATATACTGTATATGCAGTCCTTTGAAAATACTCCAGAGTGTACAGGGATTTCCTTTCTTTTTTCCAATGAATCTGATTTATGCATGGGATATCACTGGTCTCTGTATTTTGATCTGTAAAACAAACCAATAAGGCATTGCTGATAATTTCACACTCAATGAATTCCTCCCCTGGTTCTAGATGACAGTGCTGGGCCTTGGCAATTGGCTACCCAGGCCTGAAATTGTTACATTGTGGGTAGTCAGACCAGGGGGTAATCATTGTCTTATTCATATAAAAATTTGATCAGAGCAGTGTCAAAAGTAAGCATAGGCATGGGTGACTGTATAGGGCAAAGGAGTGAGTAATGTACAATGGAATTGGAAGGTAAGGTTTTTGTAGAAATATCATCCCCTTGTTTCAACCCTTTGCTGATAGTAAACTCTTCACCAGAAGAAGACTGGGAACTTATGGTTTTAGGGGCAATAAGAATCAGGTAGCTATCTCCTAGGGGATTTCTCTAGGCTTAAGAAAATGCACAATGCAAGGTGTGTCATGATACCACAGTTATAGGTAGATATGGTGAAAAGTGAGTGAATAATAAGACTTAGTGTGACACACCTATCATGGATTGGGGTACAGACAGTACAAGGGAGGCCAGATGATGGACAACTTATAGCTGTTGCACATCCTTGGAAATTGAACAGAACATTAATTATCTTGAGAACCCAAAGTTCCCCAATCTGGATACAGTAAACAACTGAAAAATAGCATGCACCCACTAAGCGACTAGAAGACTTGAGATCAGGGTAAATGCCACCAGATGTCACGAGAATAGAGTAGATGCCACCAACTGTTTGTCAGCTGACTGGTCTACTGTGCAATTGTACACACAAACATATCCCTGTTGCTGGGTATAAGATCTGTCCCTGCCTATGGCAGATCCAATAGCTTCCACACACTGATAGTATTCAGCATGCAAAGAAATTGTCCATTTCATTCCTTGTCAGCTGCAATCACAGAAAACACAAGGGCGTAGCCACACAGATTAGTAGAGAATTTACAACCAAGTTTACCTACACTGTTACTAAAATACAGATAGCTCAACAGCTCTATATACATAGAAGGCCCCCTTTTTAATTTTGTATTTACTATTTCAAAAATGAGGTACAGTGCATGGAAAAATGTATAGAAATAATACTTAAAAAAAATGGCATACATAAATAGCTGTTTGCTATAAAATAAAAATGGGGGAAAAATAGTAGACTACACCATTTAGGTAGCATTGTTTTATTCAGTTGGTGGGAACACATCGGGGGGAAAACCCGCAACTGCCTTTTTTAGGACAATCTCCAGATGAATTACGATGTTTGGTTCCATACCACTTCATTTTAAAAGGAGTAGATATGTGGAAAGGACTCTTTCACCCTTGACCAGTGGATTTTGGGTGTGGTACCTCGCTGGGTGTTAGAAAAGTTATCTGCCTCAGAACTGGCCGTAGGTTATATGGACCACCCAGTTTTAATGGCTAGGTCGAAAGTTAGGCTTTCCAACACCAGCGCATCATAACGATTATACTGACTCCAAACACTATGAACAAGGCCAATATAGCAGGTTAGTCAGTCCTTAGGTGGTTTTACAAGGCCAGTTCATGTTGTTTTGTATCCACATGCAGCTTGTCAGGACTATTGGGGTTAAATTGAATTAATTTAAATGTGATTCGTTGGACATAAGTAGTAGCCATTTTGTTATGTTTTTTTTTTTAAGTTGAAACTTAATGCATGATTTTTCAAGAGTGCCTCACAAGGAGACTGTATAAGGAGACTGTAAGCCTTATCTGTATTTTTACAGACCCCTGATGTTTCACCAAAGCCCCCCACCAAAAAAAAAAAAACACCAGATTTTGCACTCTCCGGTTTTAGTAAATCAAATGAGGAACTATATTATGTCCACCATGTGTCACTAACTATGGGTCCTGCTCTGATAAATGTTGTAATGGTGACCATCAGCCAAACATATCATATAAGTATTAGTATTATAAGTAGTACTACTCACTCAGCATGCCCTGATACCTACTTTTCCTTCTCTTTCTTTATATTTAGCCTGTGGCTACAATGCATTACACCACAGGCTCCTGCAAATCCTTTCCAATCTTCCTGGTGCCTACAGTATGTGAGGACACACAGCACTCTCAATGCACAGAGAAAGGTACAACAAGAGCCTGGTTAAAAGAATACCTCACAGAGTATCTTGCACTTCCTCTGTATTTAGCACCACAACAACCCCAAACCTAGAATAAATACACAAAATATGGTATAGAGAGGGGCCCAGATTGGATCATTAAAAAACCCAATATCGAGAAAGAAACAACCAGGTGTATAAAGGAAAGGGAAAATGTAAAAATATTAACAATGGTCTCTGAATATAAATATGCTCAAGTACATCGAGATAGAAAAGAATATATTGTTTATTTATACAAAATTATATAGCATAAAAAATATACAACCAAGGGCAATATTTGAGCCCACACATATAAAATCCTTATACAGAGTAGGGATGAGCCGAACACCCCCTGGTTCGGTTTGCACCAGAACATGCAAACAGGCAATACATTTGTGCAAGCACCGTTAAAGTCTATGGGACACGAACATGAAAAAATCAAAAGTACTCATTTTAAAGGCTTATATGCAAGTTATTGCCATAAACAGTGTATGGGGACCTGGGTTCTGCCCCAGGAGACATGTATCAATCCAAAAAAAAGTTTTAAAAATTACCGTTTTTTCAGAAGCAGTGATTATAATAATGCTGAAAGTGAAACAATAGAAATGAAATATTCATTTAAATATCTTGCCTGGGGGTCCCCTTAGTCTGCCTGTAAAGTAGCACATCTTTCCCATGTTTATAACAGTACCACAGAAAAATGACATTTCTGAAGGAAAAAATGTAATTTAAAATTGCTCGCGGCCATAATATGTGGCCGGCTCCCGGCAATATAGATTAAAAAAAACATTAAAAAAAATCAGCTTGGGTTCCCCCCCAGTCCATATGGGTATTAAGGGGAACTTCCGCCAAAATAATTTTAAAAAATGGTGTGGGGGTCCCCCCCAAAATCCATACCAAACCCTTATCCGAGCATGCAACCTGGCAGGCCAGGAAAAGGGGGGGAATGAGAGAGCGCCCTCCTGAACCGTACCAGGCCACATGCCCTTAACATGGGGAGGGTGCTTTAGGGAGGGTGCTTTGGGGTCCCCCCAAAGGAGTAGGGGATACCCCTACCCTATTGGACCCCTACCTATTCACCAAAAAAGTGTCAAAAAAGTAAAAACGACAGGATACAGTTTTGGACAATTCCTTTATTAAAAAAATAATAATAATAAGTGTCCCGCCATGTCCATCCATCGTCAATCACGGCGCCGATAGACCGAAAAAAAAATTTAAATTTAAAAAGGCATCCACCTCTTCCAGAGGCAACTCACTGAATTGGCTGACAGCTGTTATATAGGCAAGGGCAGGGTCACCCGGTGACGTAAACAGGTGACCCTGCCTCCTCTGACATCACGTCACATGACGTCAGAAGGAGCAGGGTCACCCTGTTACGTCACTGGGTGGCCCCGCCCTTGTTTATATAACAGCTGTCACAGCAGTTGACGGGACTCCTCCCATTGAGGCGGAGCTTTTTTTTTTCTTTTGGGTCCATCGATCGGGTGTCGTGATTGAAGATGGATGGACATCGCGGGACACTAAATTCAGAGTATATATAGATATATATAGATATAAGTGTATATATATCTTTTATATATATATATATATATATATATATATATATATATATATATACACTGCCACTTACTAACTAACTAACCTGTAAGCAGCCTTATATAGTGTGGGGCGTGCACCCTGCCTTTGGCCAATTATGGCTCTCGCAGCAGAGTGCGCTGTAATTGGCCAAAGCATGCCAAAGCATGCAGGTCTGGTGCATGCTTTGGCCAATCATCATATATTAATGAACTGCGATCTCACAGTGCATTATGGGTCATTGAGTGGCCCACAATATTCGCTGTTCTGCGAACAAGCGAGCGAACACCCGATCACGTTCAACTCGAACATCGGGCTCATTCCTAATACAGAAAGTGCATGAGACGAAGCATGAAGATTGCCTACATGTTTTTCGGTATACATGGCTTCCTCAGGGCTTCAATCACAATATCTGACTGTACAAATCTCAGGTGTATATATATCAGGCGCATGCAAACTAGAGGGAGACCAAACACACAATAACTTGCTGGCCCCCCTTCACTGGTGTAAGAGCCGACTGGTGTGTACATTAGATGTTATGTAAATTCTTAACTTAATACATCGTCTAAATAGCAGAAATCTAATGATTCCTTCTAAGGTGATATAGGGCCAAGAATGGCTGGAGGTGAATCACAAAATTACACTGTGAGACACACCAATCAAGCATACACCTAAGGAAATAGATATCAAAGGAAAGAACCAAAATGCCAGAAGTAGAAGTCCAGGTTGCGCCAAGGACAAAAGAGGAACTGGTATGGGTGTCCAGCCATGTGTCTGGGTCTCCTGAGGACCCGCTATACCAGCACAAACCCCAAACCTAGCCTTGGCATTTTCTGGGAGACTCTTCGCACTCCAATCAAACAGGACTGGATTCTGACAGTTGCAAGGAAGCCCTCCTAGACCCAGCTACTGTACAGGTATACCCTAGGAGGACCTGTCCATGCGTTGCATTTCCATGAGTTAATTAACATATATGTTAAGATATAAAACACCTATACTCTTTTCATTGCAATTTGGAGATCACAATGTACATTCTAAGGCCATAAAACAGAAATACAATCTTTTTTTTCTAGATTAACCAAATAAACTGTAAGCTGAGCAAATAAGAATAGTACAGCAAACACATCAAAGATTATGTTTTTAACTCACCTGAATATTTGTGTTTACTGTTTCCAGTTGGGCTTTAAATGGCTTTTTACCAGAATCACTGGTCATGGATGAGCCTATGTGGATAGCAAAGGAAAAAACATTCATGTGACATAGTAAATTATCAGCTGATTAAACTGTCCTCAAACTGAAATAGTGGCATAGACAGAAGAGAGCTATGTGTCTGTCCCTCCTCTCAGGTATGACGCAGACAAAAGAGCTATGATTTTGGAGGTGCTGGGCTAAACCCACAGGATGCTGACACATGATAGCAGGCCATTGGCCCAATCAAATGTGGTCAGGGAACTCCACATCCCGCAGCCGTACATACCAAATGGGTGGGAATGCTGGTGACATCACTGACCTAATATGGCCTCATGGCTATATTGCCTTATCCTGTAGGGCCACTTATTCCACAGCTGTTTCAGGCTTGTTGGTTATCTTTTATCCAGTGAAATGAAGCAATAGCTTCTAAAAAAAGGAAGGAGGGACAAAAGAAAAGATAACAAAGAGGGTGAAAAAAAATGAGAGTGTGGAAAAGGAAAAGGTCATGCCCAACATCTATCTATGTAATATGTAGCAGTGTGTAGAGTAGTGTGGCCTTATGGATCCGAGGAATTTTAGTTTTATTTACCATTATCTGTTTCATCTGATTGTCCACTAAGGTTGGTAAAGCCCTTCTTTACTTCCCATTCATCGTTATTATCTTCATACCATTTATCTTTGTCGTCATCAATAATCTTGTCCCTGGAAGCATAAAAGAGTCACACACATGCACGAGCAAATAGGAACAGTTTACACCTTTATGACTTAAATTATCAGTCCACCAAGTGTTTGGTAAATGCTGAAGAGATATAGCATCTGACAGTTCCTATACTGTATCTCTCTGGGATTCTTTTGGTGAGCTTTCTGCACCAAGTTCCCGGGTCTACACACCTGCTATAACCACTGTGAGGGGTTCTAATGCCCCGTACACATGGTTGGATTTTCCGACGGAAAATGTGCAATAGGACCTTGTTGTCGGAAATTCCTACCGTGTGTAGGCTCCATCACACATTTTCCATCGGATTTTCAGACACACAAAGTTTGAGAACAGGCTATAAAATTTTCCGACAACAAAATCCGTTGTCGGAAATTCCGATCGTGTGTACACAAATCCGACGGACAAAGTGCCAAGCATGCTCAGAATAAATAAAGAGATGAAAGCTATTGGCCACTGCCCCGTTTATAGTCCCGACGTACGTGTTTTACGTCACCGCGTTCAGAACGATCGGATTTTCCGACAACTTTGTGTGACCGTATGTATGCAAGACAAGTTTGAGCCAACATCCGCCAGGAAAAATCCTAGGATTTTGTTGTCGGAATGTCCAAACAAAGTCCGACCGTGTGTACGGGGCATAAGAGTGAGTTCTCCTCCTGCAGGGTGACACAGGTAGATTGGATCTGTGTGTCCAGTACAACCCATTCTGATTGTGTTGTGTATTTTTTTTTATTATGGAGATTATATCAGAAGGAGGTGGAATACACAAAGCTTGGTGGAAATATCCCAAGTGGACAAGGAGAGGAAATTATGATAAATCTCTCCACAGAGATAGCAACAAAAACACTTTTATTTGTAAAGTGGGGAAAGGATAGAACCTTTGTCAGGTTTTTATTGCTAGCAACATATTCTTGTCTTTGGCAGGCCACTTATTTTACAGTTATCTTTCCTTTAACCACAGGTTGAAGGGAAGAAAATTACTTGACTGTCTTAAGCCCTGTACACACAGGCTAAATGTCGGGCGGCATTGGCTGGTTCAACAGAAACCAGCCAACATTCAGCCCGTGTATACTGCAGCCGGTCCGACAGCAGCCAGCCTTTTGGCCGACCTCTGTCGAAGGAGCATGACCGAAAAAGATCTACCAACCGCCTCCAGATCAGCACTCTCAGCCAATGGCAGCAGGAGAGATTGCTGTACTAACATTGGATTGCTAGTACAGCAGCTGAGCTGTCAGGGTTTTTTTTTCATTCAGCCCACTTGGTTGAACGAAAAAAAACTAGCAGTGTGTACTAGGCTTTAATGGGGGAATTCCTCCTGCTGTGCTATTGTATTCTGACAGTGGGAGGTTTTCCAGCCATCAGAATACAACAATCACTGCTGGTGGCTATAGCTGCTGGCAGTGATCAAACGAAAAACAAACCAACAGGCTGGTTGTACTAAAGTCAATCCAAGGATAAACTTCCGTGCAACCAGCCTGCTCATACATTGATCGACATTCAATCGGTTCCTTCTGAACCGACCGAATTTCGATATGTCTATGGCTGGCTTTATTGACACCCATAACTTACATTTCCTGGTGTCATCTGTACAAAAAAGGGGGTACCAGTCTGAAATAAGGACCAGACAAATGTCCCCACAATATCTAAGATTCAAAAGAACAGAACTTTAGTCTAGTGTTAAAGGGATTGTAAACCCTCAAGTTTTTTCACCGTATTGCATTTTATGCATTACAGTGAAAAACCTCCTGTAATGCAGCTACCCGCCAGAGCCCCCCATTTTACTTACCGGAACCTGGTCTTTCCCTCAACGAGGATGAGCACACACCTCCAGCCAGTGTCTCGGGTCCAGATTGGATAGATTGATAGCAGCGCAGCCATTGGCTCCCGCTGTTGTCAATCAAATCCAATGATGCGGGAGCCAGGGGCGGGACAGAGTCCTGCTATCTGTGTCAATAGACGCAGCAGCAGGACACAGGAGCATGCCCACATGAGTGTCCTGAGGGAGAGCACTTCTCCAACGGGGCACTCGGGAAGAGGAACAGCCAGGGGGACCCCAGAAGAGGAGGATCGGGGCCACTCTGTGCAAAACCCTTGCACAGAGGAGGTAAGAATAACATGTTTGTTTTTGTTTTGTTTTTTAAAACCTTACCCTTTTAGCTTTAAAGCCTAATGGAACTTTCATTTAAAATCAGCTAATTACATTCCAGGTACACAAAACAAAAGGTTCTCAATGTCATACAGTCTGCCTGCTGCCAACAGCTGCAGAGAGAAACCCTTGTTCTTTGTGTGGAAGCAGTGGTCTCTATGTAGACTTCTGTCATGGTCTCTGGCAGTGGTCTCTATGTAGAGTTCTGTCACGGTCTCTGGCAAGGGTCTCTATGTAGACTTCTGACATGGTCTCTGGCAGTGTTCTCTATGTAGACTTCTGTCACGGTCTCTGGCAGTGGTCTCTATGTAGAGTTCTGTCACGGTCTCTGGCAGTGGTCTCTATGTAGACTTCTGTCACGGTCTCTGGCAGTGATCTCTATGTAGATTTTTGTCACGGTCTCTGGCAGTGGTCTCTATGTAGACTCCTGTCACAGTCTCTGGCAGTGGTCTCTATGTAGACTCCTGTCATGGTCTCTGGCAGTGGTCTCTATGTAGACTTCTGTCACAGTCTCTGGCAGTGGTCTCTATGCAGACTTCTGTCACGGTCTCTGGCTGGGGTCTCTATGAAGACTTCTACCACGGTCTCTGGCAGTGGTCTCTATGTAGACTCCTGTCACGGTCTCTGGCAGTGGTCTCTATGTAGAGTTCTGTCACGGTCTCTGGCAGTGGTCTCTATGTAGACTTCTGTCACGTTCTCTGGCAGTGGTCTCTATATAGATTTCTGTCACGGTCTCTGGCAGGGGTCTCTATGTAGACTTCTACCATCGTCTCTGGCAGTGGTCTCTATGTAGTGGTCTGCCGCGGTCTCTGGCAGTGGTCTCTATGTAGAGTTCTGGCACACACCTGATGAGTCACAATGAGATCTTTCAAGTCAGCAAAGCTCATGCACCCCACTGATTGGAGAGCTCTAGTTCTGGCTCAGCAGGAGATGTGTCATATCTCTGCAAAAAGACCACTGCTTTACCACAGAGAGCAAGAGTCCATCTCTGCAGCTGCTGGCAGTGGACAGACTTTTCTCCTCAGACTGTGGCTAATTTATAAAGAAAATGAACTGTAAGAATCTGCACTCATTTTGTTTCGATGTAACTGGAATGTAGTTAGTAATGTAAAATGAACATTTAACAGGAATTAAGCCTCAATCTTTATAATCAAAATCATATTAATAATAATAAAACGTACGTTCGGCTCGAACATCGGGCCCATCCCTATTGGATAGAGCGAAGAAGGTGTTGAACTGTGGTCAGGTTTTCATTGCTCCCCAAAGTGTCCCCATTCCTTCAAGATTTCCCTTTACTTTCTGTCCCATTGGCACAGTAGAAAGTAAGAAAACTCTTAACAAGGACTCACACAACAAAGATCTGAATTTATAAATCTTACCCACGCTACTTGTAAAGGGGTTTTTATTGTGGTCTGCATTCTATAGTCACTCGCTTTAATTACTACTTTAATGTCTTACAGGAGGGGAAACAAAAAAAGTCTTACTCTTTTTTCCCATGTGTGGCACGGAACAGGAAAACTCCCACGGTGACAATTCCAATCATCAACACGGCGATGGCTGCCCCAACGCCTCCATACAAACCGGATTTCAGTATCCTCCCTTCACAACTTGAAGATGTATAAATGTATAGATCTGTACGAGAACAGCTATAGTGGAAAAGAAAATGATATTTTTAACTAATTTCATCATTTAAAATTCAGCTCTTTTAAAGATTGGTTTAACATATATTGCTAATGCACAAATTATTTTGTGTATAAAGTGTGCGCATATTTTGTATGTAACATAGTTACATAGTTACATAGTTACATAGTAGGTGAGGTTGAAAAAAGACACAAGTCCATCAAGTCCATCCTATGTGTGTGATTATGTGTCAGTATTACATTACATATCCCTGTATATTGCGGTCATTCAGGTGCTTATCTAATAGTTTCTTGAAGCTATCAATGCTCCCCGCTGAGACCACCGCCTGTGGAAGGGAATTCCACATCCTTGCCGCTCTTACAGTAAAGAACCCTCTACGTAGTTTAAGGTTAAACCTCTTTTCTTCTAATTGTAATGAGTGGCCACGAGTCTTATTAAACTCTCTTCTGCGAAAAAGTTTTATCCCTATTGTGGGGTCACCAGTACAGTATTTGTAAATTGAAATCATATCCCCTCTCAAGCGTCTCTTCTCCAGAGAGAATAAGTTCAGTGCTCGCAACCTTTCCTCATAACTAAGATCCTCCAGACCCTTTATTAGCTTTGTTGCCCTTCTTTGTACTCGCTCCATTTCCAGTATATCCTTCCTGAGCACTGGTGCCCAGAACTGGACAGCATACTCCAGGTGCGGGCGGACCAGAGTCTTGTAGAGTGGGAGAATTATCGTTTTATCTCTGCAGTTGATCCCCCTTTTAATGCATGCCAATATTCTGTTTGCTTTGTTAGCAGCAGCTTGGCATTGCATGCCATTGCTGAGCCTATCATCCACTAGGACCCCCAAGTCCTTTTCCATTCTAGATTCCCCCAGAGGTTCTCCCCCCAGTGTATAGATTGCATTCATATTTTTGCCACCCAAATGCATTATTTTACATTTTTCTACATTGAACCTCATTTGCCATGTAGTTGCCCACCCCATTAATTTGTTCAGGTCTTTTTGCAAGATTTCCACATCCTGCGGAGAAGTTATTGCCCTGCTTAGCTTAGTATCGTCTGCAAATACAGAGATTGAACTGTTTATCCCATCCTCCAGGTCGTTTATGAACAAATTAAATAGGATTGGTCCCAGCACAGAACCCTGGGGGACCCCACTACCCACTCCTGACCATTCTGAGTACTCCCCATTTATCACCACCCTCTGAACTCGCCCTTGTAGCCAGTTTTCAATCCATGTACTCACCCTATGGTCCATGCCAACGCACCTTATTTTGTACAGTAAACGTTTATGGGGAACTGTGTCAAATGCTTTTGCAAAATCCAGATACACCACGTCTACGGGCCTTCCTTTATCTAGATGGCAACTCACCTCCTCATAGAAGGTTAATAGATTGGTTTGGCAAGAACGATTCTTCATGAATCCATGCTGATTACTGATTAATGATATCATTCTTATATTGTCTATATACACTATATTGTCAAAAGAATTGGGACGCCTGCCTATACATGCACATGAACTTTAATGGCATCCTAGTCTTAGTCCGTAGGGTTTAATATTGAGTTGGCCCACCCTTTGCAGCTATAACAGCTTCAACTCTTCTGGGAAGGCTGTCCACAAGGTTTAGGAGTGTGTCTATGGTAATGTTTGATCATTCTTCTTCCAGAAGCGCATTTGTGAGGTCAGGCACTGGTGTTGGACAAGAAGGCCTGGCTTGCAGTCTCCACTCTAATTCATCCCAAAGGTGTTCTATTGGGTTGATGTCAGGACTCTGTGCAGGCCAGTGAAGTTCGACCACCCCAGACTTACTCATCCATGTCTTTATGGACCTTTTTTTTGTGCACTGGTCCAAATCATTTGGTGGAGGGGGATTATGGTGTGGGGTTGTTTTTCAGGGGTTGACTCCTTATTCCAGGGAAGGGAACTTAAGGCGCCAGCATACCAAGACATTTTGGACAATTGCATGCTCCCAACATTGTGGGAACAGTTTGGGGATGGCCCTTTCCTGTTCCAACATGATTGTGCACCAATGCAAAAAGCAAGGTCCACAAAGACATGGATGAGCAAGTTTAGGGTGGAGAAACTTGACAGGCCTGCACAGAGTCCTGACCTCAAGCCAATAGAACACCATTGGGATGAATTATAGCGGAGACTGCAAGCCAGGCCTTCTCATCCAACATCAGTGCCTGACCTAAAAAATGCGCTTCTGGAAGAATGGTAAAACATTCCCATAGACACACACCTAAACCTTGTGGACAGCCTTCCCAGAAGAGTTGAAGCTGTTATAGATGCAAAGGGTGAGCTAACTCATTATTTAACCCTATGGCATGCCATTAAAATCCATGTGCGCGTAACGGCACGCGTCCCCATACTTTTGACAATATATGTATGTATATATATATATATATATATATATATATATATATATATATTTCAAAAGAGAAAAAACTGCGCTAATGTGTAATACAGTTGGAATATTCCTTCTTTAAAGCAGCAACTCCTCTGCGAGATATACAGAGTTCAAATCATATAGTCCATATTGAGTAGCACTAACACAATATTATTGCATAGCAAAACAAAATAAATATCAAAAAAACATAACAAAATTATAATGAAAAAAGTCCACATGTGCTAAAGTAGAAAGATTTTCGATTGGATATCATCATCATCATCATCCACCACCATAAATAAAGGATCCTCTGTGATATAGCCACCACCAAGTGCAAAAATGCTTGCTTACTAGTTACTATTACAGAGGCTGGCGTAGCACACCATGTAAGTCGTTTTCAAAAACAAGAGTTCTAAATACAGAATCTGAGCTGTCTTCAGGCCGGTCACGTGACTCGTGGCCGCTACAGCTACGAGACAGAGCTTCTGTGGAGGAGACGAGCGGCCAAGTGATCTCCTCGGCTGACGTCAGAGGGAGATCATGGCTCCTCCCGCAGAAGACATCCATCGGAGTTGTAAAGTGGCCCCGAGTCATGTGACCGGCCTGAAGTCAGCCCAAATTCGGTATTTAAAACGCTCGTTTTTGAAAACTACTTACATAGTGTGCTATGCCAGCCTTTAATAGAAGGGTTGGCATTGTCTTCTATAAATGGGTTAACAAACCCTTTAAATAATGTATTACAATTTAACTAAACATATTTGATTTTAGTAGACTAAAATGTACTGGAGATTTTAGTCGACTAAAATATGACTAAAACGAAAACAATTCAGATGAATAAAATACGACTAAAACTAAAATTGCATTTTAGGTAAAAGACTATGCCTAAAATTAAATCGAAATTTGCCGTCAAAATCCACAATCCAAGTGGCTGCAGGGGCTGGCAGTGAAAGGGTTAAATGCTGTAGAAAGTATTGTTCCATTCTCTGAAACATTGTGGTTGATTTACTTATAGTAAATAAGCTGTTCATTTTGCAAGGGAAGTTGAACTTTCTAAGGGAATTTGTCCCAGAGCTTAGTAAATGTGGTATTCTTTTTACGGCAAAGAATACCCAATCACATGCAAGGAAAAATAAAAAAATCTGCATTTTTTAACTTGATTGGATGATAGAAGTCAGCTGAGCTTCACCTCATTCACTTAGCTCTGGGGAAAAGGCCTATTCGCCTTTAGAAAGGCAACCCCCATTGCCTAAAATAATGCAATAGAAAGGGATAGCAACACACAGATGGATAGACACTATTGTCTACATTTTGTGGAAACCTGACTGTCACACCTATATGAGCTTGTTGGATATCCCATTCCAAATCCATGGCTATAATAATGGTGTTCCCCCCCACCTTCCTAGCTTTTCTGAATAGATCAACAACCTCCACTGTTCTGGAAAAGCTTTTCATGAGATTTGATTTTGAAATGTGCCAGTGGGAACTTGGCCAAATAAACATTTGGAGGCCAGGTACTTATGGTGGATAAGAAATAGGTGTTCCAATTCATCCCAAATATGTTCATTAAGGTTAAGGTCAGGGCCACTTGAACATGCAGGCCCTTCAAGTTCCTCCACATCAAAGTAATCAAACAATGTGTTTTTGTCACCAGTTTTGTGCACGGGGCATAGTCATGGGCTTTCCCTAAACTCTTACTACAAGTTTGGAAGTGCATAATTGTATAGAATGTCTCGCTGTAACATTAACTCGAATCACATGAGCTCCTGAATCACTTGGAGGAGTGTCAATGTACATTTGGCCATATCAGATTTAATTATTAGGCAGCCACAAAGTTTTGACCATATAGTGTATCAATAATCAATACTTACTAGCAATGAGGTCCCGTTTTATTACCAATTTCACATTTCCCATTATTACAGTCATAGGGGTTTGGATTAGAACGATCGCATTGAGACACACAGGTCAGTTTACCATTAGATACAATGGGACTAAAATACTCTTCAAAGCCTTTTGGAACCACTTCTGTGCACATGTCCTGCAAATCTAAAAAAAATAAATGCAACCAATATTTAATATATACGAAATGCCTACCCTACCCACACCTAACAACTGTATTTTCATTTTTTCCATCAGCTCATCCCCCACAGTTATTACCTTTTGTTTCCACTTGACCCTCCCTTCTAGATTGTAAGCTCTAATGAGCAGGGCCCTCTGATACCTCCTGTATTGATTTGTATTGTAATTGTGCTGTCCGCCCTCATGTTGTAAAGCTCTGCGCAAATTGTTGGTGCTATATAAATCCTGTATTTTAATAATAATAATAATAATAAAAAATGTAATGATCGTGGAGACATTCTTGGTCCTCTAATGGTTCATGCACACAGGTAAACAAATATGTTGGATGCAGCCAAATATCTAATATAGCACTGTGCCAAATCTTGGTTGCAGTGGTTGTAAAACCTCAACATTTTTACCTTAATGCATTCCTTACATTAGGGTATTAGGCCATTGGCTCCCAGTGCTGTCAATCAAAGCCAGTGACGAAAGAGCAGGGGGCGGGGCTGGTTCCTGCTGTCTGTGTCAATGGACGCAAGGGAGGGGCCAGGATTTCCGGCGGGGGGACCCGAAAAGAGGAGGTTCCTAGCTGCTCTGTTCAATTTCATTGCGCAGAGCAGGTACTGTAAGTATAGACATGCTTGTTTTTTTGTTTTGTTTTATTAAATTACCTTTACAATCACTTTAAATCGGTTGTATACCCGCATAAAAAATAAAAATAAAAAACTGTAAGGCAAAGGCCTAATGAGCTATTATGCACCGCATACTACCTCATTATGAAATACTTACCTTAGAACGAGGCGTCGGCATCTGATCCCGGTCACCGCCAAGGAAGCTGACATTTCCCCTTCGGTGTGTCTTCCGGGTTCAGCGCTCCAGCGCTGCGAGTGGCTGGAGCCATGGTGACGCCAGTCCCACACACACGCGCGCGGGAGTCCATTGTCCAGCAAACGTCCGCTGGACCTTCATGGGCACATGTGCCGCTGATGTCAGTGGCTGCATGCAAATTGAATATCAACTAAACCGTACAGGTTAAGGAGATATTCATTTAACCTACAGGTAAGCCTTATTATAGGCTTACCTGTAGGTAAAAATAAAAAAAAAAGGGTATACAACCACTTTAAGGCAAAAAATGCTGTAAAATAGAGACATTTTAAAAAATAATTAAATCAACCACTTGACCTCGGTAAGGTTCTACCCCCTTCATGACCAGGCCATTTTTTGCTATTCAGCACTGTTCTAATTTAACTGGCAATTGCTTGGTCATGCAACACTGTAAGCATATGAAACTTTTATGTTTTTTTTTCACACAAATAGAGGATTATTTTGGTGGTATTTAAAATCCACAGATTTTTTATTTTTTGCTATATGGTATATATAAAATATCGAAAAATTTGAAAAAAACAAACATGTTTTTCTTAGTTTCTATTATAAAATTTTGCAAATACAGTAATACCTTGGTTTAAGTGTAACGCAGTATACGAGCGTTTTGAAAGACGAGCAACATTTTTTTTTTTTTGATATACGAGCACTGTCTTGATATACGAGTAGTAGTTTTACTGTAACAAAACAATTACACTCACAATGTTAAGGAGTCTGGTGTTCATCCATGTAAAGCCACTGTGTATATGGACAGTAAAGCTGTCGGAGACACCCAGAGACACTCCCAGCTGGGTGGGGAGGGTGTAACGTGCGTTTGGTGCACCCGGAAGTGATGTCAACAATTCTAGAGTGCCTCCGAGTCCTCCAGGAAGCGCTGGCAGCCACCATTGCCCCCGAACCTTTGGCCACATATAGCGCTGTATACTGTACACCAGGGGCTTTACTGTACATGTACACAGCGGCTTTACATGAATGAGCTCCAAACTCCTTAACATTGTGAGGGTAATTCTTTTTTTTTTAAAACTGTGATTCTTCTTTTTTTAGTATTCCTACTACAGTACTATATAGTATTAATATGAGCTTTTGCTCATATTTTGATCATTTTTATATGAATAAATGGTTGTGGAACGAATTATCTGAGTTCCCATTATTTCATATGGGAACATTTCCTTTGATATATGAGTGCTTTGGATTACAAGCATACTTCTGGAACAAATTATGCTCGCAAACCAAGGTATTACTGTAAATAATCTTTCTTCATACATTTAGGCCAAAATGTATTCTGCCACATTTCCTTGGTAAAAATAAACAAAATAAGTTTACATTATTTAGACTTTGTGAAAGTTAGAGTCTACAAACTATGGTATATATACAGTCAGGTCCATAAATATTGGGACATCTAATCTTTTTGGCTCTATACACCACCACAATGGATTTGAAATGAAATAAACAAGATGTGCTTTAACTGCAGACTTTCAGATTTAATTTGAGGGTATTTACATCCAAATTAGGTGAACGGTGTAGGAATTACAACAGTTTGTATATGTGCCTTCCACTTTTTAAGGGACCAAAAGTAATGGGACAGATTAACAATCATCCATCAAACTTTCACTTTTTAATACTTGGTTGCAAATCCTTTGCAGTCAATAACAGCCTGAAGTCTGGAACGCATAGACATCACCAGTTGATGCTCTGTCAGGCCTCTACTGCAACTGTCTTTCCTGCTTGTTCTCGGGTCATTTTCCCTTAAGTTTTGTCTTCAGCAAGTTAAAAGCATGCTCAATTGGATTCAGGTCAGGTGATTGACTTTGCATAACATTCCACTTCTTTCCCTTAAAAAACTTTTTGGTTGCTTTCGCAGTATGCTTCGGGTCATTGTCCATTTGCACTGTACAGCGCCGTCCAAGGAGTTCTGAAGAATTTTGCTGAATATGAGCAGATAATATTGCCAGAAACACTTTAGAATTCATCCTGCTGCTTTTGTCAGCAGTCACATCATCAATAAATACAAGAGAACCAGTTCCATTCGCAGTCATACATGCCCACGTCATGACACAACCACCACCTTGCTTCACTGATGAGGTAGTATGCTTTGGATCATGAGCAGTTCCTTTCCTTCTCCATACTCTTCTCTTCCCATCACTCTGGTACAAGTTGATCTTGGTCTCATCTGTCCATAGGATGTTGTTCCAGAACTTTTAAGGCTTTTTTAGATTTTGTTTGGCAAATTCTAATCTGGCCTTCCTGTTTTTGAGGCTCACCAATAGTTTACATCTTGTGGTGAACCCTCTGTATTCACTCTGGTGAAGTCTTCTCTTAATTGTTGACTTTGACACACATACACCTACCTCCTGGAGAGTATTCTTGATCTGGCCAACTGTTGTGAAGGGTGTTTTCTTCACCAGGGAAAGAATTCTTCGATCATCCACCACAGTTGTTTTCAGTGGTCTTCCGGGTCTTTTGGTGTTGCTGAGCTCACCGGTGTGTTCTTTCTTTTTTAAGGATGTTCCAAACAGTTGATTTGGCCACACTTAAAGTTTTTGCTATCTCTCTGATGGGTTTGTTTTGTTTTTTCAGGCTAATGATGGCTTGCTGCACTGATAGTGACAGCTCTTTGGATCTCATATTGAGAGTTGACAGCAACAGATTCCAAATGCAAATAACACACTTGAAATGAACTCTGGATCTTTTATCTTCTCCTTGTAAATGGGATAATGAGGGAATAACACACACCTGGCCATGGAACAGCTGAGCAGCCAATTGTCCCATTACTTTTGGTCCCTTAAAAAGTGGGAGGCACATATACAAACCATTGTAATCCCTACACCTTTCACCTGATTTGGATGTAAATACCCTCAAATTAAAGCTAAAAGTCTGCAGTTAAAGCACATCTTGTTTGTTTCATTTCAAATCCATTGTGGTGGTGTATAGAGCCAAAAAGATTATAATTGTGTTGATATCCCAATATTTATGGACCTGACTGTATGTATATATATATATATATATATATATATATATATATATATATATATATTGAAAAATGTATCTATTCTGATATATTGATGGCCTATCAAATTTTTTGAGGCCCTAAAATGCCAGAACAGTACAAATACCCACCAAATTACCCCTTTTTGGAAAGTAGACAGTCCAAGGTATTTAGTAAGAGGCATGGTGAGTTTCTTCTAACAGGGAGCCAAGCGCAGAAAGTAAACCAAGGAGCCAAAGTTATTATGAGGGTCACACTGGACCGCTGCTACTGTACTAAGATGACCAAATGAGAAAAAGACAAAAACAACAAATTGGAAAGTGCAGTTCCAGGAAGTGGCAAGGGATCAATTGGAGATGGAATCCATGAAAGATTTAAAAACAGTTTATTGCTGACAAAACATGTAACCAAAACACAGTAAAATAGGAACAAATAGGAATGACCATCAGGAAAGCCAAACTCACTGTGATAGTGAGGGCGCCAAAGGTGGTAAAGAGATGGCTGTCCCACTTCCGTTGGGGCTGTGGACAGAGGGGGCTGAAGACTAAAAATGGGAAGCCTGAAAAAACTTTCCAAAAGCTGGGAGCGGTGACCATAACCAAAGCACCGGGCTACATCAGGGAGTAGAAAGGATGGGCACAAATCCTGGAGGCACGGTCACTGTACGACCAGAGTGGATGATGACAGAGCCGCTGCAGCGGCTGGTAAAACCAAGATGGAAGCTGGAGAGGCAGCTTAAAAAAAGTCACCATGCCTCTTAATAAATACCTCCGACTGTCTACTTTCTAAAAGAAAAGGGTCATTTGGGGGGAATTTTAGGGCCTCAGTACATTAGGGTTGATACATTTTCAAATATATATATATACTATAGTTTGTAGATGCTATAACTTTATATACACTTATTAGGATTTTTGTTTACCAAAGACACATAGAAGAATACATTTTGGCCTAAATTTCTGAAGAAATTTGATTTTTTGTTTTTTTTTATTGGATATGTTTTATAACAGAAGGTAGAAAATATATATATATATTTTCAAAATGTTCTGTCTTTTTGCATTTATTGTATATATTAGAACAAAAAAAGTGGTGATCAAATACCACCAAAAGAAAGCTCTGTTTGTGTGAAAAAAATTATATAAATTTAATTTGGGTATAGTGTTGCTTGACTGCGCAATTTCCAGTTAAAGTAGCACAATGGTGAATAGCAAAAAATGCCCTGGTCAAAAAAGGGGTAAAACCTTCTAGAGCTCAAGTGGCTAAAGCTGTTGTAAACCCTCATTTTTCTTTTTTCAATAAAAATAACAAACATGCCTATACTTGCCTGCTCTGTGCAATCATTTTGCACAGAGCAGCCCCGATCCTCTTCTTCTGGGGTCTCTCGCCAGCGAACCAGGCCCCTCCTCTTCATCGGGTGCCTCCACGGAAAGCCGCTTTCCCTGGAAGCACCCGTGCGGGCCTGCTCCCGAGTCCATTGACACAGACAGTGGGACTTGGCCTCGCCACCCACTCCTGTGTCACTGGCTCCTGCTGCTATCAATCTGTCCAATGAGGAGAGAGACAGGGGCTGGAGCCGTTGCACTTGCGCACATCACTGGATCGGATCAGGCTCAGGTAAGAAAAAGGGGGGGTCTGGGGGGAGCTGCAGCACAGAAGGTTTTTTACCTTAATGCATAGAATGGATTAACCATATCCCACCCAGCCTATAGCAGAATGACAGCTGGGCAGGGGATCAGTTATCCTGACTGAGCGTCATATGATGTCCAGCAGGTTAAGCCGCCAGCACGGCCATGAGGGAGCATAGCGTGGAAATCGGTAGTACGGTGTGTCGCTGTGACACACCGCATCTCCGATCTTGGTAAAGAGCCTATGATGTACGCTCTTTACCATGTGATCAGCTGTGTCCAATCACAGCTGTTCACATCGTAACCACGAAGTGCCGTTTATCAACTTTTCCTCTATTCATGCTGAATAGGCGAGTAGAGGAGAGCCAGTCAGCAGCTCTCCTGACGGGAGGGGGGGTCTGTGCTGATAATCAGCGCATTGATTATCAGTGTAGGCTCTTCAGGGATTCCCAAAAGTGCCAACCCGTGCCCACCAGGAATGGCAATCAGTGCCCAATTCAGGGATGCCAATCAGTAACAACCAAGGATGGAAATCAGTGCCCATCAGTAATGCCTGTCAGTGCCTCCTCATCAGTGCCATCTATCAGTGCCCATCAGCAGCATCCATCAGTGCCCATCATTTCCCATTAGTGCCATCTATCAGTACAAAAGAAAACACAGCTGTATAGCACAAACTGTAAAGTAGGCAAAAATGTACCGTCTATCAGTACCCATCATTGCCACCTATCAGTGCCGCCTATCATTGCCATCTATCAGTGCCCATCAGGGCCACCTATCAGTGCCCACCAGTGCTGCATATCAGTGCTGCCTATGAGTGCCCATAAGTGCTGCATATTAGTGTCTCATCATCAGTGCCACCTAATCAGTGCTGCCTCATCAGTGTCCATCAGTACTGTCTCATCAGTGGCCATCAGTGCAGCCTCATCAATGCCCATCGGTGCGGCATTTTTGGTCTTTTTTTATTTGTTTAGCAAAAAATAAAAAACCCAGTGGTGATTAAATACCACCAAAAGAAATCTCCATTGGTGGGAAAAATATGATAAAAATTCCATATGGGTACAGTGTTGCATGACCGCACAAATGTCATTCAAGTGCTACAGCACTGAAAGCTTAAAATTGGCCTGGGCAGGAAGGGGTGAAAGTGCCCTGTATTGAAGTGGTTAAGGTGAAAAACCTTCAGGCTTTACAACCACTTTAATCCTCCCCTATCCTTGCACTCTTTTGCCTGCCCATCTATATGTTTCTTTCTTTTATCTCATCCTCTGTCAATGTATCTTCTGATTTCCAGCTTCTTTTCTTGTAATTAAAAAAAGATGCAATATCTTGCAGACCAATCTACTTGCAGACTGATTTCAAGTTGATTTTACATTTTGTTTATTGCTCTCTTGGTTTTGCATCTGTATTTTACTCTTCATGTAGCTTCTACTCATGCAATGCAGTTGTACTAAACTATTTTGATGTACGTCATTTCTGTACACAGGATGCTGCACCTTCTACATTTTGTATTCTGTATACAAGAGTTTGAATTCGTAAATAAAGAATTTATAAATTGAATTTAATATATAGTGCCTTGAAAAAGTATTCATATAATTGGAAAAAGTGTGGGGTACATTTGTATTCAGCCCCCCTGAGTCAATACTTTGTAGAACCTCCTTTCTCTGCAATTACAGCTGCAAGTCTGTTTGTCTCTACCAGCTTTGCGCATCTAGAGAGTGAAATATTTGCCCATTCTTCTTTGCAAAATAGCTCAAGCTCTGTCAGATTGGATGGAGAGCATCTGTGAACAGCAATTTTCAAGTCTTGCAACAGATCTTTAATTGGATTTAGGTCTGGACTTTGACTGGGCCATTCTAACACATGAATGTGCTTTGATTTAAACCATTCCATTGTAGCTCTGGCTGTATGCTTAGGGTCGTTGTCCCACTGGAAGGTGAACCTCTGCCCCAGTCTCAAGTCTTTTGTAGAATCTAACAGGTTTTCTTCTAAGATTCTCCTGTATTTGGCTCCATCCATCTTCTCATCAGCTCTGACCATCTTCCCTGTCCCTGCTCAAGAAAAGCATCCCCACAACATGATGCTGCCACCACCATGTTTCACAGTGGGGATGGTGTGTTCAGGGTGATGTGCAGTGTTCATTTTTCACCACACATAGCATTTTGCATTTAGGCCAAAAAGCTACATTTTGGTCTCATCTGACCAGAGCACCTTCTTCCACATGTTTGCTGTGTGTCCCACATGGCTTCTTGCAAACTGCAAACTGTACTTCTTATGACTTCCCTTCAAAAATGGCTTTCTTCTTGCCACTCTTCCATAAAGGCCAGATTTGTGGAGAGCACGACTAATAGTTGTCCTGTGGACAGATTCTCCCACCTGAGCTGTGGATCTCTGCAGCTCCTTCAAAGAAAGCATGGACCTCTTGGCTGCTTCTCTGATTAATGTTTTCCTTGCCCGGCCTTGTCTTGGTAGGTTTGCAGTTGTGCCATACTCTTTCCATTTTCAGATGATGGATTGAACAGAGCTCCGTGAGATGTTCAAAGCTTGGGATATTTTTTATGACCTAACCCTGCTTTAAACTTCTCCACAACTTTATCCCTGACCTGTCTGGTGTGTTTCTTGGCCTTTATGATGCTGTTTGTTCACTAAGGTTCTCTAACAAACCTCTGAGGGCTTCACAGAACAACTGTATTTATACTGAGATTAAATTACACACAGGAGGACTCTATTTACCAATTAAGTGAAATCTGAAGGCAATTGGTTCCATTAGATTTTAGTTAGAGGTATCAGAGTAAAGGGGGGCTGAATACAAATGAATACAAATGCATGCCACACTTCCCAATTATGTGCCACTTTGTGTTGGTCTATCACATAAAATCCCAATAAAATACATTTACATTTTTGGTTGTAACATGACAAAATATGGAAAACTTCAAGGGTTGTGAACACTTTTTCAAGGCACTGTAAATTTATATAAGAAAAATAAGCAAAATAAAAATAAAAAATAATAATTCAACATCCTTTCCTTGTGTTATTTGTTAGTCTGGTTTTTTTTAGTTATTAGAGGATTTTAGATAATAGGAAAAAAGGGACCAAATAGCAAACTGAAAAATGTGAAAGTTATATAGTGCCATGAGGCAAAACTAGAGAGAAATTCTGGAAAACACAAATTTTACTTTAAAATTAAGTTTGGCAAAATCCACCTATCATTCCTAACAGTGGTATATTACAAAGCAAGTTTTCTCTGTATGTAATGTAAGATGCTGAAAATTCTCACTTACCCACAGCAGGTACGTCCTGTTTGGTTACAATTGGGGTGTTCGAAAAACAGAATGTGACATCTATAAAAGAAGGCAAATTAGTTAATTGAATAAAATTCATTTAATTAGTGATACCGCATCTCATATTTTATTTCCTCAGCTGCATTCATCATATTCTATTACTTAGCCCTGGTTCACACTGAGCTGCGGGAATGAGCTGAACTCTCACGGTTTCACTCCCGCATGTCAGTCCCGATTTCGGCTGCGATTTCACAGACATCTGTGCGGGTTTCTGCACAAATGTCAATGGAAATTGCACCCCGAAATCGCAAAAACTAGTACAGAAACTATTTTTTAAAATCGGTGTGGCACCGCAAATGCAGCGTCGCACTGATTAGGACGGTGCCATTGCCGTCAATCGCCGCTGATTTGACATGCGATTTGAACCAGTACTAGCACCATTACGAACCAGGCCTTTTACTGGCTATAAGCAACATTTTATGGTACATTTAAAAAGCAACTCCAGCCAATAAAACACCAGCTCAGTCCAGAAAAACTCCGCAATTCAGGTAAACCCAGAAAGTGCGCTCTTCATCAGTGACAGGACAGATACAGACACCCCTGTGTAATATCTGAGTCACTCTAGTTGGAATTTGCACAGGGATGAGGACTCTCTCCGAGCCCCCTACAAATCAGCACTGTGCCAATTAGAAAATACAAGCACTGTGAAATGGGCAAAAGACAAAGTAAAATGAATGAAAGGTGAGTAAATCCTTCTGGAGAATTTGGAGGGAGGCATTAAAGAGACCCTGTTTGATCTCTAAACAAAAGGCCAACTCTACAAGAGAATAGGTAGTATTCTAAACTCTTTGGAAACTTGCGTCTCCTACCTCTTGTTCAGCACTGCAGCTTCCATAAGTCCCTTTATGTCTTTGAATGGGAAGAAGCGCCAAACAACCAGGATGGCAGCCCAAGTATGTATTTTATTAATCCAAGAACTGCAAAAGTATAACCACAAGAAGGCAGTGCATTTTGGGGGCCAAGTATCTCCCTTCATCAGGACTACAAAAAGACACAATCAGTCACAATTGTCTACAGAGGTTCACTGTAATAATTGCATGTCGCCCTCCCACAGTATGTTTACTGCAGACAGGTGGCACCTACAGGCTAGGCGATGTCCCCATATGTCACCTAGCACATGCACAATATCGTGCCCCCTGGCACAGCATGATCCCGTGACCACTCTGTCCAGTGGACACAGCTGATCACGGTGCTCAGTACCCCACCACTGTTAGTGACAGGGGTATCATGTGATCGCTATGACCAGTCATAGTGACCACATGATATCATGTAAGCAAACTGTCATGAATGGCTTTCATTCATGAACAGCTTTCTTACTGTTGTGACGCTGTAATTTACGCACAGCTATCACATGGTACCTGGGTCAGTCACACCACCCTGCACCATGTGATTAGCTATGGCCAATCACAGTATCATAATTGTAAACAAACTGCCAGGAATGGAAAGCATATATTGTTTATAACAGTAATAATCACTCAAAATCCCTGACACCCCAACAGAGTAGTACAGTAGTCACTATGCTGACACTGAACTACTCTAAATATAGAATGTAAAAAATGTTAAAGAAATAAATGTGTAAAACATCAAATAAAAAATACATTTAAATTTTTTTTACATACTGTCACCAGTCAGTATCCCTGATCACGGCCATACCAGTTATATGATGACACTGTACTGCACTAGCGACAGTATGTAAAAAAATAAACGGGGAAAAAAATCTAATTTATTTAACCACTTGGTGCGCGAGATATAGCCGAAAGACGGCTACAGTGTGGGTTTAAATTGCCGGGAGGGTGTACGTGGATGTGCTCATGCTGCCCGCATGGCGGCGCACTCTGTGATTGCTGACTCCTTGGAATCCCCGATCCTTGGGAGCCCAATCCCGGCCCTTTACCATGTGATCAGCTATCAGCCAATGACAGCTGATCATATGATGTAAACAGAAGCCGGTAACAGCTGACAGCGTGAGGAAAAAAAAAACAAGCTGATTACCAGCTTCTGTAAAAGGGACATCAGTCCCAGACAGTGACCGTCAGTGTTGCTAACCATTGCCCACCAGTGCTCCTAACCAGTGCCCCCCAGTTTCACCTACCAGTGCCCATCAGTACTGCTAACCAGTGCCCACCAGGGCCACATTCCAGTGCTACCTATCAGTGCCCATCAGTGCCACCTATCAGTGCTGCTTATCAATGCCACCCCCAGTGCCCATCAGTTCCACCTATCAGTGCTGCCCATCAGTGCCACCTATCAGTGACACCTCTCAGTGCTGCGTATCAGTGTCCTTCAGTGCTACCTATCAGTGCCGCCTCATCAGTACCTCCTGATCAGTGCCCAGCAGTGCTGCCTCATCAGTGCCACCAATCAGTGCCCATCAGTGCCTCGTCATCTGTGTCACTTATCAGTGCTGCCTATCAGTGCCACCTACCAGTTCCCATCAGTGTCACCTATCAGTGCCACCTCTCAGTGCTGCATATCAGTGGCCTTCAGTGCCACCTATCAGTGCCCATCAGTGCCACCTATCAGTGCAACCTCATCAGTGCCCATCAGTGCCACCTATTGATGCCCATCAGTTCCGCCTTATCGGTACCTATCAGTTCAGCCTATCAGTACACATCAGTACAGCTTTATCAGCGTACATCAGTAAAGGAGAAAAATTAGCTGTTTGCAAAATTTAATAGCAAACTAAAAAAACATTTTTTTTTTTCAAAAGTTTTGGTCTTTCTTTGTTTAGCAAAAAAATGAAAAAACCCAATGATGATTAAATACCACCAAAAGAAAGCTCTATTTGTGTGAAAAAAAATGATAAAAAATGCATTTGGGTACAGTGTAGCATGACTGCGCAATTGTCATTCAAAGTGCGACAGTGCTGAAAGCTGAAATATGGCCTCGGCAGAAAGAGAGTATATGTACCCAGATCAGATCAATATTTTTGATTCATCTCAAACACTAAGACCCCTTTCACACTGAGGCGCTTTTCAGGCGCTTTCACGCTAAAAAAGCACCTGAAAAGCTCACGAAAACCTATTTCCATTAAAATCAATAAATGCTTTCACAATGGGGCAGTGGGCTGGCAGGGCAGTGAAAAAGCACCCCTCTATTGAAATTAATGGAAAGCTCTTCAAAAGTGCCTGAAAAGCTCTTCAAAAGCGCACAAATGTTTTACTGGCAGTTTAGAAGTGCCTCAGTGTGAAAGGGGCACAAGGCCCCTTTTACACTGGGGCGGGAGGTGCGTCGGCAGTAACGCGCCGCTATTTTTAGCGGTGCTTTACTGTAGTTTTAGCGGCGGTATTCGGCCGCTAGCGGGGTGGTTTATCCCCCCGCTAGTGGCCGAGAAAGGGTCAAAACCAACCGCAAAGTGCCTCTGCAGAGGCACTTTGCCAGTGGTATAGCTGCGGTGCCCCACTGATTTCAATGGGCAGGAGCGGTGAAGGAGCGATATACACACCGCTCCTTCACTGCTCCAAAGATGCTGCTAGCAGGACTTTTTTTCCCGTCCTGCTAGCGCCCCGCTCCAGTTCAAAAGCCCTCGGGGCTTTCACATTGGAGACACAGCAGCGGCACTTTCAGGGCGCTTTGCAGGCACTATTTTTAGAGCTGTAGCGCCTGCAAAGCGCCCCAGTGTGAAAGAGGTCTAATATAAAAAAAAAATTCAAAACCGTTAGATCCCTTTCACACTGGGTCGTTTTGCAGGCGCTATTGAGCTAAAAATAGCGCCTGCAAACCGACCTGAAACAGCCGCTGCTGTGTCTCCAGTGTGAAAGCCCCGAGTGCTTTCACCCTGGAGCGGTGCGCTGGCAGGACGCTAAAAAAAGTCCTGCAAGAAGCATCTTTGGAGCAGTGAAGGAGCGGTGCATACACCATTCCTTCACCGCTCCTGCCCATTGAAATCAATGGGGCAGCGCGGCTATACCGCCCGCTAGTGGCCGAATCGAAGCCGCTAAAAATAGTGGCGTTTTACCGCTGACGCACCCACCGCCCCAATGTGAAAGGGGCCTTAGGCTACTTTCACACTGAGGCGCTTTACAGGCACTACAGCACTAAAAATAGCGCCTGTATAGCGAATGTAAAGAGCCTCCTGGTTCTCATACTGGGCGTTCACACTGGAGCGGTGTGCTTGCAGGACGGTCAAAAAAGTCCTGCAAGCCGCATCTTTGCAGCGCTGTAGGAGTGGTGTATTCACCGCTCCTAAAGCGCCCCTACCCATTGAAAAAAAATGATTAAAAATGATTAAGTGATTTCGCGCTTCAAATCTATCACATTAAGAATTGCATGTGCATACATCTATATAAATAAATCCTATCTTACAAGCTTAGAAAAATAGTGCAAAGATAATAAAGTGCTCCGTATTGATAAAGTGATCGTCCAAGGTGCTGATGTGCTTAAATCAATCCAAAGTTTATAAAGTGCTTCTTCACTGGGACCATAAGGTGGAGGGAGGTGGTGATGGTGGTGTTGGAAATTGGAGGGGTCCGGTGGAACCGGGCTCTCTAGACTCTCACCTTGAATAGGATAAATAAAGGCATCAAACGGGTTCCTAAATGGATGTTATATGATGTCGTTCAGGCGGGGACATCTCTGGTGGTGCAGCGGTATTTCTCAATATAGGGCACCTAACAGATAGAAAAAAAGAGGGGGGGGAGGGGGGATTGCCCACCTGGGCTCCACCGCTCGGGTGGAATAAAAGGAAAGGGGAGAGAAAGAGACCTCCAATGGTGTAGTATATTGAGTAGGAATGTAGTTTATTCAAAGTTGCAAATGGACTCTTACATTTCAAAAGGTTAAAAACAGCATAAAAGCATAAACAAGTTGAGGAGCGGCGTCTAAGGCGCCTCCTTACTGACTTCCGGTTTCGTCTGCTCTCTGCCACGCCCTACGCGTTACGTCACCGCTCGTGACTTCAACTCCCCAGTTGAAGTCACGAGCGGTGACGTAACGCGTAGGGCGTGGCAGAGAGCAGACGAAACCGGAAGTCAGTAAGGAGGCGCCTTAGACGCCGCTCCTCAACTTGTTTATGCTTTTATGCTGTTTTTAACCTTTTGAAATGTAAGAGTCCATTTGCAACTTTGAATAAACTACATTCCTACTCAATATACTACACCATTGGAGGTCTCTTTCTCTCCCCTTTCCTTTTATTCCACCCGAGCGGTGGAGCCCAGGTGGGCAATCCCCCCTCCCCCCCCTCTTTTTTTCTATCTGTTAGGTGCCCTATATTGAGAAATACCGCTACACCACCAGAGATGTCCCCGCCTGAACGACATCATATAACATCCATTTAGGAACCCGTTTGATGCCTTTATTTATCCTATTCAAGGTGAGAGTCTAGAGAGCCCGGTTCCACCGGACCCCTCCAATTTCCAACACCACCATCACCACCTCCCTCCACCTTATGGTCCCAGTGAAGAAGCACTTTATAAACTTTGGATTGATTTAAGCACATCAGCACCTTGGACGATCACTTTATCAATACGGAGCACTTTATTATCTTTGCACTATTTTTCTAAGCTTGTAAGATAGGATTTATTTATATAGATGTATGCACATGCAATTCTTAATGTGATAGATTTGAAGCGCGAAATCACTTAATCATTTTTATCTTGCTGGGTGTTAGTGAACACTTTAGATTTTGCTGCAGTCCATAGGGTCATCATCACCATTTTTATAGTTTTCACTTCTCGTATTAATTTCTAACTCTAGTCATCCTATTGATCAACTACGTTACTCATTTTAGCGCGAGGGACTACACCACATATTCTGTTGACACCTACCCATTGAAAACAATGGGGCAGCGCCGCCAAACCGCCGGCAAAGCGCCGCTGCAGTAGCGCAGCTGCAGTAGTGCTTTGTGGGTGGTTTTAACCCTTTTTCGGCCGCCAGCGGGGGGTTAAAACCGCCCTGATAACAGCCAAACAGCGATGCTAAAACGACGATAAAGCGGCGCTAAAAATAGCCGCTTTACCGCCGGCGCCCGCCCCAGTGTGAAAGTAGCCTTAGAAAACAAACAAAATCAGGCTCACCAATGACATGCAAGGCCAAGCTGCTGCAAGAAAAGCCAACAGAATATTGGCATGCATTAAAAAGGGGATTAATTCCAGAGATAAAACGATAATTCTGCCTCTTTACTAAATGACTCTGGTCTGGCCTCACCTGGAGTATGCCATCCAGTTCTGGGCTCCAGTCCTCAGGAAGAATGTGCTGGAACTGGAGAGAGTCCAGAGAAGGGCAACAAAGCTAATAAAGGGACTGGAGGACCTCAGCTATGGGGAAAGACTACAAGCACGGAACTTATTCTCTCTGGAGAAGAGACGCTTGAGAAGGGACGTGATATCAATGTACAAATACCGTACTGGTGACTAGGGATGAGCCGAACACCCCCCTGTTCGGTACGCACCAGAACATGCGAACAGGAAAAAAGTTCGTTCGAACACGCGAACACCGTTAAAGTCTATGGGACACGAACATGAATAATCAAAAGTGCTAATTTTAAAGGCTTATATGCAAGTTATTGTCATAAAAAGTGTTTGGGGACCTGGGTCCTGCCCCAGGGGACATGGATCAATGCAAAAAAAGTTTTAAAAATGGCCGTTTTTTCAGGAGCAGTGATTTTAATAATGCTTAAAGTCAAACAATAAAAGTGTAATATCCCTTTAAATTTCGTAGCTGGGGGTGTCTATAGTATGCCTGTAAAGGGGCGCATGTTTCCCGTGTTTAGAACAGTCTGACAGCAAAATGACATTTGGAAGGAAAAAAGCCATTTAAAACTACTCGCGGCTATTGCACTGCCGGTCCGACAATACACATAGAAGTTCATTGATAAAAACGGCATTGGAATTCCCCACAGGGGAACCCCGAACCAAAATGTAAAAAAAAAATGACGTGGGAGTCCCCCTAAATTCCATACCAGGCCCTTAAGGTCTGGTATGGATATTAAGGGGAACCCCGGCCAAAATAAATTTAAAAAAAAAGACGTGGGGGTCCCCCTAAATTCCATTCCAGACCCTTATCTGAGCACGCAACCTGGCAGGCCGCAGGAAAGAGGGGGGGACGAAAGAGCGCCCCCCCCTCCTGAACCGTACCAGGCCACATGCCCTCAACATTGGGAGGGTGCTTTGGGGTAGCCCCCCAAAACACCTTGTCCCCATGTTGATGAGGACAAGGGCCTCATCCCCACAACCCTGGCCGGTGGTTGTGGGGGTCTGCGGGCGGGGGGCTTATCGGAATCTGGAAGCCCCCATTAACAAGGGGACCCCCAGATCTCGCCCCCCCCAGTGTGAAATGGTAAGGGGGTACTTGTACCCCTACCATTTCACTAAAAAACTGTCAAAAATGTTAAAAATGACAAGAGACAGTTTTTGACAATTCCTTTATTTAAATGCTTCTTCTTTCTTCTATCTTCCTTCATCTTCTGGTTCTTCTGGTTCTTCCTCCAGCGTTCTCGTCCAGCATCTCCTCCGCGGCGTCTTCTATCTTCTTCTCCTCGGGCTGCTCCGCACCCATGGCATGGGGGGAGGCTCCCGCTCTTCTCTTCATCTTCTTCTTCTTCTCTTCTTCCTTCTTCTCTTCTTCTCTTCTTCATTTTTTCGCTGGGCCGCTCTGCACCCATGCTGGCATGGAGGGAGGCTCCCGCTGTGTGACGGCCTCTCCTCCTCTGACGGTTCTTAAAAACGGGGGGTGGGGCCACCCGGTGACCCCGTCCGCCTCTGACGCACAGGACATGACGGGACTTCCCTGTGGCATTCCCCGTGACGTCACAGGGAAGTCCCGTCAAGTCACCGTGCATCAGTGAGGGGCGGGGTTTACCGGTGGCCCCGCCCCCCATTATTTAAGAACCGTCAGACGAGGAGACGCTGTCACACAGCGGGAGCCTCCCTCCATGCCAGCATGGATGCGGAGCGGCCCGGAGAAGAAAATGAAGAAGAGAAGAAGAGAAGAAAAGAAGAAGATGAAGAAGATGAAGAGAAGAGCGGGAGCCTCCCCCCATGCCATGGGTGCGGAGCGGCCCGAGTTGAAGAAGATAGAAGACGCCGCAGAGGAGATGCTGGACGAGAACGCCGGAGGAAGAACCAGAAGAGCCAGAAGAAGAAGAAGAAAATGAAGGAAGATAGAAGAAAGAAGAAGCATTTAAATAAAGGAATTGTCAAAAACTGTCTCTTGTCATTTTTAACATTTTTGACAGTTTTTTAGTGAAATGGTAGGGGTACAAGTACCCCCTTATCATTTCACACAGTGGGGGACCAGGATCTGGGGGTCCCCTTGTTAAAGGGGGCTTCCAGATTCTGATAAGCCCCCCGCCCGCAGACCCCCAAAACCACCGGCCAGGGTTGTGGGGATGAGGCCCTTGTCCTCATCAACATGGGGACAAAGTGTTTTGAGGGGCTACCCCAAAGCACCCTCCCAATGTTGAGGGCATGTGGCCTGGTACGGTTCAGGAGGGGGGGGCGCTCTCTCATCCCCCCCTCTTATTCTGCGGCCTGCCAGGTTGCGTGCTCAGATAAGGGTCTGGTATGGATTTTTGGGGGGACTCCACGCCGTTTTTTTTTTTTTTTTTGGCGCGGGGTTCCCCTTAAAATCCATACCAGACCTGAAGGGTTTGGTATGGAATTTAGGGGGACCCCCACGTCATTTTAAAAAAAAAATTTTGGCAGGGGTTTCCCTTAATATCCATACCAGACCTGAAGGGCCTGGTATGGAATTTAGCGGGACCCCCACATCATTTTTTTTTTTTTAATTTTGGTTCGGGGTTTCCCTTTGGGGAATTCCCACGCCGTTTTTATCAATGAACTTCTATGTGTATTGTCGGACCGGCAATGCAATAGCCGCAAGTAGTTTTAAATGGCTTTTTTCCTTCCAAATGTCATTTTGCTGTCAGACTGTTCTAAACACGGGAAACATGCGCCCCTTTACAGGCATACTATAGACACCCCCCAGGTACAAAATTTAAAGGAATATTACACTTTTATTGTTTGACTTTAAGCATTATTAAAATCACTGCTCCTGAAAAAAGGGCCGTTTTTAAGACTTTTTTTTGCATTGATCCATGTCCCCTGGGGCAGGACCCAGGTCTCCAAACACTTTTTATGACAATAACTTGCATATAAGCCTTTAAAATTAGCACTTTTGATTTCTCTCATAGACTTGTAAAGGGTGTTCCGCGGCATTCGAATTTGCCGCGAACACCCCAAATTGTTCGCTGTTCGGCTAACCTGCGAACAGCCAATGTTTGAGTCGAAGATGCGAACTTGAAGCTCATCCCTACTGGTGACCCTATCACAGGGAAAAAACTTTTCAGTGAGAGGGAATTTAAAAAGACATTTGGCTATTCACTAAAATTAGAAGAGAAGCGGTTTAACCATAAACTGCGTAGAGGGATCTTTAAGAGCAGCAAGGATGTGGAATTCTCTTCTACAAGCAGTGGTATCAGTGAGAGCCTTGATAATTTAAAAAAACTATTAGATGGGTACCTTATGTATGGGGACCCTTATAGGGGGGCTCTCTTGGGACCCTTATGTATAGAGGGGCTCTCTGGGGGACCCTGATGTAATCGGGCCTCTCTGGGGACCCTGATGTAAGGGGGGCTCTCTGGGGACCCTGATGCAAGGAAGAGGCTCTCTGGTGACCCCGATATAATGAGGGGTGCTTTGGGGACCCTGATGTAATGATAATATATATATATATATATATACATACCGTATTTATCGGCGTATAACATGCACTTTTTTCCCCTTACAATCAGGGGAAAATCGTGGGTGCATGTTATACTCCGACCCCCGTTAATCATGATCGATCAGAGCGATCGCCGCAATCGCCGCCGACATACACATAGCCGTGTGTAGATTTAAATATGGCACTGAGATTGCAGGGACTCGGCGGAGCGGAACGAGCGCCGCCGAGATACACATAGCCGAGTGTACTCGGCTCTTCTCGGCGCCGCTCACAGTCACGCCCAGTCCCGCCATTGGACCTGTGTTATGTCCATCATAGGGCGGGACTGGGCGTGACTGTGAGCAGTGCCGAGAAGAGCCGAGTACACTCGGCTATGTGTATCTCGGCTCCGCCAAATCCCTGTTATCTCAGCGACGCTCGTTCCTCTTCCGCCGAGTCCCTGCAATCTCGGCGCCATATTTAAATCTGTCCAAGCCTGTAATGGACACTGGGGCAAGGCTGCAATGGACACTGGGGCAAGGCTGAAATGACAAGGCTGCACTGACCACTGGGGCAAAGCTGCACTGACAAGGCTGCAATGACCACTGGGACAAGGCTGCACTGGGGCAAAGCTGAACTGACAAGGCTGCAATGACCACTGGGACAAGGCTGCACTGGGGCAAAGCTGCATTGAAGGCTGCACTGGGTCAAAGCTGCACTGACAAGGCTGCAATGACCACTGGGACAAGGCTGCACTGGGGCAAAGCTGCACTGACAAGGCTGCAATGGACACTGGGGCAAGGCTGCACTGATACTGAAAAGGCTGCAATGACACTGACAAGGCTGCAATGACACTGACAAGGCTGCAGATGGACACGATAAGGCTGCATTGATGGGCATTTTAATGTAAGTTTTTTTTCCTTAAACTACCCTCCTAAAAGTTTTTTGCCTTAAAATTCCCTTCTAAACTTGGGGTGCGTGTCATACGCCGATAAATACGGTATATATATATATATATATATATATATATATATATATATATATATATATATATATGTGTATGCCCGCCCAAGCGTATGACTTTCTTTACTTGACTGCTGAGGCGCAATGGGCTTAAGTCCCAATTAACGTAATACCAAGGGATCAAATCCCCCACCACCCCTTGCCCTTTAACCCATTAAATAAGACACTTACAACCATTAGGTTGGAATGGGCAAGACCACAGCTTTATTAAATTCCAACACATAACATGTGAACACATTTAACCAGTGCCAGTCACAGTCGTACTGTGAGCACTCAACCAAAAGAGGGACATGGGGCCTGTTCTTACCATAGGGGCTGGACAGACAGCCTACTTCCAATTTTCCATTGTGACATACCATAACATAGGAAAAAAGGGGGCGGGAGGGTGGGCACCTCTTCTAACGACTCTTCCAAAAGACCCAGTATTCTCTGGGGCACACGATTTCCTGAGCTCAGGCCCATCTCATCCCACATGTCCCAACCAATCGTTCCCCTTGTCATGCACCTAGCCATACCCCCATCAGTCAGTCTCTTTCCCTAGGGAGGGGCTCAAGAGGCCTTCATTGCTGTTATGGGCTCTAGCCCCAGATCTTTTGTAGACCTTGCAATGCCCCTGGCTCCCGCTGCTCTCAAATTATGTGAGCTCATGAAGAGAAATAGAGCAAGACTGCAGCTGGGCACAGTGCTGGATCAATCAAGAGAGGAGGCATTAAGGCAAAAAAAAAAAAACTTTTGTTATTAGAACCTCTTTAAAGCTGCACAAGGAGCCAATTAGTTGAGCTGCAGCTGCACATGCTAACAAAAATCATTCTAAAAAGAGGAGAGATCAGAGTACCCAAAAGACAAACTTATCTGATATTGCTTCTATTCCCACTGTCTAGTCGCCCACCTAAAGAAGGACATGCAACTGCTGCTGCTCAGGGCTATACACATGAAGGGGCTTTGCTTCATGCATGTCACACCACATCACCATATGCGACCCATTTAGATGTATGGGATGCGCCTTAACCATTCCGCAGCACGTGGTGAAGAGGCACAACTAAACAGGTGGTGAGTAGACCAGAAAAATCTGTATTGATTTATACTATCCGCAAATGGCTGAAACATTGTCAGCATGAGCTGTGACAGATGAGCTGGAAAACATTGTGATCAGGCGTTCCCAGAATTGTCAGATTCCCATTACTCTTGCTGTATATTTCTTGCTACTATCATAATTTACCATCAAAGAACAAAATAAACCCAAAATAAATTCTCCTGCTCCTGATGATCACAGCTGTGTCACATATGTGTATGTTAGTTGTTGTTTGTACCCATAGTAGGGCCCAGAAACTATAGAGCACAATTTGCTTTTTTTGTATCCTACCTAAAACACAATGACCGTAACTGACATTGATACTAATTAAAAAAATTACTTTAAAAAAAAAAATCCTACCTAAAATATACTGATTTTGACCCTGAACTTTGATACCGACCTTGACCTTTGACCTTGCTTTGTGCACTGGTTCAAATCATTTGGTGGAGGGGGATTATGGTGTGGGATTATTTTTCAGGGGTTGGGCTTGGCCCCTCAGTTCCAGTGAAGGGAACTCTTGAGGCATCAGCATACTAAGACATTTTGGACAATTTTATGCTCCCAGCTTTGTGGGAACAGTTTGGGGATGGCCCCTTCCTGTTCCAACATGACTGCACACCGGTGCACAAAGCAAGGTCCATAAAGACATAGATGAGCGAGTTTGGGGTGGAGGAACTTGACTCACCTCAACCCAATAGAACACCTTTGGGATCAATTAGAGTGGAGAATGCGAGCCAGGCCTTCTCATCCAACATCAGTGCCTGACCTCACAAATGCGATTCTGGAAGAATGGTCAAACATTCCCAAAGACACACTCCTAAACCTTGTGGACAGCCTTCCCAGAAGAGTTTAAGCTGTTATAGCTTCAAAGGGTGGGCCAACTCAATATTGAACCATATGGACTAAGAGTGGGATGCCATTAGTTCATGTAAAGGTAGGTGTCTCAATACTTTTGGTATTATAATACATACAGTATCTCACATTTTTGTAAATATTTTATTATAGCATTCTGTGTGACAACACTAACCAAATAACACTTTGATACAATGTAAAGTAGTGAGTGTACAGCTTGTATAACAGTGTAAATATGCTGTCCAAAATTGTGCCCAAAGTGTCAATATTTTGTGTGGCTACCATTATTTTCCAGCACTGCTTTAACCCTCTTGGGCATGGAGTTCACCAGAGCTTCACAGGTTGCCACTGGAGTTCTCTTCCACTCCTCCATGACGACATCAAGGAGCTGGTGGATGTTAGAGACCTTGCGCTTCGCCACCTTCAATTTGAGGATGCCCCAAGGATGCTCAATAGGGTTTAGGTCTGGAGACATGCTTGGCTAGTCCATCACCTTTACCCTCAGCTTCTTTAGCAAAACAGTGGTCATCTTGGAAGTGTGTTTGGGGTCGTTATCATGTTGGAATACTGCCCTGCGGCCCAGTCTCTGAAGGGAGGGGATCATGCTTTGCTTCAGTATGTCACAGTACATGTTGGCATTCATGGTTCCCTCAATGAACTGTAGCTCCCCAGTGCTGGCAGCACTCATGCAGCACCAGACCATGTTAAATAAAGTTTAAATACCGAAATCAAAATCAGCAAAAAAGCAGCAACAATAAACCATCACCATGCTTGACTGTAGACAAGACACACTTGTCTTTGTACTCCTCATCTGGTTGCTGCCACACACGCTTGACACTATCTGAACCAAATAAGTTTATCTTGGTCTCATCAGAACACAGGACATGGTTCCAGTAATCCATATCCTTAGTCTGTTTGTCTTCAGCAAACTGTTTGTGGGCTTTCTTGTGCATCACCTGTAGAAGAGGCTTCCTTCTGGGACGACAGCCATGCAGACCAATTTGATGCAGTGTGCGGTGTATGGTCTGAGCACTGACAGACTGACCCCCCACCGCTTTAACCTCTGCAGCAATGCTGGCAGCACTCAAAAGTCTGTTTCCTAAAGACAATCTCTGGATATGATGGTGAGCACATGCACTCAACTTCTTTGGTCGACCATGGCGAGGCCAGTTCTGAGTGGAACCTATCCTGTTGAAACTCTGTATGGTCTTGGTCTTGGCCACCATGCTGCAGCTCAGTTTCAGGGTCTTGGCAATCTTCTTATAGCCTAGGCCATCTTTATGTAGAGCAACAATTCTTTTTTTCAGATCCTCAGAGAGTTCTTTGCCATGAGGTGGCATGTTGAACTTCCAGTGACCAGTATGAGAGAGTGAGAGCAATAACACCAAATTTAACACACCTGCTCCCCATTCACACCTGAGACCTTGTAACACTAATGAGTCACATGACACCGGGGAGGAAAAATGGCTAATTGGGCCCAATTTGGACATTTTCACTTAGGGGTGTACACACTTTTGTTGCCAGTGGTTTAGACATTAATGGTTGTGTGTTGAGTTATTTTGAGGGGGCAGCAAATTTACACTGTAATGCCCCGTACACACGGTCGGATTTTCTGATGGAAAATGTCCGATCGGAGCGTGTTGTCGGAAATTCCGACCGTGTGTGGGCTCCATCGGACATTTTCCATCGGATTTTCCGACACACAAAGTTGGAGAGCAGGAGATAAAATTTTCCGACAACAAAATCCGTTGTCGGAAATTCCGATCGTGTGTACACAAATCCGACGGACAAAGTGCCACGCATGCTCAGAATAAATAAAGAGATGAAAGCTATTGGCCACTGCCCCGTTTATAGTCCCGACGTACATGTTTTACGTCACCGCGTTTAAAACGATCGGATTTTCCGACAACTTTGTGCGACCGTGTGTAGACAAAACAAGTTTGAGCCAACATCCATCGGAAAAAATCCTAGGATTTTGTTGTCGGAATGTCCGAACAAAGTCCGACCGTGTGTACGCCCTATTATACAAGCTGTACACTCACTACTTTACATTGTAGCAAAGTTTCATTTCTTCAGTGTTGTCACATGAAAAGATATATTAAAATATTTACAAAAATGTGTCCTCACTTTTGTGAGATTCTATCTATCTATCTATCTATCTATCTATCTATCTATCTATCTATCTATCTATCTATCTATATATATATATATATATATATATATATATATATATATATATATATAGATAGATAGATAGATAGATAGATAGATAGATAGATAGATAGATAGATAGATAGATAGATAGATAGATATAGATATAGATATATATACACCTTTTTTTCTCTGTGACTGTCACTATCATTGACATGACATAACAAAAATGATTACTTACTGCTGGTGTCTTCTTCAGTGCAGTTGGCATTTATTTGATCATTCAGTTCACTTTTTATTTTTTCATAAAGGATCTCATATGCATTAGTCAAATTTTCATTAAGGATAAAGTCCAGTTCTACGATTACCACATGGTCCACAATAACACTTCCAGGCCTAAAAAAAAAAAAAATCCATCCAAAGGGCTTTATCTTACAATATACTGCAAAGAAAAATAAAGCTGAATTTGAGTCAGAGCCATCAAACCTTGTATGGAAATGTTACCCCTAATGGATGGGCTGCCACTGGTTATAACCCTCCCTTACTCTATTCAAAATAAAGATAAAAGTTTTGCCTATAGTTCTACTTTAAGGCTTGACATGTTTGGTATCTATTTACTTGACGAAGCCCCATATTTTAGATTTTATCAAAAATTGTGTATAGTATTATTTGTGCACACTAAGATTCATATTAGTGTATTTTTCCTGAAAATATGCATTTGATCAACAGCTGCACAAACATTGTGCAACATCAAAAATTGCAACTATTTCCATTTATTCTGCAGGGTCTCTGTTTTCAGAAAATCTATGCTTTTTGGAGTTTAGAGTAATTTCTAGTGAAAAATGTGTTAAAAAATGACTCCATTATATAAGAAGTTTGGCCTGCAAAAGCAGTGGGGGGTTCCAAAGCAAAGCATTGTGGCTGCACCAAGAATTAAATCTTGTGAATAATTTAAGGTGGTTTTAAAGGTTGAAGGGTTTTTTTTTAAGCTAAATGCATTCTCTGCATAAGGTAACAAAAAAAAACCTTCTGTGTTCTGCTCTCCTCTCCAGCCAACCTTAAATTTGCTTGAGCCAGACCTCGATCCAGAGATGTACATGAGAGCAGTGACTCTCTCCGCTCTCTTCCTCCTCATAGGCTCAGAGACAGCAGGGGAGCTATTGGCTCCCGCAGCTGTCAATCACAGCCAGTGAGGAGGGTGCGGGGGGTAGTGCCGTGCCACCCTCTATATGTCTATGGACACGCAGAGCCGGCTCGGGCGCAAGCAAGCACAAGTGGATTGCTATGGTGGGCACTTAGTCGTGATGGCGGGGGACCTGAGAGAGGAGGATCAGGGCCACTGCACAGAGAAGGTAGGTATAACATGCTTGCTATTTAAAAATATATATAAATAAATAAATAAAAATATTTCCTCCTCATTCCCCCCTCATTTTGGTCTGATCTATAAAGTTGTATATAAAACTCACTTTTTATCTTTCAAAAAGTGTTTCCCAGCGCTAAACCTTTCATCCGGTTTCTAAATTGCTGCATTTGTAAATTAGAATAGCCAATATAACGTAATAGTAGTGGTATAAAAAAAGCACTTGTGGGCTTGTGTGCTTTTTAAAAAAAAAATAATTCTCCTTAAAGAGGGGTGTGGCAGGGGGTGTGTCCTATGCCTACATACTTTTGCTTTTTCGTTCCCATCTCAAAAAGTTGGGAGCTATGCTTTAAGTGATTGGAGCCATGCTGCAACCGCAAGCAATACACATGGTTGTGGCACAGTGGTTCAGGCTTTTACGGGTGAAAGCAGGCAGCAAGGAGGTGATTTAACACATTCTAACAGCCTTTCAAATACCATCTGAAAAGTGAGCCACTGTGGATCGTGCTTCAGAGGGTTAACACCAGTGTAAATGAGCCCTAACTCTCAAAGGAAAGTGGGGTTGCAGTTGGTGGATCTCAGTCATGAAATGAGGAAAGGTTAGGCCACAGTAGGTGAAGCTAAATCAGAGAGGGGCACAGAAGAGACTTTTTTTTAACTAATCGTGGCATCTTGTGGACATTTGCATTTGACATTGCAGGACATTTAGCGGCTGAAAAAAACATAAGCAGCAAGAAAAAAAAAAAGGAGCCTTACAATACTTTTATAATTTCAACATCCTTGTAATCTGGAACATCTATATAGGTCTGTCTCATCTGTGAAGAGAGAAGGACTTTTATAAGGGATACTTTTTAATAAAAAATATATCACATATCCCTCCCTATGTATGTGTATGAATGTATGTGGTATCTCACCGCAGTTTTAAACTCTTCCTTAAATTTGTCTGGATCTTTATCATACTCTTCATATGATTGTTCGGGAAATCGCAGTGTTACATTTACATATGTGTTCACTTTTGTATCTGTAAAGACAAGGGTGAATGTTTGTATTATTGAAGTATTAGATATACAGTGCCTTGAAAAAGTATTCATACCCCTTGAAATTTTCCACATTTTGTCATGTTACAACCAAAACATAAGTGTATTTTATGTGAATGTTATGTGATAGATCACAAAGTGGCACATAATTGTGAAGTGGAAGGAACATGATAAATGGTTTTCAACATTTTTTTACAAATAAATATGTGAAAAGTGTGGCGTGCATTTGTATTCAGACCCCTTTACTCTGATCCCCCTAACTAAAATCTAGTGGAACCAATTGCCTTCAGAAGTCACCTAATTAGTAAATAGACTCCACCTGTGTGTAATCTAATCTCAGTATAAATACAGCTGTTCTGTGAAGCCCTCAGAGGTTTGTTAGAGAACCTTAGTAAGCAAAGAGCATCATGAAGGCCAGGGAACACACCAGACAGGTCAGGGATAAAGTTGAGATGTTTAAAGCAGGGTTAGGTTATAAAAAAATATCCCAAGCGTTGAACATCTCACAGAGCACTGTTCAATCCATCATCTGAAAATGGAAAGAGTATGGCACAACTGCAAACCTACCAAAACATGGCCGTCCACCTAAACTGACAGGCCGGGGCAAGGAGAGCATTAATCAGAGAAGCAGCCAAGAGGCCCATGGTAACCCTGGAGGAGCTGCAGAGATCCACAGCTCAGGTGGGAGAATCTGTCCACAGGACAACTATTAGTATACCTCCCAACTTTTTGAGATGAGAACGAGGGACACCTATTTGCAAAAATATGTAGGCATAGGACACACCCCCTGTCACGCCCCCTTAAAGGAGAATTATACAAAAAAATGATTAGTTAAACCCACAACTGCTTTTTTTACCACTAATATTCTTTTATATTGTCTTTTGAAATTTTCAAATGCAGAAGTTTAGAAATTGGATGAAAGGTTTAGCACTGGAAAACACTTTTTGAAAGATAAATAGTGTATTTTTTATACAACTATAGATCAGACCAAAATGAGGGACAAATGAGGAGGAAAGAGGCACAGAAGGACTTTGTTCCAAATTAGGGACAGTCGCTTGAAATCAGGGACAGTTGGGAGAGTGACAAGAAGAAAGCCATTGTTGAAAGAAAGCCATAAGAAGTCCCATTTGCAGTTTGTGAGAAGCCATGTGGGGGACACAGCAAACATGTGGAAGAAGGTGCTCTGGTCAGATGAGACCAAAATTAAACTTTTCCGCTTAAAAGCAAAACGCTATGTGTGGCGGGAAATACTGCACATCACTCTGAACACACCAGCCCCATCATGAAACCTGGTGGTGGCAGCATCTTGTTGTGTTAGAATGGCCCAGTCAAAGTTCAGACCTAAATACAATTGAGAATCTGTGGCAAGATTTGAAAATTGCTGTTCACAGACGCTCTCCATCCAATCTGACAGAGCTTGAGCTATTTTGCAAAGCAGAATGGGCAAAAATGTCCCTCTCTAGATGTGCAAAGCTGGTAGAGACATCCCCAGGAAGACTTACAGCTAAAGGTGGTTCTACAAAGTATTGACTTTGGGGGGCTGAATACAAATGTACCCCACACTTTTCACATATTTGTAAAAAATTTTGAAAACTGTTTATCATTTTCCTTCCACTTCACAATTATGTGCCACTTTGTGTTGGTCTATCACATAAAATCCCAATAAACTACATTTATGTTTTCGGTTGTAACATGAAAAAATTTGGAAAATTTCAAGGGGTATGAACACTTTTTCAAGACACTGTAGAAGTACATAAATGTATTCACATATAAGCTGTATGTAAAACATGCCCTAACCAAAATAAATATTAAAATAGATGGCTTTTTTTGCACACATGTTAAAATACACATTTTAGGTCTGAAGTTTAGTTACACCCCACACTGTAAAATTATATTTTTTCTGAAAGCAAACACCCTGGAGAATATGGAGTGGATATGCAGTTGGCTAAAGGATAGATACCAGAGTGTGTTTGTAAATGGGGTTCATTCAGAACAGAGAGCAGTCACTAGTGGGGTACCACAAAGCTCTGTACTAGGTTCTGTTCTATATATATGTAAGTGATATAACTAATGGTTTGTTGGGCAAGGTATGTCTTGTTCAATGTTTCTAAATGTAAAATAATGCACCTAGGGAAAAATAATCCCTTGAGAGAGTACAACATTGGGGGTACAGTGTTAGCCAGGACTACAGAGGAAAACAATTTGGAGGTACTTATTTCAGATGATTGCAAAATGAGTGAATAGTGTGACCAGGCAGTGGGTAAAGTGAATAGAATTCTAGGATGCATCACTACTAGGTTTATCACCAGCAGGAGGAAATAGGTCCTGATTCCCCTATATAGATCTTTAGTTATCACTGGAGGAAACACCAGCAGAAGGAAGGAGGTCCTGATTCCACTATATAGATCTTAAGTTATCACTGGAGGAATCACCAGCAGAAGGAAGGAGGTCATGATTCCACTATATAGATCTTTAGTTATCACTGGAGGAATCACCAGCAGAAGGAAGGAGGTCCTGATTCCACTATATAGATCTTTAGTTATCACTGGAGGAATCACCAGCAGAAGGAAGGAGGTCATGATTCCACTATATAGATCTTTAGTTATCACTGGAGGAATCACCAGCAGAAGGAAGGAGGTCATGATTCCACTATATAGATCTTTAGTTATCACTGGAGGAATCACCAGCAGAAGGAAGGAGGTCCTGATTCCACTATATAGATCTTTAATTATTAATAGAGGCAGTGGCGGCCCATCCATTAGGGATGCAGGAGCGCCACCTCACCATTCAGGCCCCCTGATATACATGCGAGGCGCCGAATGCATGGATTCCAATCCAGGTTTTTTTTTTGAAGCATGTGATTAGAGCCAGAAGCTCCAATAGGCTTCAAAAAAGGGTGGGCTCGGAGTGCAGTGCACCCATTGCGCATTTAATGGCCTCAGTCCCCCCACATTCACATATTCATGTCGGTACCCATTGCACATATTCGTGTGTGCCAAACCGCATGTTGCTGCAGCACCATTCGGCTTGGTGCAGAGCGATTTTGAAAAAAAAATCTTTCTCTGTGTTTCTTGTGGGTAGTGTAGCCCATTAAAATGGGCTGATCTACCCACAACGTTTGCACCTAATGCACATGCACAGATCTTAACCCATTCTTACATCAGCATACTCAGTCCCCACTGCACATCACAGTCCTCTCCCTCTTCACATCAAGATCCCCTCTTGATTAGCATCCCCAGCTCCCCCTTTACATCATCCCCATCCACCCCTTTCACAGTAGTGTTCTCACACTTCCTTGACATCAACTCCTATTAGCAGTACTGTCCTCTGCCCCTATTTACATCTTTCCCCCACATTACTGTCCTCAGTGCCCCCCACATTACTGTCCTCAGCCCCCCTCCCCCACCAATACAGTCCTCAGCCCCTCTACATCACTGTCCTCAACCTCCCCACTTTAATGTCCTCAGCCCCCCCCGACATTACAGTCCTCTCATCCCCATTTCAATGTCATCAGCCCCCCCCACATCACAGTCCTCAGACTGCCCAATTTAATGTCCTCAGCCCCCCACTTTAATGTCCTCAGCCCCCCTCCCACCACATCACAGTCCCCCCAATTTAGTGTCCTCAGCCCCCCTCCCCCACATTACAGTACTCAACTCCCCCCACTTTAATGTCCTCAGCCCCCCACATTCCAGTCTTCAGCTCCCCCCACATTCCAGTCCTCAGCTCCCCCCACATTACTGTCCTCAGTCCCCCCACCATTACAATCCTCAGCCCCTCTACATCACTGTCCTCAGTCTCCCCACTTTAATGTCCTCAGGCCCCCCCCCCACATTACAGCCCTCTTATGCCCACTTTAATGTCATCAGCCCCCCAAATCACAGTCCTCAGACTGCCCAATTTAATGTCTTCAGCTCCCCCCACATTCCAGTCCTCAGCCCCCCACATTTCAGTCCTCAGCCCCCCACATTCCAGTCCTCAGCTCCTGCCACTTTAATGTCCTCAGTCCCACCACATTCTAGTCTTCAGCTCCCCCAACATTCCAGTCCTAAACTCCCCCCCACATTACAGTCCTCAGCCCCCCCACATTAATGTAATCAGCCCTCCACATTCCAGTCCTCACTCCCCCCATTCCAGTCCTCACCTCACTGTCCTACCTTACACAGACATATCAGAGGGAGGCACAGCAAGTCTGGATGGAGGGCGTGAGTTGCAAGATAGTGATTGGTTGCTAGGACCGCCCTTCATCCTTGCAGACAATCACCTGCTTGTTAAAGCGGAGTTCCACTTGGGAAAAAAAAAATTAAAAGTCAGCAGCTACAAATACTGTAGCTGCTGACTTTTAATATAAGGACGCTTACCTGTCCAGGGAGCCCACAATGTCGGATCGACTCCCGGGTGCTGCTGCCGCCATTCCTGATAAGGGAACCAGGCAGTGAAGATTTTCTGCTTCACTCCTGGTTCCCTACTGCGCATGCGTGAGTTGCGCTGTGTGTTCTGAATGGTCCCTGCTGTCTTCTGGGACCTGTGTGTTTCTCAGAAGACAGTGGGGGGGGGGGGGGTAGGGGCCAGACATTGTGTAGATGGGAAAACAGACCGTTCCCATCCTATGCCAACCTGTACCTGGGGGGATCGGAAAGGTCTCTGTTTTCCAGCGAGGCTGCGTTGGTATACTTTCGCCACATCCTCTTGTGCCGTTGATATATCGACAATGTGCTTGTGATGTGGACAGGCTCCACAGTGGAACTACAGGAATTTATGCTCTTTATCTCAAAAAATGATTATAATTTGAAGTTCACAATGCAGTTTGATGCACAGAGCATTCCTTTTTTGGACTTGAGGGTATTCCTCAACCTGGATGGGTCTCTACATACAAATCAGTATCGTAAGGATATGGCAGGCAACACTATCCTGCACTATAACAGAGCTCACCCTCGCTCCCTGGTACAGAGTATCCCCTTCAGCCAATACCTTAGGCTGCGGAGAAACTGTGCCAGGGAGGAGGATTTTGAGATTGAGGCCAAGGTCCTTTTCCATTGATTACTAATGAGAGGCTAGAGCAAAAAAGTCCTAAAATGAGCATATCAAAAAGCCAAGTCAAACCAAAGGGAGAAATTCAATTTTGGAAAGAAAAGCCATCCTGTCCAAAACACAGTTAAAGTGATCACAAAATTTAGTACCCATCGGGTACCAATTTTGGGAAGTTTTGGCCCATAATTGGCATTTTTTATCCAAGGATAGTGACATTTCTAAGTCTGTAAATGATAGACCTGAGGAGGTTTTCCAATGAACTCGCTCAGTAAAAGACAGTTTGTTCCATAGCCACTATTCACCTTCTGATTCTGAAGGAGGAGCTGTAGGAGGTGTGGGTACCTACTGCTGTGGGGGATATGACCAATGCCCTTGGGTAAGAGAGTGTCAAACGCTTCCACTTCCAAGAGGTGGCATCCTCAAATCCAAATCTTATGCTGACTGCCAATCAGTGGGAGTGGTGTATATATAGCACTCTGCACTTGGGGTTCATTCTACATAGGGAAAACAAAGCGTACCTTTGGTCAAAGAATACAGGACCACCTTTATTACATCGAGGTGGATCTACTGCAGGGTTTCTCAACTCCAGTCCTCAAGGCGCACCAACAGGTCATGTTTTCAGTATTTCCCTCAGATGAAATGGCTGTGTAATTACTAAGGTAGTGAAAACTGATCAAATCACCTGTGCAAAATAGTGGAAATCCTGAAAACATGACCTGTTGGTGCGCCTTGAGGACTGGAGTTGAGAAACACTGATCTACTGTATACACCTATATGTAAACATGAGGGATTCCGTCATAATTTGATCCTTTGTTCTGGATAGGATTTTCAAGAACTCACATGGAGACAACTTTGATAAACAAATTTTAAAACAGGAAACAAAACGGATATAAAATCAAAAAGCGACCTCACCCCCAGGGCTGAACACTACATTGACCTTTAAACCCTCCCCTTTAATTAAATGTTTTCCCTATTCCCTCTTTCCCTCTCCCACTCTCCCTTCCTTTCCCTTTTCTTCTCTCCCCTTCTCCCTTTCCTCTTCCCCAGCTTCCCCCCCCCCCTTTATGTTGGTGTCTCCCCGGTGGATGCACGTTTTCTATTGATTATTAAGGTAGATATAGTCAAAGCAGCATTAGATATAGGCTTATTATGTGTTGAATTGTGAAATGTATATTTTAAATAATTTTCTGGCATGTGGCTCTATTCTCCCTTGGCTCTGCTGTAATTGGACTGTCTGTATTAATCTTTGTCATATGGCGTACACTCGGGTGCCCAGGAGAAGTGCAGTGCTATTGCTTTCTTCTTTTCCCATGGGGGTTTCTCCTGCAGACGGGAGAGGGCACTGTGTGTGCTGGATACAGACCTGGATGTTTACATCGGTCTGGGTCTGCTGAGTCCGCACGCATGCACCCTGCTCGGGCACCCGCACCCGGACGTGATGCTTATGGGCCGTGCCTGGCCTAGCCGCATCGGGATCATGTATTTAAGCGTGGCGGCGGATCCAGTAGCCGGATGATTTGGTAAGCATTTTTGCAATGTGTTATTTCATATGTTATATAAATATATCTGTATCTGACAAACGAATGCATGATGTGATAATAATGATGTTTCTTTTAACTCAATGACAATTAGATATATTCTGAATTTCCCTGAAGAAGCGGAGATATCACTTTGCGAAACGTGTTGGAAGATTCCAATTGTATGAACTGTTATCAAGCACTTGGACCAAGTATCAATGCTACACATCATGTTGTGCTATTGTTTACAGTATGATATGTGATTATCTCTGTATGTAAGTTTAACAATTTTGTGTCAATTAAACTATTTTATATTAAAATATTGTGTACCTACCTCAGTGTCAGCCCTGAATCCTTAAAAGTCCTATTCTTATGGGATTTATTCCCAACATGCATATATTCCACTATATAGATCTTTAGTGAGACCTAATTTAGAATAATGTGTCCAGTTCTGGAGACTCCACTTACAGAGATATTGATAAGACAGAACAAGTCCAGATCCAGGTAACAAAAATGGTGAAAGGTTTTGGGGATAAAACATGTCAGGAGAGACTTCAGGAACTTAATATGCACAGTCTGGGAGGAAAGAAGGGAAAGGGGAGACTTGATTGAAAGCTAACATAACATAGGATGCATTAAGGTGAAAAAACACAAGGGTTTAATACTCCTTTAAGAGGGCTGGGCTGGAGGGGAGATTTTTGTCTTTTAGACACATGCCCCCTTCTATGACACTGCAGTGAGAGGTGTGCCTCCACTGCAGCATTTTTATTGGACAGCTTGGGCCAATGATACTTACTATTGGTCAAAGGCTCCAAGCTGTCCATTGAGCTCAGTGTCTCTGACAAGAAGTGAGGAGAGGAACTGTGAGCTCATTCTCTCAGTCTGCTGCAAACAAGCACAGAGTGTGCTTGTATTTAAACTGTCTGCTCTGTATATAGCTTCTGACAGGCTGCACAAGGAGCCCCATATCTCCAGAACCATACATACCTATCCCCCAAATTTGGGGTCTCTGTGACCCCAGGCCGCTGAGCTACGACCATCGAAGCTTGATCTTTTTTTTTTCTTTTTATTATTTTCATGGCAGGTAAGGCTCTGCCTTACCTGCCTCTCCTGACTGCACATCCCTGGTCTGCTCGTACCCCATACCGGCAGGGAGTTGCACACTGACAGGAAGATCAATTAACTACCTAGAGTGCTCAACAGCCTCCTGGTAGTTTATTGAGAACCACAAGATGACAGCTGCAAATGAATAATGCGGCCAGGTGGGCAGAGCCCTGCACAGTTACGTCTTTTTTAAATTGTGACAGCGGGTATAGGGAGAAGATCCCCAGCTACGGATGTAACATTTAACATGTTATAAAAGGTGAACTTATCATTTATGAATAAACTGAGGGAAGTAAAGCTTCATCTGTATCCTTCATAATCCCCACATAGTGAAGTTGTTCTTAAAATCTCTCCGCATCCGAAAAAGTAAAAAACAATGTACTACCCTCCTAGGTAGGTGCTAGAAGAGAGTATAGTTTTTGGTCTTTCTGCTTACCAGGAAGATTGTCAGGCAAACTTAGAGTGCTCTTTGCCTACCAGGGAGCAGGATCTATTGGTTAGGACTGCTCATTGTGCTGAGGTGCAGCTCAGCCACATGTGCCCTGAGTCTTTCAGCTGGAGAGCAGGGTCCCGGAGGGAGGGAGCGGCTGCCTCTCTACTGTAGTAGTTGTTATGCGACCTTGGGTAATTGATCTGAGGGCCTGAAGTCAGAGAGGAGCTGAACCCAGAGGTCCTGCAGAGCTGACAGGAAGGGAAACACCAGCAAGGATCTGATTCTGCCTACAGTGATTACAGATGTCTTTGGGGTCTGTCCTGTGAGGGCCACCCCTTTATCTAGAAGAGTCAGTGGACAGGTGTCAGTCAATGGATGCTAGAGAGTGTCCTTAAGACAAAGTAGTTGCATCAAGTCTGCTGCTAGAGAGAGCAAGAAGACTTAATTCTTCCATATATGTGGCAGTATACTGCAAGCAGTGTTTCTGTTTCCACAATTTTCTGGTGAGGCCAAGTGAGAGTTGTCCTTATCTACTGTGATTGGTTCAAGTTGGAGTATCCCACTAATCCCTTCTCCCATCCATGTTCCACAATCAATATAAAAAACCCAAATACCCTGGACTGTTTGTTGAGTAACGAGGAAGCAGGAGTAAGGGGGGATAAGTGAAAACCCCTAGCAACTGGCTGCAGGTAATTAGAGGGAGACCTAAGAAGTCAACACATGGCAAGCTCTACAGGGACAGTGCTACACCTATTTAAATGCTTACCTTCAGGCTGGATTCTGAGTTCTTCATTGTATGTCCCTATCCAAAAAACAAGTCCTAACATGTGTCACTTGGACAATTCATTCCTGTGGTTGGTCCTTACTCATGGTGGAACCCAGCCATCCATAGTACAGCTCTCTTAAGCCACGTACACGCGACCAGTTTTGCCGTCGGACCAAACTCCGAAGGTTTTTCCGATGGAACTCCGATGGAATTCCATGCATGCCTACACACGGTCAAACTAAAGTCCGACCAAAGTCCGACCGTCCAGAACGCAGGTACGTACAGCTAGACGGGACTAGAAAAAGGACATTCAATAGCCAGTAGCCAATAGCTTACGTCTCTTACTTGCTTCAGAGCATGCGTCGTTTTTGGTCCGTCGGAACAGCATACAGAGGAGCGGTTTTCCCGATAGGAACTGGTTCAGGCGGAAAGATTTAGAATATGTTCTATTTCTAGGTCCGTCAGAATTTTCGAAAAAAAAAGGTCTGATGAGGCCTACACACGAGCGAATTATATGATGAAAAGACTCCTTGGACTTTTTCTATCGGACATTCCACTCGTGTGTACGCGGCATTATATGTATTTTATCTGTGGATTTAGCCATTTATAAATACAATTCTTAGGGGCATTGTATCCTGTTAATAAACATTACAACCATAAAGGATAACATCCTTATACTATATATCTGACCCTTCCAGAACAGACTCCCTCTAGATTCAACCAAGCAAAGTACAGAGAATTCCTTTGTATGGGTCAACTACAAAATAAACCATTAATAGTTGGGTCCAAAAATGTTTTATATAATCCACAATGATTAAGCATGGCCAATGGTAAAGCTGTTCTAGATGCCTTATGTCCATTCAAGACAATTTGTTTTTCTTTAAAGAGGATTGTTGTTGGTAAAAACCTGGATAAATATGGTGACCAGGGTAAGTTGCCTCGACAAATATATAATGTGTCTGTTGCTTTTGAATACTCCTACAGTTTATAAATTAATCTTGGGGCACTTTATCTCCAAGTCCCTTTGAAGGTTATGATAACCAGGGTAGGTTACCCATACATATATGCACATAAACTGTGTGTCTGTTGTTTGTATGTGCCAGCTTGTATTTAAACTGCACGTCCCTGCATATTCAGTATTCCCTGTGACCTGTGCTCCCCTTGTTCTATATATTTCATACATATTGTATATAGTTAGTTTGTTAGGCTTTCTGTTACTTTATTAGGCATTTTCGTTATAAGGTTAATTTGTATTTTTATGTTCACTGTTTGCTGGTCTGTGCATGATTTTTCTTTAATAAATTTACTTCACTATATATCGTATGGTCTCAGTTTCCTTCTGTAGCTACACAGATCTGGCCATCCTTGTTGCTGGATCCTGACAGATGCATGGCCTGAATATCAGAGGAGGTAATGGCCTGAATACCCTCGCTGATGCTGGGACTAAATACAACACACACACATTACTGTACAAAGTTGAGTTTGAAAGCTGGAGTAGGAAGATCTAAACGCAGTACCTCCTGCTGTTCCTACCCATAGCCAAACAATGAACAGCACAATCGGGGGAAAGGGGGGTTTAGCTATTTTCCCGGAATTTATCTTTAATCACTTAGAGACCGCCCTCCGCATATATACCGCGGCAGGGCGACTTTATTGCGCGAAACGAGATACCTGTACGTTGTCTCGTGCACAAGATACTGTGGGGGCGCATGCCCGCTGCACGGAGGGGGACCCAATCTGCGGATCTGGTGGATCCGATGTCTGCCGGCCACCCACGATCGCTCCACAGAGAGGCAGAATGGCGATCTGCCTATGTAAGCAAGGCAGATGCCCATTCTGACAGGGAAGTAGAGAGAGATTGTCTGTTCCTAGTAATCAAGAACAGCGATCTCTGTGCTCTTCCTGTCAGTCCATCCCCCACACAGTTAGAAAACACTAGCAGGGAACACATTTAACCCTTTGATCGTCCCTGATGTTAACTCCTTCCCTGCCAGTGTCAGTTATACAGTGTCAGTGCATTTGTTTAGCACTGATCACTGTATTGGTGTCACTAGTCCCCAAAAAGTGTCACTTGGAGTCAGATTTGTCCGCCACAATGTTTCAGTCCCGCTAAAAATCGCTGATTACTGCCATTACCAGTAAAAACAATAAAAAAAATAGAAGTCCATAAATCTATCTCATAGTTTGTAGACGCTATCATTTTTGCGCAAATCAATTAACATACGCTTGCTGGAATTTTGTTTACCAAAAATATGTAGAAGAATACATATTGGCCTAAACTGATGAAGAAATTAGTTTTTCTACATTTCTTTTGGATAGGTATTATAGCAGAAAGTAAAAATTATTGTTTTGTTTTTTTTTTTTTCAAAATTGCCGGTCTTTTTGTTTATAGCGCAAAAAATAAAAAATGCAGAGGTGATCAAATACCACCAAAAGAAAGCTCTGTTTGTGGGAAGAAAAGAACATCAATTTTATTTGGGTAGAGTGTCGAACGCCCGCACAATTGTCAGTTAAAGTAACGCAGTGCCATAATGCAAAAAATGGCCTGGTCATTAAGGGGGTAAAACCTTTCGGGGCTGAAGTGGTTAAAAAACATGCTTAACCACTTCAGGCCGGAAGGATTTACCCCCTTCCTGACCAGAGCACTTTTTGTGATTCGCTACTGCGTTGCTTTAAATGACAATTGCGAGGTCGTGCGACGTTGCACCCAAACAAATTTAACGTCCTTTTTTCCCCACAAATAGAGCTTTTTGGTGGTATTTGATCACCTCTGTGTTAATTTTTTTTTTTTTTTTTTTTTGCACCATAAAAAAATAGTGACAATTTAAAAAAAAACACAATATTTTTTTACTTTTTGCTATAATAAATGTCCCCCAAAAATATATAAAAAAACAATCTTTTTCCTTAGTTTAGACTGATATGTATTCTTCTACATATTTTTGGTAAAAAAAAAAATGCAATAACCGTATATTAATTAGTTTGCGCAAAAGTTATAGCGTCTACAAAATAGGGGATAGTTTTATGGCATTTTCTTTATTAATTATTTTCTTTTTAGTAATGGATGCGATCTGCGATTTTTATCATGACTGCGACATTATGGCGGACATATCGGACACTTTTGACACTATTTTGGGACCATTGTCATTTATACAGCGATCAGTGCTATAAAAATGCACTGATTACTGTGTAAATGACACTGGTAGGGAAGGGGTTAAACACTAGGGGGCGATCAAGGTGCTAAGTGTGTCCTAGGGATAGATTCTAACTGTGGGGGGGTGGGCTATTACTCACATGACAGCGGTCACTGCTCCCGATGACAGGGAGAAGTGATCTCTGTCATATTACTAGGCAGAATAGGGAAATGCCTTGTTTACAAAAGCATCTCCCCATTCTTCCGCTCTGTGACACGATCGTGGGCACCCGGTGGACATTGAGTCTGTAGGACCCGCGGTCACGGTACCGGAGCACGTGGCGCGCACCCACAATGCCAAATCTTAAAGAGGACGTACCTGTACGCCCTTTAGCCCACCCGTGCCATCCTGCCAACGTATATCGGCGTGCGTTGGTCGAGAAGAGGTTAATGAAAACACTGGGGTATAAATAAAGGCACAGATCTCATTATGCATTATTTAGGAAGTCTCCGGTGTATTTAACTGCACCAGTCGCACATTAGTGTGTGCCAAAATTTAGGAGTGTTTTTGAGAATATAATCCTTTGTAATAGTAAAAATTACCAATTATTACCAATTATTTCAAACTGGTCTAAAATTGTTTCACAATAGGGCCCGATAAAACTCTCTTCACAGATGCACTTAGTCCCATCATGGTATCCGCCATTCTGACAGATATCTAGAGAAAAACAACAGAATAATTGTTAGAGACATGCACATAAAATAATATACAGCATTACTATATGAGCTGGTACCAAATGTTTTCTACCCAACTATGCAGAATTTTAGAAAAGGCAGTGTAAGCACTAGGGATGAGATAAAGTGAGAGTTTTCATGTCCCCAAAACTTTGGATAGATTTTGGTAAGTTCTGCAATATTAAGGAAATGCAATGAAGTCAACGGGGTAAGGCAAAATTACTCTCCATGTACACTAGCAGCTCCTAAACTTGAGTTTAGGAGCTTTTGACGTTTTTTTTGCCAAAGCTCCTAAACTCAACTCCATAAAAGCATATGTACACACAGCCTTTTAGCATTGTTTAGGAGCTGCTGCAGTTAGGGGAGCTTCAACCTTCCTCTCCTGAACGTGGAAGAATCGCAGTCAGGATAGGAACGGTTTGATCGCTAGCTGCAAAACGCGGCAAAATCTATGTAAAATTGTAGTGTAATTTTGTCGCATTTTGTGCTTTTTTTCTGTGGCCAGCGGTCAACGTAGGCTATGTGTACATGAAGCCTTAGGGTGTTTTTTCTTTGGTTTTGGAAAGGGCTTTATATGGCTCCTGAGGGTTATGGCCCGTACACACGCTCAGAAAATCATATGAAAAATAGCGCTTTTGAAGCAATCGTGCGAGAGCCAATCATGACCAGTTCATCCGATATTATCTAATGGGACAAGTACGACAATATTTCTATACCAGATCGTACAACTTTTGTTTAACCACTTGCTTACAGGCAGAGGCGGCTCTAGGCTTTGTGAGGCCCTAGGCAAATCTAAGACATGAGGCCCCATTCACATCCATAATGGGAAAAATAATTCAAGCGATAAAAATTAACTGTATAAATTGCATATATTAAGAGTTTTAAATTCTATGAACTATGAATTCACCATTTATAGAATTTTCTCTTAACAATTCTTCTTTAATCAAATATATATATTACATATATATTATACATTACACGCATATTTATCCATGGGGCTTGTAGTTTTAAAACAGCTGGAGGGCCGTCTGTTTGAGACCCCTGATTTACATGAAGGTCACATGATACAAGAGACGATCAGAGACTGCAGACATGATGCAATAGATGATCAGAGACTACAGACATACTACAGGAGATGGTCAGGGGCTGCAGACATACTACAGGAGATGGTCAGAGACTGCAGACATGATACAGGAGATGGTCAGAGACTGCAGACATGATACAAGAGATGATCAGAGACTGCAGACATGATACAAGAGATGATCAGAGACTGCAGACATGATACAGGAGATGATCAGAGACTGCAGACATGATACAAGAGATGATCAGAGACTGCAGACATGATACAAGAGATGATCAGAGACTGCAGACATGATACAGGAGATGATCAGAGACTGCAGATATTATACAAGAGACGATCAGAGACTGCAGACATGATACAAGAGATGGTCAGAGACTGCAGACATGGTACAAGAGATGGTCAGAGACTGTGCTGACATACTACAGGAGATGATCAGAGACTGCAGACATACTACAGGAGATGATCAGAGACTGCAAACATACTACAGGAGATGATCAGAGACTGCAGATGTGATACAGGAGATGGTCAGAGACTGCAGAGATGATACAAGAGATGGTCAGAGGCTGCAGACATGATACAAAGATCAGTGGTGGCTGGTGCTCACAATTCTTGGTGGGGGGGTGCAAACAAACTGAAAAATTCTAAAAAAAAAAATCAATTGCAGCCTGTGTGCCAATCAAATGCAGCCACTGTGACCATCAAATGCAGCCACTGTGACCATAAATGCAGCCACCGTGTCCATCAAGTGCAGCCACCGTGTCCATCAAGTGCAGCCACCGTGTCCATCAAGTGCAGCCACCGTGTCCATCAAGTGCAGCCACCGTGTCCATCAAATGCAACCACTGTGCCCATGAAGTGCACCCACTGTGCCCATCAAATGCAGCCACTGTTCCATCAAGTGCACCCACTGTGCCATCAAATGCAGCCACTGTCCCCATCAAATGCAGCCACTGTGCCGTCAATTGCAGCCACTGTGCCCATAAAATGCAGCCACTGTGCCCATAAAATGCAGCCACTGTTCCATCAAGTGCAGCGACTGTGCCCATCAAATGCAGCCACTGTGCCCATCAAATGCAGCCACTGTGCCCATCAAAAGCAGCCACTGTGTCCATCAAAAGCAGCCACTGTGTCCATCAAAAGCAGCCACTGTGTCCATCAAAAGCAGCCACTGTGCTCATCAAATGCAGCCACTGTGCCATCAAATGCAGCCACTGTGCCCATCAAATGGATGCCACCCCCTTTGTGGCAGACAGCATCTGTTTGATTGGGTGGAGGATATGTGCTAGGGGGGCTTTGGGAGGGAAGAAGATATGTTCTGGGGGAATAGAGCTGGAATGGGATCGGGGGAATGGATGGAGCCAGAATGGGATCGGTGGATGGATAGAGCTGGGATGGGATCGGGGTGGTAGATGGAGCTGGGAAAGGATTGGGGGATGGAGGGAGCCAGGATGGGATTGAGGGGATGGAGGGAGCCGGGATGGAATGGGGGGGATGGAGGGAGCCGGGATGGAATGGGGGGGATGGAGGGAGCCGGGATAGGATCGGGGGATGGATGGAGCCAGGATGGGTTGGGGGGAATGGATGGGATCGGGGGAATGGATGGAGCCGGGATGGGATCGGGGGAATGGATGGAGCAGGGATGAGATTGGGGGGAATGGATGGAGCTAGGATTGGATTGGGGGGTGGATGGAGCCGGGATGGGATCAGGGGGAAATGGATGGAGCCGGGAAGGGATTGGGGAATAGATGGAGCCGGGATGGGATCGGGAGGATGGATGGAGCTAGGATTGGATTGGGGTGGGGTGGATGGAGCTGGGATGGTATGGGGGGTGGATGGAGTTGGGATAGTATGGGGTGATGGCATGGGAATCGTATTGGATCAGGGTGGATGGATGGAGCCGGGATGGGATTGGGGTGAATGGAGCTGGGATGGTATGGGGGATGGATGGAGCTGGGATTGGATCGGGGGGATGGATGGAGCCAGTATGGAATGGATGGAGCTGGGATGGGATTGGGGTGGATGGAGCCGGGATGATATGGGGGGATGGATGGAGCTAGTATGGGATCGGGGAATGGATGGAGCGGGGATGGGATTGGGGTGGGGTGGATGGAGCCGGGATGGTATGGGGGGATGGATGGAGCTGGGATTGGATCGGGGGATGGATGGACCCGGGATGGGATTGGGGTGGGTTGGATGGAGCCGGGATGGTATGGGGGCATGAATATAGCTGGGATTGGATTGTGGGATGGATGGACCCGGGATGGGATTGGGGTGGGATGGATGGAGCCGGGATGGGATGGGATTGGGGTTCGGTGGATGGAGCCAGGATTGGTTTGGGGGGATGGATGGAGCTGGGATTGGATCGGGGGATGGATGGAGCCAGGATGGGATTAGGGTGGGACGGATGGAGCCGGGATGGGATAGGGGTGGGGTGGATGGAGCTGGGATGGTATGGGGGGATGGATGGAGCTGGGGTTGGATCAGGGGATAGATGGAGCCGGGATTGGGGTGGGGTGGATGGAGCCAGGATGGTATGGGGATGGATGGATATCCTCTCCCCAAATCACTCCAAGTGAACTCTTTGCTTCTTTCCCCTCCCTCGCCCTCCTCTTCATGCCCTCCTCCCCTCCAAGACTCACTTTTAGATGACACAGACCTCAGACCAGCGCGCCTCTCGGTACAGTGGTGTGACTCCTGCCCTCCTCCTCCTCCGTGCACAGGAAAACATCACAGCACAGGAGGAGGAGGAGGGGCGGGTTGAGTTTGCTTCGCTCCGCAGTGTGTGTGTGTGTCAGGCAGCTGGGGAGAGATGCCGGCTGCAATGCACAGTGGAGTGGAGTGGAGCTTGTGGCGTGCGGGAGCGGAGACACCCCGCACAAGCCGTGGGCATTGCGGGAATCTGATTTGCCGGGACTCCGGATCGAGAATGCAGAGCGGTCCTGGCGAATCATCTAGGTTGCGGTATGGGCAAATTAGGTGGCCGCGAGGCCCCTTTGGGGGCGAGGCCTAAGGCGACCGCCTAATTTGCCTAATTAGAGAGCCGCCTCTGCTTACAGGGCACTTAAACCCCCCTCCTATCCAGACCAATTTTTAGCTTTCAGCGCTGATGCACTTTGAATGACAATTGCACGGTCATACAACACTGTACCCAAATGAAATATTTATCATTTTTTCCCCACAAATAGAGCTTTCTTTTGGTGGTATTTGATCACCTCTGCGGTTTTTATTTTTTGTTAAAAAATTTTTTTTTTATATTTTGTTATAAATTTTTTAAAAAGGGTAATTTTTCTCCTTCATTGATGTACGCTGATGAGGCGGCACCAATGGGCACTGATAGGTGGCAGTGATGGGCACTGATAGGTGGCAGTGATGGGCACTGATGGGTGGCAGTGATGGGCACTGATTGGTGGCAATAATGGGCACTGATCTTGTACACTGCTAGGTGGCACTGATTGGCACCACTGGTGGGCATTGTTAGGTGGCAATGGTGGGCATTGATAAGTGGCACTTGTAGGCATTGATAGGTGGCACTTATGGGCATTGATACGTGGCACTGGTAGGCACTGTGGGCACCGTGATGTGGCAATGTCAGGTGGCACTGGAAGGGGGTACTTGTGGCACAATTGAGGCATTATTGCCTCCTCCTCTTCGGGACCGATGTCCCTTGCTGGTGAGCCGGTAATCGTTTTTTTTTCTCCTCGCACTGTCAGCGCGAGGAGAAAAAAAAAAACGATCACAGAGCTTTTGTTTTGATCATGTGATCAGCTGTCATTGGCTGACAGCTGATCACATGGTAAGGGGCCGGGACCGGCCCCTTACTTGGATCGGTGATCACCCGAGTCTCAGTGACTCGGTGATCACAGCGCGCTCCATGCGCGCCCTGCAGGGCGCGCGCAGGGCACATGCACAGGGGAGGCCGTCATATGACGGCCTCCCGGGAATTCAGGTCCGCGCTGTAGCCGTCATTCGGCTATAGCGCGGATGTCAAGAAGTTAATCAGTACATTTGTCATTTGAAAAAACAAAACAAATACACTACAACACATGGCATCACTTCCGAATTTTTATTTTGTAATACAAGAATTTTCGTTACTTTAGTAAACTCTTCATTTTCGATATGAGACTAGCAACCCAAAAGAAAACAGACTATCTGTCGTACGATTTTCGGATCGTGTGTACGGACCATTACAGAAGCCTCCTTTAACCGATTTCTGACCATGTCACACAGATATACTTCAGCAGAATGGGTCCCCTGGGCGAAATCCCGTACGGGTACATTCTACCCTTTTTCAGCCACCAGGGGGCGCGCGCATGGCCGATGGGCACGATCGCCGCTGGCCATGCACGATTGCGTGCACGAGCGCCAGCACGGGGATTTGTGTGTGTAAACACACAAATCCCTGTGCTGTCAGAGGAGAGGAGCCACATCATTTGTTCCTACTAAGTAGGAAAAACGATATGTCTCCTCTCCTAGTCAATGCTATCCCCATACAGTTAGAACACACAATTAACCCCTTGATCACCCCTAGTGTTAACACCTTCCCTGCCAGTGACAATTACATAGTAATCAGTGCATTTTTATAGCACTGATCGCTGTATAAATGTCAGTGGTCCCAAAAAGTGTCAAAAGTCTGTGATCTGTTCATTGCAATGAGGCTAAAAAAATCACAGATCACTGACATTACTAGTAAAAAAATATAAAATAATAAAAATGCTATAAAAATGCCATAAATCTTTCCCATAGTTTGCAGGTGCTATAACTTTTGAGCAAACCAATCAATATACGCTTATTGCGATTTTTTTTTTTTTTTTTTACTAAAAATATGTAGAAGAATATATATTGGCCTAAACCGATGAAGAAATGTTTTATTTTTTTTTAATTGGGGATATTTATTATAGCAAAAAGTAAAAAATATTGTTTTTTTTTTTTCAAAATTGTTGCTCTTTTTTTGTTTATAGCTCAAAAAATAAAAACCGCAGAGGTGATCAAAAGAAAGCTCTAATTGTGGGAAAAAAAGGATGAATATTTCGTTTGGAGACAGCGTGGAATGAGTGCGCAATTGTCAGGTAAAGCGACGCAGTGCCAAATTGTAAAAACTGCTCTGGTCAGGAAGGGGGTAGAAATCTTCCGGGGCTGAAGTGGTTAAACTATTCTGGAGCTAGTCTTTTGCCAAAAATGGCTCCTAATTAGACACATTAATGTATGTTTTTTTCTAAAGAAAGAAAAAAGGCAGTAAGCATGTAAAATGAAAGTACACAAATAACCAAGAAGAAAACACAAAACGCTCAGTGAAATAATTTATACTACCCTGAATACATCTCCTTCCTAAAAATACACACACAAAGCATCCAAATAAAGGAGGAAAAAAAGATTTCTCCTTTTGAAACTCAATTGGCAAAATTGAGTTTCCAAAGCAAAATTTAAAGGCTAAGTTCACTTTTTTTTATTATTATTTTTTATTATTCTAGCTTCCCTATGTACTAATATAGCATTAATGTACTATCTTTGCAGTAAAACGGCTTTCTATTTATTCCACACAGCCCTAACCTCACTCTTCACATGGCTGTTTAAAAACACTTCTCCATTACTTCTGCCTTACTTCCTGGACAGACTTTAGGTCATGACACAGAAAGGAGTTGACCAGCAGACCTCATTAGCACACACCCCTGCATCATCTACCCTCCAACCTACCACCCATCTCCAGGGGCATGTTTTTTTAAATGAAATGCAATGCAATCAGTGATCACTGTTCTCACTAAATACACAGGCATCAATTGTTTTTCTTAGCCTTTAAGATCCATAAACTTGATGATGAATTTCACCAAAATCACTCCACTACTCTGTGATGAGGAACTGACTAGTGTCTTTAAATGATTAGTACGTTAAAGTATATTTCAACTTTTGTAGTGATCCCTGCTGAGCAGACAGATGACAGATCTGTGTCCGGTCCCTAGAGCGCACATGGACACCTCTATGGGCCACCAGATGTAAATGGACCGCCTGTCCGTTTACACCCAACTGTCACCATATCCGATCTGCGGGATGGATGGCGAACATATGCCCATCCGTCTGTTTATGGCAGATCAGATTGGATGTGGGTGGGTGTAAATGGATTGGATACATGTCCATTTAAAACCGCTGCTATATAGAGAAAAGTGGAGGTACCAATTAGGTCCGCCTAAAAAAACTGACAGGCAGACCCGATCAGAACATCCATGTGAAAGGGGCTTAACAAATATATAGTGGGTAAATAGGAACCGCGCTGTAAACAAGTAAATTATAAATGGATCTCTAAAGGATCTCTGGTGGATTTTGTTCACGTGGTGTCACTGGAAGGACTTACTAGCTTCATTGCACTCTATTGGACATTTTTTGAATTCACATTTGGACTTTATTATTTCACTGATGTGGTATTTCCTATTGTCTTATTTTCACATGGATTATGTTTTGTGTTTTTTATAATATTTATGTTGATCCTTTAGAGATCCATTTATAATTTACTTGTTTGCAGCGCGGTTCCTATTTATCCACTATCCTATTTGATTGTTTATATCCCACAATTTTAGAACTGCTGCTATATATATCTATTTTTATATTTTTATATTCCTTTAATTTTTGTGTTAGCGCTGTAATTTTTCTTTTATATTTAACAAATATATAGTAGGTGTTATCCCAATCTGACTGCAAAAGTAGAAATACTCTTTAAGGTGAATTAGAGAAATACTGTTTGTTACAGTACTATATTTCCATAAATGCTTAGAGAACTGAACAGGTGTTTACTGCAAGTTGCAAGACAGACCTCTAACAACTAGTCTTTCTCTTTTCATTTATGTTATTGTTTTTATTCACTGGAATACCTGCCTCCATAACTCTGAACAATGTACGGTATGTCCTTCAACACCATTAATTCATGTTTTATACAATGTTTCACTTTGCTTGAACTAATTCTGGTGAAAAATTAGAAGAAGATTAAAAAATGCACTCACTGGTTGTTGTTAATAATGGGTTGGTGGTAGGAGAACTTGTGGTGACAACCGTTGTTGTTGTTGTTGTGGTAGATTGCACAGTGGTAAGTTTTTCTGTGCTTTGGGTGGGAGCATTTGTGCTGACCAATGTTGGTGCTTTGTCAAGAGTTACATTTGCCTCTGGAGATGTCTGAGAATTTGGAGGTGAGGGTTTTGTTGTTGCTCCACTTATTATAGGTCCCGTTGTATAAGTTACAGGTGAAATTTTTGTTGTTGGACCCGTTTTAGGATCCGTCGTATCAGTTGCTGGTGAAGATTTTACTGTTGTAGCACCTGCTGGAGATGGTAAAGATCTTGTTATATCTGTTGTAACTAGGGTTCCTGATGTTACCCCAGCTGTTGTAGATGTTACAGGTGAAATTTTTGTTGTTGGACCTGTTTTAGGATCCGTTGTATCAGTTGCTGGTGAAGATTTTACTGTTGTAGCACCTGCAGGAGATGGTAAAGATCTTGTTATATCTGTTGTAACCAGGGTTCCTGATGTTACCCCAGCTGTTGTAGATGTTACAGGTGAAATTTTTGTTGTTGGACCTGTTTTAGGATCCGTCGTATCAGTTGCTGGTGAAGATTTTACTGTTGTAGCACCTGCAGGAGATGGTAAAGATCTTGTTATATCTGTTGTAGCCAGGGTTCCTGATGTTACCCCAGCTGTTGTAGATGTTACAGGTGAAATTTTTGTTGTTGGACCTGTTTTAGGATCCGTCGTATCAGTTGCTGGTGAAGATTTTACTGTTGTAGCACCTGCTGGAGATGGTAAAGATCTTGTTATATCTGTTGTAACCAGGGTTCCTGATGTTACCCCAGCTGTTGTAGATGTTACAGGTGAAATTTTTGTTGTTGGACCTGTTTTAGGATCCGTCGTATCAGTTGCTGGTGAAGATTTTACTGTTGTAGCACCTGCAGGAGATGGTAAAGATATTGTTATATCTGTTGTAACCAGGGTTCCTGATGTTACCCCAGCTGTTGTAGATGTTACAGGTGAAATTTCTGCTGTTGGACCTGTTTTAGGATCCGTTGTATCAGTTGCTGGTGAAGATTTTACTGTTGTAGCACCTGCCGGAGATGGTAAAGATCCCGTTATATCTGTTGCAACCAGGGTTCCTGATGATACCCCAACTGTTGTAGAGGTTTTAGATCCTGTTATGTCCACTGCTGATGAGGACCCCACAGTGGTTAGATAAGATGCCTCTGTTGTTGCCCCAGAGGATGCAGGTTGTTTTGTAACAGTTTCCTGAGACACTTCGTTAGTTGCTCCAGCTACAGAAGGTGTTTCAGATTCCATTTTATTAGTTATAGTAGAGATGTCTCCCATTGTTACACTTGATGGACTTGTTTCAGGTCCTGGTGTGCCAGTTACTTGGGAAATATCTGAGGTTGGACGAGTCAAAGAAGGCGTTACTGTTCCTGTAGCAGTATTTATGGGTGATGTTGCCTGTGTTATATCAGTTGCAAGAGAAATATCAGCCAAGGTTCCAGTTGATGATGTTATTTCAGATTCTGTTATGCCAGCAACAGGAGATGTTTTTGCTACTGTTCCAGTCAATGTCGGTGTTTCGGTTTCTGTAACACCAGTTTCTGCTGTTATATCCAAAGTGTGATCGGTTGAACGAGAGGTTTGAAGAATTGTCACTGTAGACATCTCTGCTCCTGTCTGGCCACTTACATGAGATGTTTGTGTTTCTGATGAGTCGCTTACAGTTGGTAAATCTGCATCAGTTGATGTAACTAAATTGTTTGCAGTTGGTGTATCTTTGTCAGTTGACAGATTGGTTACAGGTAAAGTATCACTCACTGATGTAAGTTCCCCATTTGATGTATCTGTTGTAGGTATGGTACCAGTGACAGTTGTACCATCATCAGTTGATGGATCAGGTCCAGGTGAGATAGAAGTCACAGCGGTATTATCGGTTGATGGATGTGGTTCAGGTGAGATAGAAGTCACAGCGGTATCATCATCGGTTGATGGATGTGGTTCAGGTGAGATAGAAGTCACAGCTGTACCATCATCAGTTGATGGATCTGGTCCAGGTGAGTTAGTAGTCACAACTGTACCATTGTCAGTTAATAGATCAGTTACAAAGGCACTGGTCACACTTGCGTCCTCGCTAGTTAATAGATTAGTTACAGATGAGGTATCGGCCACAGTTGATGTATCTTCATTAGGTGATGTATCAGTTACAGATGAGGTATCCTCTGTACTTATCAATGTTTCTGTAAAAGAAAAAAAAAACATATTTGTAGCACCCCTCAGTAGGCTACTAGTTTTAGGTAAATTTAATTTTTAGCCTCCTTCTAACCAAGGAGAGCTGTTACTGTTGAGCGGTGTCTGATCTAGGTTCTGTTGGTGCAGGCTCAGCTACTTTCCCCTGCATCTCACAGAGCCCTGGGATATAGTGGGTGGAAGACCCTGGCCTGAATGCTCATGCCTCTTCAGCCTATCCCTGGTCAGAAGAGTGAGTGACCAGCAGGAGTTTGAGAGGGGTATAAATAGGCTGGAGCCTAGAACAGCTTCCTTCTGTTCCTGGGGGAAAAAGACCCAACCTGAGAGCTGAGGCATTCCTTTTAGATCAGCTGTAACATACTAGGGGACCTCTGGCCTAGTCTCCTGAACACATACAGAAGGCTCATCTGAGGATCCAGGACACAGGCAATTAAGTACAGTAGCTGACTGATACAGCAGGTACACAGTATTCAGGGCACTGTGAGTACCTGCCTTTTTTACTTTATTCGGGAGAGCTTTTGTACAGTACTCCTGCTGAGGAGTCCCTGTTTGGAATCAGGTAATCCTTCACATTAAAGAGGGTGGTTTTCACCTGGAAAGAGCAGATCAGCTTTAGAGTCCTCCATTACAGTTTTTGTTAGAAGTTCTTTGGAGATTCCCAAGGCTTGACCTTACCCTATCCTAGCTTTCTCAGCAAATAAATTGCAAAAAGACATGTACAGCCTGTTTTCTGACTCGAGTGACTGTGAACTACCATGTGCCTGGCTGCTATCTGCCTATCAGGGAATGGAACCTGGGACCAAACAGCCAGACTAGTCCCAGGTCTGCTTTACATATTTATTTATATTTCACTTTATTCAGTCTTTCCTAATAGTGAGGTTGTTTATGCCGCTAATGAATGCAGTTGCCCTTCTATGCAATTTTTTCAGTTCCACTACAATCATTTTGCAAAGTGGCACCCAAAACTGAATTGCATATTGATGACTAGGGTCTACAAATGCTTTGTGTAGTTGCAGGGTTATATATCTCTTTTGGTCTTGAGTCCATGCTTATTTTAGTGTGAAAATGTATCTTGCTCACTCTAATGCCTTGTACACACATCGGATTTTCAGATGGAAAATGTGTGATAGGACCTTGTTGTCGGAAATTCCGACCGTATGTGGGCTCCATCACACATTTTCCATCTGATTTTCCGATACACAAAGTTTGAGAGCAGGCTATAAAATTTTCCGACAACAAAATCCGTTGTCAGAAATTTTGATCGTGTGTACACAAATCCGACGCACAATGTGCCATGCATGCTCAGAATAAATAAAGAGATGAAAGCTATTGGCTACTGCCCCGTTTATAGTCCCGACGTATGTGTTTTACGTCACCGCGTTCAGAGTGATCGGATTTTCCAACAACTTTGTGTGACCGTGTGTATGCAAGACAAGTTTGAGCCAACATCCGTCGGAAAAAATCCTAGGATTTTGTTGCCGGAATGTCGGATCAATGTCCGACCGTGTGTACGGGGCATAAGGCTGCATTCACACATGATCACAGGAATTGCTGCAATCCCACCCGCAATTTCAAATGGCTGCTAAATGCAGTACACCTCTGCGATGTCATTACTTTTAATGGCACCCCAATTGCGCCGCACGGTAAATCATGCTGCAATTGCATGCTGCATTGCAACTTGCCGCTATAGTTAGCATGAATTACCGTGTGACAATCACGGCAAGATTGGGCTACCATTAGAGGTAATGACATTGCAGACAAGTCCCGCATTTTGCAGCCATTTGAAATTGAGCGATCATGTTTGAATGCAGCCTTAAAGCTGCAGCTTGGCATTGAATGCTGTTATTAAAGCTTTCTATGCACTAGCAGATTTACAAATGAGCAAACATTTGAACAAAAATTCTCATCAGTACAGTCGATTATATGACAAATGTAATTCGAAAGCACTTCAAAAGATTTTTGTATTTAACATTCGATTTTGGAGTGAATGGACTTTCCCAAATATAAACCACATTCACAGTTAGAAATTCATTCATTCAAGCAAAAATTTCCATCCTGCTCCTTCTAATTTTCTCATCACTAAGTTTGAAAATCAGCATCAATTTGACACCACTAACCATTAGAAATCAAACAAACATTCTTGCAAAAAAGTTAAATTCTACTACTGTATGGGCAGCTTAAGTCTGTGATCTACTATTGGACCCAGATTCATCTCCATCATTGATTCTCCCAGTTGTACGTCCTCTCGATGTATGATACATTCATGGTTTTGGAGTCTGTAACTTTTATCGATATTAAACCTCATTTGCCTAATCAAACAGTGCATCCAGCCTATAGGTCAGAAATTGTATAAGAACTTTTTCCACTACATTCCTTGGTGTTATTTGAAAATACAGAAATTATACTTTGAGGCCTCATTCCAGTGGCGGCCCGGGTTAAGTACGTGATTAGAGCCAGAGGCTCTAATAGGCTTCAAAAAGGGTGGTCCAGAGGTGCAGAGTACTGCACTCCGAGCCCACCCAGTTTTGTGAGAATAAATATTCGCTATTCTCACATTGATCCTCCTCCCGGCCAATCGGGAAGCGGGTCTGCGACAAGTCACCCGATTGGCTGAAAGGAAAGGTGACCCTATTGGACGCCTAGGAGGAGGAATATTTCTTCTGTATATAATTTTTGATTTCTTATCAACTCCTGTACCAGTGACAGTGGTCCCCAAGACACATAGAGAAGGTTGATATCCCCAGTTAGCAATACAGTTGGGAGAGAGGACCTACCTCTTCCCTACTCTATCTAGAACATGGGGTCACATTGTCTGCTATGGCTGTAGCTATGCCCCAGTTGCATGCAATTATTCTGGTTCTGGTTTGGTCTGGAAGTGAACTCACATACCTGATGGTGAAAATGGAGTTGCTGAAGGATCAATGGTCCCTGAAAAAAATTAAATAGGTTTTTGTTATTACTTTATTTTAGGTTTTATATCCAATTATAATGTGATATACTTTTAAAGGATTCAGGATTTTTTTTCAAATTCAATTTTCATTAGTGGATCAGTAAGAGTGAAATTGCATACCTGTTGTTTCTTCACTGTTATCTGTAAATGAAACAGAAGATGTTATTTTGATCTTAAATGATTGATTCTTGACTGTATAGTTATTCTAATGCCTGATGCTAATTTTATATAACTCAGTATATACAAAATGTATTTTGATTTTCTCCCATTTAATTCCTCCTCTGTTTTGGCTTTCTTTGTCAGGGATGAGTTTGCCAGTAGTGATGATTGAAAATCAAAGCCTTCAATTTCCCAAACTTTCGGCAAAATTTTGGAGTTTTGAAAATTTGAAAATGTTGATATTTTGACAAAATGCATACTCTTCAAATCCCATAGTCCATAGTCCCTAGTCCCTTCTCAGAGTAAGCAAGGGAGATGGTGGCTATATTCCTACATTCAATGTGACCATGGAGAATGGTTTCATGGGGAATGGTGTTGGTTTCATTTGTTTTCTTTTTACAGGCTATTTTCCCCTTTATTTTTACTTGGTAATCTAACCAGTAATATGAACAACTATGTATGGAATACTAAAGCGTTGCTATGAAAAAATACTATTTATATACTATTATATACTATTTATATTAATATACCCACTGTCCTAGTGTGACAACAAATGTTCATTCCAATGTATCTACAGTATAGAGCGAGTCATGGTTGTCACACTAGACTGCTTTTCTGATTTGGACAACAAACAGGTTTTCCTCTGTTGGAACTTGGTGTAAACCCAAAAATAAATAAAGTAAAGGAGATTCCCTTTAACTTTCTCTTCAACTGCAAGAGGTGCCCCCCCCTCGAAATATTTCCTCTCTTTATATGATCTGGTAACTCTAACGTTTTTAATTTCCTATCATCACCTGTACCAGTGATAGTGGTCCCCAGGATGGGTAGAGAGGGTGAATCTCCCCAGACAGCAATAAAACATGACAGAGGGTCAACCATAAAGTCTCATCCTCCCCCGTGGTTGTAATTATGCCTCAGCTATAGGTGTAACTTCATTTATTCTAGTTCTGGTTTGGTCCTTAAAAATAAGAGAAGCAGTTTAACCTCAAACTGTGTAGGGGGTTTTTCATTGTCAAGGCAGTAAGGATGTGGAACTCTCTTCAACATTCGGTGGTGTAAGCGGGAATTATTGATAGCTTCAAAAAACTCTTAGCGAGCAAAGTATACAGGGATATGATTTTAGACATGAGCACACACCCACCCAGGTTGAACTGGATGGACTGGTGTCTTTATTCAACTATGTAAATAAAAATAAGTTTCATTTTCCATTGCACTATTAGTGAACTCACATACCTGTTGGTAAAAAATTGAGTTTCTGAAGGATTCATTATTACTTTATTTTAGGTTTTAAATCCAATTTTAATGTGACACACCAACTGCTTTTAAAGGATTCAAGAAATTTTCACGTGAGGGTGCTATGAATGATATGATTTCTATTTGTGGACTATTGTTCTATTTTCTTAAATATATCTGTTAAAGTTATTGTGTATATGTGACTGTTGTGAGAACCTAGACTCGCCTTTGATTGTTAAGAAATAAAATATTTGAAAAAAAATGCATACCTGTTGTTTCTTTACTGTTATCTGTAAATGAAATAGAAGATGTTATTTTGATCCTAAATGATCTTAAAATGTATTCTTGATTATATATTTATTATTATTCTGATAATTATATAACTATATAACTATACATAACTCAGCATATACAGAATTTATTTTGATTTTCTCCTGTTTAATTCCTCCTCTGTTTTGGCTTTCTTTGTCAGGGATGAGTTTTCCCGTAGAGATGACTGAAAAGTAAAGCCTTTTATTTCCTAAACTTTCAGCAAAATTGAGGAGTTTTGAAAATTTTACAATATTGATATTTTGACAAAATGGATACACTTTAAATACCATAGTCTATAGTCTATAGTCTATAGTCCCTAGTCCATCCCCAGAGTAAGCAAGGAGCAAGGAGTTGGTTGCTATATTTCTATTCAATGTGACCATGGAGAATGCATTTAGCCCCCCTCTAACCCCTCTAAGAAGGCGGATCACAGGAGAAAAAAAAAAGACTCTGGGGGTATAGAGGAGGCTTACAGTAATAGTAGGTTTAAATCAAAGCTTGTGTCACTTTAAAGTGGTGTATGGTGGTATCTAAGAGTGCAAAGGGCTTTACATGGCTCCTGGTGATTACAAAAGCCCCTTTCACTAATTATGGCAAACAACATGACTTCAATATGTAAATAAAGAAAAAGGTAGATTTTTCTCCCCATATTGATTTCGCCTAAGAAGTTTTTAAAGAGGGAAATCAAGTTTAGAGTTTTTGCTATAGGGACATTTCTCAACTGGTGCAAATGGTACATTAACAGCAAAATCTATTTTTGCTGAAATCACCCTAATATTCTCGTGGAGATTCTTGATAGTATTGAAGTGTATCTAGACCTAAAAATAGTAGTCCCTTTCTCCTTTGTTTTCACCAGTAATGTACTTCCTGTCCTAAGGTGACAACGAATTCTCACTTCAATGTATCTACAATATAGAGCGAGCCATGGTTGTCATACCTGGCTGCTTTTCTGATTTGAACAACAAACACGTTTTTCTCTCTTGGAACTTGGTGCAAACCCAAAAATAAAAATATAAAGGAGATTTCTTTTAATGTTCTGTTCCAGAGACACAAAGGGGAAGTGGATAGTCACTGCAAGAGGTGTCCCCCCCCCCCCCCCGGAATATTTCTCCTCTTTACATGATCTGGTAACAACTGTACAGTTTTGGATTTCCTATCTCCTGTACTAGTGACAGCGATCCCCTGATAGATGATAGATAGAGAGGGTGAATATCCACAGACAGCAATACAAATGGAACAGAGGGTCTAACTCTTCCCTATTCTAATAAAAACAATAGGGTCTCGTGTTCTCCCATTGCTGTAGTTATACCTCAGCTACCAATGTAACTACATTTATTCTGGTTCTGGTTTGGTCCTTTAATGGTTTGGTCCTTTAAAAAAAAAAAAAAAAAGTTACATTTTACATTGCACTAGAAGTACAGTAAACTCAAATACCTGTTGGTGACAATGGAGTTGCTGAAGGATCAATGGTACCTGAAAATAAAAAAGAAGATCTTTCATAATTATTACCTTGTATAAAGTGGGTTAGGACTTCTATTGGGTTTAAAATCCTATTTTAATGTGAGATACTAACTGCATTTAAAAAATTCAGGAAATGTTCCTAACAGACCACTAGAAATTAAATCACATACCTGTTGTTTCTACTTCAGTGAAATCTGTAATTGAAACAGAAGATATTATTATTATTGAAAAAAACTTTTAAAAAAGTAGAGTCTTGACTATATATTTATTATATTTCTTATAATTATATATACTCTGTATATACGGTAAGTATTTTGATTCTTTCCCCTTTAATTCATCTTTCATTTCTGCTTTATTTACCTGGATGGGTTTGCCAATAGGGTTTATTGACTCTTGATTTTCCCAAACTTTCAACAAAATTGGGGAGTTTTGAAAATTTCTAAATTCTGATATTTGACATTTGATATTTGGTGGCTACATTCTAACATTCAATGGGACCAAGGAGCCACCCTCTAATAGGAAATCGGATCCCAGCAGCACAACTAAAAAAAGTAATCTGGAGATATAGAGAAGTAGAGATGGGCCAAACAGACCCCTGTTCGGTTCAGACCAGAACTTCCGAACACCTTGAAGGTTTGGACACGAACACCGAACCCCCATTAAAGTCAATGGGACCCAAACGTCAAATATCAAAAGTGCCCATTTGAAGGGTTAAATGCAAGTAATTAGGCATACAATCGTTATAGGGGTCCGGGTCCTGTCCTGGGGGACATGGATCAATAAAAAAAAAGTTTGTGAAAAACGTCATTTTTAAAAGAGCAGTGATTTTTTTATTTTTAAAGTGAAAGCCTAAAAATGAAAAATTCCTTCCAATATAGTGCCAGGAGGGTCCCCTTAGTCTAGCTGTAAAGTGGCAGATCTGTACCATGTCTAGAATCTGTTGCAGCAATGCCTGAAAACAAGATTATAGATTTTTTGGATACATTCTGGTGTCACTTTGACTTTGTATAGAAGTAACGGGTGCGTTAAAATTGGTCTTTGGTGGAACTTCCGGTTCAAGCGCCGCATGGAGTGACTGCTCCTCTCCTCAAGCAGCAGAACCTAAAACCGGCATAAAAAAACAGGCTAAGCCACCCAAACCACCTCCAGCCCCCACCGGGTAACCCCCCCTGCAGATGGACCGATTTGTGGCAAAAACCGGCTCCCACTCTCATATGGCCCTGACGGCCCTGCCGGCCCGGCCGCAAATCGAGGCTCCGGTCTCGGCCTACACAGAGCCTCCAGCTGAAACACAGGCAGCGAACATGGAGGTAAGTGGCTGCTCGGCCTCCCATCCCACCTCACATGCCTCATCCTCACAGGCCTCATCCCCACCTGCCTCTGCTCCCCAGGCCACCTCTCCACATGCCTCAATCAGGAGACAGCAGCACGGAGCGCATAGAGCAGGCTGTAGCAGCTCTCCTGACCCCCATGATAGCTGCTTCTGTGGAGAAGGCAGTAAACTCAGGGATGAAACAAATCAAGGCCCAGCTAGGGGAACACTCCACCAGGCTGAACGATTCAGAGCATCACCTGTCTAGTGCGGAAAAGGAGTTATATCAGGCACAGGCCATGGAACAAGCCCAATACAAGAGCAACCAATATATCATTCAAAAATTGGCCAATTTAGAGAATAGGTCCAGAAGGAGTAAACTGTGTTTTGTGGGTATCCCGGAATCGCTTCAAACACCAGCTCTCTCTGATTTCTGCACCAGGCGCATTCCTGAAGCCCTAGGGCTTTCAGATCCTTGCACTGTGGAACGTTCCCACCGCATGGGGTCCTTTAACTCCGAGCACAAATCGCCCCGACCAATTATAGCCAAATACCTGAACTATTCTGATAAGTCCTTCATTCTACAAAAATTCAGACAAACCCACTCCCTCCAAATTGACGGAATTAGGGTCCTGATGTTTGCTGATTATTCAATCAAGGTCTCAAAAAAACGAAAAGCATTCCAACAGATCTGCTCAGAACTCTTTAAACAACAAATTAAATTCACATTGGTGTTTCCTGCCACCCTTCGTCTCAATACCCCAAATGGAGAAAAACTGTCTTTCCAAGACCCCTCTGATGCAGAAGCCTTCATCTGGTCCTTCATACAGACCCGCATCTCCACACTCCATCGAAAGTCGCTCTATTCAATCGCTCCCTGGACCAAAGGATCCACGAAAGGACTCCCCTAAATGCTTTAGATCCTCGGCTCCGGATCAGCACCACCGTGAAAGGGGTATAATACCCCAGGTCTTTGCTACTTACTCTTTCAAGATCACACGCAATGCAACACCTCAGGTCTGAACATATTTTTTTTTTGCCTTTTCATCTCAAGGCTTCTGCTTTCCTCACTTTATTTTGTCACCAGCTCTATCTGTTGAAACCTCTATGTTTTGTTTCTAAGGTGACCAGAGAATGACTACCATGCTTTATGTTTATACAGTCAGTTAATAATTCTCTTGATGTTATATGTTGTTCTACCATGCCTTTTTTCCCCTCTTGGCCTCACTGTGTAATGTCCTTTATCTCCCCCTTTTTACATGACCAGAGGCAGCTGCTTAATCCCATCTCTCTAGAAATGGGCGCTCATAGGCCTCACTAGCAGGGTCCTGTAATGGCAGCTGACTTACACAGTGACCCCATGCGGAAAAAAGAGATGTTAACACAAATGTATAATTTGTTTTGTTTTCAGGTTTCCCCCCACAACACCTCCTTTTCCCCTCTCCTACACCTATCCTGGGGCTCATGCACGACATCAGACCACCTCACACCACACGCCTACCAGGAGCACAATATTCATCCTCCTAATACAGCAATTACTGCACACTATCACCTACACATTGATAGTTCTACAACCTCGGCCAAATCCCTCTCACAACCCCTCCAATATGAAAGGTTTTAGATCCCCCAACAAAAGAATGAAAATCCCCAGACACCTCAAAAGACTTAAAATCTCCCTACTCCAGGAAACTCACCTACTGACCCCTTTCACCGTCTGAAAATGCTGTGGGTAGGCACAGTCTTAGGCTCGGATGCTATAGGACGCAAAGCAGGAGTTCTCCTACTCATTCACAAAAACCTCCCATGCACAGTCCTACCCATAAATACAGACAGGCAGGGACATCTTCTCTCAGCACATATCAAAATATTATCCAAGGACCTAGGAATCTCCAACGTTTACGCTCCCAATAATCCCAGAAAACAGTTCTATAGTGAACTTACTACCTGGCTTCTTAGCAATACTCACCTCCCACACTTAATCGGAGGAGATTTCAACGATGTCCTACACCAGACTGATGACAGGTCATCACCCAAACACCCCAGGCCGGGACCCGCTCCCCTTACCCCCACTAATTTTACATCCACCATGGATTCACTCCACCTCCAAGACCTATGGCGCCTCTCTTACCCAGTTGTAAGAGAATTCACGTTCTACTCTAACCCACATAATGACCTTACTAGGATAGAGTACTTCTTTGGCTCTGATAACCTTATACCCATGTTACAATTCCACTACAATTAGAGGCTCTCGATGCTCCTATCTCTCTCTCTGAAATTTCAAACACCATCCGCAACCTGACCCCCTCCAAGGCCCCTGGCCCTGACGGATTTACAAGCGAATTATACAAAACCCTACAAAATATCACAGAACCCACTCTCCACAAGGTCTACTACGCTATTTGGCCCGGCGGCACTAACCTTCCAATGGGGAATCAGGCCATTATTAAGTTACTCTCTAAGAAGGGTAAAGACCCTCTAGAACCAGGTTCATATAGACCCATCTCACTACTGAATCTGGATGTCAAAATCTTATCCAAGATCGTCGCCACTAAACTTGCTACCATCATCCCCTGTCTAATTCACCCCACCCAATCTGGCTTTGTAAAAGGCAGAACTGCCACCCTGAAGTTATGTTGGCCCTAGAGCATGCTAAACGTAACCCTAGCGGCGACTATGCCATCATTACGTTAGATGCGGAAAAAACCTTCAATAACGTTAGCTTCAAATGGCTCTCACTGGCCTTGTCAAAAATGGGATTCACAGGCCCCTTCTGCCATCTTATCGACACTATGTACATGGCCCCTACAGCTAGGCTGATGGCAGCGGGCCTACTCTCAGACGACTTCCGCCTCCACAAGGGTAAACGACAAGGCTGCCCCTTATTCCCACTGCTCTTTAATATCTCATTAGAACCCACACACCTCCCTCTTTGCGGACGATATCCTTATATTCTCAGCTAACCCCTCCTCTGACATGTCCACTATCAAAAAGACATTTGACGAGTTTAAATCATGCTCGGGCCTCCGCATTAATTATAGTAAAAGCGAAATACTTCCCATAGGTACTCTTTCCATCCCCCCATGGGCTCAGCACTCCATCTTTTCAGTAGCCAAGTCCCACATTACCTACCTGGGAATCAGAATAGGGAAACTGCCCTCCTCATTATGCCACCTCAATTACCCTCCGCTGATCACAAAAGTATCTCAGGAATTAACTAACTGGATGGATCTGCCACTCTCACTCCTGGGAAGATGCCACCTGGTAAAAATGGTCAGTTTTGCCAGATTACTATACCCAATGCAAACCATTCCCCTACTTCTGCAACACAAAGATGTCAAACTTCTTATTTTAGTCATCTCAAAATTTTTATGGCAGAACAAAAGAACTCATATAGCCTTAAATAAATTATATCTTCCCAGGCGCGAAGGGGGTATCAATCTCCCAAATGTTAGAACTTAAACCTTGGCATGTTTATTGAAAACTAGTCTAGACTGGATAGCTCAATCCTCCCGCTATTCCAATTACCTTATGGAATCCGAAATGACCCACCCATACTCCTTGGTGGCCCTTCTCCACTGCAAATGGAAATCAATTCCCCCTCCCTACCAACACAACCTCCTACTGAGTGACACAGCTGTCGCCTGGAGAGAAGCCAGAAAAATTCTCAAGCTCTCACCTTTCATGTCTAGACACCTACCACTACAAGGCAACCCCAGCTTCCCCCCCGGTCTGGAATACAAACCCTTCACCGTCTGGCAAGAAAAAGGCCTCACAAAATTCTCTTCCTTATGCAACAAGGACACAGGGCGACCGTTACCCTTTTCAACCATAGCTGAAACCTTTTCGCTTCCCCAAACCCATGCCTTTTATTTTAGACAATGCATCAGCTTCTTAAATCATGCCTGCAAGGAGGACCATAAGAGATTCAAACCTAACATCACAGATCAATTGATCCAAATGGCTCCTATAAAATATCAGACATCTATGAACCTCTTCTATGGGAATCCACCCCCCCTTGACATCATCATCTGTGGCTAACTGGGGCAAAGACTTTCCAGATCCGGACCTTGTAGTCAAAATTCTGTAAGGTCTCCACAAGGTACATCAATTACTCCCAATGAATTATGGAGAGAATCTCAACTAAAGGTCACCCATCGAGCCCACATACCCTTCTTGTCTTCCAAAATGGATCAGAGCAAAGCTTTCTGCCCCCTCTGCCACCAACTGAGGCCGTCCCTAACCCATCGCTTCTGGACATGCTCATACATCTCCACCTTTTGGGATCAGGTCATATCCTACATTTTCAAAGTTACCCTACTAAAGCTACCTAAGGACCCGCTGCTTCTTATCTTCGGTCACTGGGACCCCCAACTTTTGCCGTGGTCCCAAACTACAAATTTAAATACCTCTGGAAACTCCAACAGAATCTCTTCAGACAAAGACTGGGTCCTGATCTGCATCCTCATTGCACGGAGAACTATTCTCAAAAACTGGACTATTTCACATTGTCCTTCTATCACCCAAATTAAACGAGAGCTCCTTCTCCTATTAACCAAAGATCGACTCAACACGACTTCAAACAGGATAAATCCAGAGCCCGCTTCTATTCCAAGTGGCAAACCTTCATGCTCTCAACACTCCCTCCAGGTGAATTAGCCATCTTTGATATATTCTCGTTCTCATATTACGAACCCTTACTGTCAAACCCAGACAACTCGGACCCCCCCCACCAGAAAACACACAACTAGTGATCATTAGCTCCAAATGCACACCACCTATACCTCAAGCCTCCTCATAAGTTTCTATTTCAATGGATCCTCTCCCTATCTACAAACATTGTGTGGAATCATACTCCAAACTGTCTCAGCATTAGCCATGGTGCCCCCCCCCCTCCTTCCCCTTCACCAAAGGACTTTTTTTACGTTATCCATCCCTCCCCCCTTCCATCCACTCACCCTAATTCCCCTCCCACCTTTGTTGTTTTTTTTGCATCATCTTGAAAACATAGGGAATTCTTGTAGACCGATCCATCCAGTTATCCCTACTTGTTGTTAACTCCTGCCCAGGTGTTTATTTGCTTATCTGTTTGAGCTATCTCATCCTGGAATGTATGTCTACAATCACTAGATTGTGCTTTTTCAGCACAGATGTGCTGAAAAAGGCCTAGACAGCTGAGCTGTGGGGAGTGGGCTGGCAGATAACAGTTGCAGAATATGATGGAATAGGGTGGCTGCTCTCTACTCTTTCTTGATGCCGACCTCCTTGGGGTTGTGCCGCCTCACCTTCAGTTTCCTCCTCTGCTTTATCTGCCACCCAAGTCGCATCAGTGACCTCATCATCATCATCATCATCATCATTTTCATCTCCTCCATCTTCATCATTACCACTGGAGACAACTTGGCAATACACTGCGGCTTGGGGAACATGAATGCCAATTTGTCTACCAGTGTTCCTCCCTCTCTCTAGGTTCATGTTCCTGTCATCCTCAACCTCAGAACCAGCATCTGAATCCAGTAATGGCTGGGCATCATCAAGGAGAAAGTGGCTGACACTGTGGTCAAATAACTCAGCTGACTCCTCAATGGATGATGTTAGGGCTATGGCAGGAATAGATGTGGACAAGGAGGCAGGTTTATCCATTCTGGCAACTGCAGGGGACTGCACACTTGTCTCTGCTTGTGTGACAGAGGATGAGGAAAGTTTAGTAAGCCAGTCCACCACCTCCTCTGCATGCTATGGCTGGATAGCACAGGCAAACTCACTAAACAGAGGAAATGATGCCCTGCCTGAGGACTGACCACCACGTCCACCTTTGCCTGTGGACACATTCATTGTTGGCCCCCTTACAGTGCCAAGGGAAAATCTGCCTCTCCTTGTTCTTCTCCCAGACATTATTGGAAGGTAGGGGGGCATGTTTATAAGCAAAAGTAAAGGAGAAGTTGAAATCTGTACGTAGATGCACTTTAATCAATGTAAAGAGGTGTTTGGTGCCCTTTAATTTGAGTACTCACACTACATGGACACACTCCACGAATACAATATAATATACTGCAATATAAGGCTCCAAACGTACAGTGACGTACAGAACTATATGGTGTTAAACTGGCAGTAACACACAGAGAAGTAAATGGCGTTAAACTGGCAGTAACGCACACAACTATATGGCCTTAAACTTGTAGTAAAGCACACAGAACTATATGGAGTTAAACTGGCAGTAACGCATGCAAAACGATATGGTGTTAAACTGGCAGTAACACACGCAAAACTATATGGCGTTAAACTGGCAGTAACGCACACAAAACTATATGGCGTTAAACTGGCAGTAACACACGCAAAACTGTATGGCGTTAAACTGGCAGTAACGCACGCAAAACTATATGGCGTTAAACTGGCAGTAACGCATGCAATACGATATGGCGTTAAACTGGCAGTAACGCAATCATATAGACTGTGTTCAACCGTCACTACACTGAAGCTATCTGAACTGTCCCTACTCTAGCTATATACTAATTAAGTGACTTAAGAATATATACTTGAATGGGTTTTTTTTAAATCAAAGCTTGTGTCACTTTAAAGCAATGTATGGTGGTATCTAAGATTGCAAAATGCTTTAAATGGCTCCTGATGATTCCAGAAGCTCCTTTCACTAATTATGCCAAACAACATGCCTTCATTATCCTCCTTGTTTCTTTTTTTTCACAGAAAGAGTAAACAGACAGTGAAAAAAATTCAAATAAAAAAAATGAAAGTGATAGTACTCAATCAAGTACACTGAAAAAATAAAAAATAAAACATGAAAAACACCAAATTAAATAAACAAAACAATCCTACATCCAAAAATTATCCACAGCCTCTAATTAAAGAAAAAATAGTTTTTTTCTCCCCACATAGATTTTGTCTAAGCAGCTCTGAGAGGGACATTTTGGCAACGGCACAAATGCTAAATTCACAGCAAAATCTATTTTTGCTGAAATCACCATAATATTTTCAGGGAAGATTGTTGATTTTATTAAAGTGTATCTAGATCTAAAATAAAAAATGTAATAGTAGTCCTCAAATGTGGTGGTTTCATTCATTTTCTTTTTACAGGATCTCCTTTTTTTTCACCAGTTATGTATCTATGTATCAGTAAAGAGTGAGCCATGGTTGTCACAATAGGCTGCTTTTCTGATTTCTGATTTCTCTTGGAACTTGGTGCACACCCAAAAATAAAAAATGTAAAGGAGATACCTTTAAACTTTCTGTTCCAGAGACACAAAGTGGTAGCAGATAGTCACTGCAACAGGTGTCCCCCCCCTAATATTTCTCCTTTTTACATGATCTGGTAACAACTGCACAGTTTTGGATTTCCAAGCACCTCCTGTGTCAGTGACAGTGATCCCCTGTATAGATAGAGAGGATGAATCTCCCCAGACAGCAATACAAATGGGACAGAGGGTCTAACTCTTCCCTATTCAATCAAAAATATGTGTCTCGTGATCTCCTATGGCTGTAGTTATGTCTCAGCTACAGGGATAACTACATTTATTCTACTTCTGGTTTGGTCCTTTAAATAAAAAGTTACATTTTCAATTGTACTAGAATTAAACTCACATACCTGTTGGTGACAATGGAGTTGCTGAAGGATCAATGGTCCCTGAAAATAAAAAAGGAGGTTTTTCATTATTATTACCTTGTATAAAGTTAGTTAGGACTTCTATAGGGTTTAAAATCCTATTGACACGCTAACTGAATTTAAAGGATTCAGGAAATTTTACTAACAGACCCACTAGAAGTGAAGTCACATACCTGTTGTTTCCACTTCAGTGAGATCTGTAATTGAAACAGAAAATGTTATTATGAATGAAAATGAAAGTCTTGATTTTGCCAGTTTTGAAAAATCCAAAATTCTGATATTTTGACAAATCTCAGGATGTTGGATCACAGCAGCAGTAAAAAAATAGGATTTGGAGATATAAAGAAGGCTTAGAGCAGTAGGACATTCTTGTCTGCATTAAGAATATGTATACAAATGTTTTTTTTTTTTTTTTATTTAAAGCTTATGTCACATTAAGGTGGTGTTTGGTGGTATCTACGAGTGCAAAGGTATCATCAGGGTTGGGCTCCTGCTATTTTCTACCAGCTCTTTTCTTTCAGTTAGAGGATGCTCAGTTGTCAGTTAATTACCAGCCACTCATTTCCACAGTGACTCACCTGGTTACCATTACCTGCCACATTAGTCCAGCCTACAGCCAGGCCCTTTTGGCTATTTAAACAGCTTTACTCGTTCCCTCCATTCCCTTGTGTGGTCAACATCTCCAGTGTGTTCCTTTGTATGACTTAGCCTGGCTGACTTCTCCTCTGATTCCTGCTCCTGATTTTTGGCTCCTGACAATGTTAATTTCTGATTCCCTTATCCTGGCTCATCTGATTGCCTGCTCTGATATCCAAACCCTGGCTTCTGTTTTTACCTATGTTTCTAAATTGTGTTATTTTTTGCTATTACAATAAGGTGCGATTTTAACTGCATTTCCTTTCAGTAATTATGGCAAAAACAAGTCTTCATTATGCCTGTGCTTTAGTGAAATTTTTCCAGTGGTGCAAATGGTAAATTCACAGCAAAATCTATTTTGGCTGAAATCACCATAATATTCTCAGGGAGGGTCTTGATAGTTTTAAGGTGTATCTAGACCTAAAAAAAATGTAATAATAGTCCTTAGATGTGTTGGTTTCATCTGTTTTTTTTGTACATGCTATTTTGTACTTTATTTTCATCTGGTAGTCTCACAGTAATATACTTCCCATCCTAGGGTGACAACATTTACTAAATCCAATCTACTTTTTCTACTGTATAGAGTAAAACATGGTTTTCACACTAGGCTGCTTTTCTGATTTGGATAACAAACATGTTTTTCTTACATGGAACTTGGTGCAAACCCAAAAATAATAATGTAAAAGAGATCCCCTTTAACTTTCTGTTACAGAGACACAAAGTGGTAGCAGGTAATCACTGCAACAGGTGCCCCCCTGGAATATTTCTCCTCTTTACATGATCTGGTATAAACTGTATAGTTTTGGATTTCCTATGACCTCCTGTACCAGTGATTGTGGTCTCCAGGACAGAGAGAGAGGGTGAATCTCCCCAGTCAGCAATAAAAATGTGACAGAGGCTCTACTCTATCAAAAACATGGTGTCTCGTGATCTCCTATGGCTGTAGTTACAGTGCCTTGAAAATGTATTCATACCCCTTGAAATTTTTCACATTTTGTAATGGGTCAACCAAAAACGTAAATTTGTTTTATTGAAATTTATGTGAAAAGAAGGAAGGAAGGAAAATGATAAATGATTTTCAAAATGTTTTACAAATAAATATCTGAAAAGTGTGGCGTGCATTTGTATTCAGCCCCCTTTAGTCTGATACCCCTAACTAAAATCTAGTGGAACCAATTGCCTTCAGAAGTCACCTAATTAGTAAATAGACTCCACATGTGTGTAATTTAATCTCAGTATAAATACAGCTGTTCTGTGAAGCCCTCAGAGGTTTGTTAGAGAATCTTCATGAACAAACCGCATCATGAAGGCCAAGGCAAGGAACACACCAGACAGGTCAGGGATAAAGTCGTGGAGAAGTTTAAAGCAGAGTTAGGTTATAAATCTATATCCCAAGCTTTGAACATCTCACAGAGCACTGTACTATCCATCATCCGAAAATGGAAATGGCCATCCACCTAAACTGACAGGCCGGGCAAGGAGAGCATTAATTAGAGAAGCAGCCAAGAGGCCCATGGTAACTCTGGAGGAGCTGCAGAGATCCACAGCTCAGGTGGGAGAATCTGTCCATAGGACAACTATAAGTCGTGCACCCCCCAAATCTGGCCTTTATGGAAGAGTGGCAAGAAAAAAGCCATTGTTGAAATAAAGTCATAAGAACTCCCATTTGCAGTTTGTAAGAAGCCATGTGGGGGACACAGCAAACATGTGGAAGAAGGCACTCTGGTCAGATGAGACCAAAATTGAACTTGTTGGCCTAAAAGCAAAACACTATCTGTGGCAGAAAACGAACACTGCCCATTACCCTGAACCCACCATCCCCACCGTGAAACATGGTGGTGGCAGAATTATGTTGCGGGGATGCTTTTCTTAACCAGGGGACAGGGAAGCTGGTCAGAGTTGATGGGAGGATGGATGGAGCCAAATACAGGCCAATCGTAGAAGAAAACCTGTTAGATTCTACAAAAGACCTGAGATTGGGGCAGAGGTTTCTTTTCCAGCTGGACAATGAACATAAACATACAGCCAGTGCTACAATGGAATGGTTTAGATCAAAGAACATTCTCTTGTTAGAATGGCCCAGTCAAAGTCCAGACCTAAATACAATTGAAGATCTGTGGCAAGACTTGAAAATTGCTGTTCACAGACGCTCTCCATCCAATCTGAGAGAGCTTGAGCCATTTTGCAAAGAAGAATGGGCAAAAATGTCACTCTAGATGTGCAAAGCTGGTAGAGACACCCCCAAAAAGACTTGCAGCTGTAATTGCAGTGAAAGGTGGTTCTACAAAGTATTGACTCAGGAGGGCTGAATACAAATGCATGCCACACTTTTCACATATGTATTTGTAAAAAAAAATGTGAAAAACATTTATCATTTTCCTTCCAATTCAAAATTCTGTGCCACTTTGTGTTGGTCTATCATATAAAATCCCAATAAAATACATTTATGTTTTTGGTTGTAACATGACAAAATGTTGAAAATGTCAATGGGGTATGAATACTTTTTCAAGGCACTGTATGTCTACAGGTGTAACTACATTTATTCTGGTTCTGGTTTGGTCCTTTAAATAAAAAGTTACATTTTCCAATGCACTAGAAGTAAACTCATGTACCTGTTGGTGAAAATGGAGTTGCCGAAGGATCAATGGTCCCTAAAAATAAAAAAAATGAGGCTTTTCATTATTAATACTTTGTATAAAGTTGGTTAGGGCTTCTATAGGGTTTGCAATCCTATTTTAATGTGACATGCTAACTGCATTTAAATGATTAAGGAAATTTTCCTAACAGATCACTAGAAGGGAAATCACATACCCATTGTTTCTTCACTGCCATCTGTAATTGAAACAGAAGGCATTATTATGATTGAAATGAACTTAAAAACATGATTCTTGACTATATATCTATATAAATTCTTATAATATTATTTAACTCAATATACATGTATTTTGATTATGTCTCCTTTAATTGATATTCTGTTTCTGCTTTATTTGTCATGGATGGGTTTGCCAATAGAGGTGAATGAACATGAAAGTTTTTATTTTCCCTAAGTTTGGGTGTTTTGAAAATGTTGAATTTTTGATATTTTAACCACTTGCCTCGTTCCTAACCAGGCCAATTTTCAGATTTCAGTGCTCTCACACTTTGAATGACAATTACTCATACAACACTGTACCCTTATGACATTTTGTCCTTTTTTTGCACAAATAGAGCATTCTTTTAGTGGTATTTAATCACCACTGTTTTTTTTGTTTTTTGTGCTATACTGAAGATATTGTAAAATAAATGAATTTTTCTTTGTTTCTGTTATAAAAATTTTCAAATTAGTAATTTCTCTTCATACATTTTTGGCAAAAGTTATACTGCTACGTATCTTAGGTAAAATAACCAAAATCAGTGTATAATATTTGGTCTTTGTGAAGGTTATAGAGTCTACAAGCTATGGTTCCAATCATTGAAAATTGATCACACCTGATTAAACCTGATGTACTGACCACCTATCTAAATTCTTGAGACACCAACAAGCCAGGAAAGTACAAAAAAGTACCCCCCAAATGACCCCTTTTTGGAAAGTAGACATTCCAAGGTATTTAGTAAGAGGCATGGTGAGTTTTTTCAAGTTGTAATTTCTTCCCAGCAAAATGAAGATTTTTTTTTCTCAGCATTTTCATATTAACAGGTTATTTCTCTCACACAGCATATGCATACTTGCAACTACACCCCAAAATACATTTTGCTACCTCTCCTGAGTGTGGCAATACCACATGTGTGAGGCTTTTACACAGCCTGGTCACATAGAGAGGCCCAACACGCAAGGAGCGTCTGCAGGTGTTCTAGGAGCATAAATTATGCATCTAATTTCCTGACTACCTATAACACTTTTGAAGGCCCTGGAGCACCAGGACAATGGAAATGCCCACATAATGATGCCAACGTATATTATATGCAGCTTAATGAGTCTTTTGAACATGTTGTATTTTTCCACAAGTTTTGGGAAATGTGGAAAGAAAATGAAAATGCATTTTTTACCCATTTTTTTACCCATTTTTACGGCATTGACGGGTGCTGATGAGGAACCATTGATAGGGTGGCACTGATGAGCACTCACTGATGAGCGCTGATGTGCACTATTGGGCACTGATGAGCTCTCATAGGGCACAGTAGTGGCACTGATGAACACTTTGGTGGCATTGATGAACACTCACTGATGGCACTGTAGGGCACTGATAAGCACTCACTGATGGGCACTGATGGCCCTGTAGGGCACTGATGAGCACAGTAGTGGCATGATGAGCACTGTAGTGGAACTGTAGGGCATTGATGAGCACTGTAGTGGCACCATAGGTCATTGATGAGCACTGTAGTGGTACCATAGGGAACTGGTGAGCACTGTAGTGGCACTAATGAGCACTGTAGTGGCTCCATAGGTCATCGATGAGCACTGTAGTGGCACCATAGGGCACTGATGAGCACTGTAGTGTCACTGTAGGGTACTGATGAGCACTGTAGTGTCACTATAAGGCACTGATGTTTACTGAAGTGGCACCATAGGTCATTTATGATCACTGTAGTGGCATTGATGTGCACTGTAGTGGCACTGATGGCACTGTAGGGCACTGATGGCACTATAGGGGCACTGATGTGGTACTGCTGGGACTGTAGTGTCACTGATGGCACTGATGGGAATTGTAGTGGCACTGATGTGGCACTGATGAGCACTGTGATGGCACTCTGATGGCACCGATGGCACAGATAGCACTCTGATGGCACTGTAATGGCACTCCCAATGCAGCCATCTCACGCTGTTGCACTGTGTCTCCCTCCTCCCCTCACACACTGTATTGGTGTGAAGAGAGGAGAGAGCTGAACCGGACATGACGCCGGTTTGTTAACAAAGTGATCACTTCGTCATTGGACTGCAAAAGAGGACATCAATAGATGATCTCCCAGAACTAGCTGGCTGCCCTGTAGCCATCATTTGGTCGGCAAGTGGTAACAAAATGCATACACTACAAATACCATAGTCCATAGTCAATATTGAGTGTTAGCAACCGATACATTCCAACGTACATGGGAAGTATGAAGAATAATTGTAGCCACCCTCCAACATGAAGTCAGATCATGGCAGCAAAAAAAAAAAAAGGGTTAAGAGGTACCTTAGAGCAATAGAAGGCTTGTTTATGTTAAGCAGGCACACTTGAATGGATTTTCTTTAAAATTAATGTTTTTTGTCATTTTAGGCTAGGTTCACACCTATGCGGTTTTAGTGCATTTTGGATTTTTCAGAAACACACTACAGTTGATTAACATGATTTCCTATGGGACATGTTGGCACCTACACGTTTTTCAACAGCTGCATTTTTTGAAAGGGTCAGTGACTATTTCATGCTGCCGATTGCTTTGGCAAGTGTTGCGTTTTTGATTGCATTTTTTTTCTAAGAGAAAAGGCTCCTCAACAAACTGTATAAAACTGTGTATAGCCAGTTGTGAAGGACATGGCTGCCCCCGCGTCCTTTACAGCCAATGACTCATCACCTGTCAGCAGGATTTCCTGCTGACAGCTTAATGTAAACCAAAGAATGCTAGCTTTAAAAAACATTAAAAAAATGTGTGGGGGTCCCCCCAATCCATGCCGGGCCCTTATCCGAGCATACAGTACAGCAGGCCAGGAAAGGGGGGGTGAGTTTTCCCCCTCCTGAAACATACCAAGCCACATGCCCTCAACATGGAAGGGTGCTTTGGGGCAGGCTCTGCCCCCTCAAAGAAAAAGCACATGGCTCCCAGGTTGATGGGGACAAGGGCCTCCTTCTAACCGAAAAATAAAAATAGGGCCGCACCCGACGAAGGCTCCTGCTGTCTGACAGTTCTTAAATAACTAAGGGGCTGGGTCACCCATTGCCATAATTGGGTGACGCTGCCCCCTTCTGACATCACCAACCCAGCATGCCCCAGGTCGATGACATCACAATGGGGTAGGGTCACTTGGTTATGTCATCAGGAGGCCCTGTCCTTTAGTTATTTAAGAACTGTGAGGTTATTTCAGGTTATTTCTCTCACACAGCATATGCATACTTGCAACTACACCCCAAAATACATTTTGCTACTTCTCCTGAGTGTGGCAATACCACAACCCCAACGTATATTCTATGCAGCCTCATGAGTCTTTTGAACATGTCGTATTTTTCCCCAAGTTTTGGAAAATGTGGAAAGAAAATGAAAATGCATTTTTTACCCATTTTTATGGCACTGACGGGCGCTGATGAGGAACCACTGATAGGGTGGCACTGATGAGCACTCACTGATGAGCGCTGATGTGCACTATTGGGCACTGATGAACTCTCATAGGGCACAGTAGTGGCATTGATGACACTTTGGTGGCATTGATGAACACTCACTGATGGCACTGTAGGGCACTGATAAGCACTCACTGATGGGCACTGATGTCCCTGTAGGGCACTGATGAGCACAGGTCCGCACCCGATGAATGCTCCTGCCGTCTGACAGTTCTTAAATAACTAAGGGGCGGGGTCACCCGTTGCCATAATTGGGTGACGCCGCCCCCTTCTGACATCATCAACCCAGCATGCCACAGGTCGATGACTTCACAATGGGGTAGGGTCACTTGGTTATGTCATGAGGAGGCCCCGTCCTTTAGTTATTTAAGAACTGTGAGACAGCAGAAGCCTTCATCGGGTCTAAACCTCTTTTTTTTGTCGGGTCGTGGCTTTCATTACGATTGACAATGGATTTACTTTGGGGGACATTGCTTTTGTTTTTTGTTTTTTTTAACCACTTCCTGCCCGCCATATAGCAATATGACAGCCGCAAAGTGGTTTTTTTACCCTGCCCGGAAGTCATATGATGTTGAGTAGGATAAGCCGCTTGTGCGCACCCGCAGGGGGTACGCAGCGCGGCGATCAGTGGTGTGGTGTGTCAGTCTGACACACCGCTTCTCTGATCCCAGTAAAGAGCCTCTAACGTAGGCTCTTTACCATGTGATCAGCTGTGTCCAATTACAGCTAATCACATGGTAACCAAGATTTGCTGTTTATCGCCATTTCATCTATTCATGCTGACAAGGTGTGGGTAGAGGAGAGCCGATCGGCTACTCTCCTGAAAGTGGGGTCTGCACTGATAATCAGCACACTGATTATCAGTGCAAGCCCACCAGGGATGCCCACCCCCCGTGCCCACCAGGGATGCCCACCCATGACCAGCAGGGATGCCCACCCATGGCCATCAGGTATGCCAGTCAGTGCCCCTGACAGAGCTTGAGCCATTTTGCAAAGAAGAATGGGCAAAAATGTCACTCTCTAGATGTGCAAAGTTGGTAGAGACATCCCCAAAAAGACTTGCAGCTGTAATTGCAGTGAAAGGTGGTTCTACAAAGTATTGACTCAGGGGGGCTGAATACAAATGCATGCCACACTTTTCACATATGTATTTGTAAAAAAATGTGAAAAACATTTATCATTTTCCTTCCAATTCAAAATTCTGTGCCACTTTGTGTTGGTCTATCATATAAAATCCCAATAAAATACATTTATATTTTTGGTTGTAACATGACAAAATGTGGAAAATGTCAATGGGGTATGAATATTTTTTCAAGGCACTGTATGTCTACAGGTGTAACTACATTTATTCTGGTTCTGGTTTGGTCCTTTAAATAAAAAGTTACATTTTCCAATGCACTAGAAGTAAACTCATGTACCTGTTGGTGAAAATGGAGTTGCCGAAGGATCAATGGTCCCTAAAAATAAAAAAAATGAGGCTTTTCATTATTAATACCTTGTATAAAGTTGGTTAGGGCTTCTATAGGGTTTGCAATCCTATTTTAATGTGACATGCTAACTGCATTTAAATGATTAAGGAAATTTTCCTAACAGATCACTAGAAGGGAAATCACATACCCGTTGTTTCTTCACTGCCATCTGTAATTGAAACAGAAGGCATTATTATGATTGAAATGAACTTAAAAACATGATTCTTGACTATATATCTATATAAATTTTTATAATATTATTTAACTCAATATACATGTATTTTGATTATGTCTCCTTTAATTGCTGTTCTGTTTCTGCTTTATTTGTCATGGATGGGTTTGCCAATAGGGGTGAATGAACATGAATGTTTTTATTTTCCCTAAGTTTGGGTGTTTTGAAAATGTTGAATTTTTGATATTTTAACCACTTGCCCCCTTCCTAACCAGGCCAATTTTCAGATTTCAGTGCTCTCAAACTTTGAATGACAATTACTCATACAACACTGTACCCATATGACATTTTGTCCTTTTTTTGCACAAATACTGTAGAAAATTCTTTTAGTGGTATTTAATCGCCACTGGTTTTTTTTATTTTTTGTGCTATACTGAAGATATTGTAAAATAAATGAATTTTTCTTTGTTTCTGTTATAAAAATTTTCAAATTAGTAATTTCTCTTCACACATTTTTGGCAAAAGTTATACTGCTATGTATCTTAGGTAAAATAACCCAAATCAGTTTATACTATTTGGTCTTTGTGAAGGTTATAGAGTCTACAAGCTATGGTTCCAATCATTGAAAATTGATCACACCTGATTAAACCTGATGTACTGACCGCCTATCTAAATTCTTGAGACACTAACAAGCCAGGAAAGTACAAAAAAGTACCCCCCAAATGACCCCTTTTTGGAAAGTAGACATTCCAAGGTATTTAGTAAGAGGCATGGTGAGTTTTTTCAAGTTGTAATTTCTTCCCAGCAAAATTAAGATTTTTTTTTCTCATCATTTTCATATTAACAGGTTATTTCTCTCACACAGCATATGCATATTTGCAACTACACCCCAAAATACATTTTGCTACCTCTCCTGAGTGTGGCAATACCACATGTGTGAGACTTTTACACAGCCTGGTCACATAGAGAGGCCCAACACGCAAGGAGCGTCTGCAGGTGTTCTAGGAGCATAAATTACGCATCTAATTTCCTGACTAACTATAACACTTTTGAAGGCCCTGGAGCACCAGGACAATGGAAATGCCCACATAATGATGCCAACGTATATTCTATGCAGCTTAATGAGTCTTTTGAACATGTCGTATTTTTCCACAAGTTTTGGGAAATGTGGAAAGAAAATGAAAATGCATTTTTTACCCATTTTTTTACCCATTTTTACGGCATTGACGGGTGCTGATGAGGAACCACTGATAGGGTGGCACTGATGAGCACTCACTGATGAGCGCTGATGTGCACTATTGGGCACTGATGAGCTCTCATAGGGCACAGTAGTGGCACTGATGAACACTTTGGAGGCATTGATGAACACTCACTGATGGCACTGTAGGGCACTGATAAGCACTCACTGATGGGCACTGATGGCCCTGTAGGGCACTGATGAGCACAGTAGTGGCATGATGAGCACTGTAGTGGAACTGTAGGGCATTGATGAGCACTGTAATGGCACTGATGAGCACTGTAATGGCACCATAGGTCATTGATGAGCACTGTAGTGGTACCATAGGGAACTGGTGAGCACTGTAGTGGCACTAATGAGCACTGTAGTGGCTCCATAGGTCATTGATGAGCACTGTAGTGGCACCATAGGGCACTGATGAGCACTGTAGTGTCACTGTAGGGCACTGATGAGCACTGTAGTGTCACTGTAGGGCACTGATGTTTACTGAAGTGGCACCATAGGTCATTTATGATCACTGTAGTGGCATTGATGGGCACTGTATTGGCACTGATGGCACTGTAGGGCACTGATGGCACTATAGGGGCACTGATATGGTACTGATGGGACTGTAGTGTCACTGATGGCACTGATGGGAATTGTAGTGGCACTGATGTGGCACTGATGAGCACTGTGATGGCACTCTGATGGTACCGATGGCACAGATAGCACTCTGATGGCACTGTAATGGCACTCCCAATGCAGCCATCTCACGCTGTTGCACTGTGTCTCCCTCCTCCCCTCACACACTGTATTGGTGTGAAGAGAGGAGAGAGCTGAACTGGACATGACGCCGGTTTGTTGACAAAGTGATCACTTCGTCATTGGACTAAGCGATCATGTGGTAAAGGGCCGCTGTGATTAGCCCTTTACCCCGATTCCAGGTGCATGCCCTGGGGGGTGCCTAGAAGCGGGTGCACAAGAGGACATCAATAGATGACCTCCCAGAACTAGCTGGCTGCCCTGTAGCCATCATTTGGTCGGCAAGTGGTTAACAAAATGCATACACTACAAATACCATAGTCCATAGTCCATATTGAGTGTTAGCAACTGATACATTCCAACGTACATGGGAAGTATGAAGAATAATTGTAGCCACCCTCCAACATGAAGTCAGATCATGGCAGCAAAAAAAAAAAAAGGGTTTAGAGGTACCTTAGAGCAATAGAAGGCTTGTTTATGTTAAGCAGGCACACTTGAATGAATTTTCTTTAAAATTAATGTTTTTTGTCATTTTAGGCTAGGTTCACACCTATGCGTTTTTAGTGCATTTTGGATTTTTCAGAAACACACTACAGTTGATTCACATGATTTCCTATGGGACATGTTGGCATCTACACGTTTTTCAACAGCTGCATTTTTTGAAAGGGTCAGTGACTATTTCCTGCTGCCGATTGCGTTTGGCAAGTGTTGCGTTTTTGATTGCATTTTTTTTCTAAGAGAAAAGGCTCCTCAACAAACTGTATATAACTGTGTATAGCCAGTTGTGAAGGACATGACTGCCACCGCGTCCTTTACAGCCAATGACTCATCACCTGTCAGCAGGATTTCCTGCTGACAGCTTAATGTAAACCAAAGAATGCTAGCTTTAAAAAACATTAAAAAAATGTGTGGGGGTCCCCCCAATCCATGCCGGGCCCTTATCCGAGTATACAGTACAGCAGACCAGGAAAGGGGGGGTGAGTTTTCCCCCTCCTGAAACATACCAGGCCACATGCCCTCAACATGGAAGGGTGCTTTGGGGCAGGCTCTGCCCCCTCAAAGAAAAAGCACATTGCTCCCAGGTTGATGGGGACAAGGGCCTCCTTCTAACCGAAAAATAAAAAGAGGTCCGCACCCGACAAAGGCTCCTGCCGTCTGACAGTTCTTAAATAACTAAGGGGCTGGGTCACCCATTGCCATAATTGGGTGACGCCGCCCCCTTCTGACATCATCAACCCAGCATGCCCCAGGTCGATGACATCACAATGGGGTAGGGTCACTTGGTTATGTCATCAGGAGGCCCCGTCCTTTAGTTATTTAAGAACTGTCAGGTTATTTCAGGTTATTTCTCTCACACAGCATATGCATACTTGCAACTACACCCCAAAATACATTTTGCTACTTCTCCTGAGTGTGGCAATACCACAACCCCAACGTATATTCTATGCAGCTTAATGAGTCTTTTGAACATGTCGTATTTTTCCCCAAGTTTTGGAAAATGTGGAAAGAAAATGAAAATGCATTTTTTTACCCATTTTTATGGCACTGACGGGCGCTGATGAGGAACCACTGATAGGGTGGCACTGATGAGCACTCACTGATGAGCGCTGATGTGCACTATTGGGCACTGATGAGCTCTCATAGGGCACAGTAGTGGCATTGATGACACCTTGGTGGCATTGATGAACACTCACTGATGGCACTGTAGGGCACTGATAAGCACTCACTGATGGGCACTGATGTCCCTGTAGGGCACTGATGAGCACAGGTCAGCACCCGATGAAGACTCCTGCCGTCTGACAGTTCTTAAATAACCAAGGGGCGGGGTCACCCGTTGCCATATTTGGGTGACGCCGCCCCCTTATGACATCATCAACCCAGCATGCCACAGGTCGATGACTTCACAATGGGGTAGGGTCACTTGGTTATGTCATGAGGAGGCCCCATCCTTTAGTTATTTAAGAACTGTGAGACAGCAGAAGCCTTCATCGGGTCTAAACCTCTTTTTTTTGTCGGGTCGTGGCTTTCATTACGATTGACAATAGATTTACTTTGGGAGACATTGCTTTTGTTTTTTGTTTTTTTAACCACTTCCTGCCCGCCATATAGCAATATGACAGCCGCAAAGTGGTTTTATTACCCTGCCAGGAAGTCATATGATGTTGAGTAGGATAAGTTGCTTGTTCGCACCCACGGGGGGTACGCAGCGTGGCGATCAGTGGTGTGGTGTGTCAGTCTGACACACCGCTTCTCTGATCCCAGTAAAGAACCTCTAATGTAGGCTCTTTACCATGTGATCAGCTGGGTCCAATTACAGCTAATCACATGGTAACCAAGATTTGCTGTTTATCGCCATTTCATCTATTCATGCTGACAAGGCGTGGGTAGAGGAGAGCCGATCGGCTACTCTCCTGAAAGTGGGGTCTGCACTGATAATCAGCACACTGATTATCAGTGCAAGCCCACCAGGGATGCCCACCCCCCGTGCCCACCAGGGATGCCCACCCATGACCAGCAGGGATGCCCACCCATGGCCATCAGGTATGCCAGTCAGTGCCCCTGACAGAGCTTGAGCCATTTTGCAAAGAAGAATGGGCAAAAATGTCACTCTCTAGATGTGCAAAGTTGGTAGAGACATCCCCAAAAAGACTTGCAGCTGTAATTGCAGTGAAAGGTGGTTCTACAAAGTATTGACTCAGGGGGGCTGAATACAAATGCATGCCACACTTTTCACATATGTATTTGTAAAAAAATGTGAAAAACATTTATCATTTTCCTTCCAATTCAAAATTCTGTGCCACTTTGTGTTGGTCTATCATATAAAATCCCAATAAAATACATTTATGTTTTTGGTTGTAACATGACAAAATGTGGAAAATGTCAATGGGGTATGAGTAATTTTTCAAGGCACTGTATGTCTACAGGTGTAACTACATTTATTCTGGTTCTGGTTTGGTCCTTTAAATAAAAAGTTACATTTTCCAATGCACTAGAAGTAAACTCATGTACCTGTTGGTGAAAATGGAGTTGCCGAAGGATCAATGGTCCCTAAAAATAAAAAAAATGAGGCTTTTCATTATTAATACCTTGTATAAAGTTGGTTAGGGCTTCTATAGGGTTTGCAATCCTATTTTAATGTGACATGCTAACTGCATTTAAATGATTAAGGAAATTTTCCTAACAGATCACTAGAAGGGAAATCACATACCCGTTGTTTCTTCACTGCCATCTGTAATTGAAACAGAAGGCATTATTATGATTGAAATGAACTTAAAAACATGATTCTTGACTATATATCTATATAAATTCTTATAATATTATTTAACTCAATATACATGTATTTTGATTATGTCTCCTTTAATTGCTGTTCTGTTTCTGCTTTATTTGTCATGGATGGGTTTGCCAATAGGGGTGAATGAACATGAATGTTTTTATTTTCCCTAAGTTTGGGTGTTTTGAAAATGTTGAATTTTTGATATTTTAACCACTTGCCCCCTTCCTAACCAGGCCAATTTTCAGATTTCAGTGCTCTCAAACTTTGAATGACAATTACTCATACAACACTGTACCCATATGACATTTTGTCCTTTTTTTGCACAAATAGAACATTCTTTTAGTGGTATTTAATCGCCACTGGTTTTTTTTATTTTTTGTGCTATACTGAAGATATTGTAAAATAAATGAATTTTTCTTTGTTTCTGTTATAAAAATTTTCAAATTAGTAATTTCTCTTCACACATTTTTGGCAAAAGTTATACTGCTATGTATCTTAGGTAAAATAACCCAAATCAGTTTATACTATTTGGTCTTTGTGAAGGTTATAGAGTCTACAAGCTATGGTTCCAATCATTGAAAATTGATCACACCTGATTAAACCTGATGTACTGACCGCCTATCTAAATTCTTGAGACACTAACAAGCCAGGAAAGTACAAAAAAGTACCCCCCAAATGACCCCTTTTTGGAAAGTAGACATTCCAAGGTATTTAGTAAGAGGCATGGTGAGTTTTTTCAAGTTGTAATTTCTTCCCAGCAAAATTAAGATTTTTTTTTCTCATCATTTTCATATTAACAGGTTATTTCTCTCACACAGCATATGCATATTTGCAACTACACCCCAAAATACATTTTGCTACCTCTCCTGAGTGTGGCAATACCACATGTGTGAGACTTTTACACAGCCTGGTCACATAGAGAGGCCCAACACGCAAGGAGCGTCTGCAGGTGTTCTAGGAGCATAAATTACGCATCTAATTTCCTGACTAACTATAACACTTTTGAAGGCCCTGGAGCACCAGGACAATGGAAATGCCCACATAATGATGCCAACGTATATTCTATGCAGCTTAATGAGTCTTTTGAACATGTCGTATTTTTCCACAAGTTTTGGGAAATGTGGAAAGAAAATGAAAATGCATTTTTTACCCATTTTTTTACCCATTTTTACGGCATTGACGGGTGCTGATGAGGAACCACTGATAGGGTGGCACTGATGAGCACTCACTGATGAGCGCTGATGTGCACTATTGGGCACTGATGAGCTCTCATAGGGCACAGTAGTGGCACTGATGAACACTTTGGTGGCATTGATGAACACTCACTGATGGCACTGTAGGGCACTGATAAGCACTCACTGATGGGCACTGATGGCCCTGTAGGGCACTGATGAGCACAGTAGTGGCATGATGAGCACTGTAGTGGAACTGTAGGGCATTGATGAGCACTGTAATGGCACTGATGAGCACTGTAATGGCACCATAGGTCATTGATGAGCACTGTAGTGGTACCATAGGGAACTGGTGAGCACTGTAGTGGCACTAATGAGCACTGTAGTGGCTCCATAGGTCATTGATGAGCACTGTAGTGGCACCATAGGGCACTGATGAGCACTGTAGTGTCACTGTAGGGCACTGATGAGCACTGTAGTGTCACTGTAGGGCACTGATGTTTACTGAAGTGGCACCATAGGTCATTTATGATCACTGTAGTGGCATTGATGGGCACTGTATTGGCACTGATGGCACTGTAGGGCACTGATGGCACTATAGGGGCACTGATATGGTACTGATGGGACTGTAGTGTCACTGATGGCACTGATGGGAATTGTAGTGGCACTGATGTGGCACTGATGAGCACTGTGATGGCACTCTGATGGTACCGATGGCACAGATAGCACTCTGATGGCACTGTAATGGCACTCCCAATGCAGCCATCTCACGCTGTTGCACTGTGTCTCCCTCCTCCCCTCACACACTGTATTGGTGTGAAGAGAGGAGAGAGCTGAACTGGACATGACGCCGGTTTGTTGACAAAGTGATCACTTCGTCATTGGACTGAGCGATCATGTGGTAAAGGGCCGCTGTGATTAGCCCTTTACCCCGATTCCAGGTGCATGCCCTGGGGGGTGCCTAGAAGCGGGTGCACAAGAGGACATCAATAGATGACCTCCCAGAACTAGCTGGCTGCCCTGTAGCCATCATTTGGTCGGCAAGTGGTTAACAAAATGCATACACTACAAATACCATAGTCCATAGTCCATATTGAGTGTTAGCAACTGATACATTCCAACGTACATGGGAAGTATGAAGAATAATTGTAGCCACCCTCCAACATGAAGTCAGATCATGGCAGCAAAAAAAAAAAAAGGGTTTAGAGGTACCTTAGAGCAATAGAAGGCTTGTTTATGTTAAGCAGGCACACTTGAATGAATTTTCTTTAAAATTAATGTTTTTTGTCATTTTAGGCTAGGTTCACACCTATGCGTTTTTAGTGCATTTTGGATTTTTCAGAAACACACTACAGTTGATTCACATGATTTCCTATGGGACATGTTGGCATCTACACGTTTTTCAACAGCTGCATTTTTTGAAAGGGTCAGTGACTATTTCCTGCTGCCGATTGCGTTTGGCAAGTGTTGCGTTTTTGATTGCATTTTTTTTCTAAGAGAAAAGGCTCCTCAACAAACTGTATATAACTGTGTATAGCCAGTTGTGAAGGACATGACTGCCACCGCGTCCTTTACAGCCAATGACTCATCACCTGTCAGCAGGATTTCCTGCTGACAGCTTAATGTAAACCAAAGAATGCTAGCTTTAAAAAACATTAAAAAAATGTGTGGGGGTCCCCCCAATCCATGCCGGGCCCTTATCCGAGTATACAGTACAGCAGGCCAGGAAAGGGGGGGTGAGTTTTCCCCCTCCTGAAACATACCAGGCCACATGCCCTCAACATGGAAGGGTGCTTTGGGGCAGGCTCTGCCCCCTCAAAGAAAAAGCACATTGCTCCCAGGTTGATGGGGACAAGGGCCTCCTTCTAACCGAAAAATAAAAAGAGGTCCGCACCCGACAAAGGCTCCTGCCGTCTGACAGTTCTTAAATAACTAAGGGGCTGGGTCACCCATTGCCATAATTGGGTGACGCCGCCCCCTTCTGACATCATCAACCCAGCATGCCCCAGGTCGATGACATCACAATGGGGTAGGGTCACTTGGTTATGTCATCAGGAGGCCCCGTCCTTTAGTTATTTAAGAACTGTCAGGTTATTTCAGGTTATTTCTCTCACACAGCATATGCATACTTGCAACTACACCCCAAAATACATTTTGCTACTTCTCCTGAGTGTGGCAATACCACAACCCCAACGTATATTCTATGCAGCTTAATGAGTCTTTTGAACATGTCGTATTTTTCCCCAAGTTTTGGAAAATGTGGAAAGAAAATGAAAATGCATTTTTTTACCCATTTTTATGGCACTGACGGGCGCTGATGAGGAACCACTGATAGGGTGGCACTGATGAGCACTCACTGATGAGCGCTGATGTGCACTATTGGGCACTGATGAGCTCTCATAGGGCACAGTAGTGGCATTGATGACACCTTGGTGGCATTGATGAACACTCACTGATGGCACTGTAGGGCACTGATAAGCACTCACTGATGGGCACTGATGTCCCTGTAGGGCACTGATGAGCACAGGTCAGCACCCGATGAAGACTCCTGCCGTCTGACAGTTCTTAAATAACCAAGGGGCGGGGTCACCCGTTGCCATATTTGGGTGACGCCGCCCCCTTATGACATCATCAACCCAGCATGCCACAGGTCGATGACTTCACAATGGGGTAGGGTCACTTGGTTATGTCATGAGGAGGCCCCATCCTTTAGTTATTTAAGAACTGTGAGACAGCAGAAGCCTTCATCGGGTCTAAACCTCTTTTTTTTGTCGGGTCGTGGCTTTCATTACGATTGACAATAGATTTACTTTGGGAGACATTGCTTTTGTTTTTTGTTTTTTTAACCACTTCCTGCCCGCCATATAGCAATATGACAGCCGCAAAGTGGTTTTATTACCCTGCCAGGAAGTCATATGATGTTGAGTAGGATAAGTTGCTTGTTCGCACCCACGGGGGGTACGCAGCGTGGCGATCAGTGGTGTGGTGTGTCAGTCTGACACACCGCTTCTCTGATCCCAGTAAAGAACCTCTAATGTAGGCTCTTTACCATGTGATCAGCTGGGTCCAATTACAGCTAATCACATGGTAACCAAGATTTGCTGTTTATCGCCATTTCATCTATTCATGCTGACAAGGCGTGGGTAGAGGAGAGCCGATCGGCTACTCTCCTGAAAGTGGGGTCTGCACTGATAATCAGCACACTGATTATCAGTGCAAGCCCACCAGGGATGCCCACCCCCCGTGCCCACCAGGGATGCCCATCCATGACCAGCAGGGATGCCCACCCATGGCCATCAGGTATGCCAGTCAGTGTCCCTGACAGAGCTTGAGCCATTTTGCAAAGAAGAATGGGCAAAAATGTCACTCTCTAGATGTGCAAAGTTGGTAGAGACATCCCCAAAAAGACTTGCAGCTGTAATTGCAGTGAAAGGTGGTTCTACAAAGTATTGACTCAGGGGGGCTGAATACAAATGCATGCCACACTTTTCACATATGTATTTGTAAAAAAATGTGAAAAACATTTATCATTTTCCTTCCAATTCAAAATTCTGTGCCACTTTGTGTTGGTCTATCATATAAAATCCCAATAAAATACATTTATATTTTTGGTTGTAACATGACAAAATGTGGAAAATGTCAATGGGGTATGAATATTTTTTCAAGGCACTGTATGTCTACAGGTGTAACTACATTTATTCTGGTTCTGGTTTGGTCCTTTAAATAAAAAGTTACATTTTCCAATGCACTAGAAGTAAACTCATGTACCTGTTGATGAAAATGGAGTTGCCGAAGGATCAATGGTCCCTAAAAATAAAAAAAATGAGGCTTTTCATTATTAATACCTTGTATAAAGTTGGTTAGGGCTTCTATAGGGTTTGCAATCCTATTTTAATGTGACATGCTAACTGCATTTAAATGATTAAGGAAATTTTCCTAACAGATCACTAGAAGGGAAATCACATACCCGTTGTTTCTTCACTGCCATCTGTAATTGAAACAGAAGGCATTATTATGATTGAAATGAACTTAAAAACATGATTCTTGACTATATATCTATATAAATTCTTATAATATTATTTAACTCAATATACATGTATTTTGATTATGTCTCCTTTAATTGCTGTTCTGTTTCTGCTTTATTTGTCATGGATGGGTTTGCCAATAGGGGTGAATGAACATGAATGTTTTTATTTTCCCTAAGTTTGGGTGTTTTGAAAATGTTGAATTTTTGATATTTTAACCACTTGCCCCCTTCCTAACCAGGCCAATTTTCAGATTTCAGTGCTCTCAAACTTTGAATGACAATTACTCATACAACACTGTACCCATATGACATTTTGTCCTTTTTTTGCACAAATAGAACATTCTTTTAGTGGTATTTAATCGCCACTGGTTTTTTTTATTTTTTGTGCTATACTGAAGATATTGTAAAATAAATGAATTTTTCTTTGTTTCTGTTATAAAAATTTTCAAATTAGTAATTTCTCTTCACACATTTTTGGCAAAAGTTATACTGCTATGTATCTTAGGTAAAATAACCCAAATCAGTTTATACTATTTGGTCTTTGTGAAGGTTATAGAGTCTACAAGCTATGGTTCCAATCATTGAAAATTGATCACACCTGATTAAACCTGATGTACTGACCGCCTATCTAAATTCTTGAGACACTAACAAGCCAGGAAAGTACAAAAAAGTACCCCCCAAATGACCCCTTTTTGGAAAGTAGACATTCCAAGGTATTTAGTAAGAGGCATGGTGAGTTTTTTCAAGTTGTAATTTCTTCCCAGCAAAATTAAGATTTTTTTTTCTCATCATTTTCATATTAACAGGTTATTTCTCTCACACAGCATATGCATATTTGCAACTACACCCCAAAATACATTTTGCTACCTCTCCTGAGTGTGGCAATACCACATGTGTGAGACTTTTACACAGCCTGGTCACATAGAGAGGCCCAACACGCAAGGAGCGTCTGCAGGTGTTCTAGGAGCATAAATTACGCATCTAATTTCCTGACTAACTATAACACTTTTGAAGGCCCTGGAGCACCAGGACAATGGAAATGCCCACATAATGATGCCAACGTATATTCTATGCAGCTTAATGAGTCTTTTGAACATGTCGTATTTTTCCACAAGTTTTGGGAAATGTGGAAAGAAAATGAAAATGCATTTTTTACCCATTTTTTTACCCATTTTTACGGCATTGACGGGTGCTGATGAGGAACCACTGATAGGGTGGCACTGATGAGCACTCACTGATGAGCGCTGATGTGCACTATTGGGCACTGATGAGCTCTCATAGGGCACAGTAGTGGCACTGATGAACACTTTGGTGGCATTGATGAACACTCACTGATGGCACTGTAGGGCACTGATAAGCACTCACTGATGGGCACTGATGGCCCTGTAGGGCACTGATGAGCACAGTAGTGGCATGATGAGCACTGTAGTGGAACTGTAGGGCATTGATGAGCACTGTAATGGCACTGATGAGCACTGTAATGGCACCATAGGTCATTGATGAGCACTGTAGTGGTACCATAGGGAACTGGTGAGCACTGTAGTGGCACTAATGAGCACTGTAATGGCTCCATAGGTCATTGATGAGCACTGTAGTGGCACCATAGGGCACTGATGAGCACTGTAGTGTCACTGTAGGGCACTGATGAGCACTGTAGTGTCACTGTAGGGCACTGATGTTTACTGAAGTGGCACCATAGGTCATTTATGATCACTGTAGTGGCATTGATGGGCACTGTATTGGCACTGATGGCACTGTAGGGCACTGATGGCACTATAGGGGCACTGATATGGTACTGATGGGACTGTAGTGTCACTGATGGCACTGATGGGAATTGTAGTGGCACTGATGTGGCACTGATGAGCACTGTGATGGCACTCTGATGGCACTCTGATGGTACCGATGGCACAGATAGCACTCTGATGGCACTGTAATGGCACTCCCAATGCAGCCATCTCACGCTGTTGCACTGTGTCTCCCTCCTCCCCTCACACACTGTATTGGTGTGAAGAGAGGAGAGAGCTGAACTGGACATGACACCGGTTTGTTGACAAAGTGATCACTTCGTCATTGGACTGAGCGATCATGTGGTAAAGGGCCGCTGTGACTAGCCCTTTACCCCGATTCCGGATGCATGCCCTGGGGGGTGCACGAGAAGCGGGTGCATCTACACGTTTTTCAACAGCTGCATTTTTTGAAAGGGTCAGTGACTATTTCCTGCTGCCGATTGCGTTTGGCAAGTGTTGCGTTTTTGATTGCATTTTTTTTCTAAGAGAAAAGGCTCCTCAACAAACTGTATATAACTGTGTATAGCCAGTTGTGAAGGACATGACTGCCACCGCGTCCTTTACAGCCAATGACTCATCACCTGTCAGCAGGATTTCCTGCTGACAGCTTAATGTAAACCAAAGAATGCTAGCTTTAAAAAACATTAAAAAAATGTGTGGGGGTCCCCCCAATCCATGCCGGGCCCTTATCCGAGTATACAGTACAGCAGGCCAGGAAAGGGGGGGTGAGTTTTCCCCCTCCTGAAACATACCAGGCCACATGCCCTCAACATGGAAGGGTGCTTTGGGGCAGGCTCTGCCCCCTCAAAGAAAAAGCACATTGCTCCCAGGTTGATGGGGACAAGGGCCTCCTTCTAACCGAAAAATAAAAAGAGGTCCGCACCCGACAAAGGCTCCTGCCGTCTGACAGTTCTTAAATAACTAAGGGGCTGGGTCACCCATTGCCATAATTGGGTGACGCCGCCCCCTTCTGACATCATCAACCCAGCATGCCCCAGGTCGATGACATCACAATGGGGTAGGGTCACTTGGTTATGTCATCAGGAGGCCCCGTCCTTTAGTTATTTAAGAACTGTCAGGTTATTTCAGGTTATTTCTCTCACACAGCATATGCATACTTGCAACTACACCCCAAAATACATTTTGCTACTTCTCCTGAGTGTGGCAATACCACAACCCCAACGTATATTCTATGCAGCTTAATGAGCCTTTTGAACATGTCGTATTTTTCCCCAAGTTTTGGAAAATGTGGAAAGAAAATGAAAATGCATTTTTTTTACCCATTTTTATGGCACTGACGGTGATGAGGAACCACTGATAGGGTGGCACTGATGAGCACTCACTGATGAGCGCTGATGTGCACTATTGGGCACTGATGAGCTCTCATAGGGCACAGTAGTGGCATTGATGACACCTTGGTGGCATTGATGAACACTCACTGATGGCACTGTAGGGCACTGATAAGCACTCACTGATGGGCACTGATGTCCCTGTAGGGCACTGATGAGCACAGGTCAGCACCCGATGAAGGCTCCTGCTGTCTGACAGTTCTTAAATAACCAAGGGGCGGGGTCACCCGTTGCCATATTTGGGTGACGCCGCCCCCTTATGACATCATCAACCCAGCATGCCACAGGTCGATGACTTCACAATGGGGTAGGGTCACTTGGTTATGTCATGAGGAGGCCCCATCCTTTAGTTATTTAAGAACTGTGAGACAGCAGAAGCCTTCATCGGGTCTAAACCTCTTTTTTTTGTCAGGTCGTGGCTTTCATTACGATTGACAATGGATTTACTTTGGGAGACATTGCTTTTGTTTTTTGTTTTTTTAACCACTTCCTGCCCGCCATATAGCAATATGACAGCCGCAAAGCGGTTTTATTACCCTGCCTGGAAGTCATATGATGTTGAGTAGGATAAGTTGCTTGTTCGCACCCGCGGGGGGTACGCAGCGCGGCGATCAGTGGTGTGGTGTGTCAGTCTGACACACCGCTTCTCTGATCCCAGAAAAGAACCTCTAATGTAGGCTCTTTACCATGTGATCAGCTGTGTCCAATTACAGCTAATCACATGGTAACCAAGATTTGCTGTTTATCGGCATTTTATCTATTCATGCTGACAAGGCGTGGGTAGAGGAGAGCCGATCGGCTAATCTCCTGAAAGTGGGGTCTGCACTGATAATCAGCACACTGATTATCAGTGCAAGCCCACCAGGGATGCCCACCCCCCGTGCCCACCAGGGATGCCCACCCATGACCAGCAGGGATGCCCACCCATGGCCATCAGGTATGCCAGTCAGTGCCCCTGACAGAGCTTGAGCCATTTTGCAAAGAAGAATGGGCAAAAATGTCACTCTCTAGATGTGCAAAGCTGGTAGAGACATCCCCAAAAAGACTTGCAGCTGTAATTGCAGTGAAAGGTGGTTCTACAAAGTATTGACTCAGGGGGGCTGAATACAAATGCATGCCACACTTTTCACATATGTATTTGTAAAAAAATGTGAAAAACATTTATCATTTTCCTTCCAATTCAAAATTCTGTGCCACTTTGTGTTGGTCTATCATATAAAATCCCAATAAAATACATTTATGTTTTTGGTTGTAACATGACAAAATGTGGAAAATGTCAATGGGGTATGAGTAATTTTTCAAGGCACTGTATGTCTACAGGTGTAACTACATTTATTCTGGTTCTGGTTTGGTCCTTTAAATAAAAAGTTACATTTTCCAATGCACTAGAAGTAAACTCATGTACCTGTTGGTGAAAATGGAGTTGCCGAAGGATCAATGGTCCCTAAAAATAAAAAAAAAATGAGGCTTTTCATTATTAATACCTTGTATAAAGTTGGTTAGGGCTTCTATAGGGTTTGCAATCCTATTTTAATGTGACATGCTAACTGCATTTAAAAATCACATACCCGTTGTTCCTTCACTGCCATCTGTAATTGAAACAGAAGGCATTATTATGATTGAAATGAACTTAAAAACATGATTCTTGACTATATATCTATATAAATTCTTATAATATTATTTAACTCAATATACATGTATTTTGATTATGTCTCCTTTAATTGCTGTTCTGTTTCTGCTTTATTTGTCATGGATGGGTTTGCCAATAGGGGTGAATGAACATGAATGTTTTTATTTTCCCTAAGTTTGGGTGTTTTGAAAATGTTGAATTTTTGATATTTTAACCACTTGCCCCCTTCCTAACCAGGCCAATTTTCAGATTTCAGTGCTCTCACACTTTGAATGACAATTACTCATACAACACTGTACCCATATGACATTTTGTCCTTTTTTTGCACAAATAGAACATTCTTTTAGTGGTATTTAATCACCACTGTTTTTTTTATTTTTTTGTGCTATACTGAAGATATTGTAAAATAAATGAATTTTTCTTTGTTTCTGTTATAAAAATTTTCAAATTAGTAATTTCTCTTCATACATTTTTGGCAAAAGTTATACTGCTATGTATCTTAGGTAAAATAACCCAAATCAGTGTATTATATTTGGTCTTTTTGAAGGTTATAGAGTCTACAAGCTATGGTTCCAATCATTGAAAATTGATCACACCTGATTAAACCTGATGTACTGACCGCCTATCTAAATTCTTGAGACACTAACAAGCCAGAAAAGTACAAAAAAGTACCCCCCAAATGACCCCTTTTTGGAAAGTAGACATTTCAAGGTATTTAGTAAGAGGCATGGTGAGTTTTTTCGAGTTGTAATTTCTTCCCAGCAAAATGAAGATTTTTTTTTCTCATCATTTTCATATTAACAGGTTATTTTTCTCACACAGCATATGCATACTTGCAACTACACCCCAAAATACATTTTGCTACCTCTCCTGAGTGTGGCAATACCACATATGTGAGACTTTTACACAGCCTGGTCACATAGAGAGGCCCAACACGCAAGGAGCGTCTGCAGGTGTTCTAGGAGCATAAATTACGCATCTAATTTCCTGACTACCTATAACACTTTTGAAGGCCCTGGAGCACCAGGACAATGGAAATGCCCACATAATGATGCCAACGTATATTCTATGCAGCTTAATGAGTCTTTTGAACATGTCGTATTTTTCCACAAGTTTTGGGAAATGTGGAAAGAAAATGAAAATGCATTTTTTACCCATTTTTTTACCCATTTTTACGGCATTGATGGGTGCTGATGAGGAACCACTGATAGGGTGGCACTGATGAGCACTCACTGATGAGCGCTGATGAGCGTTGATGTGCACTATTGGCACTCTGATGGCACTCTGATGGCACCGATGGCACAGATAGCACTCTGATGGCACTGTAATGGCACTCCCAATGCATCCATCTCACACTGTTGCACTGTGTCCACCTCCTCCCCTCACACACTGTATTGGTGTGAAGAGAGGAGAGAGCTGAACCGGACATGACGCTGGTTTGTTGACAAAGTGATCACTTCGTCATTGCACTGAGCAATCATGTGGTAAAGGGCCGCTGTGATTAGCCCTTTACCCCGATTCTGGATGCATGCCCTTGGGGGTGCACGAGAAGCGGGTGCACAAGAGGACATCAATAGATGACCTCCCAGAACTAGCTGGCTGCCCTGTAGCCATCATTTGGTCGGCCAGTGGTTAACAAAATGCATACACTACAAATACCATAGTCCATAGTCCATATTGAATGTTAGCAACTGATAAATTCCAACGTACATGGGAAGTATGAAGAATAATTGTAGCCACCCTCCAACATGAAGTCAGATCATGGCAGCAAAAAAAAAAAAGGGTTTAGAGGTACCTTAGAGCAATAGAAGGCTTGTTTATGTTAAGTAGGCACACTTGAATGGATTTTCTTTAAAATTAATGTTTTTGTCATTTTAGGCTAGGTTCACACCTATGCGTTTTTAGTGCATTTTGGATTTTTCAGAAACACACTACAGTTGATTAACATGATTTCCTATGGGACATGTTGACATCTACGCGTTTTTCAACAGCTGCGTTTTTTGAAAGGGTCAGTGACTATTTCCTGCTGCCGATTGCGTTTGGCAAGTGTTGCGTTTTTGATTGCATTTTTTTTCTAAGACAAAAGGCTCCTCAACAAACTGTATATAACTGTGTATAGCCAGTTGTGAAGGACATGACTGCCACCGCGTCCTTTACAGCCAATGACTCATCACCTGTCAGCACGATTGTATTGAAATTTATATCTCTTTGTACCAAAGCTCATAATTTAACTGTAACCATCAATATAGTTGTCATCAATAAAGGAATTTTTTAATATACATTTATTATTATTCAATTCCTTTCTGCCTAGAAAACCCCACATTTGGGGGACACTTCCCATTTTGATATTATTCAGGGTGTGCAGCATCTCTCTTTCCTCCTGTATGTGTCTTTCCCCTTTTACATTTTGTTAAAGGGGGCTTCCAGATTCTGATAAGCCCCCAGCCAGGAGACCCCCCACAACCACCGGCCAGGGTTGTGGAAAAAGGTGCTTTGGGGTGGGCAGAGCCACCCAGTTATGGCATCGGGTGACCCCGCCCCTTATTTATTTAAGAACTGTCAGACAGCAGGAGCCTTCGTTGGGTGCGGACCTCTTATAATTTTCAGGTCAGGGGGATTCATTGTGATTGACACTGGATTTACTTGACACTGGATTTTTTTGTTTTTTTTTAATAGAGGAATTGTCAAAAACTGTCTGTTTTTTTAAATTACCCCTACTCATTCACATAAAGAAGCGGGATTTGGGGCCCCCTTGTTAACGGGGACTTCTAGATTCTGATAAGCCCCCAGACCACAGACCCCCACAACCACTGGCCAGGGTTGTGGGGAAAATGTGCTTTGGGGGGCAGAGCCCTCCTGCCCCAAACACCCACCATGTTGAGGGCATGTGGCTATGTATGGTTTGGGATGGGGGACGCTCGCTCGTCCCCCCCCTTTCCTGACTTGCCAGGCTACATGCTCGAATAAGGATCATGTATGGATTTTGGGGTGCAGTTTTTGCAGTTTTTATTTAAGTTTTTTAAAGCTGGAATTCACCTCTATAGGGTTACGGTGGGAAGGCCCCACCGATACCCAAAGACAAATTTTTACGCACCCGTTACTTCTATCCAAAGTCAAAGTGACACCAGCATGTATCCAAAAAAATCTCTAATCTTGTTCCCAGTGCACTATATTGTGGCCTCATCATTCACACTGACTCCCCAGCTGTTGCGGAGCAAAATAAAGGCAGCTTGCAGGGAAAATTTCATTTGCATTTTTCTTTGTTTCTCTTATAAAATTTAGCAAATTAGTAATTTTTCTTCATGTATTTTGGGCAAAGGTTATACTGCTACGTAAAAATAACCAAAATCAGTGTATAATATTTGGTCTTTGTGAAAGTTAGAGAGTCTACAAGCTAGGGTGCCAATCATTGAAAATTGATCACACCTGATTACACCTGATGTACTGACTGCCTAAATTCTTGAGATACTAACAAGCCAGGAAAGTACAAATACCTCGCCAAAATGACCACTGTTTGGAAAGTAGACATTTCAAGGTATTTAGTAAGAGGCATGGTGAGTTTTTTCAAGTTGTAATTTCTTCCCACAATTCTTAGCAAAGTGAAGATTTTTTTTGTTCACAGCATTTTCATATTAACAGGTTATTTCTCTCACACAGCAAATGCATACTTGCAACTACAACCCAAAATGCTACTCCTCCTGAGTGTGGCAATACCACATGTGTGAGACTTTTACACAGCCTGGCCACATAGAGAGTAGGGATGGGCTTTATGTTCGGGTCGAACATGAGTTTGACTCGAACATTGGCTGTTCGCCCGTTTGCTGAACAGCGAACTGTTTGGGTTGTTAGCGGCAAATTCGAAAGCCACGGAACATCCTTTAAAAGTCTATGGGAGAAATCAAAAGTGTTAATTTTAAAGGCTTATATGCATGGTATTGTCATAAAAAGTGTTTGGGGACCTGGGTCCTGCCCCAGGGGACATGTATCAATGCAAAAAAAAGGTCCATTATTTCGGGAGCAGTGATTTTAATAATGCATAAAGTGAAACACTAAAAGTGTAATATTCCTTTAAATTTCGTACCTAGGGGGTGTCTATAGTATGCCTGTAAAGGGGCACATGTTTCCCATGTTTAGAACAGTCTGACAGCAAAATGACATTTCTAAAGCAAAAAAAGTCATGTAAAACTACTATCGCTAGCGCCGGCTATAATGAATTGTCAGTCCAGCAATACACATAAAAGTTCATTGATAAAACGGCATGGAATTTCCCCACAGGGGAACCCCGAACCAAAATGAAAAAAAAATGCATGGGGGTCCCCCTAAATTCCATACCAGGCCCTTTAGGCCTGGTAAGAATATCAAGGGGAACCCTGCACCAAAATTAAAAAAAAATGGTGTGGGGCTCCCCCCAAAAATCCATACCAGACCCTTATCCGAGCACGCAAACTGGCAGGCCGCAGGAAAAGAGGAGGGGAGGAGAGAGTGCCCCCCCTGAACTGTACCAGGCCACATGCCCTCAACATTGGGAGGGTGCTTTGGGGTAGCCCCCCAAAGCACCTTGTACCCATGTTGATGGGGAGAAGGGCCACAGCCCCACAACCCTTGCCCGGTGGTTTTGGGGGTCTGCAGGCGGGGGGCTTATCGGAATCTGGAAGCCCCCTTTAACAATGGGACCCCCAGATCCTGCCCCCCCAGGTGAATTGGTAATGGGCTACAAATATACAACTACCATTTCACAAAAAAAGTGTCAAAAAGGTTAAAAAACACAAGAGATGGTTTTTGACAAGTCCTTTAATAATTTTTTCTTCTTTCATCTTCTTTCTTTGGCTACCCCAAAGCACCCTCCCAATGTTGAGGGCATGTGGCCTGGTACGGTTCAGGAGGGGGGCGCTCTCTCGTCCCCCCTATTTTCCTGTGGCCTGCCAGGTTGCGTGCTCGGATAAGGGTCTGTTATGGATTTTTGGGGGGACCCCACGCCATTTAAAAAAAAAAATTGGCGCGGGGTTCCCCTTAATATTCTTACCAGACCTGAAGGGCCTGGTATGAAATTAAGGGGGACCCCCACGCATTTTTTTAAATTTTGGTTCGGGGTTCCCCTGTGGGGAAATTTCATGCTGTTTTTATCAATGAAATTTTATGTGTATTGCCAGACTGACAATTCATTATAGCCGGCGCTAGCGATAGTAGTTTTACATGACTTTTTTTTCCTTTAGAAATGTCATTTTGCTGTGTGACTGTTCTAAACACGGGAAACATGCGCCCCTTTACAGGCATACTATAGACACCCCCCAGGTACGAAATTTAAAGGAATATTACACTTTTATTGTTTCACTTTAAGCATTATTAAAATCACTGCTCCCGAAAAAATGTCCATTTTTAAAACTTCTTTTTGCATTGATACATGTTCCCTGGGGCAGGACCCAGGTCCCCAAACACTTTTTATGACAATAACTTGCATATAAGCCTTTAAAATGAGTACTTTTGATTATGCATGTTCGTGTCCCATAGACTTTGACGGTGTTTGCGTGTTCGAACAAATTTTTTGCCTGTTCGCATGTTCTGGATGCGAACCGAACCGGGGGGTGTTCGGCTCATCCCTAATAGAGAGGCCCAACATGCAAGGAGCACTGCAGGTGTTCTAGGAGCATAAATTACACATCTAATTTCCTGACTACCTATAACACTTTTGAAGGCCCTGGAGCACCAGGACAATGGAAACGCCCACATAATGACCCCATTTTGGAAAGAAAATACCCCAACGTATACTCTATGAGACTTAATGAGTCTTTTGAACATGTTGTATTTTTCCACAAGTTTTGGAAAATGTGGAAAGAAAAGGAAAATGCATTTTTTACTAATTTTTTACACATTTTTACGGCACTGACAGGCACTGATAAGGAACCACTGATAGGGTGGCACTGATAGGCGCTGATGTGCACTTTTGGTCACTGATGAGCACTCATAGGGCACAGTAGTGGCATTGATGAAAATTTTGGTGGCACTGATAAGCACTCACTGATGGGCACTGATGGCCCTGGAGGGCACTGATGAGCACAGTAGTGGCACAGATGAGCACTGTAGTGGCACTGATGAGCACTGTAGTGGCACCGTAGGTCATTGATGAGCACTGTAGTGGCACCATAGGGCACTGGTGAGCACTGTAGTGGCACTGATGAGCACTGTAGTGGCTCCATAGGTCATTGATGAGCACTGTAATGGCACCATAGGGCACTGATGAGCACTGTAGTGGAACTGTAGGGCACTGATGTTTACTGAAGTGGCACTGTAGGGCACTGTATGGCACTGATGTTTACTGAAGTGGCACCATAGGTCATTGATGAGCACTGTAGTGGCATTGATGGGCACTGTAGTGGCACTGATGGCACTGTAGGGCACTTATGGCACAATAGGGGAACTGTAGTGGCACTGATATGGCACTGATGAGCACTGTGATGGCACTGTGATGGCACTCTGATGGCACCGATGACACAGATGGCACTCTGATGGCACTGTAATGGCACTCCCAATGCAGCTATCTCACGCTGTTGCACTGTGTCTCCCTCTTCTCATCACACACTGTATTGGTGTGAAGAGAGGAGAGGGCTAAACCGGACATGACGCCGGTTTGTTGACAAAGTGATCACTTTGTCATTGAACTGAGCGATCATGTGGTAAAGGGCCGCTGTGATTAGCCCTTTACCCCAATTCCGGATGCACGCCCCAGGGGGCGCACGAGAAGCGGGGGCTCGAGAGGACATCAATAGACACCTTCCCAGAACTAGCTAGCTGCCCTGTAGCCATCATTTGGTCGGCAAGTGGTTAACAAAGTGCATACACTACAAATCCCATAGTCCATGGTCCATATTGGGTATAAGCAACTGATATGATGGCTACATTCCTACGTACATGGGGAGTATGGAGGATGAATGCAGCCACCCTCTAACATGAAGTCAGATCATGGCAGCGAAAAAAAAAGGGTTTAGAGGTATCTAAGAGCAATAGAAGGCTTGTTTAAGTTAAGAATACATACTTGAATGGATTTTCTTTAAAATTAATGTTTTTGTCATTTTAGGCTAGGTTCACACCTATGTGTTTTTAATGCATTTTGGATTTTTCAGAAACACACTATAGTTGATTAACATGGTTTCCTATGGGACACATTGACATCTACGCGTTTTTTAGCCGCTGCGTTTTTTGAAAGGGTCAGTGACTATTTCCTGCTGCAGATTGTGTTGTGCAAGTGTTCCATTTTTGATGCATTTTTGCATGCATTTTGCATTCTTTTTTTCTAAGAGAAAAGGTCCCTTAACAAACTGTGTATAACTGTGTATAGCCTGTTGTGAATGACACGGCTGCCGCCGCATCCTTAACAACCAATGACTCATCACCTGTCAGCAGGATCCCTGCTAACAACTTAATGTAAACCAAAGAATGCTGGCTTTAAAAACTTAAAAAAAAATTGTGGGGGTCCCCCCAATCCATATCAGGCCCTTATCCGAGCATGCAGTCCAGCAGGCCAGGAACGGGAGGGTGAGTTTCCCTCTCCTGAAACATACCAGGCCACATGCCCTCAACATGGAAGGGTGCTTTGGGGCAGACTCTGCCCCCCCAAAGCAAAAGCACCTTGCCCCCATGTTGATGGGGACAAGGGCCTCCTTCTAACAGAAAAATAAAAAGAGGTCCGCACCCGATGCAGGCTCCTGCCGGCTGACAGTTCTTAAATAGCTGAGGGCAGGGTCACCTGTTTCCATAATTGGATGACCACGCCCCCTTGTGACATCCTCAACCCAGCGTGCCCCATTTCGATGACATCACAATGGGGTAGGGTCACTTGATTACGTCCTCAGGAGGCCCGTCCCTTGGTTATTTAAGAACTGTCAGACAGCAGAAGCCTTCATTGGGTCTGGACCTTTTTTTTTTTTGTCGGGTCGGTGGCGTTCATTACGATTGACAATTAATTTACTTTGGGGGACATTGCTTTTGTTTTTTGTTTTTTTTAACCACTTCCTGCCCGCCATATAGCAATATGACAGCTGCAATGTTGTTTCATTACCCTGTCTGGAAGTCTTATGATGTTGAGTAGGATAAGACGCTCGCACGCGCCCACGGGGGGTGCGCAACGATCAGTGGTGTGGTGTGTCAATCTGACACACCGCATCTCCGATGCCAGTAAAGAGCCTCTGACATAGGCTCTTTACCATGTGATCAGCTGTGTCCAATCACAGCTGATCACATGGTAACCAAGAAGTGCAGTTCATCAGCATTTCCTCTATTCACGCTGACAAGGCGTGGGTAGAGGAGAGCCGATCGGCTACTCTCCTGACAAGGGGGGTCTGCACTGATAAACAGCACACTGATTATCAGTGCAAGCCCACCAGAGATGCCCACCCCCCGTGCCCACCAGGGATGCCCACCCATGACCACCAGGGTTGCCCACCCATGGCAATCAGATATGCCAGTCAGTGCCCATTATAGATGCCAATTAGTGCCCATCAATAATGCCTGCCGGTTCCTCCTCATTAGTGCCACCTATCAGTGCCACCCATCAGTGCCCATCAGTGCCGCCTATAAGTGCCCATCAGTGCCACCTATTATCACCCATCAATGTGGCCTTTCAGTGCCCATCAGTGTCACTTATCAGTGCCCATCAGTGCCATCTATGAGTGCCCATCAGTGCTGCCTTATCAGTGCCCATCAGTGAGGGAGAAAACTTTTTTTTTTCAAAATGTTCTGTCTTTTTTTTTTTTTTGTTTAGCAAAAAATAAAAAACCCAGTGTTGATCAAATAACAACAAAAGAAAGCTCTATTTGTGGGAACAAACTGATAACAATTTTGTTTGGGTAGTGTTGCATGACCGCGCAATTGTCATTTAAAATGTGACAGCGCTGAAAGTTGAAAATAGGCCTGGTCAGGAAGGGGGGAAGTGCCCTGTATTGAAGTGGTTAATAAAGGAATTGTCAAAAACTGTCTCTGTGTTTCTTTTTATTTTTGACACTTTTTTATGTGAATAAGTAGGGGTACAATTTACCCCTACTCATTCACATAGGGGAGTGGGATTTGGGGCCTCTTGTTAAAGGGGGATTCCAGATTCTGATAAGCCCCCAGCCCAGAGACCCCCCACAACCACTGGCCAGGGTTGTGGGAAAAAGGTGCTTTGGGGGGCAGAGCTCCCCGGTTATGGCATTATGTGACCCTGCCCCTTATTTATTTAAGAACTGTCAGATGGCAGGAGCCTTCTTAGGGTGCGAACCTCTTTTTTTTTTTTTTTTTAGGTCAGCAGGGTTCATTGTGATTGACACTGGATTTACTTCAGGGGACATTGTTTTTTTTGTTTTTTTTAATAGAGCAATTGTCAAAAACTGTCTGTTTTTTTTTTAAATTACCCCTACTCATTCACATGGGAAAGCGGGATTTGGGCCCCCCTTGTTAAAGGGGACTTCCAGATTCTGATAAGCCCCCAGACCACAGACCCCCACAACCACTGGCCAGGGTTGTGGGGAAAAGGTGCTTGGGGGCAGAGCCCTCCTGCCCCACCTACCATGTTGAGGGCATGTGACCTGGTATAGTTTTGGATGGGGATGCTCGCTCACCCCTCCTTTCCTGGCCTGCCAGGCTACATGCTCAGATAAGGGTCTGGTATGGATTTTGGGGGACCCCCATGCAGTTTTTATTTAAGTTTTTTAAAGCTGGAATTCTTTGGTTTACATTCAGCTGCCGCCCTTTCCTTAACAACTGATAATTCACAGTTTGTTAAGAGGAAAAAAAAGCAAAATGCATGCAAAAAATGCATCAAAAATGCATAACTGTACATATACTGTGTATTTCTAAAATAAAAAAGATTTTCACTTATATTACCTTGTATAACGTGTGTTAGGACTTCTATTGGGTTTAAAATCCTATTTTAATGTGACATGCTAACTGCATTTAAAGGATAAAGGAAATTTTCCTAACACACCACTAGAAATGAAATCACATACAGTACCTGTTGTTGCTTAGATCCTATTAAGATTGGAAAAAAACTTTTAAAAAAATTCAATTCTTGACTATATACTGTATTTATTATAATTCTTATAATTATATATAAAACAGTATATATGTATTTTGAGTCTTTCTGTCTTAAATTCCTCTTCTGTTTCTGCTTTCTTTGCATGAATAGGTTTGCCGATAGGGTTGAATGAAAATGAAAATCTTGATTTTCCCCAAATTTTCAGCAAAATTGGGGAGGTTTGAAAATGTCAAAATTCTGATATTTACCAAAATGCATACACTACAAATCCCATAGGCCTTAGTCTTAGTCCATCTCCAGAGTGAGCAAGAGTGATGGTGGCTACATTCCTACATGGGACCATGTAGAATGCATGTAGACACCCTCTAATAGGAAATCAGATTACAGCAGCAACAATAAAAAAAAGAAATCTGGAGATATAGAGGTGGCGCAATATGGCGTTGTTAAGGAGCAGGCGGACCCCTCAGGCACTATATTAGAAGGAATTTTTTATTTTTATGCTTTCACTTTAAAAATCATAAAATCACTGCTCATTTAAAAATGAAGTTTTTTACAAACTTTTTTTTTTATTGATACATGTCCCCCGGGCAGGACCCGGACGCCTATAACCATTGTATGCCCAATTACTTGCATATAAGCCTTGAAAATGGGCACTTTTGATTTTTGACCTTCGGGTCCCATTGACCTTAATGGGGTTCGTTATTCCGGTTGGAACTTTCACTTTTTATTTTTTTGTGCTATAAAAAAACAAGACTGAAAATTTTGTAAATAAAATGCATTTTTCTTTGTTTCTCTTATAAAATTTAGCAAATTAGTAATTTTTCTTCATATATTTTGGGCAAAGGTTATACTGCTACGTATCTTAGGTAAAAATAACCAAAATCAGTGTATATGTGTATATCTGGTGTTGACTGCGCTACCATCTAAACCAATCTACATATACATCAGTGGTTTTCATTACCTATTAATATCACCACTCAGATTTATCATTCTATAAAACATATATAAATTAATATTATAAAGTCCAGCTTAAATACACTTGTGCTGATAAAAACGTGGGTCCCTAAGTGGGTTCTCCACTGCCGTTGTGTTGTTGTGGTGCTCTATTTTCTCCTTAGTTCTTAACTACTTAACAACTGGCCCACAGCCAAATGAAGGCTACAGGGTGGTTGCTTAACCCTGGGAGGGCGTCCAGGGACGTCTTCCCAGAATTCCGCTCTCGCGCGCCCCCCCTGGGGCACGCACTCGAGAGCATCCGTGACCGCCGGGTCCTCATGAATCTCGGTAAATGGCCACTTATCACGGCCGTTTACCATGTGATCAAATGTCAAATAACATAACGCCGGTTCCTCTCCTCCCCTCTCTGTACCTATTGGTACACTGTGAGAGGAGAGGGGGAGGGATCGGATGGTAGCAGCGATGTGGGCTGCATCTGTAGTGCCCACAGCGCTGCATAGTGACAGCTGCCATCCATCCCTGCAATGTTGTGCAATACTCTGCAATGCCCCACAATACTCTGCAATGCCCCACAATACTCTGCAATGCCCCATAATACTCTGCAATGCCCCACAATACTCTGCAATACCCCACAATACCCTGCAGTACCCCACAATACTCTGCAATGCCCCACAATACTCTGCAATACCCTACAATACTCTGCAATATCCCGCAATACTCTGCAATACCCCACAATACTCTGCAATACTCTGCCATACCCTGCAATACCCCAAAATACCCTGCAATACTCTGCAATACCCCGCAATACTCTGCCATACCCCGCAATACCCAGCCATACTCTGCAATACTCGGTGATACTCAGCCATACTCTGCAATACCCAGCCATACTCTGCAATATTCGGTGATACCCAGCCATACTCTGCCATACCCAGTCATACTCAGTGATACCCTGCAATACCCTGCCATACTCAGCCATACTCAGCCATACCCAGCCAAGCTCAGCCATACTCGGCCATGCTCAGCCATACTCGGCCATGCTCAGCCATACCCAGCCATGCTCAGCCATACTCGGCCATGCTCAGCCATACCCAGCCATGCTCAGCCATACTCGGCCATGCTCAGCCATACCCAGCCATACCCAGCCATGCTCAGCCATACTCGACCATGCTCAGCCATACCCAGCCATGCTCGGCCATACTCGGCCTCTGTATGTGGCCAGGCTGTGGAAGTCTCACACATGTGGTATCGCCGTACTAAGGAGGAGTAGGAGAATCTATTTTGGGGTGTCATTTTTGGTATGTACATGCTATGTGTTAGAAATATTGTATAAATGGACAACTTTGTGTTAAAAAAAAAAAGCATTTTAACCACTTCCCACCTGCCGTCATACGACGTCCTTGACTTTGTGCGGGGATATCTGAATGATGGATGCAGCCAGGCATGTACTGGCCATCGGGACTACCGGGAGTTTCCCGGTGGGCTGATGGCTCAGTGGGCCGGTCAGGCGCAGTCCTGGAGCAGCTCCTCACTGACAGTGAGTGATCGTGATTTCACTCCTGTCACCAAGGAGCCAGCTGCCGACACTTGCTGGAGAGAGGATTAGGCTTTCTGCTCTCTCCAGCTTGCAGGGGGAGATAGACAGCCGGCAGACTTTCCTTCCTCTCTCCTCTTGTCATGTCACTTATCACATGACTGGAGAGAGGAATGAGAAGCTTCCTTCAGAACTGTGAGTACACGTGAGAGAGGGAGGAGAGGGGGGACACTGTGATGTAAGGGGTTGCTGATGGGGACACTCTGATGTATGGAGGTGCTGATGAGGACACTCTGATATAAGGGGTGTGCTGATGGGGACACTCTGATGTAAGAGGGGTGCTGATGGGGACAGTCTGATTTAAGGGGTGTGCTGATGGGGGCACTCTGTTGTAAGGGGTGTGCTGATGGGGACACTCTGATGTAAGGGGGTTGCTGATGGGGACACTCTGTTGTAAGAGGTGTGCTGATAGGGACACTCTGATGTGAAGGGGGGTGCTGTTGGGGACACTCTGATGTGGGGGGGGTGCTGATGGGGACACTCTGAAGTAAGGGGGGTGCTGATGGGAACACTCTGATGTAAGGGGTGTGCTGATGGGGACACTCTGATGTAAGGGATTTGCTGATGGGGACACTCTGTTGTAAGAGGTGTACTGATAGGGACACTCTGATGTGAAGGGGGGTGCTGTTGGGGACACTCTGATGTGGGGGGGGGGTGCTGATGGGGACACTCTGAAGTAAGGGGGGTGCTGATGGGGACACTAAAAATTAAAGTGGGCCGGCCTGGATGAAGTCCAGGGCCAAATATTTGTCCCAGTCCAGTCCTGGATGCAGCTACAGGCATCATTCCGATAACAGCTTTTTCATCCGGCGATTCCCTACACCATAAGAACGATCATAGCTGCTGTTATATTGCTTGATCGTTCTTACGGGAGGCGAGAGGGGACACCCCCCCTCCCACCGCCCTCCGGTACTTTTACCGACTCACCGCTACGATTAAAGCCAGGATAGTTTTATTTTTTTATTTCAGGCACAGCCTAGAGGTGAGATGTGGGGTCTTATTGACCCCATATCTCACTGTAAAGAGGACCTGTCATGCCTTATTCCTATTACAAGGGATGTTTACATTCCTTGTAATTGGAATAAAAGTGATCAAAAAATGTTTTTTTTGGAAAAAAGTGTCAAACTAAATAAAGTAAAATGAACAATAAAAAAAAAAAAAAAAAAATTTAAAGCGCCCCTGTCCGTGTGCTCGCATGCAGAGGCGAACGCATACCTATGTCCAGCCCACATATGAAAACAGTGTTCAAACCACACATGTGAGGTATCGCTGCGATTGGTAGAGCGAGAGCAATAATTTTGGCCCTAGACCTCCTCTGTAACTCAAAATATGTAACCAGTAAAAAATTTTAAAGCGTCGCCTATGGGGATTTTTAAGTAGCGTGTGCAATTTTGAAAGGTGACATGTTAGGTATCTATTTACTCAGCGTAACTTCATCTTTTATATTATGCAAAAACATTGGGCTAACCTTACTGTTTTGGTTTTTTTTTAAGCACAAAAATTTTATTACAGAAACAAAGAAAATTGCATTTTTTTACAGATTTTTCGGTCTTTTTTCTTTTATAGCGCAAAAAATAAAGAACCCAGCGGTGATTAAATACCACCAAAAGAAAGCTCTATTTGTGTGAAAAAAGGACAAAAATTTCATATAGATACAGTGTTGCATGACTGATTAATTGTCATTCAAAATGTGAGAGCACCAAAAGCTGAAAATTGGTCTGGTTATTAACCACTTCAGCCCCGGAAGGTTTTACCCCCTTCCTGACCAGAGCACTTTTTACAATTCGGCACTGCGTCGCTTTAACTGCTAATTGCGCGGTCATGCAATGCTGTACCCAAACGAAATTTGCGTCCTTTTCTTCCCACAAATAGAGCTTTCTTTTGATGGTATTTGATCACCTCTGCCATTTTTATTTTTTGCGCTATACACGGAAAAAGACCGAAAATTTTGAAAAAAAATGATATTTTCTACTTTTTGTTCTAAAAAAAATCCAATAAACTCAATTTTAGTCATACATTTAGGCCAAAATGTATTCGGCCACATGTCTTTGGTAAAAAAAATGTCAATAAGTGTATATTTATTGGTTTGCGCAAAAGTTATAGCGTCTACAAACTAGGGTACATTTTCTGGAATTTACACAGCCTTTAATTTATGACTGCCTATGTCGTTTCTTGAGGTGCTAAAATGGCAGGGCAGTACAAAACCCCCACAAATGACCCCATTTTGGAAAGTAGACACCCCAAGGAATTTGCTGAGAGGCATGTTGAGCCCATTGAATATTTATTTTTTTTGTCCCAAGTGATTGAATAATGACAAAAAAAAAAAAAAAAAAAAAAAATTACAAAAAGTTGTCACTAAATGATATATTGCTCACACAGGCCATGGGCATATGTGGAATTGCACCCCAAAATACATTTAGCTGCTTCTCCTGAGTACGGGGATACCACATGTGTGGGACTTTTTGGGAGCCTAGCCGCGTACGGGGCCCCGAAAACCAAGCAACGCCTTCAGGATTTCTAAGGGCGTACATTTTTGATTTTACTCCTCACTACCTATCACAGTTTTGAAGGCCATAAAATGCCCAGATGACATAAAACCCCCCCAAATGACCCCATTTTGGAAAGTAGACACCCCAAGCTATTTGCTTTGAGGCATGTTGAGTCCATGGAATGTTTTATATTTTGACACAAGTTGCGGGAAAGTGACAAATTTTTTTTTTTTTTTTTTTTTTTTGCACAAAGTTGACACTAAATGATATATTGCTCACACAGGCCATGGGCATATGTGGAATTGCACCCCAAAATACATTTAGCTGCTTCTCCTGAGTACGGGGATACCACATGTGTGGGACTTTTTGGGAGCCTATCCGCGTACGAGACCCCGAAAACCAAGCACCGCCTTCAGGATTTCTAAGGGCGTACATTTTTGATTTTACTCCTCACTGCCTATCACAGTTTCGGAGGCCATGGAATGCCCAGGTGGCACAAACCCCCCCCAAATGACCCCATTTTGGAAAGTAGACACCCCAAGCTATTTGCTGAAAGGCATGGTGAGTATTTTGCAGCTCTCATTTGTTTTTGAAAATAAAGAAAGACGAGAAAAAAAATTTTTTTTTTTCTTTTTTCAATTTTCAAAACTTTGTGACAAAAAGTGAGGTCTGCAAAATACTCACTATACCTCTCATCAAATAGCTTGGGGTGTCTACTTTCCAAAATGGGGTCATTTGGGGGGGTTTTGTGCCACCTGGGCATTCCATGGCCTCCGAAACTGTGATAGGCAGTGAAGAGTGAAATCAAAAATTTACGGCCTTAGAAAGCCTGAAGGCGGTGCTTGGTTTTCGGGGTCCCGTACGCGGCTAGGCTCCCAAAAAGTCCCACACATGTGGTATCCCCGTACTCAGGAGAAGCAACAGAATGTATTTTGGGGTGTAATTTCACATATTCCCATGGCATGTTTGAGCAATATATCATTTAGTGACAACTTTGCGCAAAAAAAAATAAAAAAAATAAAAAATTGTCTCTTTCCCGCAACTTGTGTCACAATATAAATTATTCCATGGACTCGACATGCCTCTCAGCAAATAGCTTGGGGTGTCTACTTTCCAAAATGGGGTCATTTGGGGGGGTTTTGAACTGTCCTGGCATTTTATGCACAACATCTAGAAGCTTATGTCACACATCACCCACTCTTCTAAGCACTTGAAGACATAGCCCTTTCTGACACTTATTGTTTACATAAAAAAATAATTTTTTTTTGCAAGAAAATTACTTTGAACCCCCAAACATTATATATTTTTTTTAAAGCAAATGCCCTACAGATTAAAATGGTGGGTGTTTCATTTTTTTTTTTCACACAGTATTTGCGCAGCGATTTTTCAAACGCATTTTTTGGGGAAAAAACACACTTTTTTACATTTTAATGCACTAAAACACACTATATTGCCCAAATGTTTGATGAAATAAAAAAGATGATCTTAGGCCGAGTACATGGATACCAAACATGACATGCTTTAAAATTGCGCACAAACGTGCAGTGGCGACAAACTAAATACATTTTTAAAAGCCTTTAAAAGCCTTTACAGGTTACCACTTTAGATTTACAGAGGAGGTCTACTGCTAAACTTACTGCCCTCGATCTGACCTTCGCGGCGATACCTCACATGCATGGTGCAATTGCTGTTTACATTTGACGCCAGACCAACGCTTGCGTTCACCTTAGCGCGAGAGCAGGGGGGACAGGGGTGCTTTTTTTTTTTTTTTTTTTTTTTCTCTTTATTATTATTGTTTTTTTATCTTATTTTTAAACTGTTCCTTTCATTTTTTTTTTTTTTAAATCATTTTTATTGTTATCTCAGGGAATGTAAATATCCCCTATGATAGCAATAGGTAGTGACAGGTACTCTTTTTTGCAAAAATTGGGGTCTATTAGACCCTAGATTTCTCCTCTGCCCTCAAAGCATCTGATCACACCAAGATCGGTGTGATAAAATGCTTTCCCAATTTCCCAATGGCGCTGTTTACATCCGGCGAAATCTACGTCATAAAATGCTCGTAGCTTCCGGTTTCTTAGGTCATAGAGATGTTTGGAGCCACTCTGGTCTCTGATCAGCTCTATGGTCAGCTGGCTGAATCACCGGCTGCATTTTCAGGTTCCCTGTTGAGACAGGAGAGCCAGAGAAAAACACGGAAGATGTTGGGGGGGGGGGGCATTCCCTCCCACTGCTTGTAAAAGCAGTCTAGAGGCTAATTAGCCACTAGGATTGCTTTTACATGAAAGCCGACCGCTGGCTGAAAAGAATGATACCAAGATGATACCTAAACCTGCAGGCATCATTCTGGTATAACCACTCAAAGTCGTGAATGGCATACCTGAAGACAAAAAAATGGTTAACAATAAAGCACAGTAAACGGTAAAGTATAAATAATTACATACCTGAAAAGCAAACGTGATAAAACATAACAACAATAAAACATTGCAGAATAGAATACAGTAAAAAAGAGCAGAACAATAGAGAGAGAATAGAGAGAGAGAGAACAATAAAACGACAACTATTTTTATTTTATATTTTTGTTTGTGTTTTTTTTTTTTTTTTTACACTTTTTTTTGTAACTAACTTTTATAACTGTAACCGGTTCCAGGTTCGGGTCTCTCAAAATGCGATGGCATCTCGGGAGACCCTGAGAAAGTGTGCCTAGTCTGTGCAATGCTGTACGCTACGCTAATACTCAACTAGTGCATGGTAGTGTTCAAAACATTCACCAATGCAAAGACCAGGATTGTCAGGACAGGAGGGACAATAATAGCGGGTGTCACGCCTATATCCGCGCTTTCTGCAGACACGACATCTTTTTTGGGGGGGTTCGTTGGGTAGGGGTACTCGGGAGGACATAAAAATGCCTCTCATGCAGCCGACTGCATTTGGTTGGGGATGTGAATGGGGGAAGTACGGGTGCTGCAGAAGCGGTGGGTTCCCAATTAGGATTGGCGAATGCAGCAGGAAGGGCATTATGGGCACGACGGGGCTGTGTTTGTCTTTTTGGTGGCAGCGGGACACTACTTGTGCTTGCCACCTCACCAGCTTGAACTGCACTTATGGGACTCGCCACGTCACCAAGTGTTACTGCAGTGCTGGTTTGGCTACGTCCGGGGTGTACTAGGCCACTGGCGCTTGCCAGTTCACCAAAACGCTACAAAAAAAACTGTTAGCGATCGCAGGGATCAGGCCTGACTCTGCGAACGCTGCAGTTATGCGTTTAGTGTTTTGTAAGTGACAGTGATCGATCGATACTGCACTTGGGTGGGCTGGGCCGGGCCGGGCGGAGGGGCAAAACGCAGGTGCTAGCAGGTATCTGGGCTGATCCCGCTAACACTGCGTTTTTGGGAACCCTAAACTGCTGGTGACGCTAGTATAGATCTGATCGGATCAGATATTGATGCGATCAGATACTATACCACTAAGGGAGGTGTACGGTGCGTGCGTGGGTGTTAGCGGTACTGGCGCTAATCTGACGCTGCCTGGGGCTGGTGCTTGCCAGTTCACCAAAACGCTACCAAAAAAACTGTTAGCGATCGCAGGGATCAGGCCTGACTCTGCGAACGCTGCAGTTATGCGTTTAGTGTTTTGTAAGTGACAGTGATCGATCGATACTGCACTTGGGTGGGCTGGGCTGGGCGGAGGGGCAAAACGCAGGTGCTAGCAGGTATCTGGGCTGATCCCGCTAACACTGCGTTTTTGGGAACCCTAAACTGCTGGGGACGCTAGTATAGATCTGATCGGATCAGATATTGATGCGTTCAGATACTATACCACTAAGGGAGGTGTACGGTGCGTGCGTGGGTGTTAGCGGTACTGGCGCTAACCTGACGCTGCCTGGGGCTGGTGCTTGCCAGTTCACCAAAACGCTACCAAAAAAACTGTTAGCGATCGCAGGGATCAGGCCTGACTCTGCGAACGCTGCAGTTATGCGTTTAGTGTTTTGTAAGTGACAGTGATCGATCGATACTGCACTTGGGTGGGCTGGGCTGGGCTGGGCGGAGGGGCAAAACGCAGGTGCTAGCGGGTATCTGGGCTGATCCCGCTAACACTGCGTTTTCGGGAACCCTAAACTGCTGGGGACGCTAGTATAGATTTGATCGGATCAGATATTGATCCGATCAGATACTATACCACTAAGGGAGGTGTATGCTGCGTGCGTGGGTGTTAGCGGTACTGGCGCTAATCTGACGCTGCCTGGGGCGACGCATATCACCGCCGGGCGATCGGGGGGCTAAACCTTTATTCGGTAATAAACGGTGGGTGCCCTGACACTATAAAAAATAAACGAACTAACCAGCGTCACCCGTAACGGTTATACGGTGATCAGTGGTGAAAGGGTTAACTAGGGGGCAATCAAGGGGTTAAAACATTTATTAGATAGTATATGGGGGTCCCTGTCGCTATAAAACACTGACGGCGAACCTAAATATTTACGTCCCTAACTACCGTCACCAGCGACACTAATACAGCGATCAGAAAAATGATCGCTTAGCGACACTGGTGAGGGGGGGTGATCAAGGGGTTAAAACTTTATTAGGGGGGGTTAGGGGGGTATCCTAGACCTAAAGGGGGGTAATATACACTGTCCTAACACTAACTGTCACAAACTGACACAGCAGTAATCAGAAAAAAAAAAAAAAAAAAAAATACTGCTAATGTCAGTTTGTGACAGGGGGGGGGGGGTGATTGGGGGGGGATCGGGGGGCGATCGGGGGGGGATCGGGGGTGTAAAGTATGCCTGGCATGTTCTACTGTGTGTGTGAGTGTTGTGTGCACTTACATGTCATCTCCCCTCGGCGCTGGAACGGAAACTGCCAGACCGGGGAGAGATGACATCACATCCTCTGCCTGTGTGAAACGACACACAGGCAGAGGAGGATTTCCATTGGCTGGGAGCGATCGCGAGGGGGGGGGCCACGATCGGATGGTCTCCCCCTCGCCTCCCGACGCTCCCAGTCAGATGCCGACCGCCGATGGCACCGGGGGGGGGTCCGATCGGACCCCCCGCCCGCGGGAGGCAGATCACGTACGGGTACGTGATTTTGCCTGCCCGTGCCGCTCTGCCGCAGTATATCTGCGTTAGGCGGTCGGCAAGTGGTTAAGGGGGTTTAAGTGCCCAGTGGTCAAGTGGTTAAAGTGATTTTCAGTGCCAACACCACCACCGCATATAAATTTATATGCGGTGGTGGTGTTGGCACTGAAAATCACTTTAAGCACTAAGGAGAAAATAGAGCACCACAACAACACAACGGCAGTGGAGAACCCACTTAGGGACCCACGTTTTTATCAGCACAAGTGTATTTAAGCTGGACTTTATAATATTAATTTATATATGTTTTATAGAATGACAAATTTGAGTGGTGATATTAATAGTTAATGAAAACCACTGATGTATATGTAGATTGGTTTAGATGGTAGCGCAGTCAACACCAGATATACACATATTTACACATTTTTTCACAAGTTGAAGGAATAGTTTTTTGACTGCAGCAACCAGGGGTCTCTTTGAAATTTGCACAATTTATGTTAATTTTTTGATTATTGAATTTCACATTGAAGCACATACAAATTGTGCGCCGGTGACACACTCATTACAAAATTAGTGTATAATATGAAGGTTATAGAGTCTACAAGCTATGGTGCCAATCATTGAAAATTGATCACACCTGATTACACCTGATGTACTGACTGCCTAAATTCTTGAGACACTAACAAGCCAGAAAAGTACAAATACCCCCCAAATGACCGCTTTTTGGAAAGTAGACATTCCAAGGTATTTAGTAAGAGCCATGGTGAGTTTTTTCAAGTTGTAATTTCTTCCCACAATTCTTAGCAAAGTGAAGATTTTTTTTGTTCACAGCATTTTCATATTAACAGGTTATTTCTCTCACACAGCATATGCATACTTGTAACTACACCCCAAAATACATTTTGCTACTCCTCCTGAGTGTGGCAATACCACATGTGTGAGACTTTTACACAGCCTGGCCACATAGAGAGGCCCAACATGCAAGGGGCACTGCAGGTGTTCTAGGAGCATAAATTACACATCTAATTTCCTGACTACCTATAACACTTTTGAAGGCCCTGGAGCACCAGGACAATGGAAACACCCACATAATGATCCCATTTTGGAAAGAAAACACCCCAACGTATATTCTATGAGGCTTAATGAGTTTTCTTCCACAAGTTTTGGAAAATGTGGAAAGAAAATGAAAATGCACTTTTTACTAATTTTTTACACATTTTTACGGCGCTAACAGGCACTGATGAGGAACCACTGATAGGGTGGCACTGATGAGCACTCACTGATGAGCGCTGATGTGCACTATTGGGCACTCATGAGCACTCATAGGGCAAAGTAGTGGCATTGATGAACATTTTGGTGGCACTGATGGGCACTCACTGATGGGCACTGATGGCCCTGGAGGGCACTGATGAGCACAGTAGGGGCACTGATGAGCACTGTAGTGGCACTGATGAGCACTGTAGTTGTACCATCGGTCATTGATGAGCACTGTAGTGGCAACATAGGGCACTGGTGAGCAATGTAGTGACACTGATGAGCACTGTAGTGGCTCCATAGGTCATTGATGAGCACAGTAGTGGCACCATAGGGCACTAATGAGCACTGTAGTGGCACTGTAGAGAACTGATGAGCACTGTAGTGGCACTGTAGGGCACTGTAGGGCACTAATGAACACTGTAGTGGCACTGTAGGGCACTGATGTTTGCTGAAGTGACACCAGAGGTCATTGATGAGCACTGTAGTGGAATTGATGGGCACTGTAGTGGCACTAATGGCACTGTAGGACACTAATGGCACTATAGAGGCACTGATGTGGCACTGATGGGACTGTAGTGCCACTGATGGCACTGATGGGAACTGTAGTGGCACTGATGAGCACTGTGATGGCACTCTGATGGCAACGATGGCACAGATGGCACTCTGTTGGCACTGTAATGGCACTCCCAATACAGCCATCTCACGCTGTTGCACTGTGTCTCCCTCCTCTCCTCACACACTGTATTGGTGTGAAAAGAGGAGAGAGCTGAACCGGACATGACGCCGGTTTGTTGACAAAGTGATCACTTTGTCATTGGACTGAGCGATCATGTGGTAAAGGGCCGCTGTGATTAGCTCTTTACCCAGATTCCGGATGCACGCCCCAGGGGCCGCACGAGAAGCGAGGGCACGAGAGGACATAGATAGACACCCTCCCAGAACTAGCTGGCTGCCCTGTAGCCATCATTTGGTCGGCAAGTGGTTAACAAAGTGCATACACTACAAATCCCATAGTCCATAGTCCATATTGGGTATAAGCAACTGATATGATGGCTACATTCCTACGTACATGGGGAGTATGGAGGATGAATGCAGCCACCCTCTAACATGAAGTCAGATCATGGCAGCAAAAAAAAAGCATTTAGAGGTTCCTAAGAGCAATAGAAGGCTTGTTTAAGTTAGGAATACATACTTGAATGGATTTTCTTTAAAATGTATGTTTTTGTCATTTTAGGCTAGGTTCACACCTATACGTTTTTAGTGCATTTTGGATTTTTCAGAAATTCACTACTGTTGATTAACATGGTTTCCTATGGGACACATTGACATCTATGCGTTTTTCAGCCTCTGCGTTTTTTGAAAGGGTCAGTGACTATTTCCCGCTGCAGATTGCGTTTTGCAAGTGTTGCGTTTTTGATGCATTTTTGCATGCATTTTGCTTTCTTTTTTTCTAACAGAAAAGGTCCCTTAACAAACTGTGTATAGCCGGTTGTGAATGGCACGGCTGCTGCCGCATCCTTAACAACCAATGACTCATCACCTGTCAGCAGGATTCCCTGCTAACAACTTAATGTAAACCAAAGAATTCTGGCTTTAAAAAACTATAAAAAAAATTTGTGGGGGTCTCCCCAATCCATACCGGTTCCTTATTCGAGCATGCAGTCCAGCAGGCCAGGAAAGGGAGGGTGAGTTTCCCCCTCCTGAAACATACCAGGCCACATGCCCTCAACATGGAAGTGTGCTTTGGGGCAGGCCCTGCCCCCCAAAGCAAAAGCACCCTGTACCCATGTTGATGGGGACAAGGGCCTCCTTCTAACCGAAAAATAAAAAGAGGTCCGCACCTGATGAAGGCTCCTGCTGACTGACAGTTCTTAAATAACTGAGGGCGGGGTCATCCATTTCCATAATTGGGTGACCACGCCCCCTTGTAGGGTCACGTGGTTACGTCATCAGGAGGCCCCGTCCCTTGGTTATTTTAGAACTGTCAGACAGCAGAAGCCTTCATGGGGTCTGGACCTCTTTTTTTTTGTCGGGTCGGTGGCGTTCATTACGATTGACAATGGATTTACTTTGGGGGACATTGCTTTTATTTTTTTTAGCCACTTCCTACCCGCTATATAGCAATATGACAGCTGCAAAGTGGTTTCATTACCCTGCCTGGAAGTCTTATGATGTTAAGTAGGATAAGTCGCTCGCACGCGCCCGCAGGGCTGCGCAGCGCGGCGATCAGTGGTGTAGTGTGTCAGTCTGACACACCGCTTCTCCGATCCCAGTAAAGAGCCTCTGACATAGGCTCTTTACCATGTGATCAGCTACCATGTGATCAGCTCTTTTTTTATTTGTTTAGCAAAAAATAAAAAACCCAGTGGTGTTCAAATACCAACAAAAGAAAGCTCTATTTGTGGGAACAAAATTATAACAATTTTGTTTGGGTAGTGTTGCATGACCGCGCAATTGTCATTTAAAATGTGACAGCGCTGAAAGCTGAAAATAGACCTGGTCAGGAAGGGGGGAAGTGCCCTGTATTGAAGTGGTTAATAAAGGAATTGTCAAAGACTGTCTCTGTGTTTCTATTTATTTATGACACTTTTTTTGTGAATAAGTAGGGGAGTGGGATTTGGGGCCCCCTTGTTAAAGGGGACTTCCAGATTCTGATAAGCTCCCAGACCACAGACCCCCACAACCACCGGCCAGGGTTGTGGGAAAAAAGTGCTTTGGGGGGGCAAAGCCCCCTGGTTATGGCATTGGGTGACCCCGCCCCTTATTTATTTAGGAACTGTCAGACGGCAGGAGCCTTCATCGGGTGCGGACCCCTTTTTTTTCAGGTCAGCGGGGTTCAATGTGATTGACCCTGGATTTACTTCAGGGGACATTGTTTTTTTGTTTTTTTAATAGAGGATTTGTCAAAAACTGTCTCTGTTTTTTTTTTTTAATTACCCCTTCTCATTCACATGGGAAAGCTGGATTTGGGGCCCCCTTGTTAAAGGGGACTTCCAGATTCTGATAAGCTCCCACACCACAGACCCCCACAACCACTGGCCAGGGTTGTGGGGAAAATGTGCTTTGGGGGGGGGCAGAACCCTCCTGCCCCAAAGCAACTACCATGTTGAGGACATGTGACCTGGTATAGTTTTGGATGGGGACGCTCGCTCACCCCTCCCTTTTCTGGCCTGCCGGGCTACATGCTCGGATAAGGGTCTGGTATGGATTTTGGTTGACCCCCATGCAGTTTTTATTTACGTTTTTTAAAGCTGGAAATCTTTGGTTTACATTCAGCTGCTGCTCACACCTTAACAACCGATAATTTACAGTTTGTAAAGGGAAAAAAAAGCAAAATGCAAGCAAAAAACGCATCAAAAACACATAACTGTACATATACTGTGTATTTCTAAAATAAAAAAGATCTTTCACTTATATTACCTTGTATAACGTGTGTGAGGACTTCTATTGGGTTTAAAATCCTATTTTAATGTGACATGGTAACTGCATTTAAAGGATTCAGGATATTTTCCTAACACACCACTAGAAATTAAATCACATACCTGTTGTTTCTTCAGGGATATCTGTAACTGAAACAGGAGATCTTATTAGGATTGAAAAAAAAAAATTTTTTTAAAATTCAATACACGACTATATACTGTATTTATTTAAATTCTTATGCCCCGTACACATGGTCGGATCTTCCGACCGTGTGTGGGCTCCATCGGACATTTTTCATCGGATTTTCCGACACACAAAGTTTGAGAGCAGGATATAAAATTTTCCGACAACAAAATCCGTTGTCGGAAATTCCGATCGTGTGAACGCATGCTCAGAATAAATAAAGAGATGAAAGCTATTGGCCACTGCCCCGTTTATAGTCCCGACGTACGTGTTTTACGTCACTGCGTTTAGAATGATCGGATTTTCCGACAACTTTGTGTGACCGTGTGTATGCAAGACAAGTTTGAGCCAACATCCGTCGGAAAAAATCCTAGGATTTTGTTGTCGGAATGACCGAATAAAGTCCGACCGTGTGTACGGGGCATTATAATTATATATAAAATGCTATATATTTATTTTGATTCTGTCTGCCTTAAATTCCTCTTCTGTTTCTGCTTTCTTTGCATGGATGGGTTTGCAGATAAGGTTGAATGAAAATGAAAGTGGATTTTCCCAAAACTTTCAGCAAAGTTGGGGAGTTTTAAAAATGTCAAAATTCAGATATTTGCCAAAATGCATACACTACAAATCCCATAGTCCTTAGTCCATCTCCAGAGTGAGCAAGAGTGTTGGGGGCTACATTGTTACATTCAATGGGACCATGGAGAATGCATGTAGACACCCTCTGATAGGAAATCAGATCACAGCAGCAACAGTAAAAAAAGAAATCTGGAGATATAGAGGAGGCTTAGAGCAATATGGCGTTGTTAAGGAACAGGCGGCTGCCATGTCCTTAACATCCAATGACTCATCACCTGTCAGCAGCATTCCCTGCTGACAGCTGAATGTATACCAAAGAATGCCAGCTTTAAAAAAAAGTACATTTTTTGTTAGCGGGGGTCCCCCATACAGGCTCATATCCGAGCATGCAGCCCGGCAGGCCATGAAAAGGGGGGGCGAGCGAGTGCCCCCCTCTTGAAACATACCAGGCCATATGCCCTCATTATGGGAGGAGTGCTTTGGGGCAAGGGCCTCTTCCTCACAACCCTGACCGGTGGTTGTGAGGGTCTGGAGGTGGGGGGCTTATAAGAATCTGGAAGCACCCTTTAATAAGGGGGGGCCCAGATCCTGCCCCCCCATGTGAATGAGTAGGGGTACATTGTACCTCTACTCATTCATTCAAAAAAGTGTCAAATATAAGTAAAAATACAGGGACAGTTTTTGACTAATCCTTTATTAAAAAAACAAAAACAATGTTCCCTGATGTAAATCCAGCATCAATCACTATGAACACTGCCGACCCCAAAAACAAAAAGAGGTCCGCACCTGATGAAGGCTCCTGCCGTCTGACAGTTCTTAAAAAAATAAGGGGCAGGGCCACCCGATGACATAACCGGGTGACCCCGTCCCTTTGTGACATCAACCCAGCATGCTCTGGGTCAATGACATCACAATGGGGTGGGGTCACTTGGTTACATCATCAGATGGCCCCGCCCCTGAGTTATTTAAGAACTGTCAGACAGCGGAGCTGTCAGACAGGAGAAGCCTTCATCAGGTCCGGACCTCTTTTTTCTTTTTTTTTTCGGGTCAGCAGCGTTCATTATAATTGATGCTGGATTTACTTTGGGGGACATTGTTTTTGTTTTGTTTTTAAATAAAGGAATTGTCTAAAACTGTCTCTGTGTTTTTATTTATTGCTGAAACATTTTTGGGGTGAATGAGTAGGGGTACAATATACCCCTACTCATTTACATGGGGGAGTAGGATCTGGGGGCCCCCTTGTTAAAGGGGGCTTCCAGATTCTGATAACCCCCCAGCCTTCAGACCCCCGCAACCACCGGCCAGGATTGTGGGAAAGAGGCCCTTGTCCCCATCAACATGGAGACAAGGTGCTTTGAGGGTGCAGAGCCCCCTTGCCCCAAAGCACCCCAGTGTTGAGGGCATGTGGCCTGGTATGGTTTAGGAGGGGGGGGTGTTGCTCATCCCCCCTTTCCTGGCCTGCCAGGCTGCATGCTCAGATAAGGGACTGGTATGGATTTTGGGGGGCCCAACACCATTTTTTAAAACATTTTGGTGTGGGATTCCCCTTAAAATCCACACCAGATCTGAAGAGCCTGGTATAGATTTTTTTTTTAAGTTGTTTAAGGCTGACATTCTTTGGTTTACATTCAGCTGTCAGTGGGGAATCCTGCTGACAGCTGGTGAGTTGCCTGTTGTTAAGGCTGCCCACTCCTTAACAACCGGCTATTCGCAGTTTGTTAAGGAGAAGAAAAAATGCAAAATGCATGCAAAAAATGCATCAAAAACAATGTTCAAAAATGCAAAACACACCACAAAACACGCTGGAAAACCACATCAACCTCAACCACATAGAAGTGAACCTAGCCTCAAGGTGATGTTGTTTTTTTGTTTCTTGTTTTTAAAGGTGCATTGGGCTTTAAATGGCTCCTGATAGTTACTGAAGCTCCTTTCACCTATTATGGCACAAAATAAACATTTCATTGGTGTATTTAGTTAACTTTTTTACAGAAAGAAAAAACAAGCAGTAAAAAAAAAGTAAAATAAAAATAAATAAATTAATAAAATGAAAATAACAATCAAATAAACTTAAAGGGAAAAAAAATACGAACATGAAGAAGACTAAATTAAATAAACAAAACTATCCTACATCTCAAAAAGATCCACACCCTCTAAATAAAGAAAAAAGTAGATTTTTCTCCCCAGATTAATTTTGCCTAGGCAACTCAAAGAGGGAAAATTAGTTTTCCCTGAACCCTCGCTAATATGCTCAGGAAAGCTTTTTTTTTTTAATCTTTTTTTGTTTATAGCGCAAAAAATAAAAACCACAGAGGTGATCAAATACCATCAAAAGAAAGCTCTATTCGTGGGGAAAAAAAAAGGACATTAATTTTCTTTGGGTACAGTGTCTCACAACCGCGTAATTGTCAGCTAAGGTAACGCAGTGCCATATCACAAAAAAAGGCCTGGTCAGGAAGGGGGGTAAATCTTCCAGAGCTGAAGTGGTTAATAACATTAGATTGTACGTGGCATGGCTCCACACACTGTCCTAAAACAGAAGGTATGTCCCTTATTTTTGGGGATTTGTGATGGAATAAAATATGTGTGTTTATGTATATATATATATATATATATATATATATATATAACATTTGTGTGTTACATTGTAAAACAATTTTACACTGGAGCAATGAGTCAGATTTATTATAACATTGTATCTTGTTTCATTAAGAGTAACTCCACCTTTGTTGAGAAAAAAACATTCCCCTCTGGGTGATCTATGTACATTTCAGGGATTTTTAACAAATTTTGTAGCAGATTCCTACCTTTTGTTATTGTGAAGAAATAGCTGTTTGTGTGCATGTGCAAAATCAATGTGAATGGGAGTGATTTTAGAATCATCAATCAGCTGCTACACCTGCAGGGCTCTAATGAGGAAAGTGAAGTGGCAGGGGATCCCTTTAAACACAATTTCCCTTTGGGAGTATCTCACAAAAAATGACATTTTTGCTGCAGGGGGTGTCCCAAATCTCATTTGTATCTTAGTGCAGACTTCTTGGATAATCAGTAAGCCAATCACATACACAGAAAGTAACATATTTGGGGGGGGGGGGCGGTTTGTGCACCTCCAGGTAGCCATATTGCATTTTACAGAAAATTATAGTGCTGCAGATTGAGAAGGAAAGGTAATTTTTAATAACATTATATTACACAATGTTATTAACAATATTACCAATAACATTATATTACAATATGGGGCTAAAAAAGCTCTTATAAAATATTTTTTTTTAAAGGAGCTTTGTATAATACCATAAGTACCAGTATCAGTATAATTTTCGTCTGTTGTCGTGTCAGTCATCCGGGAGTTTCCTGTGGAAGAAAGGAAATGTGGTCAAATTAGTGACATCCTGAAAAATATAATGCCAAAATTCTGCTTTCACATTTGCCATGTGTCACTGGTATCTTCTGTTTGAAACCTGCATTTAGCTGAACACAGCACTTCCTGTCTGGGGACATTTTTTTATTTTTTACGCACAAATATTTTTTTGCTTAGAATCCCCAAACATTAGACACTATATCACCAAAATTTTTGGGACACCCCTATTTGAAATATTTGGCTATAACAGAGGGCAGTTTGTTCACAAAGGGCTGGAGTGCGGTACAATAATGAGTTGGAGATTTGGTCAGGATCAATGGTGTCCTCAATACTTAGAAATACAGGCAGCTACCTACCTATCCATCATGCCATACAATCATGGAAGCATGTGATTGGCCCAAATTTATTCTGCAGTAGGGCAACAACTCCAGACATACAGCCAATGTCATTAAGAAATATCTTCAGTGTAAGGTAAAACAAGGAGTCCTGGAAGTGATGGTTTGGCCCCAATAGAGCCCTGATTTCAACATCATGGAGTCTGTCTGGGATTACATGAAGAGACAGAAGATTTGAGGCAGCCTACATCCACAGAAGATCTGTGGTTACATCTCCAAGATTATTGGAACAACCTACCTGCCGAGTTCCTTCAAAAACTGTGTAGAAGTGTACCTAGAAAAATGTATGCTGTTTTGAAGGCATAGGCTGGTCACACCAAATATTTGGATTTTTCTTCTGTTCATTTACTTTCCATTTTGTTAATTGATAAAAATAAACAATTACCACTTCTATTTCTGAAAGCATTCTTAATTTACAGAATTTTTTCAAACCTGCACAGTACTGTATATATGATAACTTTGGGCAGGTGACAGAAATGTTTTATGGAGACATCAGGGATCCATTAGACCCCCGATGTCTCCCCTGCTCTCCAAAGCAGCTAATTAAGCACAGACTTTGCTTAATAAGCTGCTTCCCTGTATGTAACAGCCAGGGAATGGCAGCTCTAAAACAGGAAGTAACAAAATTGCACAAATCACATGTGGCTTCACAAGTCATAGAAGAGATCATGGAATTGATGTTCCTCCATTTACTATGTGTGAAGTGATCCTGGTCATTTATCAGAGTCCTGAGTTCCCTGTAAAAATGGGAAGGCCTGGGAACCACTTCGAATGGTGGTGAGGGTGGGCCATCTCAGGACCGTAAATTTCGGTGGAGTCAGGTGATCCGTGATCGGTGTTTTGTGCCACCTGGATGTGTGTTATGAGACCCAGGTTGCTAGGCCAGAAGCCTGAGGCCTATCCTGGGGACACCTGGCTGCTAGGCTGCCTAAGGCCTATCCAGGAGCAAGAGAATCAGCATAGGGTTGGGACTGCAGGATTGAAGTCCAACCGAGGATAAAGGTTCTGCCAGCCGAGGAACAAGTTTTGGTCAGAGGTGAAGGGGAAGTTTTTACCACGAATGGACCATCTACCTTGTTACCGGAGACTACAGTGAGTAAGCAGGAGCTTAGTACCAGAGCAGTGTTCTCACAAGCCTGGGATGGTGAAGAAGTGGGAAAGCTTCAGCAAGTGCCAAGCTAGGGACCCAGCAAGACAGCAGGGGTGACTCTTGTGGTACTGCAAGTGCCAAGCCAGGGACCCAGCAGGATAGCGGGGGTGACACTTTAGGAGTATACAGCTCGTTAGCTGTGGAAGAGCACAGGAGATTTAGTGGCTACTGGATCTAAAAGTCAAGTGAGAGACTGGGAGCTCAGTTCATGCCAATCTACAGTGGAAGGCTGTAGTGTAAGAGGACTATTCTGTGTTGTTAATAGTTAAGTATAACTACCATTAGTGATTGTTACAAGATTTGTTGCAATAGGAGACAGCGGTGCTAACTATACAGAAGTGGTATCTGGCTGGAGGCCTTCCACTGTATAGCTGTCTACTTATAGAAGTCTCGGAGTCTGCCAATTATTATTGCATCTACTTAAGGGTGTCCTGGCCCTAACCCTCTCTCCCTGTTAAAAGAAAATAAATCTCTTTTGCATTCAAAAAGTGTCTGGTATCCATTACTCCATCTGCATTACACCCACCATGCCTTGTAACTAGGGACGAGCTTCGTGTTCGAGTCGAACCATGTGCGACTCGAACATCGGCTGTTCGATCGTCCACCGAATTGCGAACGATATGGGCCGTTCGCGCCAAATTCCTGTGGCGCGTCACGGCCCATAATTCACTGCGGCATCGCAGTGCATTGCTGGCTGATGATTGGCCAAGCATGCACTATGACCCGCATGCTTGGCCAATCACAGTGCCGTCGGTAGAGAGAGCTGTAATTGGCCAAAGCCAGGGTGGCTTTGGCCAATTATGGCTCAGGGGGTTTAGAACACGCCCCACACTATATAAGGCCGCCTGCACGGCGGCCCTGTGTAGTGTGTTCCGGCGTGCTTACAGAGAGAGAGAGACATTGTCATTTCATTTGAGTTAGCTAGATTAGGCAGGACAGTCAGTGAGTTAGCTGCACTTACAGTGTATTGTGTATATATATGCATCCCAGGTGTTGCATATATATATATACACTGTATTCAGTTTAGCTAGATCCGTTCCTGTTATCTTCTTACTGACAGGCAGGCTCAGGGCCGGTCCCAGGCAGGTGCACGGGGTGCAGTGCACCCGGGCGCCAGAGAGGTGGGGGCGCTGAAGGGCCAGAGTGCTTCCCTCCCTCCTCCTCCTCCTCTCCGTGTCCAGAGCAGGCTCTCTCTGTAGGTCATGGCCGCGGAGCGGCCGCTGTGTATTTCGCTGCTGCTAGAGCCCATCCCCCCTCCCTCCTTCTCCTGTCAGAGAAGGAGAGCAGCCGCCGGAGATCAGAGCGGGTGGTCTCTGTGTGGAGAGAGACCAGCCGCTCAGTGATTTCGCTGAGGGGGAGAGCGATCCGTGCTTGCAGCCTGACAGGCTGACACAGGTTCTCCTCCTCTGTCTCTCAGTCCCGCGGCCCGCCCAAGCCTGTCTACACAACTGCTCTTCACCCGGGCGGCGCGGCTAAACACTGTCCTCTCTAGCTGCCGCCCGGGTTTTAATGGGTCTCTAGAGTACTAATACTAATGGGGGGGTTGTCCTGGTGGGGGTTCTGTACCAATAGAGGGGGGGGCATTGTCGGGGGGTCTGTACTAAAGGAGGGGACTTTGTCCTGGTGGGGGGTCTGTACTAATGGAGGGGGGATTTGTCCTGGGGGAGTCTGTACTAATCGGGGGGTTGTCCTGGGGGGGGTCTGTACTAAAGGAGGGGGGTTTGTCCTGGTGGGGAGTCTGTACTAATGGGGGGGTTGTCCTGGGGGGGTCTGTACTAATGGAGGGGGGTTGTCCTAGGGGGGTCTGTACTGATGAAGGGGGGATTTGTCCTGGGGGGTCTGTACTACTGGGGGGGTTGTACTGGGGGGGTCTGTACTAAAGGAGGGGGGTTTGTCCTGGTGGGGAGTCTGTACTAATGGGGGGTTGTCCTGGGGGGGTCTGTACTAATGGAGGGGGGTTGTCCTAGGGGGGTCTGTACTGATGAAGGGGGGATTTGTCCTGGGGGGGTCTGTACTAATGGAGGGGGGTTGTCCTAGGGGGGTCTGTACTGATGAAGGGGGGATTTGTCCTGGGGGGTCTGTACTAATGGGGGGGTTGTACTGGGGGGGTCTGTACTAAAAGAGGGGGGTTTGTCCTGGTGGGGGGTCTGTACTAATGGAGGGGATTTGTCCTGGTGGGGGGTCTGTACTAATGGGGGGGCTTGTCTTGGGGGGGTATGTACTAATGGAGGGGGGGTTGTCCTGGGGGGGTCTGTACTAATGAAGGGGGATTTGTCCTGGGGGTGGCTGTAATAATGGAGGGATCTTGCCCTGGGGGGGTCTGCACTAATGTGGGGGTTGTCCTGAGGGCGTCTGTACTAATGGAGGGGGGTTTTGTCCTGGTGGGGGGTCTGCACTAATGGAGGGGGGGTTCTCCTGGGGGGGTCTGTACTAATGGAGGGGGCTTTGTCCTGGTGGGGGTCTGTACTAATGAAGGGGGGTTGTCTTGGGGGGGTCTGTACTAATGAAGGAGGGATTTGTCCTGGGGGGTCTGTACTAATGGCGGGGATTTGTCCTAGGGGGGTCTGTACTAATGGAGGGGGGGTTTGTCCTAGGGGGGTCTGTACTAATGGAGGGGGGGTTTGTCCTGTTGGGGTCTGTACTAATAGAGGAGGGTTGTCCTGGGGGGTCTGTACTAATGAAGGGGGGTTGTCCTGGGGGAGTCTGTACTAATAAATGGGGGATTTGTCCTGGGGGGGTCTGTACTAATGCAGGGGGGGTTTCTCCTGGGGGGTGGTCTGTACTAATGGAGGGGGGATTTGTCCTGGGGGGGTCTGTACTAAAGGAGGGGGTTTATCCTGGGGGGTCTGTACCAATGGAGGGGGGGTGTTTGTCCGGGGGAGTCTGTAATAATGGAGGGGGGTTTGTCCGGGGGAGTCTGTACTAATGGAGGGGGGTTTGTCCTGGGGGGTCTGTACTAATGGAGGGGGGGTTTGTCCTGGTGGGGGATCTGTACTAATGGAGGGGGGGTTTGTCCTGTGGGGGTCTGTACTAGTGGAGCCTGGTATAGATTTTTTTTTTAAGTTGTTTAAGGCTGACATTCTTTGGTTTACATTCAGCTGTCAGTGGGGAATCCTGCTGACAGCTGGTGAGTTGCCTGTTGTTAAGGCTGCCCACTCCTTAACAACCGGCTATTCGCAGTTTGTTAAGGAGAAGAAAAAATGCAAAATGCATGCAAAAAATGCATCAAAAACAATGTTCAAAAATGCAAAACACACCACAAAACACGCTGGAAAACCACATCAACCTCAACCACATAGAAGTGAACCTAGCCTCAAGGTGATGTTGTTTTTTTGTTTCTTGTTTTTAAAGGTGCATTGGGCTTTAAATGGCTCCTGATAGTTACTGAAGCTCCTTTCACCTATTATGGCACAAAATAAACATTTCATTGGTGTATTTAGTTAACTTTTTTACAGAAAGAAAAAACAAGCAGTAAAAAAAAAGTAAAATAAAAATAAATAAATTAATAAAATGAAAATAACAATCAAATAAACTTAAAGGGAAAAAAAATACGAACATGAAGAAGACTAAATTAAATAAACAAAACTATCCTACATCTCAAAAAGATCCACACCCTCTAAATAAAGAAAAAAGTAGATTTTTCTCCCCAGATTAATTTTGCCTAGGCAACTCAAAGAGGGAAAATTAGTTTTCCCTGAACCCTCGCTAATATGCTCAGGAAAGCTTTTTTTTTTAATCTTTTTTTGTTTATAGCGCAAAAAATAAAAACCACAGAGGTGATCAAATACCATCAAAAGAAAGCTCTATTCGTGGGGAAAAAAAAAGGACATTAATTTTCTTTGGGTACAGTGTCTCACAACCGCGTAATTGTCAGCTAAGGTAACGCAGTGCCATATCACAAAAAAAGGCCTGGTCAGGAAGGGGGGTAAATCTTCCAGAGCTGAAGTGGTTAATAACATTAGATTGTACGTGGCATGGCTCCACACACTGTCCTAAAACAGAAGGTATGTCCCTTATTTTTGGGGATTTGTGATGGAATAAAATATGTGTGTTTATGTATATATATATATATATATATTTATATATATATATAACATTTGTGTGTTACATTGTAAAACAATTTTACACTGGAGCAATGAGTCAGATTTATTATAACATTGTATCTTGTTTCATTAAGAGTAACTCCACCTTTGTTGAGAAAAAAAACATTCCCCTCTGGGTGATCTATGTACATTTCAGGGATTTTTAACAAATTTTGTAGCAGATTCCTACCTTTTGTTATTGTGAAGAAATAGCTGTTTGTGTGCATGTGCAAAATCAATGTGAATGGGAGTGATTTTAGAATCATCAATCAGCTGCTACACCTGCAGGGCTCTAATGAGGAAAGTGAAGTGGCAGGGGATCCCTTTAAACACAATTTCCCTTTGGGAGTATCTCACAAAAAATGACATTTTTGCTGCAGGGGGTGTCCCAAATCTCATTTGTATCTTAGTGCAGACTTCTTGGATAATCAGTAAGCCAATCACATACACAGAAAGTAACATATTTGGGGGGGGGGGGGCGGTTTGTGCACCTCCAGGTAGCCATATTGCATTTTACAGAAAATTATAGTGCTGCAGATTGAGAAGGAAAGGTAATTTTTAATAACATTATATTACACAATGTTATTAACAATATTACCAATAACATTATATTACAATATGGGGCTAAAAAAGCTCTTATAAAATATTTTTTTTTAAAGGAGCTTTGTATAATACCATAAGTACCAGTATCAGTATAATTTTCGTCTGTTGTCGTGTCAGTCATCCGGGAGTTTCCTGTGGAAGAAAGGAAATGTGGTCAAATTAGTGACATCCTGAAAAATATAATGCCAAAATTCTGCTTTCACATTTGCCATGTGTCACTGGTATCTTCTGTTTGAAACCTGCATTTAGCTGAACACAGCACTTCCTGTCTGGGGATATTTTTTTGCTTAGAATCCCCAAACATTAGACACTATATCACCAAAATTTTTGGGACACCCCTATTTGAAATATTTGGCTATAACAGAGGGCAGTTTGTTCACAAAGGGCTGGAGTGCGGTACAATAATGACTTGTGAAGTTTTTACCACGAATGGACCATCTACCTTGTTACCGGAGACTACAGTGAGTAAGCAGGAGCTTAGTACCAGAGCAGTGTTCTCACAAGCCTGGGATGGTGAAGAAGTGGGAAAGCTTCAGCAAGTGCCAAGCTAGGGACCCAGCAAGACAGCAGGGGTGACTCTTGTGGTACTGCAAGTGCCAAGCCAGGGACCCAGCAGGATAGCGGGGGTGACACTTTAGGAGTATACAGCTCGTTAGCTGTGGAAGAGCACAGGAGATTTAGTGGCTACTGGATCTAAAAGTCAAGTGAGAGACTGGGAGCTCAGTTCATGCCAATCTACAGTGGAAGGCTGTAGTGTAAGAGGACTATTCTGTGTTGTTAATAGTTAAGTATAACTACCATTAGTGATTGTTACAAGATTTGTTGCAATAGGAGACAGCGGTGCTAACTATACAGAAGTGGTATCTGGCTGGAGGCCTTCCACTGTATAGCTGTCTACTTATAGAAGTCTCGGAGTCTGCCAATTATTATTGCATCTACTTAAGGGTGTCCTGGCCCTAACCCTTTCTCCCTGTTAAAAGAAAATAAATCTCTTTTGCATTCAAAAAGTGTCTGGTATCCATTACTCCATCTGCATTACACCCACCATGCCTTGTAACTAGGGACGAGCTTCGTGTTCGAGTCGAACCATGTGCGACTCGAACATCGGCTGTTCGATCGTCCACCGAATTGCGAACGATATGGGCCGTTCGCGCCAAATTCCTGTGGCGCGTCACGGCCCATAATTCACTGCGGCATCGCAGTGCATTGCTGGCTGATGATTGGCCAAGCATGCACTATGACCCGCATGCTTGGCCAATCACAGTGCCGTCGGTAGAGAGAGCTGTAATTGGCCAAAGCCAGGGTGGCTTTGGCCAATTATGGCTCAGGGGGTTTAGAACACGCCCCACACTATATAAGGCCGCCTGCACGGCGGCCCTGTGTAGTGTGTTCCGGCGTGCTTACAGAGAGAGAGAGACATTGTCATTTCATTTGAGTTAGCTAGATTAGGCAGGACAGTCAGTGAGTTAGCTGCACTTACAGTGTATTGTGTATATATATGCATCCCAGGTGTTGCATATATATATATACACTGTATTCAGTTTAGCTAGATCCGTTCCTGTTATCTTCTTACTGACAGGCAGGCTCAGGGCCGGTCCCAGGCGGGTGCACGGGGTGCAGTGCACCCGGGCGCCAGAGAGGTGGGGGCGCTGAAGGGCCAGAGTGCTTCCCTCCCTCCTCTTCCTCCTCTCCGTGTCCAGAGCAGGCTCTCTCTGTAGGTCATGGCCGCGGAGCGGCCGCTGTGTATTTCGCTGCTGCTAGAGCCCATCCCCCCTCCCTCCTTCTCCTGTCAGAGAAGGAGAGCAGCCGCCGGAGATCAGAGCGGGTGGTCTCTGTGTGGAGAGAGACCAGCCGCTCAGTGATTTCGCTGAGGGGGAGAGCGATCCGTGCTTGCAGCCTGACAGGCTGACACAGGTTCTCCTCCTCTGTCTCTCAGTCCCGCGGCCCGCCCAAGCCTGTCTAGACAACTGCTCTTCACCCGGGCGGCGCGGCTAAACACTGTCCTCTCTAGCTGCCGCCCGGGTTTTAATGGGTCTCTAGAGTACTAATACTAATGGGGGGGTTGTCCTGGTGGGGGTTCTGTACCAATAGAGGGGGGGGCATTGTCGGGGGGTCTGTACTAAAGGAGGGGACTTTGTCCTGGTGGGGGGTCTGTACTAATGGAGGGGGGATTTGTCCTGGGGGAGTCTGTACTAATCGGGGGGGTTGTCCTGGGGGGGGTCTGTACTAAAGGAGGGGGGTTTGTCCTGGTGGGGAGTCTGTACTAATGGGGGGGTTGTCCTGGGGGGGTCTGTACTAATGGAGGGGGGTTGTCCTAGGGGGGTCTGTACTGATGAAGGGGGGATTTGTCCTGGGGGGTCTGTACTACTGGGGGGGTTGTACTGGGGGGGTCTGTACTAAAGGAGGGGGGTTTGTCCTGGTGGGGAGTCTGTACTAATGGGGGGTTGTCCTGGGGGGGTCTGTACTAATGGAGGGGGGTTGTCCTAGGGGGGTCTGTACTGATGAAGGGGGGATTTGTCCTGGGGGGGTCTGTACTAATGGAGGGGGGTTGTCCTAGGGGGGTCTGTACTGATGAAGGGGGGATTTGTCCTGGGGGGTCTGTACTAATGGGGGGGTTGTACTGGGGGGGTCTGTACTAAAAGAGGGGGGTTTGTCCTGGTGGGGGGTCTGTACTAATGGAGGGGATTTGTCCTGGTGGGGGGTCTGTACTAATGGGGGGGCTTGTCTTGGGGGGGTATGTACTAATGGAGGGGGGGTTGTCCTGGGGGGGTCTGTACTAATGAAGGGGGATTTGTCCTGGGGGTGGCTGTAATAATGGAGGGATCTTGCCCTGGGGGGGTCTGCACTAATGTGGGGGTTGTCCTGAGGGCGTCTGTACTAATGGAGGGGGGTTTTGTCCTGGTGGGGGGTCTGCACTAATGGAGGGGGGGTTCTCCTGGGGGGGTCTGTACTAATGGAGGGGGCTTTGTCCTGGTGGGGGTCTGTACTAATGAAGGGGGGTTGTCTTGGGGGGGTCTGTACTAATGAAGGAGGGATTTGTCCTGGGGGGTCTGTACTAATGGCGGGGATTTGTCCTAGGGGGGTCTGTACTAATGGAGGGGGGGTTTGTCCTAGGGGGGTCTGTACTAATGGAGGGGGGGTTTGTCCTGTTGGGGTCTGTACTAATAGAGGAGGGTTGTCCTGGGGGGTCTGTACTAATGAAGGGGGGTTGTCCTGGGGGAGTCTGTACTAATAAATGGGGGATTTGTCCTGGGGGGGTCTGTACTAATGAATGGGGGATTTGTCCTGGGGGGTCTGTACTAATGCAGGGGGGGTTTCTCCTGGGGGGTGGTCTGTACTAATGGAGGGGGGATTTGTCCTGGGGGGTCTGTACTAAAGGAGGGGGTTTATCCTGGGGGGTCTGTACCAATGGAGGGGGGGTGTTTGTCCGGGGGAGTCTGTAATAATGGAGGTGGGTTTGTCCGGGGGAGTCTGTACTAATGGAGGGGGGTTTGTCCTGGGGGGTCTGTACTAATGGAGGGGGGGTTTGTCCTGGTGGGGGATCTGTACTAATGGAGGGGGGGTTTGTCCTGTGGGGGTCTGTACTAGTGGAGCAGAGTTCTTCTGGGGGGGTGGTCTACACTGCAGCTGCGGGCTCTTCTTTTGCCCCTTCCCCTCCCTCTCCTCCGCACGTGCACTGCTATACTAGTGAGCGGTGCTGGCCGGCACAGCCTCCCACTATGTTTCTTCCCCCGCCTTCATATCAGCCAGGGAAAAAATAGAATAGAAAAAGGAGCATAGAAGAGGATTGTGGGACATGTAGTCCCGAGGACTGACAGCCCCACTGTAACACGGAAACTGCAGCCCACACAGCATGCTCAGCTGAATGGGAGAGAGAGAGACAGGAGCCTGGGAAAACTTTCAGGGAAGTACACCCTGGACTCCAGAGGGAGAGGGGAGTGCTGAGGGAACACCATCAGAGAGGGAACCCCACTGCCCTGCACCACCAGAGGGAAAGACACACAGCCTAGCGCCATCCCTGGTGGAGAAAGGAATGGAGTCATTGCCGGAATACAGATCTGGGTGCTACCCAGCGGAGTCACCACGGGCAATTCAGAGTGAGCTGACTCCTGATCAGAGGAACCGTTGCTGTATCGCTGGGTCAGGTAAGAGGGCCGATCGGCCATTATCTACTAACGTCCATAGGAACTGCAGTCTCTGACCATCTTCTTGTTCTGACCATCTCTTGTATAATGTCTGCAGTCTCTGACCATCCCTGTATCATGTCTGCAGTCTCTGACCATCTCCTGTATTATATCTTCAGTCTCTGACCATCTCTTGTATAATGTCTTAATGTCTGCAGTCTCTTACCATCTCTTGTATAATGTCTGCAGTCTCTGACCATCTCTTGTATCATGTCTGCAGTCTCTGACCATCTCTTGTATCATGTCTGCAATCTCTAACCAGCTTCTGTACCATGTCTGCAGTGTCTGACTGTCTCTTGTATCATGTCTACAGTCTCTGACCATCTATTCTATCCTGTCTGCAGTTTCTGACCATCTCCTGTATTATGTCTGCAGTCTCTGACCATCTCCTGTATCATGTCTGCAGTCTCCTGTGCTATGTCTGCAGTCTCTGACCATCTCCTGTATCATGTCTGCAGTCTCTGACCATCTCCTGCACTATGGTTGCAGTCTCTGATCATCTCTTGTATCATGTCTGCAGTCTCTGACCATCTCCTGTATCATGTCTGAAGTCTCTGACCATCTCCTGCACTATGTCTGCAGTCTCTGACCATCTCCTGTATCATGTCTGAAGTCTCTGACCATCTCCTGCACTATGTCTGCAGTCTCTGACCATCTCCTGTATCATGTCTGCAGTCTCTGACCATCTCCTGCACTGTGTCTGTAGTCTCTGACCATTTCCTATATCATGTCTTCAGTCTCTGACCATCTCCTGTGCTATGTCTGCAGTCTCTGACCATCTCCTGTAACGTGTCCGCAGTCTCTGACCATCTCCTTTACCATGTCTGAAGTCTCTGATCACCTCTTGTATCATGTCTGCAGTCTCTGATCATCTCCTGTACCATGTCTGGAGTCTCTGACCATCTCCCGTATCATGTCTGCAGTCTCTGACCATCTCCTGTATATGTCTGCAGTCTCTGACCATCTCTTGTATCATGTCTGCAGTCTCTGACCATCTCCTGTACTATGTCTGCAGTCTCTGACCATCTCCTGTACTATGTCTACAGACTCTGACCATCTCCTGTAACATGTCTGCAGTCTCTGACCATCTCCTTTACCATGTCAGAAGTCTCTGATCACCTCTTGTACCATGTCTGCAGTCTCTGATCATCACCTGTACCATGTCTGGAGTCTCTGACCATCTCCTGTATATGTCTGCAGTCTCTGACCATCTCTTGTATCATGTCTGCAGTCTCTGACCATCTCCTGTACTATGTCTGCAGTCTCTGACCATCTCCTGTACTATGTCTACAGACTCTGACCATCTCCTGTAACATGTCTGCAGTCTCTGACCATCTCCTTTACCATGTCGGAAGTCTCTGATCACCTCTTGTACCATGTCTGCAGTCTCTGATCATCACCTGTACCATGTCTGGAGTCTCTGACCATCTCCTGTATCATGTCTGCAGTCTCTGACCATCTCTTGTATCATGTCTGCAGTCTTTGACCATCTCCTGTACTATGACTGCAGTCTCTGACCATCTCCTGTACTATGTCTGCAGTCTCTGACCATCTCCTGTACTATGTCTGCAGTCTCTGACCATCTCCTGTAACATGTCTGCAGTCTCTGACCATCTCCTGTAACATGTCTGCAGTCTCTGACCATCTCCTGTACTATGTATGCAGTCTCTGACCATCTCCTGTATCATGTCTGCAGTCTCTGACCATTTCCTGTACTATGTCTGCAGTCTCTGATCATCTCCTGTATCATGTCTGCAGTCTCTGACCATCTCCTGTACTATGTCTGCAGTCTCTGACCATCTCCTGTATCATGTCTGCAGTCTCTGACCATCTCCTGTACTATGTCTGCAGTCTCTGACCATCTCCTGTACTATGTCTGCAGTCTCTGACCATCTCCTGTATCATGTCTGCAGTCTCTGATCATCTCCTGTATCATGTCTGCAGTCTCTGACCATCTCCTGTATCATGTCTGCAGTCTCTGACCATCTCCTGTATCATGTCTTCAGTCTCTGACCATCTCCTGTGCTATGTCTGCAGTCTCTGACCATCTCCTGTATCATGTCTGCAGTCTCTGACCATCTCCTGTACTATGTCTGCAGTCTCTGACCATCTCCTGTACCATGTCTGCAGTCTCTGATCATCTCCTGTACCATGTCTGGAGTCTCTGACCATCTCCTGTATCATGTCTGCAGTCTCTGACCATCTCCTGTATATGTCTGCAGTCTCTGACCATCTCTTGTATCATGTCTGCAGTCTCTGACCATCTCCTGTACTATGTCTGCAGTCTCTGACCATCTCCTGTACTATGTCTACAGACTCTGACCATCTCCTGTAACATGTCTGCAGTCTCTGACCATCTCCTTTACCATGTCGGAAGTCTCTGATCACCTCTTGTACCATGTCTGCAGTCTCTGATCATCACCTGTACCATGTCTGGAGTCTCTGACCATCTCCTGTATATGTCTGCAGTCTCTGACCATCTCTTGTATCATGTCTGCAGTCTCTGACCATCTCCTGTACTATGTCTGCAGTCTCTGACCATCTCCTGTACTATGTCTACAGACTCTGACCATCTCCTGTAACATGTCTGCAGTCTCTGACCATCTCCTTTACCATGTCGGAAGTCTCTGATCACCTCTTGTACCATGTCTGCAGTCTCTGATCATCACCTGTACCATGTCTGGAGTCTCTGACCATCTCCTGTATCATGTCTGCAGTCTCTGACCATCTCTTGTATCATGTCTGCAGTCTCTGACCATCTCCTGTACTATGTCTGCAGTCTCTGACCATCTCCTGTACTATGTCTGCAGTCTCTGACCATCTCCTGTACTATGTCTGCAGTCTCTGACCATCTCCTGTACTATGTCTGCTGTCTCTGACCATCTCCTGTAACATGTCTGCAGTCTCTGACCATCTCCTGTAACATGTATGCAGTCTCTGACCATCTCCTGCACTATGTCTGCAGTCTCTGACCATCTCCTGTATCATGTCTGCAGTCTCTGACCATCTCCTGTATCATGTCTGCAGTCTCTGACCATCTCCTGTACTATGTATGCAGTCTCTGACCATCTCCTGTATCATGTCTGCAGTCTCTGACCATTTCCTGTACTATGTCTGCAGTCTCTGATCATCTCCTGTATCATGTCTGCAGTCTCTGACCATCTCCTGTACTATGTCTGCAGTCTCTGACCATCTCCTGTATCATGTCTGCAGTCTCTGACCATCTCCTGTACTATGTCTGCAGTCTCTGACCATCTCCTGTACTATGTCTGCAGTCTCTGACCATCTCCTGTATCATGTCTGCAGTCTCTGACCATCTCCTGTATCATGTCTGCAGTCTCTGACCATCTCCTGCACTATGTCTGCAGTCTCTGACCATTTCCTATATCATGTCTTCAGTCTCTGACCATCTCCTGTACTATGTCTGCAGTCTCTGATCATCTCCTGTACTATGTCTGCAGTCTCTGATCATCTCCTGTATCATGTCTGCAGTCTCTGATCATCTCCTGTATCATGTCTGCAGTCTCTGACCATCTCCTGTATCATGTCTGCAGTCTCTGACCATCTCCTGTATCATGTCTTCAGTCTCTGACCATCTCCTGTGCTATGTCTGCAGTCTCTGACCATCTCCTGTATCATGTCTGCAGTCTCTGACCATCTCCTGTACTATGTCTGCAGTCTCTGACCATCTCCTGTAACATGTCTGCAGTCTCTGACCATCTCCTTTACCATGTCTGAAGTCTCTGATCACCACTTGTACCATGTCTGGAGTCTCTGATCACCACTTGTACCATGTCTGGAGTCTCTGACCATCTCTTGTATCATGTCTGCAGTCTCTGACCATCTCCTGTATTATGTCTGCAGTCTCTGACCATCTCCTGCACTATGTCTGCAGTCTCTGACCATCTCCTGTATCATGTCTGCAGTCTCTGAGCATCTCCTGTATCATGTCTGCAGTCTCTGACCATCTCCTGTACTGTGATTACAGTCTCTGACTGTCTCTTGTATCATGTCTGCAGTCTTTGACCGCATCCTGTATTATGTCTGGGGACTCTTTCTAAGAGACAGCCCTCTCTGTGTGCATCAGAGAGACTCCCTTCCAGGTCTCATTATTGTTCTCTCTTCCTGTATTTTCTTTATTGTTAAGAGATCGTGGGAAGATCCTAGGGTAACAAAGACTTCTTAGGGGAGCAGCTCTGTGTTTGAGTCGTTGCCATATAATCATTTGTAAAGGGGAGGAGTTGGTAAGATGACCACGCCCATGTGGGGGCACCAGAAATATTTGCATCCTCATCAGCACGTGGCTGTGGGACACGCTTGGCCTTTTTTTCGGCAGCTGGCCATGTTGAGCCGCAACATGCGGAAGACTTGGTCGAGTGGATGACCAAGCTGTCCTCATCCTCCTCATCCTCTCTCACCCATGCTCAGGGTACTTTGTCTGGCAAAGCAGCGGCCTCTTCCCTCGGCTCAATGTCATCAGTGACTCCTTCCCTAGCCCCACCATGTCCTCCTGAGGAGTCCCTCAAACTCTTTGACCACGGTGTTGGGTACATGCTCCAGGAGGACGCCCAGCGTTTGGAGGGCTCTGATGATGATACTGAGCTAGATGAAGGCAGTAACGTGAGCACGGACAGAGGGGGTGCCCTAGAAGGACAGCAATCTGGCAGTCATGCTCCCCCTGCTGCAGCATACTGCCAGGTTTGCTCCAGTGATGAGGAGGGAGGGGATAATGAGCTCACTGACTCAACATGGGTGCCTGATAAGAGAGAGGAGGAGGAGGAGGCGGCACATCCCCAGAGAGGCAGGATGCCCTCCAGGGGCCAGCCTAAGGGCAGCACACTGACTGCATCACACCCCAAAGCTCCACATGTGCAGGGCGCTGCAGTCTCTGCACGTTATTCAAAAAGTTCTTTGGTGAGGGCCTTTTTTGAGGTGAGTGCATCAGATTGCACCGCTGCTATTTGCAACATATGTCTCAAGGGTATCTCGCGTGGCCAAAACATCTCCCGCTTGGGTATCACATGCTTGACCAGACATATGTTGACCTGCCATGCAGTTCGTTGGCAAGCGTATCTAAAAGACCCACACCAAAGAACAAAGAGGACCTCTCCTTGCTCCTCATCAGCTGAGATCTCCAACCCCACTATACCTTCAGTCTTCTCTGAGACCTGCACTGAGAGGAATGAAGGTGTAGAATTAGGTGTGTCACAGCCAAGTACTTGTGGGCAATCTGCTTTCGGTACACCGACGTCAGATTGTACCAGGCAAATTTCCCTGCCCCAGCTGTTGCACCGCCGAAAGAAGTTTGCTCCCAGCCATCCACATGCCCAGCGGTTGAATGCTAGCTTGGCAAAATTGCTAGCACTTCAACTGCTGCCTTTTCAGTTGGTAGACTCTGCCCCCTTCCATGAGTTTGTGTTATGTGCGGTTCCTCAGTGGCAGGTACCCAAACGTCACTTTTTCTCACGTAAGGCGATTCCAGCTCTCTACTGGCATGTGGAAGGCAATGTCCATGCCTCGCTGGACAGGGCGGTCAGCGGTAAGGTGCATATTACCGCTGACTCTTGGTTCAGCAGGCATGGACAGGGACGTTACCTAAGTTTCACGGCGCATTGGATGACTCTGCTGGCAGCTGGGAAGGATGCAGGACAAGGTGCAGGATGGTTGGAGGTTGTTCCGCCACCATGCCTCAAAAATGCCACTACTAATGATTGTGACACACCTCTCTCCTCCACCACCTCCTCTTCTTCCTCCATGGCCTCTTCCTGTGCTTTGTCCTCGGAACCAGCTCCGTAGGAGTTCAAGGGGCTACGCATGTATGCAGGCCAAAAGATGCCATGCGGTGCTTGAGCTGGTGTGCTTGGGGGACAGGAGCCACACTGGGGCAGAGGTTCTGTCAGCTCTGCAGGGGCAGGTTCAGAGGTAGTTGACTCCACGCCAACTTAAGGCAGGAATGGTGGTTTGCGACAATGGCACCAACCTCCTTTCTGCCCTCCGACGGGGACAAATGACCCATGTGCCCTGTTTGGCTCACGTCTTTAACTTGGTGGTGCAGGGGTTCTTGGGCAGATACCCGGGCTTACAGGATGTCCTGAGGCAGGCCAGGAAAGTCTGTGTGCATTTTCACCACTCATATAATGCCAGTGCTCAGCTGGCGGACCTCCAAAAGGAGTTTAACCTGCCCAAGAACTGCTTAATCTGTGACATGCCCACCAGGTGGAACTCAACAATGGCCATGCTGCAGCGGCTGCACACGCAGCAGAGGGCCACCAATGAGTACTTGTGCGAATATGGCACCAGGACAGGGTCAGGGGAGCTTGTTTTTTTTCCCCACGCCAGTGGGCCATGATAAGGGATGCATGCACTGTACTGTCACCATTTGAGGAGGCCACGAGGATGGTGAGCAGTGACAGTGCATGCATCAGTGACACTCTCCCCCTTGTCCACCTGTTGGAGCACACGCTGCGTGGAATAATAGACAGGGCACTTGAGGCAGAACAGAGGCAGGAAGAGGAGGACTTCCTTAGCTCTCAAGGCCCCCTTTAGCCAGACAGTGTTCCTGTGTGCCCACCGATCACACAGGAAGAGAACGAGGAGGAGGAGGATTGTGTCAGTATGGAGGTGGAGCCTGGCACTCAGCATCAGCAGCAGTCTTTAAGGGATCAGTCCCAAGAAACACATGGACTTGTGAGGGAGCAGAGGACGAAACATCTTCGGGAGGCCTTGCAGAAAGGTTTGTGCAATGCGTTCCCAGAGACTGGGAGGTTACAAACTCCTGTTTCTGGACAATGTGTTGCTGAGGCTTCGGTCAGTCAAAGAAGGAGCGGTGGAGAAGGTGGCTGTCTGACCGATGCGTTCAGACAATTTTTTAGTCTGCAGCCCCAAGGTATGATCGGTTCCAGCAACCATCGCCAGTGTCTGTTTTACATGGTGCAGGAATACCTAGGGGAAAGATCTGACTTGGACACCTTTCCCACTGAAAATCCTCAGGGTTACTGGGTCTTGAGGATGGATCACTGGCCAGAGCTTGCACAGTATGCAATTGAGCTACTGGCCTGTCCTGCATCCAGCGTTCTTTCGGAACGCACATTCAGTGCTGCTGGAGGCTTTGTAACTGATCACAGGGTGCGTCTGTCCACTGACTCGGTCGATCGACTGACCTTCATAAAAATGAATCAGTCTTGGATCACCACCAGCTACCAAGCACCTGATGCTGATGTAACCGAATAATTTTGTTTGAAATCTCAGATCCCTTCAAAGACTGCCTATGCTGATGCTGAGTGACTATCCTGAGTATCTATCCTCTTCCTCCTCAATGATCACGCTGATAGCTTGTAGGGGGCACTTAACAGGAGGGAAGGGCCATGAGCAGCGATGAGGGACCTGTGAAGAGGAGGATCGGGGCTGCTTTGTGCAAAGCCACTTTACAATCACTTTAAATACCTTCTGTTCTACAATTCCTTTGCTGTGTTTCACATTAGTTCATCAGGTGGCTTTTTGCTATCAATTAGCCAACCTTACCATAACATGTCAGACTATATTTTCTTGCTGGTACCCAAGCTCTACTTTATGGAAGCCACTGGACTGACAGGACTTCCATATGGCCAACGGGCCTAAAAAAATATGTATGCAATCCAAAATATATAGTACAATATTAATATAGGTTGTATCTGTGCTGTAAATAAGCAGGTCTAGATGCACAGTTGGCCAAATGAGCCTAAAAGAATGATACCACTGTACTAAAATGAGGAATTATTCCCTTTTTTGGGGGGATTTAGGATTGAGTAAGGCATGAAGATGCCTTCTGTTATAAGAAGGCTTTTCTGTTCTTTGCTTTGGTTTAATAAGGGTTTTTTTATTATTCATTTTAGTTTGTTTCATCATTGTCTGTTGTTGGTCTCCAAGTCCTACTCAATAGAGGCCATTGAGCCCACTGTATTGATAATAGCCAACAAGCTGAAATTCCAGTATGCAGTTTAGAAAAAATGGCTCTATATTATTAAACTGTATCTGTACTGTAAACTAGCAGTTCTGGTTGTACAGTTAACAGGGCTATTATTGAATTGAATCTTGTACAGTTTGATGATTTAGAGCATTTGCACTGCAAAGTTTATGGTGCCCTGCTCCCGGGGACATATCTGGAGAAGCCCATTTCCCGAAGACAGACCCTTCACAATGGGGACAGTAACCTCAGTTCAGTGGAGGGATTTTCGGTTCTTTTTGGCCAACTATATTGTTGGAGTTATTTATTTTCATTAGTCCCCAATTCCTACTCCATAGAAGCCATTGTTTAATTAGAGTGTACTGTTGATGATGGCCAACAATTCTTTGCATGGCTCCAACCATTATTCTAAAATTAAAAATGCACGTGTTATTTGGTATTTATGATGGAATGAAACATAATAATACCAAATGTTCTGAGAAGACTATGTTGTGTTTTTTTTTTCTTTTGAGAAGTATTTAGTAAGTACAATGTTGGAAATGAAGAGAAGGATTGTTTGAATGTGAGAGTCTGTAGTACTTTATGATCAGTCACTGTTCAGAATCTCCCACCAACTAAATATAACATGAAACATACCAACTGTCACAACTACTAATGTAACTGTATATAAGCTGTCACCAACTAGCAGCAATATTCTCATTTGGCCACAGGAGATCAAGCACCATTTATCCTAAGGACACCTCTAAGAACGTGACAAAAAAAGGGGATGCACCAGCCTAGTGCATTATCTCATGCACCATTTACAGTATTAAACCTCTTGGCGACCAGGCCTTTTCTTATTGTTTAAAAGTTTAAATCAGTGTTTTGTGCAAGAAAATTACTTGAAACCCCCAAACATTACATATATTTGCACAGCGGTCTATCAAATGCATTTTTTGGGGGGAAAAATACACTTTAATAAAAAAAAAAAAAAAAACCCCAAAAAAACCCCACAATATTTACTCCAATTTTTTTGTATAATGTAAAAGATGATGTTACACTGATTAAAAAAACGTTATATTTTTTATTTTTACACTATCCATTTTTTTTTATCACTTTGTACCTATTGCAAGGGATGTAAACATCCTTTGTAATATAAATAAGGATGACAGGTCCTCTTTATTGAGAAATGTGGGATCAAAAAGACCCCAAATCGCTCATATACCTTTAAATGAAAAAAAAAAAGAAAAATTTACTATGGCTCGGAAAGTGACGTCAGACTTTGCTCTGGTCCTCCAAGGGCATAGAGATGAGTGGTGGCCACCTTGCCCTCACTTTTTTCCATTCCCAGCTAACGGCTGCATCGGATCGCTCCCGAGCTTCACTGATCCGTTAGGCACCCCTCCCATCACTTCTAAAAGTGATCCCGCAGCGAATTTGCCTGCAGGACCACTTTTATCTGAAAGAGAATCGGCCATAGTAAAAAAAAAAATACCAGGGTTATGGAAACTAGCTGTTGCCATAACCCCAGTATTTAAGTCAAGGTAATGATGTATTTTTACTATGGGCTGCATGTCAAGTGGTTGATAAAAGCATAAAAAACATACTCACAAAGCTGTAAAATCAAGCGCATGTAGTAAATCCCTTAACAGTGCCTCTCAGACCTCTAGGATCTGGATAACCAATAGAAAGACCTAGCAACATTGCATGACAAAACAGGAATGCTAATACATTTCAAGAGATACTGTATACCCTCTTATTTAGAGTTAACTCTGCATGCACTTATGAGACATATGTTTTCAAAGTCTACAAAAGCCTGAAAAAATAAAGAGGCCCACAATTACCAGTAGTTTTTTATCCATTTTTTCTATTTTTTTTTTCATTTCTACCCATTTTTTCTACAATAAGTACTCTTTCCTATGTTGTACTTTTCATGTAGTGCTAAGCACATGTTCTAAAGGGAAATATTGGAATAAAAAAAATAAAAAAAAACAATACTATTCACCTCCCTGCTGCAGCTGTCCCCTGCTGGCTCTATGCCAGAGAACTGAGCATACACATGATTGTTAATTGCTCAGTTCTCAGTCTTCCCGGAACAGAGAGCAGCGAATGTTAGTTGCCTTCTGCTCTGCCCTTCCAGTGCTCACTGGAACACTACACTGAGGAGGGAGCGGAAGCAGCTGGCTCAGCTTGCTGAGAGGCTAAACCAGCTGCTGATCAGGCATCTGGGTGGATCCTGACAATATTGTTTAGATATTAAAATTATTTAGATATCATCTAAAATGAATAAACATATTTATCTCTCTCCCTTATATTGCTGTGATCTTTGTAACTATCTTAATTAAGTTATTGTCAGATATGTTTTAGAAAATATGTGAAGACAAGTTATACAAGTTAAGGAAGTTAATAGTCATAAATGGTAATCATCTTCTACATTGTTGCAAATCCACACAAGCAAATGTAAGAAAATTATGAAAATTTTCGGATTATCTTGCAAATAAGAATCATCTGATGTATCCTAAAGCTGACTGTAAGGTGAACCAGATTCCCAGTATCAGAAAAACAGTGCAGGCTTATGCTCATATTTGTGCACGTGTGCATTGCTCACATGCTAATGCTCTGTCACCATGAGCAGTTGCTGCATGATCTTCAGCTTGTACCTGTGTTCCTAAGATGTGATACTTGAACCTGCTTTCCAGTGTATGTCCCGGCTTTCTCCTGAATTTGCCTTTGCTCCTACATTAACCTTGTTCATCTAATCTCTCTGACCTCTCTGCCTGTTTACTGGACTCATCTTTGCTGGCTGATTCTGTAGTGCGCTGTCTGCCTGTTATTGATTTTGGTCTGCTCTCTGGACTTACTCTGCCTGCTGACGCGATCTCTTGTTGTCTAGCTGCCGCTTATATCTCACTCTTCATATATATCTACCACAACTTTTTGGATGAATATCTTATTCCTGAGTAGTATCGTGATATATTTACTTTGACAGGCATTCATCACTGATGTTGCTTTATTGCCTTCCGTAGCCCTGTCAAGTTAATCACCACCACCAGCTGAGATATACTCTCAATATACCTCTCCATCAGAGATTATTTGAATACACTGATACTTCACTTGAATCTCCATGTATTACAGCTATTAATCTGGGCTATACAGGGGGTCCCCGGGTTACGAACAAGATAGGGACTGTAGGTTTGTTCTTAAGTCGAATTTGTTTGTAAGTCGGAACAGTACCTTTTTTTAAGTGCAAATCCAGTCTTTTTTTTATTTTTGTATAATTTTCTTATTTTTAATATTATTTTTCTTATTCTTTACTTTTTTAATTACTTTTTTTATTTTATTAATTTAATTATTACTGTATTTATTATTATTTTTTTATTTTTATTTTTTTTTTTATCAATTTTTTTCACTTAATTTATTGCTATCACACAGGAGAAAGCAATTCCCTGTGTGATAGCAATTGGAGGTGACAGGTTCTCTTTATTGACCCTGTCACCTCCAAAACAGGAGTCCTTGCACTGTGCTAGATTTCCTGTCACAGCCGAGAGGGGAAGAGCACAGCTCTCCCCTCTCACTGTTTACATGGCGACAGGGACAGGAGACAGCAGAGAGAGGGCAGCTGCCAGGCAGCTCACCTGATGGCACAGCAGGAAGATGGATGGATGGTGAAAGCAGCAGTGTCTGCGATCCGAGTCCAGGCGGGCCAGCCGCGGTGCACCTCTGCGGGGCAGCGGTATTACTACAGATTCTCACTGTCAATAGTTGTTGAGGATGTCAGTGGGTTCAGGCACTGCCGAGTCCTTAACAATAAGTGATGTCACCTTTCTCAATCACTTTTGGTGCACGTGAAAAATAATTATCAGATTTAAAATGAAAAAGTTTAATTAGACTACATTCACAAATCTGCATGGGTGTGGATAGTTTTTTGGGTTCAGAGTTGGCTAAATCCTGCCTCTGGATTCAGCATCACTGGGTGGTATGGTCGCAGCTAATAGGCTGGTTTGTGCATTGCCAGAACTCCACATAATCGTAGATTCTGGACACACTTTTTATAATCACTCAGATGTGAGTAATGCAAAGACATTGGTAAAGGCCTTGATTTGTGCAGAGTACAAATATGACAGCTGGCTGCTACTTTTCGCACACCTGTGTGGTCATGTGAATGTAACCTTTTTTCACAGTGTTGTGAAAAAAGTATTTCCTGATTATTTTTTTGCATATTTGTCGCACTTAAATGAATCAGATCATCAAACAAATTTTAATATTACACAAAGATAACCTGAGTAAATACAAAATGCAGTTTATAAATGATGATTTAATTTATTAAGGGTAAAAAACTGTCCAAACTCACCTGGCCCTGTGTGAAAAAAAGTAATTGCCCCCTAAACCTAATAACTGGTTGTGCCACCCTTGGCGGCAACAACTGCAATCAAGTGTTTGCGATAACAGGCAAAAAGTCTTTCACATCGCTGTGGAGGAATTTTGGCCCACTCTTCTTTGCAGAATTGTTTTAATTCTGCCACATTGGAGGGTTTTCCAGCATGAACGGCCTGTGCAAGGTCATGATACAGCATCTCAATCAGATTTAAGTCCTGTGACTAGGTCACTTCAAAACCTTAATTTTGTTTTTATGACCCATTCAGAGGTGGACTTGCTGGTGTGTTCCGGATCATTACCCAAGTGTGCTTGAGCTTGTGGTCAGGAACTGATGGCCGGACATTCTCATTCAGGATTTTTTGGTAGAGTGCAGAATTCATGGTTCCATCAATTAGGGCAAGTCGTCCAGGTCCTGAAGCTGCAAAGCAGCCCCAGACCATCACACTACCATCACCATGTCTGACTGTTGGTATGATGTTCTTTTTATGAAATGTTGTGTTAGTTTCACGCCAGATGTAACGGGACGCACACCTTCCAAAAAGTTAAACTTTTGTCTCATCAGTCCACAGAAAATTTGCTCAAAAGTCTTGGTGATAATTAAGATGTTCTTTGGCAACTGTGAGATGAGCCTGTGTTCTTTTTGGTCAGCAGTGGGTTTCACCCTGGAACTCTCCCATGGATGCTATTTTTACCTAGTCTCTTTCATTATTGTTGAATGAGGAACACTGACCTTACCTGAGGTAAGTGAGGCATGCAGTTCTTTAGATGTTGTTCTGGGTTCTTCTATTTAAGTGATTTCTGGATTCAACAGGTGTTCAACTTAATAAATGAAATCATCATTAGGAGGTATATATAACATGTTTGTTATTTTAAAAAAATAAAACAGGAAGGTTTACAATCACTTTAAGGGGGAAAATCTTCCGGTCCTTAAGTGGTTAAAGAAGGGTTAGATCAGTTTTTTTAGTATGATAAGGTATCCTACCATATCATTCAAGATGAAAGGGCACATAGTAAAACTATAAAACCCTTAAAACTACTTTACCTATTTTGACAGCGGTGGCAAGGTTCCTAGTTACTGATTCCTTCCAGTTGAGGCTGGGTTCACACCTATGCGACTTGGATGCAGGAGATTATGTCCCGCTGTCTATGGAGCCGGTTCAAACATCTCTGCAGCGGCTCCGGTGAGAATTACACAGAAGCCCTGTGCATCTTTTGGTCCATTTCAGGTCCGAATTCAACCCAAAACTCGGGCTGAAATGCAGGGGCAGCCCGTGCATTGTGGGCGCATGGGCGCTGCCTCCTAACACCTCTGCCACCCACCCTATTCATGTGCCCCGTCCCTTTCAGGACACGGACACATGAAATATTAGACACCAGAGGCACTTATTGGCTTCAAAACAGGGTGGGATCGGGGGCAGAGCACTGCGTCCCAATCCCACCCTGTTGTGTGACATAGCAAAATAATTTTAGCTATTTTCACACTAATTCCAAATCGGAAGGCAGGTCAGTGAGACCTGTCTCCCAATTGGCCAAAGCATTAGGCTGTATTATATGAGCACAGCGGCTGTATTTGATGGGCACAGTGGCTGTATTTGCTGGGCACAGTGGCTGCATATTATGGGCACAGTGGCTGTAATTGATGGCACAGTGGCTGTATTTGCTGGGCACATTGGCTTGATTTGATGGGCACAGTGGCTGCATTTGCTGGGCACAGCGGCTGCATATGATGGGTACAGTGGCTGCATATGATGGCACAGTGGCTGCAATTGATGGCACAGTGGCTGCATTTGATAGGCAAAGTGGTTGCATTTGATAGGCACAGTGAGGCTGCAGTCAATGTTTTTGTTAAGTATTTTTCAGTTTGTTTGCACCCCCCAAAAATTTTGAGAACCAGCCGCCACTGCTGAAATGGGACCTGAAACGGTGATTGGAGACACACCGGGCTCCTGCTGTGAGCCGCTGCGTGTTCTAGTGTGAACCCAACCTGAACCTTCAGTTTAAATCAGCTTAATATATTTTAGGTGCCTAAAAGCTAAATATTTCCAGCATTTTTTTAAAACAATGAACTGAGTTCACTTAAATTATCTCCTGACGAAGTCTATGCCACATTTTTATGGCTCTGACTGTGAAGAAGTAGTTTCTTATGCATATGTTAAATCTCCTTTCCTCCAGACACAAAGAGTATCCCTTGTCCTTTGCAGCAAATTTAGCTAAATGTACATTCAAGGTGTATCAAAACAAAAGGAGTGCAAACCCTTATGCCGCGTACACATGACAGGACATTCCGTCAGAATAGACTCCGACGGTCTTTCCAACGGAGTTCCACTGAAACGGACTTGCCTACACACGATCACACAAAGTCCGATCGTTTAGAACGCGATGACGTACGACGGGACTAGAAAAAGGGAGTCCAATAGCCAGTAGCCAATAGCTGCCCATGCGTTGTTTTCGGTCCTGCCGGAATAGCATACAGACGAGCGATTTTCCCGATAGGAACTGATTCCGCCGGAAAGATTTGAAGCATGTTCTATTTCTAGGTCCATCAGAATTTTAGAAAGAGAAAGTCCGATGAAGCCCACACACGATCGGAATATCCGACGGAATCGTTCCGTCAGACCTTTCCAGCCGGAAAGTCCGGTCGTGTGTACGCGACATTACAGTTCATTGGTAGGGTTCTAGGGTAGGTAGGGTTCTAGGGAGGAATAATTAAAAAAAATTGGTAGCAGTTGAGTTGAAGTATTAACTGGGTACACAATAAGCTGGATAGCTTCCAGTTGTGTAGCAACCAAAATGTATAGTTATTATTGGTAAAGAAGACAGATAAACAAGAATAAAAAGTACTTGAATTATGCAGTATATACAAATAATATGGCACTAATCAATTGCAATATGTCATTAAAAAAAACAACAAATATAGAAACAAATGTGTTAAATAAGGGAACATAAAATACGGTATGTAATAATGAACAAACTAAATTATATATATATATATATAGTTTTATATTATATACCTATATGTCTATCTATATATTCATATAGGGATAGATAGATAGATAGATAGATAGATAGATAGATAGATAGATAGATAGATAGATAGATAGATAGATAGATAGATAGATAGATAGATAGATAGATAGATAGATAGATATGAAACATAAATAATATATAATTACTATTTAAAATAAATAAATACATAATGCACCATAGGATTATCTTGAGCCTTTCTTCCGGCTTGCTGAATTTCTATTGGCTGCAAAATTCCAGCACTTAATAAAACTCTGAAGTTAAAAAAAATCACCTTACACCCTGAACAATCCCTCACCTGCTGCCAGAAGCATAAAACCTACTAATGTGTAGACGACCAAAGGCTTGATTCTTCGAGTTGCTTGTAATACTCAAAGCCCTGCACTGTTTGTGCATCAGCATCCAAATTGAATATGTGACCCAGGATCTTTCCATTTAGTACAATGCTCTCTATCAAATCTTACAATGATCTTTGTAACGCATAACATTAGTAGGTATTGACATCACAAGCTGCGTGTCTTACAATTAAGTTGAAGTCAATATTTGACAGTGATACAAATTCCCTGGTTGTAATTTAAATCAGATATGAGTTACAAGGAATCAATAAAACAAAACATTTCCTGGTTGACATTTAAATGAGATATGAGTTACATGGACTCAAGAAAACAAGATTCAAATAGGGCTTAAAGATGCTGGGGTTGAATTGTTAGAGGTTAGATCAGTGCTAGTCAACTTGAAAATTATAGAGGAACACCATAGGCAAGCGCTTTTATAGGGAATGAAAAAATTCCCTATAAAAGCGCTTGCCTATGGTGGTCCTGATCAGCCTAGCTCTAAAGAAGGAGTGCGCCCCTGAAATGCATGAGCTATACCCCGTGATATGGTCCTGCACATGTCCATACGCTGCGTGATTTTTAGGGCTTATTGAGAGTTGTACTTTGTGAGTACCCACTTTTTATGAATGTTTTACTCACTTAATCAACATTGGTAATGCACTACGTGTGCACGCCTTCCATTTTGTTTTTCTTGCAGTTGGATTACTCAATCTGAGGAAGGCAGCATCCACCCATCTTGTGACACCATTTTACCATTTTCCCTGTTGCCCTCTACTTCAGAAGACTCCTTAGCGCTGGAAGTGACTGTTTTTTTTTTTTTTTTGTATTTACACTTATAGTGTGTTTTATGTATGTTATATTATCACTTTATTGATGATTGCGCTGTACTAAATTTATCCTAAATGTACTGAGTGTGCATCAAGGTCCTTGACATATTATGCACGGTTATGTAGAGAAATACTATAAGCTGAGTTATCTCTGGAAAATGTTTCTTTATGTTTTTTTTTTTACTTGAAAACAATAAACGTATTGAAACAGAAATGTATAGAGGGCCTCAAGTGTGGCCATCAGCGCTTCCAGAGGGTTGCACAATAGCAGCAGATTTTTTCCCCTCAACACTCAAAAATGTTGATCCTGGGAGTACAATAACCGAGAGAATTATTGTCTGTGAGTGCAATAATAATCCACAGCATTAATGTCAGTGTACACAAAAATATCTTCCAACATTGGTCTCAGTGGATGCAATATTAACCCCCAGCATTGGTGTCCGTGGGCACAATAATAACCCAAATATTGGTGTCAGTGAAAGCAAAACAATAATAACTGCTAAGATTGGTGTAAGTGAGTGCAATAATAACTCCCAGCATTGGTGTTGGTGGATGCAATAATAACCACAAACATTGGTCTCAGTGGACACAATAATAACTCCAAGCATCTGTGCTAATGGATACAATAATAACCCTCAGCTTTAGTATCAGTGGATGCAATAATAATCCTTAACATCGGTGTCAGTGGGTGCAATAATAACCCCCAACTTTGGAGTCAATGAACACAATAATAGCCACCAACATTGGTCTCAGTGGATGCAATAATAGCCCTCAACATTGGTATCAATACTATTAACCCCTCCACATTGATGGTCACTGGAAGTGAAATTTAACCCCCCTGCATTGGTAATTTCTAAAAGTGAAATTTAACACCCCCTCCTTGCATTGGTGGTCAGTGGCAGTGAAAATTAACCCCCATCCCTCCCCTGAGTTGGTGGCACTGGTCAGTCAGTGAAAGTTAAATCCACGTCCCTCCCATTTGTGAAATAACTTCACACACAGTAGTCTCTTTTTCAGTGGCAGGTTCTGGAATGCAGAGAGCACTCTGCTATCTCAATGGAGCCCAGTAGCCGATGGGCCCATGGACCACGTGTCTGGAACCATTGGGTTAGATAAGCTATTTGAAGCTAAAATTGAAGCTATGTTCACCTTAATCATCCAATCATGTTCAAGAAAAAAAAAATACTTTTTTTATTTAAATGATTGAATAGATAAACTGAACACAACTTCATTTTGCTAAGTGAACATACAGTATCTCACAAAAGTGAGTACACCCCTCACAATTTTGTAAATATTTTATTATATCTTTTCATTTGACAACACTGAAGAAACGACACTTTGCTACAATGTAAAGTAGTGAGTGTACAGCTTGTATAAGAGTGTAAATTTGCTGTCCCTTCAAAATAACTCAAAACACAGCCATTAATGTCTAAACCGCTGGCAACAAAAGTGAGTACACCCCTAAGTGAAAATGTCCAAATTGGGCCCAAAGTGTCAATATTTTTTGTGGCCACCATTATTTTCTAGCACTGCCTTAACCCTCTTGGGCATGGAGTTCACCAGAGCTTCACAGGTTGCCACTGGAGTCCTCTTCCACTCCTCCGTGATGACATCACAGAGCTGGTGTATGTTAGAGACCTTGTGCTCCTCCACCTTCTGTTTGAGGATGCCCCACAGATGCTCAATAGGGTTTAGGTCTGGAGACATGCTTGGCCAGTCCATCACCTTTACCCTCAGCTTCTTTAGCAAGGCAGTGGTCGTCTTGGAGGTGTGTTTGGGGTCGTTATCATGTTGGAATACTGCCCTGCGGCCCAGTCTCAGAAGGGAGGGGATCATGCTCTGCTTTAGTATGTCACAGTGCATGTTGGCATTCAAGGTTCCCTCAATGAACTGTAGTTTCCTAGCATTTATGCAGCTCCAGACCATGACCCTCCCACCACCATGCTTGACTGTAGGCAAGACACAATTGTCTTTGTACTCCTACCCTGGTTGACACCAAGGGAACCAAATAAGTTTAGTCTGCTTGTCTTCAGCAAACTGTTTGCGGGCTTTCTTGTGTATCATCTTTAGAAAAGGCTTCCTTCTGGGACGACAGCCATGCAGACCATTTTGATGCAGTGTGCTGCATATGGTCTGAGCACTGACAGGCTGACCCCCCCACCCCTTCAATCTCTGCAGCAATGCTGGCAGCACTCATATGTCTATTTCCCAAAGACAATCTCTGGATATGACGCTGAACACATGCACTCAACTTCTTTGGTTGACCATGGCGAGGGCTGTTCTGAGTAGAAACTGTCCTGTTAAACTGTTGTATGGTCTTGGCCACCGTACTGCAGCTCAGTTTCAGGGTCTTGGCAATCTTCTTATAGCCTAGGCCATCTTTATGTAGAGCAACAATTCTTTTTTTCAGATCCTCAGAGAGTTCTTTGCCATGAGGTGCCATGTTGAACTTCCAGTGACCAGTATGAGAGAGTGAGAGCGATAACACCAAATTTAACACACCTGCTCCCCATTCACACCTGAGACCTTGTAACACTAACGAGTCACATGACACCGGGGAGGGAAAATAGCTAATTGGGCTCAATTTGGACATTTTCACTTAGGGGTGTACTCACTTTTGTTGTCAGTGGTTTAGACATTAATGGCTGTGTGTTGAGTTATTTTGAGGGGACAGAAAATGTACACTGTTATACAAGCTGTACACTCACTACTTTACATTGTAGCAAAGTTTCATTTCTCCAGTGTTGTCACATGAAAAGATAGAATAAAATATTTACAAAAATGTTAGGGGTGTCCTCACTTTTGTGAGATACTGTAGATTTCTCTTTTAAAAAGTTATCCCACTTTATATTCTACTCGAGTGCATTACACCCAGCGAAGCTCCACAAGATGGGTAGACTTCCTGATTCATTGTGTGGTAGATGCAATTGAGCGTCGGGGATCTTATTAATCTCATATGGCGATGCACAAAGCTGCACCGCTACTGGAGTGAGATCCTTTCCACACTTAATAAAATGTTCCAAGTGATTGTCCCTTTGAATCCCATTCACTGTTTACTTGGAATCCATGAAGAAAAGTGTCCTTCTCCAGATCCCTATTTCAGGCTAGGAAGGTAATTTTGTTGGGATGGGAATCCATGACTCCCCCATTGGTAAAAACATGGGTGACTCACATGGAAAACATACTACTTCTGGAGAGTTGTACAGGTATATACCAGTACAGGGGTTGATTAAATAAATGCGAGAAACTCTGGTCTCCTTGGCTTGACGTCCCAGGGCCAGCCCCAAGGGAACTTGTTCTAATAAGGGTACTTCTGGGTCCCCCTGGGTTGAGGTACTAGAGGAGCATCCCGAGAAAGCATTGAATACCTACTACCTGCTCAACGGGGTGTCCGATTGGGGAGGATTTCAGGGGTGGCGACATGTATAACCATGTAAGCTGCGGATGCAACCTGCCTATGTATTAGACTAGCTTGAACTGTGATTTGTTTATTGATGTGTTTAATGATGTTCTGGAATGGGGGGGATGTTTTTTGTACCTGTTCTTTATACCCTTTGTAGTTGGTATCTTCTAAATAAAAAAAAATTATTAAAAAAAAAAGTAATCTCATCATTAGGAAAGTCATGCTTGTGTGTTATCATGGGCTCTTGCACATTTCTCGGTGCACCATCCTGCTCATAGAACTCCAACTGGGAGTACGTTATTGCATGAAAAAATCACCCATTCGCAGGCATGCTTCATGGTGTGTGTGCTCATGCTAAATGTCTTTTAGCCGAATGGTCTTCAGTTCTAACCTATGACTTGTAACCTGTTCCTGATGCTCTTTTGTATCCTGTTTTTGACCTGGCTTGCATCATGACTTGATTTTTGGCCTCAAGCTCTGCTAGCACCTTTGACAATGTCTTTGGCTACCTCTGTACTTTCTTTACTTAATGCTTCCTAACCTCTACTAGTTCTAGTGACCAAGTTTCTGTCTGTCACTCCAGCATACTGCTTCCTGAATATTGATGACCCTTGTGCATTCTGATTGACATGCTTCAGGTTGCTCTGCATCATCCCCCCCCCCCCCCACCTCACAGTTTTAGTGGTTCCAGTCTACTTCATTCAGAAATTCATGTCACTTCATGCCCTCACGCAACCTGTCTCTCTACTACTAGTAAACTGAGCTGGAGGTGTAAAAGAAACTTCCCTTATCAAGCTCTCTCAGTTTTACTGTTTAACACCCATTAAAATGTGAGTTTCCATCATGAGAGAAATATGGAGGCCACTATTGTTCACCCCTACTTCTGAGAATACTAGTTGTCTGGCTGACATGCCGATCCTCTTCAAGGACAAATCCCAGGTATGGATATTTTATACATAGTTACATTGGTCCAGTTTGGAGCAATGCAACTATGCATATACTATACCTGGCCAATGCTTCTGGAAGGTGGAAATCACTGAAGAAATTGCTACTCCAGTGATCTCCACTTGCTTCCAGGTCCTGCGCCGAGCGGTTACCCTGCTGCATTATGAACACATGAATCAGTACGGGTGCCATTCAGAGAATTTTCTGAATGAATGCAAAGCATTTTCTGATTGGACAAGGTGGAAAGGCAGGGCAGTGATGTTATGTTCTCCACCACATCCAATCAGAGAATGCATTCATTCAGAAAATGCAGAGTGGTCCCTAAATGGCCCCTGTGCCAAGGGGCTGCCCTTCTGTGTTCAGAATGTAGCAGGAAAACTGATTGGCAGGGGACCCAGAAGCAAGTGGAGATGACTGGAGTAGCAGTGTCCACTTTAGTGATTTCCAGCTTCCAGGGGCTCAGCCTGGTATGGTATATGCTGGACCAATGTAACTATAATAAAACATCCATGCATGAAATTCATCTTTCATTATTTAAGTCATTAACCTTAAAGAATGTAGCCTTTTCTCCAACTCACCTGATCTGTTTACATGTTCTTGTTAGTATTCTCAAAAAATATTAAACCCAGTTTGTCAAGACAGCACCAAGACAACTAAAACTTTTTAAAACTTTTTAAAACAAGATTAGAAATGGCAGCCCCCCTCCTATAGGACAGATTTAATTTGGTGAGTACATGTCAGATCTGCAATGTATGCACATTTCCCCATATTTTATCCATGTATAGACTGCAAATACAGAAAAAACTCGTTGATCTGCCAGATATGTAGTCAGCTCCTAAATTCTGTTTTGGATTGACGACACACAGCCCTGCTCAGCCCTACTCAAACCCTCCCACTGTCTACATCTCTGCAACACAAACCCAAATTTGTTTTTATAATCCAAGATAAGAAATAAAAAAGGCTAGGTAATCTCATAGGAATAACACAGGACAGCTGTACATTTTTGGCAGAATAAAGATTTTTTTTTTTTTTTCAAACAGATGATGCAGCTTAATTTTCATTATTAAAAATATAAATATTATAACTCAGCACTAAAGGTGTAATAAAATAATTATCCAGCTGCAGTCACTATCTTCTCTGTGGAGTGTGCAAAACAATTATGTGTGTGACCGTGCTTTAAATATTAGGCGTTAGACCCCTTTCACACTGAGGCAGTTTTCAGGCATGTTAGCACTAGAAATAGTACCTGTAAAGCGCCTGAAAACTGCCTCCCAATCATTACAATGGATGCTTTCACAACCGGGCGGTTCGCTTGCAGGACAGTCGAAAAAGTCCTGCAAGCAGCATCTTTGGGGCGGTTTGGGAGCGCTGTATACAGCTCTCCCAAAATGGCCCTGCCCATTGCAATGAAAAGCGCTTCTGAAGCGCCATAACACGGGCGTTCTTAACCCTTTTTCGGGGTTAAAAGTGCAGCGCTAACGGTCGAAAACAGCGGGGGGGGGGAAGCGCCGCTAAAATGAGCAGTGCTTTCAGTGTGAAAGCAGCCTTAAAATACCTAAAACAAGAAGGTTACATAAAAAACATTGTGTAACAATGTATCAAAAAATATTTGCTATCAAAAATATTGTACTAAAATGTTGTACCCAAAAAATTATACTGCTCAGTCCACAAATTCATAAATCCAAATAAACAAAAACCAAGTTCTCCAAATAAACAAAAAACAAGTTGATAAAGCATTTTGAACAAAGAGGATTGCTTTACAAATTTATTTTCTTATATTTAAATGTTTTTTTGCACACATTGCACTCGAAGGTGGACATTGAGAAATTTTTTAGTTTATTTGTATTTATGAATAATTATTATGGACGCTTTGGGGTTGATTTACTAAAACTGGAGCGTGCAAAATATGATGCAGCTTTACATAGAAACTAATTAGCTTTCAGGTTTTTCGTCAACGCTTAATTGAACAAGCTGAAGTTAGATGCTGATTGGCTACCATGCACAGCTGCACCAGATTTTGCACTTTCCAGTTTTAATAAATCAACTCCATTGGTTGTGAACTGAGCAGTGTCATTTTTTGAGCACACTATTTTTGAAAGTAGATATTTTTAGATACATTGTTAGACAGTGTTATTTATATAACCTTCTTGTTTTAGGTATTCTAACACTTAATATTTAAATCGCAGTCACACACATAATAGTTTTCATTATCAACTTTGTTATTATCAACTTTGTCCCCCAGGGTCATAGCTATGCATGAGGGAGACCAATATCAAAGCTATTAAAGCCCCCTCCTGCTGCAATCTTCATCTCTTATTCCTGTTAATTTGCACTGTGCCAGTCTAAGGGATCATTACGAAGGGGAAGGGAGATGGTAAAAAGTAACATTTTTTATATATTGCTGATAAGTAAAATATTGATTTGCATATCACCCACTGCATCTGCTATAGAATTAAAATATAATGTTTGGGAAACTACAGGGCATTTGTTGGTGAACAACATGAATGGGCCAAGATACGCTTGCTTTTAGTTGCATACATACATAAGGCAACTTTAATAAACATGTCTATCTATCTACTTATCTATAAAATGACACCCCAGCAATCTCATACCTTTTTCAAGAATCCCACCATTGGGAAGATCATTGATAATTTCATGTTGGAGTCAGCACACTAATACATTCTCCGGAGCTTAAGCATCATCCAAAATGAATAAACATATCCATCTCTCTCTTCTATATTGCTAACATATTTGCATATGTCTTGAATTATTGTCAGATAATAGGAGTCAAAGAGACTGTAAATCTGTAGTCAAGTTAATCCAAGCAACATACTACAATATGATTAAGGTTAAGGAAGTTAAAAGTCATAATTGGTAATCGGTGTTGTAAAACCTCACAAGGAAATGTAAGAAAATTATGAAAATGTCCTGACTGACTTGCAAATAAGAACCATTTGATGTATTCTAAAACTGTCTTCCAGAGAAGCAGCTGAACACACAGATGAAATGCATGCATGGCAGCCTTTTTACCTTCCAATAGATTTGCATTTCTGTCCCCTCAGTCCTAAGACTTACACAGCACTGACATACAGCACAGCCCTGTCTGGCAAGGCAGAAAACATGATGTTTCTTTGCTGCAGTTAAGTAGCTATTGGGAGGAATTTACTAAAACTGGAGCAGCAGACATGTGAGGAGCTCAGGATTGGAGATCTAGGAACATTAAAGAGATCCCAAAGAGATCCTGTCATCCCATCGAGGGATCCTGACATCACACCAGCTTCATTTCACTGTGGATGACCCCTGGTAGCCTTGATCATGTGTAATGTTAGTTTTCCGACACACATAGCATTTTGTTTTTAGGCCAAATAGTTCAATTTTGGTCTCATCTGACCAGAGCACCTTCTTCCACATGTTTGCTGTGTCCCCCACATGGCTTCTCACAAACTGCAAATGGGATTTCTTATGGCTCTCTTTCAACAATGGCTTTCTTCTTGCCACTTTTCCATAAAAGCCACATTTGTGGAGTGTATAGTTGTCCTGTGGGCAGATTCTCCCGCCTGAGCTGTGGATCACTGCAGCTCCTCCAGAGTTACCATGGGCCCCTTGGCTGCTTCTCTAATTAATGCTCTCCTTGCTCGGCCTGTCAGTTTAGGGGCACGGCCATGTCTTGGTAGGTTTGCAGTTGTGCCATACTCTTTCCATTTTTGATGATGGATTGAACAGTGCTCTGTGAGATGTTCAAAGTTTGGGATATTATTTTTATAACCTAACCCTGCTTTAAACTTCTCCACAAATGTATCCCTGACCTGTCTGGTGTGTTCCTTGGCCTTGATGATGCTGTTTGTTCACTAAGGTTCTCTACCAAACCTCCAAGGGCTTCACAGAACAACTGTATTTATACTCCGATGAAATTACACACAGGTGGACTCTATTTACTAATTAGGTGACTTCTGAAGGCAAATAGTTTCACTAGATTTTAGTTTGGGGTATCAGAGTAAAGGGGGACTGAATACAAATGCATGCCACACTTTTCAAGTATTTATTTGTAAAAAATTATGAAAATCATTTATCATTTTCCTTCCACTTCACAATTATGTGCCACTTTGTGTTGGTCTATCACATAAAATCCCAATAAAACAGATTTATGTATTTGGTTGTAACATCACAAAATGTGGAAAATTTCAAGGTGTATGAATATTTTTTCAAGGCACTGTATATAAAATTGCTTGTGCTAATCAGCTTTTGCTACAGATGAGACCTGAAGACCATTATATACAGAACTGTGATTGCAGAGGTTCTATGGATGGAGAAAGGAGCCATCCACATTTTGGTGGGGTTGAAATCTCTCTAATATTGCTGACTGAAGCAATTTCAGCTACCTTCTCTCAGCGGATGTTTCAAATATATATCGCTATACACAGTCCTATAGTGTTTCATCGAACATATTTTACATGTTGACTTGCCCCATCATAGTTAGTCAGGTTGAAAAAAGGCACAAGTCCATCTAGTTCAACCAACAGAAAAAAACAGAAAAACCTACATATACACAATCCTATGCCCACGGTTAATCCAGAGGAAGGCAAAAAAAAAAAAATCCTATGATCCATGCTCCAATGGGAGGGAAACAAATCCTTCCTGATCCCCCAGAAGGCAATCGGATATTCCCTGAATCAGAAATCTCTGGTTTATTAATGTGTCCAACTTATTAAGGAACGCTATCCAACAGGGAATAGTCATTACTTTACTGATAGGTTCCCCAGTCCACCATAAACCTTGGACAGGTATGTTGGCAAACTTTATGTAGGGTGTATTTTGTGGCAAGGACCATAGCTGAAGCCTTAGAATGACTCAGTAGTATGTCAACTAAGTCTTTGTTGTGCAAAATGACCTGACCACTTGGGTTCATGATCAGATTTTTTTCAGGGTAATGAAGAATTACCTGATTGCACACAATGGAAAATTATCTTCAGAAGTAATCGGTTACACTAACCACCACTAGATAGATGGTGTATATAACTCATTAATTCATTGGATATCAAAGCGACCAGCTAATCAGCAACCCCTCCAGTGTTAGTGCCTGGCAGTAACCTGTATATGAAGAGAAGGCTACTTAAGTTATAGAAGGATATGGAAGACACAGAGGTACCTATAAAGATTGGACATATATACTACCCGAAAGCACATGTTATTTTCTTTGTAGAACGTTCAAGCAGCCATTGCATAATGTTAAAAAGTAAACCTGCCATGAGAGAAATATGAGAATTGGCATTGCTGTCCTCCTTCTTAAATGCTAGTTGCCTGGCTGTTGAACTTTTGGCTTTTCTGCCAAAGTCAATAACCCATCACAAGTATGCAGATCAGGATATAGGGAAGAAAAAGTCCCCGTTTTCATTCTTGCCCTATGTCAGTACCAAAACAAGTGTCATCCAGGCATCTAGTATTTTCAGTGATCAGCAATAGCCACCTCAAGGTTTCTTTCAGTTCCTTAAAATGCAATAGTAAAAATCCATGTATTGCCAGTGGTCTCTCACCTAATGCCAAAAGGAACCAGCCCACCATTGCGACCAATGCCCAATTCATGTCTGCAGTTAAGTGATCTTAATATCCCAAGACATTCACCGTTCAGTGTCAACGCCAGCCTTTCAAGTTAAAAAATGTGAGATCTTTATAGGCTCTTGAAAAATATGATACTAATGATCCATCTCACATGCGTCACTATAATAAAAAAAGAGAAAATAGAAGGAGGATCAAGCACAGATACGTTTTAGAGTGTTGTTTTGAGATAAGAACATTGTCTAGAATTGAGGAAATACCTTTGTTTCCAGCTAATTATCCCCTGCCTGGCCTGCAAAGTGATGGGAGTAAATTATTAACATTAAAACGTATAGAAAACAGGTCATGTTGTCTATAACCTGTAAAATAAAAAAATGTGAAAGTAATAATGCTTTGTAAGTTTGAGGAAGAATATTGAGCATGGTATAAACCTTGTTTAACTTTTTTTATACTATCATGTGCAGGACAATAGATGTTCCATGTAGTAACGTACGTATTAATAAGTAGCACATTGTACAGTATTTAGGTTAGCCAATTTTGAATATTATTTGAAAGCTTTTTCTTTTGTTTTCATAAATCAGGTCACTTATTTGCATTGTCCTAAAGTAGATCTAAAGCCAAACTGGGTGGCATTTAGTTTACTAAGACACTGTCTGGGATATTCATAAAGTGTCTACAGCACTCTTTATAATTTTGTTGTGTCTCCATGATGGTGTGGGCAACAGATTCATGTACCCATTGGTACTCCCTCCTGCTGCTACAGTGTTCGCATTAGACATGTGCAGAACAAAAAAATTTGTTTCATTTCGGATATATTTGTTATGTTACTGATTTCATTTTGTTTCAGAATTTGTTTAGTGTGTTTCATTTAGAATTCATTTATTTTCGTTTAGCTTTCATTAAATTTTTGTTCGTTTTTGTTAAATTTTGTTTTGTTTATTCATTTTCTAATGAATTACAAATTTTCAGAACTATTGGAATTCAGTTTGTTCGAAAAATGATTGACCAATTCTAATTCTGGTGAAGAATAGCTGGTTGTTAAGCAGTGGGCCGGGAAGTATGGATTCTAAGGGGAACCCCATGCCAAAATTTAAAAAGAAACAGTGTGGGTTCCCCCCTAAAATCCATACCAGACCCTAAGCATGCAGCCCAGAAGGCCAGGATGGGGAAATGAGCGAGCCCCCCCTTTCCTAAACCATACCAAGCTACATGCCCTCAACATGGAGAGGGTGCTTTCGGGCAGAGGGGCCTCTGCTTTTATCAGAATTCTGGAAGCCCCCTTTAACAAGGGGGCCCCAAGATCCCCCCCATGTGAATGAATACCCATTCACCAAAAACGTGTAAAAAGTGAAGAAAGATAAACTTTTGACAATTCCTTTATTAACAAATAAAAAACAAAATCCCCAATGTAGATCCATCTCACGCCACCCGCCACACTGCCAAAGCCAAAAAAGAAAAACAAAACCCTCCGGCTTCATCGAAAGCTTCCCAAGGACTGCCTGCTCCTCCATCAGACATTTCTGAAATAGCTAAGGGGTGGAGTCACCCGATGATGTCAGTGTTCTACCCCACCCGCTTGTGATGTCATCGCCCAGGCATGCTAGGTCAATGACGTCGTAAGGGGACGGGGTCACTTACTGACGCCATCAGGAGACTTTGCCCCTTAGCTATTTAAGAATTGTTAGATGGAGAAGCAGGCAGTCTGCGAGAAGGTCCCCAGCTGGGCCAGGCAAAAAGAAGCAGCCTCCTCACCCTCACCCGACCGAAATCCTGGGAGGGAAGGCCCTTCTAGAATTTGCTCCAAATATTTGTTTTAAGGGTTTGGTATGGATTTTTTTGCGACCACTTTTTTTTTTTTTTTTAGTTTTATATTGAATTTTTTTAGATCAAAAATAAAAGCATGAGATACAAGATACAATGTTCATATCATATAAGAGGGAGTGATATCCTCCCAGATATAGGGTTACAAACAGATAATATTGCATATTAACATCTTGGTAGATACAAACCATGGGTGGACCACACGTTAGAACATGCAGAGTATACGGTAGTTTTAGGGTCTCAACGACTATCCCCCATGGGGGAAGCATCAAAAACCAGATGGAAAAGGGTGGGAGTAGGAGGTCAAAGGCAGGTGGAAGGATATTGATGAGTTAAAGAAGGCTCCTAGGCTCCTAGGAGCAGGCGCATACACTTGGGAATTATTTAGTAGTGTAAAAATATGAATGCACAGTTACAAGAAGAGGAGGGCAGTTGTTCACATCTGGCTCTTCTTGGTCCAAAAAGGGAACCATTTCCAGTGGTCGCAAGTAGTCAGAGAGGAGTACTGCTATAGTTATATGAGCTTGACGTTGCTGGGGTGGGCCAGCCATGGAGCCCAATATCTGAAACTTCTCTCCCATTAAGCGAGATTTGGAGAAGAGATATTCCATGTGGCAGTGCACATTTAAAGTAGAGATAAGAGAGGCGGCAGTTGGTGGAAGTGGGTTCCTCCAGACACGAGCTATTACTGTACCTGCAGTAATTAAGATATGCTGTATGATGTGGGCTAGGGATGGGAGTCTAGACCAAAGAGAGACATTTGTAGAATTAGTCTGGTAATGCGAGTCGTATCAGCAATTAAGGCAGAGACTGTTTTTCAAAAGGGGATTATAAGAGAGCAGTTCCACCAGAATTTTGGAGAGTGGGATGGGAAGATACATGCCAGTCTGTTAGGCGTGTAGTACCATTTGTGGAAGATTTCATGAGAGTTTCCCAGTGGGATATATTTTTGGAGAAAGTAGAAGGAAGCCGAAGAGCACAGTACCATACCTCTGGCAGAAAAGAAGTTTGTAGGTTTTGTATGGATTTTTAAAGGGGGCCTATGCATCTTTTTTTTTTTTTTGCATGGGGATCCCTCCTAAAATCGATGCCAAACTCAAATGGTGATATTCTCTGAAATCAAGGTGATATTCTCTGAAATATTGCCTGTGCCATGCACAACACAGAAAAGACAGGGGGAGATTAAAGAACTAAATGCATGGCTAAAAACCTAGTGTAAGAGGGAAGGATTTGGGTTTCTAGAGCACTTGGCTGGCTTTTCATTGGGGTACAACCTATATGCTAAAGATGGTTTGCACCTAAATGGAAGGGGGCCTGCTGTGCTGGGGGGAAAGTTTATGGGAAGGCTGGAGGAGTATTTAAACTAGGATTAAGGGGGGAATTAGAATTAAATTATAATGGGGCAGACAGATCAGACAGAGGTCAGTCCCTATTGGTGTGTGGATTGTTCCCATGTTGCAAACAACCAACAAGCTAAAAGATCGTATTCAGAGAGTAGTGATGGTTAATGATTCATATGCTGAATGGTTTATAAATGATATAGGGTCTGGGATTAGATGTACCGATCCAGTCTTTGCAGATGACCCCAAGCAATGCAGTGGAATAATGTCCTTACAGGATGTCTCCAACTTACATCCAACCTCAATTCACTGTTTAATTGGGCAACTGTGTGGTAGATGAGGTTTAATGTTAATAAATGTAAATTTATGCACCTGGGGGCTAAGAATATGCATGCATCATACATACTTGGGGGAGTACAACTGGGGGAATGAAGTGCAGAGAAGGATCTGGGTGTTCTGGTATATTATAAACTTAATAATAGCATGCAATGCCAAGCTGTGGTTTCCAAAGCGAGCAAATACATTTCTTGTATTAAAAAAGGTATAGACAGCGAAGAGAGAGATACTATTTTTCCCCTGTACAAATCATTAGTAAGACCTCATCTGGAATATGCAGTTTACAAAAAGAATATTGGGGAACCGGAGAAAGTGTAGAGAAGTGCAACTAAACTGATAAGAGGCATGGAGAAACTCAGCTATGAGGAAAAATTAGAAGAACTGAATGTATTCTCTCTTGAGAAGAGGAGATTAAGGAGGGATATGAGCAACATGTATAAATATATAAACGGTCCATATAGTGAACTTGGTGTTGAGCTATTTACTTTAAGGGCATCACAGAGGACAAGGAGGCACTCTTTACATCTGGAGGAAAAGAGATTTAATCTCCAAATTTGAAAAGGTTTTATTCACAGTAAGAGCTGTGAAAATGTGGAATAGACTCCCTAAGGAGCTGGTTGTGGCGTGCTCAGTAGATTGTTTTAAAAAAGGATGGTGTTTTTTCCTAAATGTATATAACATAATTGGATACTAACATTTATGGGTAAAGTTGATCTAGGGAATATCCAATTGCCTCTTGGGGGATCAGGGAGGATTTTTTCCCTTGTTGGAGCAAATTGGATCATGCTTTGCTTGGGTTTTTTGCCAAACCAAACTCAGGGCAGTTTGGCTGATCCCTAGTATTCACATGGGAAAAGGATGCTGGGATGTACTGTGAGGTCCCAGGTGTAAAATGTGTTCCACCTTACAAACAAGTGGAAACAATCAAAGGTGCTTAAGCCTGTTAAGATTGTGGAGCATGGGGTTTACAGCCGATACAGCAAAGCCTTGCCTGTTTCACTCACATCAGGGCATTGCGGAAATGCGTGCAAAATCACTTGCTTTACTGCAATGCACAAAAATGCTCTGCCCCTTTGCAGACACATTGTGTTGCCTTTCATTTGTATTGGCATCTCCGTGCATATTACAAATGCAGTAACATGCGGTTTGGAGCAGCATGATTTTTAAAATGAATGGTGCAGGTACCTTTTGTGCATTTTTTACACATAGGTCAGCCCATTGAAATGAGTAGCCTGCCCTAAATACAACGTATAGGAACATGTGGATATGCACAAGAAAGCACACATGCTTGGTCATGGTCACACTTCCTGCTGTGAATGGAGCCCAATATACAGTGATGCATTAGGCATACAGTTCCCCAGAGTTTGAGTGAATTGAAGTACCTTGTAGAGCAGCATACTGCTACTGAGGACTTTCTTTGGGATCTGCCATATGAGCCGGTAACCTCTTTTTATTAAAGAGACAAACTTGCAGGGAGCACCATCAAGCGTTCTAGGAGCATAAATTGCACATCTAATTTCATTCCTACCTATCACACTTTTGTAGGTCCTGGATCACCAGGACAGTGGAATTGCCCACAAAATGACCCCATTTTGGAAAGAAAACACCCCAATGTATATTCCATGAAGCATGGGCTGCAAATAGGTACTCGGGTAATCTGATGGGCTGCAGGAGGGAAGAAGTGTTCCTGCTGGCGTCATTTTACAATGCGCCGGTGGGGAAGTGGTTAAAATCCATACCAGACCCAAAGGGTTCCCCACGCTGTTTTTTCCCAAAAAATTTTTAAATTTACATTCTTTTTCATACAATATTTTTTTTTAAACTTTAGTGCTCAGCAGGGAAGCCTTAACAACCTATTGACTGTGCCCAGAAAGTTTGGGTGTTATGCGAGTACCTGAATGGGTGATGTTCAGGTCAAACTTATGCTTGGCCCAAAAGATTCACCCATCAAAAGTGGTGCCTTAACACTGTAACACCTCACAGTTACTCTTGTTGGGCACAGGGACAGGCCCTGCTGTAAAAAATTTGTAAAAAAATATACATGCCCCAGTCAAACGGGTGCATCAAAATTGGGCCTTGGGTGGTGACTGAACACTGTAACCCCTCACAGTTACTCTTGTTGGGCGCAGGAACAGGCCCTGCAGTAAAAAATGTGTAAAAGAATTGTAATTACATGCCCCTGTTAAACAGGTGCAGAAAAGTTTGCCTTGGATGGTGGTGCCTGAACACTCTAACCCCTCACAGTTACTCTTGTTGGGTGCAGGAACAGGCCCTGCTGTATAAAATTAGTAAATAAATTGTAATTGCATGCCCCAGTCAAACAGGTGCAGAAAAATTGGGCCTTGGGTGTTGGTGGTGCCTGAACACTGTAACCCCTCACAGTTACTCTTGTTGGGCGCAGGAACAGACCCTGAGGTAAAAAAAAATTTAAAAACTTGTAATTACATGCCCCAGTCAAACAGGTGCAGACAAATTGGGCCTTAGGTGCCCTAAACCAAAAATATTGTTGGAAGCTAGAATAATCAAGATTCAGCAATAGGATAGGCAGCACAGGCAGTTTTCATGGGATCCCAGATCCCTAGAAAATTCAATCAATTACATCAGCATCAGGTGCTTCTTAGCTACTGATCCAGGACTGATTCATTTTTATAAATGTGAGCATATCACATTTGGAGTCTGTGGACAGGCGCACTCTTTTATCCGTTACAAACCCTCCAGCAGCCAGTAACCCAGTGGATGCTCAGTTGGAAAGGTCTCCAAGTCTTCTCTTGCCCCTAGATATTCCTGCACCATAAAAATGCAGATGCTGCCGATGGCTGCTTAAACCTAACATCCCTGGGCACTAAGGACTAGGGATGAGCTGAACCCCCCTCCCAGTTCGGTTCGCACCAGAACATGCGAACAGGCAAAAAATTTGTACAAGTGAACACCGTTAAAGTCTATGGGACACGAACATGAAAAATCAGGTGCTAATTTGAAAGGCTTATATGCAAGTTTTTGCCATAAAAAGTGTATGGGGACCTGTATCAATGGAAAGAAAAGTTTTAAAAATGATTGTTTTTTCAGTAGCGGTGATTTTAATAATGCTTAAAGCGAAACAATACAAATGAAATATTCCTTTAAATATCGTGCCTGGGGGGTGTCCTTAGTATGCCTGTAAAGTAACGCATGTTTCCCATGTTTAGAACATTACCACAGCAAAATGACATTTCTAAAAGAAAAAATCTCATTTAAAACTGCTTGCAGCTGTAATGAATTTTCGGAACCCGGCAATATAGATAAAAATCATTGAAAAAAATGACATGGGTTCTCCCCCAGTTTAATACCAAGTCCTTTGGGTCTGGTATGAATACTAAGGGGAACCCCAAACTAAAATTTAAAAAAAATGCGTGGGGTCCCCCCCAAAATCCATACCAGACCCTTCAGGTCTGGTATAGATATTAAGAGGAACCCTGTGCCAAATTTTTTTTAAAAATGGCGTAGGGGTCCCCCCAAAATCCATACCAGGCCCTTTAGGTTTGGTATGGCTTTTAAGGGGAACCCTGTGCCAAAATTTAAAAAAATGGCGTAGGGCCCCCCCAAATCCATACCAGACCCTACTGTAATTTTTACAATTTTTACACTTTTTTTGGTGAATGTGTAGGGGTACAACGTACCCGATACCCATTCACATAAGGGGGCCAGGATCTGGGGGTCCCCTTGTTAAAGGGGGCTTCCAGATTCCGATAAGCCACCCGCAGACTCCCACAACCACAGGGCAAGGGTTGTAGGGTTGAGGCATTGGAAGGGGTATGGTCCTGAGGAGCACTCTTGGGTCTCATCCTCGGACTACATGCCCCTGTCCTCCTCCGTGATTTCCAATAATGTTTTCCCCTCAAGCCTGGTAGTCCTCCGAGGGGAAGGGGTCGTTGAGGAGGGGGTACTGTCAGGGCTGGGCTCAGCCCTTCCTTCTTTGAGCTGGCCGTTCAGCTGTCGGCTAATTGCCAGCTCCCATCTCTCTCCACAGTTACTCAGCTGTTGTCCATATACTGCTCGTCAGTCCTGTCTACTTAAGCCGTCCAGTCCAGACGGTCTCTGCCTTCGCCTTGGTCAACATAACAAGAAACATCTCCTGCATTCCTGTATAAAGACTGGCTTTGCTGACATCCCTTCTGGATCCAGATCCTGCTTGCTGTTCCACTACTTTGATCCCTGACTTCTGGCTTGGCTGACTATACATTATGGTTACTGAACTCTGGCTATGTTTTGATTATGTTTGTTCTTTTTACTTTTATTATTAAACAAGTGTGATTTAGCTGTACTTCTGTCTCGGTCTGATTTCATGATTTCTGACAGGCATGTGGCCTGGTATGGTTTAGGAGGGGGGCACACTCCCCCCCTTTTCTTGCAGCCTGCCAAGTTGCATGCTCAGATAAGGGTCTGGTATGGATTTTTGGGGGGACCTCTACACCTTTTTTTAAAATTTTGGTGCAGGGTTCCCCTTAAAATCCATACCAGGCCCTTCAGGTCTTTTGGGGGAACCCCTATGCCATTTAAAAAAAAAGAATTGGTGCAGGGTTCCCCTTAATATCTACACCAGACCTGAAGGGCCTGGTATGGATTTTGAGGGGACCCCCAAACATTTTCTTTTTTTAATTTTGGTGCGGGGTTTCCCTTAATATTCATACCAGACCCAAAGGGCCTGGTAATGGACTGGGGGGGGCCCAAGCCATTTTTTCAATAATTTTTACATATATTGCTGGGATCTGACAATTCATTACAGCCGCAAGCAGTTTTCATTCGATTTTTTTCTTAGAAATGTAATTTACTGTGGTATTGTTCTAAACACCGAAAGATGCGCTACTTTACAGGCATACTAAGGACACCCCAAGGCACAATATTAAAAGGAATATTTAATTTTTATTGTTCCACTTTAAGCACTTTAAAATCACTGCTCCTGAAAAAACGGCCCTTTTAACTTTTTTTGCATTGATACACTTTTTATGGCAATAACTTGCATACAAGCCTTTAAAATGAACACGTTTGGTTTTTCATGTTAATGTCCCGTAGACTTTAACGGTGTTCCGCGGCTTTCGAATTTGCCACGAACACTGAGATTCAAACATCGTGCTCATCCCTACTGAGGACTAAAGAATTGTTTAAAGCATCGGTCAGCCAGCCACCTTCTCCACGGCTCTTCCTCTGACCAAACGAAGCCTCAGAAACATGTTAACCTCCCAGGGTCTGGCAATGCGTTACACAAACTTTTCTTCAAGGCCTCCTGAAGATGTTTCATCCTCTGCTCCCTCTGAGAAGGCAGGATGATCTCTGCAACTTTACCCTTGTAACGTGGTTCAAGACGGGCTACCAGCCAGTAATGATCCCTCTCCTTGATACCACAAATCCTCGGGTCCTTTCACAGACTTTGCAGAATCAGGGAGCCCATGCAGCGTAAGTTTGAAGAGGCATGAGATTCTGAGTCCTCTGGGTCACTGAGGATGACATTATCAGGAACTACCTCCTCCCAGCCACGTACAACTCCTTGGGTTTTCGGGGACTGAAAACCATCCCTTGAAGACTGATGCATGTTACAGGGGTATACAATGTACTATTGACATAAACACATACACACACATCATAGGTTGAACTGGATGGACTGGTGTCTTCTCCAACTATGTCACTATGTCACTTTGTAAAACATGTTATACTATACCTGATCTGTGCAGTGGTTTTGCACAGAGCAGCCAGATCCTCCTCTTCTTGGGTCTGCCGCTGGCGCTCCTGGCCCCTCCTTTCTGCTGAGTGCCCCCATAGCAAGCAGCTTGCTATGGGGGCACCCGAGCAGGCTTGCTTCCGAGCCACTGCTCATTGTGCCATTCACACACAGAGCACGGCTTGGCCCCATACCTCCTCATTGGCTCACTGGCTGTGATTGACAACTTGCTGTCTCAGACAATGAGCAGGAAGAGCCCCGGGAGAGCCGCTGTTCTCATGCAGAAAAAAATACAAAAACATGTGTAAATTAAAAAAGGCAGCCACTTGGTCATTTTTTCTGCAGTCGTTTTTCTATGTTTCTAATTTGTGGAGCAGCTGGTGGTGCCCTAGTTTCACACAAGGATGGTATTGAATCAGGCCTATTCTCTTGTATTGAGTGAACATGTAAAGGTACTGATCAGCATTTTTTTCTGCCCCAATATTTACAAAGCAGTTGAGGAGTATGGTAAACCTTGCCCTGAGTGTCAAATCAACCACATTTTTAGGTTCATTTCTACCTTTGCTGTGAATGATGCAGGGTCTACATCACTTGAAGATGTGATTGGCAATGGATTTCATTTGGGGCATATTAGTACTTTTTTTGACAATGCTTTTAACACTTTGTGGGAATGAGCATGGGATACTAATGTGGCCCTGTACTCAGCTCTCTGGGAGTAGGTAGATATCTTACAACGTGTATTATAAAGGGCGTTTCCAGATTACTATAAGCCCTGCCCCCACATCCCTTTGGGCCACTGAATGAGAGGAACAGGTCCTTGTCCCTCAACGATGGGACAAAAACAACAATGGAACAAAATGCTTTGCATTATTGGGGATGTACCCCCCTGAAAGGAACATCCCCAATAATGAAAAGCATGTAGCTTGATGTGGTTCAGGAATGAGGGGTGCATTATGTGGGGTTCCCTTTCGAATTTCAACCATGCCCTTATCCAAGCTTGCAGCCTGGGTGGCCAGGGAAAGGAGCATGCGCCCCCCTTCTCAACCATACCAGGCCACTTGCCTTTCAAATTTAGGGGTGTAATTGTATTTGGGAGTAGGGATGAGCCGAACACCCCCCTGTTCGGTTCGCACCAAAACATGCGAACAGGAAAAAAGTTCGCTCGAACACGCGAACACCGTTAAAGTCTATGGGACACGAACATGAATAATCAAAAGTGCTAATTTTAAAGGCTTATATGCAAGTTATTGTCATAAAAAGTGTTTGGGGACCTGGGTCCTGCCCCAGGGGACATGGATCAATGCAAAAAAAAGTTTTAAAAACGGCCGTTTTTTCAGGAGCAGTGATTTTAATAATGCTTAAAGTCAAACAATAAAAGTGTAATATCCCTTTAAATTTCGTACCTGGGGGGTGTCTATAGTATGCCTGTAAAGGGGCGCATGTTTCCTGTGTTTAGAACAGCCTGACAGCAAAATGACATTTCGAAGGAAAAAAAGCCATTTAAAACTACCCGCGGCTATTGCATTGCCGACAATACACATAGAAGTTCATTGATAAAAACGGCATGGGAATTCCCCACAGGGGAACCCCGAACCAAAATTAAAAAAAAAAAAAAATGAAGTGGGAGTCCCCCTAAATTCCATACCAGGCCCTTCAGGTCTGGTATGGATATTAAGGGGAACCCCGGCCAAAATTTAAAAAAAAAATGACGTGGGGTTCCCCCTAAATTCCATACCAGACCCTTCAGGTCTGGTATGGATTTTAAGGGGAACCCCGCGCCAAAAAAAAAAAATGGCTTGGGGTTCCCCCAAAAATCCATACCAGACCCTTATCCGAGCACGCAACCTGGCAGGCCGCAGGAAAAGAGGGGGGGACGAGAGTGTGCCCCCCCCTCCTGAACCGTACCAGGCCACATGCCCTCAACATTGGGAGGGTGCTTTGGGGTAGCCCCCCAAAACACCTTGTCCCCATGTTGATGAGGACAAGGGCCTCATCCCCACAACCGTGGCCGGTGGTTTTGGGGGTCTGCGGGCAGGGGGCTTATCGGAATCTGGAAGCCCCCTTTAACAAGGGGACCCCCAGATCCCGGCCCCACCCCTGTGTGAAATGGTAAGGGGGTACTTACCCCTAACATTTCACTAAAAAAGTGTCAAAATAGTTAAAAATGACAAGAGACGGTTTTTGACAATTCCTTTATTTAAATGCTTCTTCTATCTTCCTTCATCTTCTTCTTCTTCTGGTTCTTCTGGCTCTTCTGGTTCTTCCTCCGGCATTCTCGTCCAGCATCTCCTCCGCGGCGTCTTCTATCTTCTTCTCCTCGGGCCGCTCCGCACCCATGGCATGGGGGGAGGCTCCCGCTCTTCTCTTCATCTTCTTCTTCATCCTCTTCTCTTCTTCATCTTCTTCATCTTCATCTTCTCTTCTTAATTTTCTTCTCCGGGCCGCTCTGCATCCATGCATGGAGGGAGGCTCCCGCTGTGTGACGGCGTCTCCTCATCTGACGGTTCTTAAATAACGGGGGGCGGGGCCACCCGGTGACCCCACCCCCCTCTGACGCACGGTGACTTGACGGGACTTCCCTGTGACGTCACGGGGAATGCCACAGGGAAGTCCCGTCATGTCCCGTGCGTCAGAGGGGGGCGGGGTCACCAGGTGGCCCCGCCCCCCGTTATTTAAGAACCGTCAGACGAGGAGACGCCGTCACACAGCGGGAGCCTCCCTCCATGCATGGATGCGGAGTGGCCCGGAGAAGAAAATTAAGAAGAGAAGAAGAGAAGAAAATGAAGAAGAGAACAGGATGAAGAAGAAGATGAAGAGAAGAGCGGGAGCCTCCCCCCATGCCATGGGTGCGGAGCGGCCTGAGGAGAAGAAGATAGAAGACGCCGCGGAGAAGATGCTGGACGAGAACGCCGGAGGAAGAACCAGAAGAGCCAGAAGAACCAGAAAAAGAAGAAGATGAAGGAAGATAGAAGAAAGAAGAAGCATTTAAATAAATGAATTGTCAAAAACTGTCTCTTGTCATTTTTAACTATTTTGACAGTTTTTTAGTGAAATGGTAGGGGTAAGTACCCCCTTACCATTTCACACAGGGGAGGGCCGGGATCTGGGGGTCCCCTTGTTAAAAGGGGCTTCCAGATTCCGATAAGCCCCCCGCCCGCAGACCCCCACAACCACCGGCCACGTTTGTGGGGATGAGGCCCTTGTCCTCATCAACATGGGGACAAGGTGTTTTGGGGGCTACCCCAAAGCACCATCCCAATGTTGAGGGCATGTGGCCTGGTACGGTTCAGGAGGGGGGGCCGCACTCTCGTCCCCCCCTCTTTTCCTGCGGCCTGCCAGGTTGCGTGCTCGGATAAGGGTCTGGTATGGATTTTTGGGGGAACCCCACGCCGTTTTTTTTTTTTTTTTTGGCGCGGGGTTCCCCTTAAAATCCCTACCAGACCTGAAGGGTCTGGTATGGAATTTAGGGGGAACCCCACGTCATTTTTTTTTTTTAATTTTGGCCGGGGTTCCCCTTAATATCCATACCAGACCTGAAGGGCCTGGTATGGAATTTAGGGGGACCCCCCCACGTCATTTTTTTTTTTTTAATTTTGGTTCGGGGTTTCCCTGTGGGGAATTCCCATGCCGTTTTTATCAATGAACTTTTATGTGTATTGTCGGACCGGAAATTCATTAATAGCCGCGGGTAGTTTTAAATGAGTTTTTTCCTTCGAAATGTCATTTTGCTGTCAGACTGTTCTAAACACGGGAAACATGCGCCCCTTTACAGGCATACTATAGACACCCCCCAGGTACGAAATTTAAAGGGATATTACACTTTTATTGTTTGACTTTAAGCATTATTAAAATCACTGCTCCTGAAAAAACGTCAGTTTTTAAAACTTTTTTTTTCATTGATACATGTCCCCTGGGGCAGGACCCGGGTCCCCAAACACTTTTTATGACAATAACTTGCATATAAGCCTTTAAAATTAGCACTTTTGATTTCTCCCATAGACTTTTAAAGGGTGTTCCGCGGCATTCGAATTTGCCGCGAACACCCCAAATTGTTCGGTGTTCGGCGAACTTGCGAACAGCCAATGTTCGAGTCGAACATGAGTTCGACTCAAACTCAAAGCTCATCCCTATTTGGGAGTGGCAAAGCCACCTCTCCCTTGTAATGCATCATACCCTCATATCCCAGTGCATTTGGGGAAAAGAGCTTTTGGGGAAAGAACTATAGAAATCTTGAAGTCCCCTTTAGAATAAGCAGGCCCCCAGATATCTACTAAACCCAAAGTAGATATCTGGGGGCCTGCTTAATTATCACAAGTGCTCAATGTTTTCTTCAAAATGCATAATGCATATCTAGAGTATTGAGCGTTGTGTTAACATATAATGTGTTTTACATACATTTTCTTATTGCAAGCATATGGGGAATATGGAAACGTGAACATGCTAATTAAAAGGCAAAGATTCCCATGCAAAGTCAAGTTTCCTTGCAAAGGGAACAGCCTATTATGTCATGTAATTCAACACATGGTTTATATACGCTTAGGAGCTATGTGGGGTACAATATGTGGAGCATACCACATGCACATTGGGTATACATATTACATAACATACTGTATTTACAATATTGAACACAAGAAAAACATGCAGACAGTGTGCTGGTGAACCAAGGATCCCATTGCTGGATGGCATACATGCTAACCACTAAGCCACGTTGTTGCCCAAATGTCAAGTTATACTTTTTTTTTTGGTCCCAAAGCTTACTCTATAGAAACTGTTGAGTCCATGCACTGCACTAATAATACCCAATAAGCCTGAAACAGCTGTATGTAGCATGGAATAAATGGTTTTGTGTTTCTTGCACACATGTTTAAAAATTTATTTTTGGCCTAAAGATTACTAGAAAACACAAAAACATTGTACAGTATATTTTCTCAAAGACCCTGGAGAATAAAATTGGGGTAGTATTTTTTTTTTTTAATACAAGATGATATTAGAACAACAGATTATCAACATTTCAGTAAAAAAAAAAATAATTTAAGTAAATTTTAGGGCACATAGGCGCAAAATATTAACCAATATTTTTTTTGCAAAATGTAAAAGATGAAGATTAGGGATGAGCTTCGAGTTCGAGTCGAACTCATGCTCGACTCGAACATGGGCTATTTGCAAGTTCGCTGAATAGCGAACAATTTGGGGTGTTCGCGGCAAATTCGAATGCCGCGAAACACCCTTTAGAAAAGTCTATAGGAGAAATCAAAAGTGCTCATTTTAAAGGCTTATATGCATGGTATTATCATAAAAAGTGTTTGGGGACCTGGGTCCTGCCCCAGGGGACATGTATCAATGCAAAAAAAGTTTTAAAAACGGCTGTTTTTTCAGGAGCAGTGATTTTAATAATGCTTAAAGTGAAAAAATAAAAGTGTAATATCCCTTTAAATTTCATACCTGGGGGGTGTCTATAGTATGCCTGTAAAGGGGCGCATGTTTCCCGTGTCTGACACTCTGACAGCAAAATGACATTTCAAAGGAAAAAAGTCATTTAAAACTACTCGCTGCTATTAATGCATTGCCGGTCCGACAATACACATAAAAGTTAATTAATAGAAACGGCATGGGAATTCCCCACAGGGGAACCCCGAACCAAAATTTAAAAAAAAAATGATGTGGGGGTCCCCCCCAAAATCCATACCAGACCCTTATCCGAGCACGCAACCTGGCAGGCCGCAGGAAAAGAGGGGGGGCGAGAGAGCGCCCCCCTCCTGAACCGTACCAGGCCACATGCCCTCAACATTGGGAGGGGGATTTGGGGTAGCCCCCCAAAACACCTTGTCCCCATGTTGATGAGGACAAGGGCCTCATCTCCACAACCCTGGCCGGTGGTTGTGGGTCTCTGCGGGCGGGGGGCTTATCGGAATCTGGAAGCCCCCTTTAACAAGGGGACCCCCAGATCCCTCCCCCCTGTGTGAAATGGTAAGGGGGTACTTACCCCTACCATTTCACTAAAAAAGTGTCAAAAATGTTAAAAATGACAAGAAACAGTTTTTGACAATTCCTTTATTTAAATGCTTCTTCTTTCTTCTATCTTCCTTCATCTTCTTCTTCTTCTGGTTCTTCTGGTACTTCTGGTACTTCTGGTTCTTCCTCCGGTGTTCTCGTCCAGCATCTCCTCCACCACGATTTCTTCCCTTCTTCTCCTCGGGCCGCTCCGCATCCATGGCATGGAGGGAGGCTCCCGCTCTTCTCTTCATCTTCTTCTCTTCATCTTCTTCTATTCATCTTCTTCATCTTTTTCTCTTCATCTTCTTATCTTCATCTTCTTTTCAAGCCGCTCCGCATCCATGCTGGCATGGAGGGAGGCTTCCGCTGTATGACGCTTCTCCTCTTCTGACGCTTCTTAGATAATGGGGGGCGGGGCCACCCAGTGACCCCGCCCCCCTCTGACGCACAATGACTTGACGGGACTTCCCTGTGGCGTCACGGGGAATGCCACAGGGAAGTCCTGTCATGTCCCCGTGCGTCAGAGGGGGGCGGGGTCACCGGGTGGCCCCGCCCCCCGTTATTTAAGAACCATCAGAAGAGGAGAAGCGTCACACAGCGGGAGCCTCCCTCCTTGCATGGATGCAGAGCGGCCCGAAAAGAAGATGAAGAGAAGAAGATGAAGACAAGAATATGAAGAGAAGAAGATGAAGAGAAGAAGATGAAGAGAAGAGCGGGAGCCTCCCTCCATGCCATGGATGCGGAGTGGCCCAAGGAGAAGAAGGGAAGAAGACGCCGCGGAGGAGATGCTGGACGAGAACACCGGAGGAAGAACCAGAAGTACCAGAAGAACCAGAAGAAGAAGAAGATGAAGGAAGATAGAAGATAGAATAAAGAAGAAAGAAGAAGCATTTAAATAAAGGAATTGTCAAAAACTGTCTCTTGTCATTTTTAACATTTTTGACAGTTTTTTAGTGAAATGGTAGGGGTAGTACCCCCTTACCATTTCACACAGGGGGGAGGGCCGGGATCTGGGGGTCCCCTTGTTAAAGGGGGCTTCCAGATTCCGATAAGCCCCCCGCCTGCAGACCCCCACAACCACCGGCCAGGGTTGTGGAGATGAGGCCCTTGTCCTCATCAACATGGGGACAAGGTGTTTTGGGGAGCTACCCCAAAGCACCCTCCCAATGTTGAGGGCATGTGGCCTGGTACGGTTCAGGAGGGGGGGCGCTCTCTCGCCCCCCCTCTTTTCCTTGGCCTGCCAGGTTGCGTGCTCGGATAAGGGTCTGGTATGGATTTTTGGGGGGACCCCACGCTGTTTTTTTTTTTTAGTTTTGGCGCGGGGTTCTCCTTAATATCCATACCAAACCTGAAGGGCCTGGTATGGAATTTAGGGGGACCCCATGTGATTTTTTTTTAAATTTTGGCCCGGGTTCCCCTTAATATCCATTCCAGACCTGAAGGGCTTGGTATTGAATTTAGGGGGACCCCCCACGTCATTTTTTTTTTTAATTTTGGTTCGGGGTTCCCCTGTGGGGAATTTCCATGCCGTTTTTATTAATGACTTTTTTCCTTTGAAATGTCATTTTGCTGTCAGACTGTTCTAAACATGGGAAACATGCGCCCCTTTACAGGCATACTATAGACACCCCCCAGGTACGAAATTTAAAGGGATATTACACTTTTAATGTTTCACTTTAAGCATTATTAAAATCACTGCTCCCAAAAAAACGGCTGTTTTTAAAACTTTTTTTGCATTGATCCATGTCCCCTGGGGCAGGACCCAGGTCCCCAAACACTTTTTATGACAATAATTTGAATATAAGCCTTTAAAGTTAGCACTTTTGATTATTCATGTTCGTGTCCCATAGACTTTAACGGTGTTCGCGTGTTCGAACAAATTTTTTGCCTGTTCGCATGTCACCACTGTCTCCTCTGCTATGGAGCATCCATCTTCTTTCCGGGTATCGTGGCTCCGGCGCTGTGATTGGCCGGAGCCGCGATGACGTCACTCCCGCGCATGGGAGCCGCCACTGACGGCATGCTCAGTGCGCCTACGCGCCGCTGTCTACGGCGCATGCGCCGTAGACAGCGGTGCCGGTCTTTTTGCAAATATCTTCTAAACCGTCTAGGTTTAGGAAATATTTCTTGGACATTCAGGTAAGCCTTAATCTAGGATTACCTGTAGGTCAAAGTGGTCTGCAAGGGTTTTCAACCACTTTAAAATTGCATGAAATGGCAGTAAACATCTGTACCCTAAATTTTCTAGGTGATGCTTTAAAAGCCACTACAGGTCATCAATTTAGAGTTAAGTGGTAATAATTGCCGTAGAATTATTGCTTTGGCATGCATAGTGATATGTAATATGTTCAGGGCAATTCATGTTTTTGTATGTAGGCATCCCCAACAGGTGTGTTTATGTTCATGTGTGTTTGTGAAGGGAGGTTGAATAGAGATTGGATCAACTTACCCACTTCATGGACTTCCATATTTGCAAGTTAGAATAATAAATGGTTATCCTGCCATAAAGTTGAGGGGATGAGAAAAATTACCCTGGACCTGTAAGGTCATTATATTGGTACTGCCATCTTAAAGTATTGATGTTGATGTAAGTAATCTGGTCCTCTGGTAGGCAACTTCTACATCCCAGAAGATCGCCACAATCTCCTTGGCTTGTACTGTAACAAAAAAGTCAAATGAAGTGCCACACCACTACAAAAAGGTTCAGATACAATTTTATTCCAATAAAATTAGGGATGCAATCCAAGGATCCAATGCATTTCGGGGGGTCCAAAAATGCCATTTTCATCAGTCATGAATAGACTAGAAGTGAACATGACATTAAATCATGTTTCTTCCAGTGTGATTACAAGCACAGGCCTTGTCAGCAACTGGTTTGGCAGCTTAGTTAGAATAATACCTGCTCATCCTGCCATCATGAAGGATTTTTTATGCAGATAGTTTCTGTTATAGGGTTACAACACCCTGTTCCACTACAAGTGTTTGAGCTGACATATGTTGCACAGACTTGGTCCACCATTGTCATCATCATTGGGCGTGTCATGTACCTGATAGGAGATTTAAATGACAAAGGTGGCCTTTCTTGTATCTCCGGCCCAAACACCTCTGAAAGTGGAACAGACAGTGCCAGTGATAGCAGAACCTTGGACTGGAAGATCTAGCAGAACATGTGGCTTGGAACATCAGTGGAGTGGAGCATCAGTTAAATGGGAACATTGGTTGAGCCACAGATTTAGGAGAACAGAGTCCACAATTGATCTCAGAGGACACACATAGGTAACTGGAGCTGTTTCTAGATGCATCCAGAGCTGGCACTGGGTAATAGTGTGATGCCAAATCAGAGACAGTAGCATAGACAAAGGTAGCCAGGGTCAGCAGTGAGTGGGCAGCAAGGTATAGAATCAGCAGCCAGATCAAACTTGTAAATGAAGACACTGATAAGCAGCGGTACAGAACGGAATCCAAGATCAAGTCAGGGGAGAGCCGGCTCATTTACAGGAATCAGATGCAGGAAAAAAGAGCATAGGCTCAGCACTAGCTGAATACCAGGCAGCACCGACAGTATTCCTTAAAAAGGCTGTCTAGCACCAACACTGGATGTGGTCATGCATTCGTGTCCGCGCATATGAACATGCACACTTCCGCATGTAATGTAGGTGTGCCTAGCCACAATTCTATGTGCAGAGCCATGCGCTCATGACATCATTACATACAATTCAGGACCAGCAGTTTTTTTTTTTTTCACATTAATGATGCCAATCCATTTGAATGGTCCATGTCCATGTATTACCATGCATTGTAGTGCACTACAACACGTGCATTCAAGCCTTGGGATACCATTCAAAATACATGAAATTGCAACACACTAATTCATATAACGTGCAATAACCTGCTTTGTGGTAATATGCCTATCACAGCAAAGCTTTGCTGTAGAAAAGTGTGGACCCAGCCTTGGACTTTAGAGGAAAAGACTAGAGAAAAAAACCTTTATTGAAACATCTGCATCTGATATGCTGAACACGAATAATATGTTGAAGATGTGTTGACTGCTTCATACGTCATTACACTATCTTTATAGATAATCATATAAATTACCATGCTACCTTTAGACAGTCAACATATTTCTATAAGGAATTATAAAGTCAAAGTTGGCTTATTTGTCCACCATTTTGATCATCTTATCTCAGAGATATGATAAGAAGTACCCTGTGTATTAAACATAGAAGGCAACATGACTGGTGCCTGTTCCTTTGATACAAGTTTTCAGTCTGCACGTTTTCAGTGAAAGAACAAGTCCCTGACCTCCTGTCCTTGTTACATGAATTTGGTGTTCCAGCTTGGGGTTCATATATATAAAAACGGCTTACAAAGGACAGGTTGCCCCATTTGTATTGATGTCTCTAGGTGCTCATGAATTTATTTTTCTGAATACAATGCATAAAGCATGTGTTCCTGGCAGCTATCCCTGGGTGGCAGGTGGCTAAAATATATAAGTAACAATATAACAAAAAATAAATCATGCTAATAGAGATTCAATTGAACAAGATAATAAGAAACGCACAGTGGATATTGATCCCTCAGATACACACTCTGTTTTCAGTGGTGCTCATTCTGATCCATCCGCAGACATGAATTCATCTGCAGTTTTGGACCAGACACCTATTCTCGGTACCAGTGAATTTAATTCTCTACCGCCAGACACTTCTGGAAACACCATTACCACCCCCTCGTCGGCATATTAAAACGTCCCTACAGAAACCTTTAAACCCGGCACGGGGACCTTGTTCCCCGCAAATAAACAGAGGAGGCAAAGGTCTGGACCCTTTCGTTGTCCGGATTCAACCCACCACTTAAGTGTTATCAATTTATCATCCCATGATCTGTCATCAGCAGAAATTCAGGTCCTATCTCGTGGACTAACATTCTGTCCAAAACAAAACTTTGATGTCTTTGAAGCCATCATAGACTTGCAACTTTTCGCATGCAGGTTACTATTGAAGTACCTGCATGCGAGGGGTGACCCTGATGTAGACACTGTTGATTGGTCGACATATAGCATAAAGGAATTCAAAGCTTTACGAGACCTGACTCTTCTATACCAAGAGAATAACACAGTCAATTTGATAGATCAAATTGACTTGGATACTCTGTTATATGAGGTTAAAAAGTCAACACAAAATCCAACTACTATGTTCAAAAAGGCCTCCACGAAAATCCCACCTTCAAACACCAATCCCAACGTAACTATTTTTCTCAAACAGACCATTCGGGACATATGCAAATTACCTCAAACTAATTGTAACCCCCTACAATTTGACCACTGAGGAAAACCAAGTCCTTAACCTTTTAAGTAAAAATACCAAAATTGAAAATTGTAAATGGTTTAAATATTTTAAACAACAAAGACTGGTACAAACAGATTTCTGTTCTAAACATCAATCAATACAACATTACGTTCTATGATATGGTAGATCGTGCCTTTCATACTGGTGCCATCACCAAGGACCTCTATGAGTTTGTCAGAACTCGGCATCTGAAAGTGGCTACTTTTTATTGCCTACCCAAAATTCATAAGAATCCCAAAAGTCCCTCTGGTTATTGTCTCCGGCAATGGGGCCATATCTGAAAATTTGAGCCGAGTCATTGATGCACATCTTCAACCTTTTGTCCTTGCCATCCTTTGTCAGAGACACAATACAATTTTTGCAAATGATTGATGACCTTACTCTATCGGACCATTCCATTCTTGTCACTATTGATGTAGAGGCCCTATACAGCAGCATCCCCCACACCCTGGGTCTGTCTGCTGTACAGAAGGTTCTCCAACAAAATTCGAGTTATGATCCAGCATTAAATGCTTTTCTCCTGAATGGTCTGCAGTACATACTGCACCACAACTACTTTAGTTTTGATAACTCCCACTACCTCCAGGTACAAGGCGTGGCGATGGGGACCTATTGCGCCCCATCCTACGCCAATCTGTACCTGGGGGAGTGGGAGAAGTCCCTACTGGATGACGAAGATCTTGTCAAATACACTGGCCACATCACCAAGTGGCTTAGGTATATCGACGACATCTTCGTTGTCTGGGAGGGACCCGAGGCCAAACTCAGGGAATTTTTCAATCTGATTAACATAAATGAATCTGAAATTCACTATGACTTACAATCATGATAGCTTCACCTTCCTGGATGTTCTGATCAAAACCACCTCCGAAAGAAAGTCATCTAGTACTCTTTTCCGCAAAAGCAGCGCTGGAAACACAGTGCTTCATGCAGATAGTTTCCACCCTGTACCCCTCAAGAACTCTATCCCGTATGGGCAATATTTGCAACTTCGTCGCAATTGCTCCAGTGATACTCTTTTTATTGAAGAGGCTGATAACCTCCAAGACCGTCTCCTAGCATGCGGCTACAGTCGATCTTGCTTAAGGAAAGCATACAACAAAGCAATAAGACTATCCCGTTCCAGTCTACTATCCAAGCCCAAACCCCCCAAGGATCTTGACTGCAATCTTACTCATATTATCATGCGATATTCTCGCCAACATGTGGCTATCAGAAACATTCTACAATGACATTGGAATATCCTAACTGATGACCCCAGATTGCAGCATTTAATTTCCAAGCAGCCATCAATAACTTACAAATGGGTCACTTTAGTTAAGGACAAACTTGTCCAAATCGAGTATAAAAATGAACTAAAAAGATCCAAACATTGTTCTATTACCGGCTCTTTCCCATGTGGGCACTGTTTACACTGCCCATTAATAAGGGAAGAAAGGACTTTCTGTCTTCCTAATGGAGAAATTTTTAAGCCCTCACACTTTGTGAATTGCCAGACCCGTAGGGTGGTATACCTCATGGAGTGTGAGTGCGGCACCTATTACATAGGCAAAACCAAGCAAGAGTTTTGGAGTAGTATATCTAAACATATGTATAGCATGCAAATCGGCATTCGGTACCTCCCTGTTGGGAGACACGCCATTCTTGCACATGGTTATACAGTACCAAAAGTAACTTTCACAGCACTTTATAGAATGCATATACCAGACAGAGGAGGCGACTGGAACAAGGCCTTGTTACAAAAAGAACAGAAATGGATCTTCCAGTTACAGGCCATGTCACCCCCTGGCCTGAATGAATCTATCTCGTTCGCCCCTTTTCCAATGCCCTGTACACACGGTCGGACATTGATCGAACATTCCGACAACAAAATCCATGGATTTTTTCCAACGGATGTTGGCTCAAACTTGTCTTGCATAGACACGGTCACACAAAGTTGTCGGAAAATTCGATCGTTCTGAACGCGGTGACGTAAAACACGTACATGGGGACTATAAACGGGGCAGTGGCCAATAACTTTAGTCTCTTAATTTACTCTGAGCATGCGTGGCACTTTGTGCGTCAGATTTGTGTACACACGATCGGAATTTCCGACAACGGATTTTGTTGTCGGAAAATTTTATAGCAAGCTCTCAAACTTTGTGTGTTGGAAATTCCTATGGAATATGTGTGATGGAGCCTACACACGTTCGGAATTTCCGACAACAAGGTCCTATCACACATTTCCCATCGGAAAATCCTATCGTGTGTACAGGGCATTAGAGTGTTCCTCAGGCAAAACGCATTAATAATGGCATTGTTACATCTTTAGGGCTGGCGACTATCGCCTATTCCCCCCTTTTTACATCTGCCATTTTGATCGATGCTTCACTTTTTGCTTTTCACATGCCCCTGTCTGCTCTTTATAAGTCATTCTTTTTACAAGATTTTTACAAGATTTCCTTTTATAAAAACATTTTCTTTTCTCTTTTTGTCATATGTTGAGAAGTCTCTATATTTCTCTCCAAGTGGATAACTGGGATGACACATTACAAATATTGTAGACGTTCGTTCTTTATTTCTATTTTTTACACTATTCACTCTATTTCAAATACCAGCATCGCTATATATCTAATTATCTTTGGTGAAGATAATGTGTGGATGCCATTTTGCTGTCCAAGGCAAAGAGTAGAAAGGCATTACTACAGACAGTTACAATTTGCAATATATAGTCTCCATTCATTATTTCAGGTCTGATTTCAGCCCAAATTTTGGGCTGCATTCGGACCTCAAACTGAGCAAAAGACGCACAGGACTCCTGTCCAGTTCGCATCGCATTGGAGCCACTGCGGAGATGTGTGAACCGGCTCCACAGAGAGCCGGTCACAATCTCCTGCTATGCGAATTGGATGCGGGGAAACCCAATTGTGTGAACCCAGCCTAAAATAAATTTATAAAATTAGATAAATAAAAATAATGTAAAAAATTTTAAAGTACCTTTGTCACCCTACCCACACACGTGTACACAAACACATGCAGGGTATGTGTTTAGTAGGGATGAGCTTCGAGTTCGAGTCAAACTCATGTTCTACTCGAACATTGGCTGTTTGCAAGTTCACCGAACAGCGAACAATTTGGGGTGTTCGCGGCAAATTCGAATGCCACGGAACACCCTTTAAAAGTCTATGGGAGAAATCAAAAGTGCTAATTTTAAAGGCTTATATGCATGGTATTGTCATAAAAAAATTTCGTAGCTGGGGGGTGTCTATAGTATGCCTGTAAAGGGGCGCATGTTTCCTGTGTTTAGAACAGTCTGACAGCAAAATGACATTTCAAAGGAAAAAAAGTCATTTAAAACTACTCGCGGCTATTAATGCATTGCCGGTCCGACAATACACATAGAAGTTTATTGATAAAAACAGCATGGGAATTCCCCACAGGGGAACCCCGAACCAAAATTTAAAAAAAAAATGACGTGGGGGGTCCCCCTAAATTCCATACCAGGCCCTTCAGGTCTGGTATGGATATTAAGGGGAACCCCGGCCAAAATTAACCACTTGTCGACCGCCTCACGCCGATGTACATCAGCAAAGTGGCATGGACAGGCAGAATCACGTACATACATGTGACCTGCCTTTCGCGGGCGGGGGGTCCGATCGGACCCCCCCCGTTGCCAGAGGCGGCCGGCATTTCTTTGCGGGTGATCAGAGGTGAATGAAAATCCTTCCTCTGCCTCTGTAATGTAAACAGAGGCAGAGGAAGTGATGTCACATCTCCTCGAGCCGGTCTTTTCGTTCCGGCGCAGAGGAGAAAAGACATTCAAGTAAGTGCACCAACACTACACTAACAGTAGAACACACTAGGCACACTTTTCACCCCCCGATCACCCCCCTGTACCCCCTGTCACACTGACACCAATAGCAGTTTTCTTTTTGCATTGGTGTCAGTTTGTGACAGTTATAAGTGTTAGGGCAGTTAGGGTTAGCCCCCTTTAGGTCCAGGGTACCCCCCTAACCCCCCCTAATAAAGGTTAACCCCTTGATCACCCCCCGTCGCCATTGTCACTAAGCGATCATTTTTCTAATCGCTGTATTAGTGACACAGGCTAGTATATAGGTTCGCTGTCAGTGTTTTATAGCGACAGGGACCCCCATATACTACCTACTAAAGGTTTTAACCCCCTGATTGCCCCCTAGTTAACCCTTTCACCAGCGATCACCGTATAAGTGTTATGGGTGACGCTGGTTAGTTAGTTTGTTTGTTATAGTTTTACGGCACCCGCCGTTTATTACCTTATAAAGGTTTAACCCCCTAATTATCCAGCGGTGATATAAGTTAAGTTTTTAGGGTCAGATAAGGTCTGCCCCCCCAGGCAGCGTCAGGTTAGCGCCAGTATCGCTAACACCCACGCACGCAGCATACACCTTCCTTAGTGCTATAGTATCTGAATGGATCGATATCTGATCCGATCAGATCTATACTAGCATCCCCAGCAGTTTAAGGTTCCCATAAACACAGTGTTAGCAGGATCAGCCCAGATACCTGCTAGCACCTGCGTTTTGCCCCTCGGCCCGGCCCTGCCCAGCCCACCAAAGTGCAGTATCGATCGATCACTGACACTTACAAAACACTAAGCACACATAACTGCAGCGTTCGCAGAGTCAGGCCTGATCCCTGCAATCGCTAACAGTTTTTTGGTAGCGTTTTGAATCAGTCGCTAACAGTCAGGAGCTTTTTTGCCTGTGAGTCTCACTAGTGTACCCCTAAATTTAGAGCCCAAAATGGCAAATCGAAGGTACACTAGTGAAGAGGCCTACACGTTTCTGAGCATGACAGATAGTGAAGAGGAAGTCACTCATCTGTCAGATTCAGGCTCAGAATACGATCCTGTAGAGGACAGCGGCTCCATGACAGATAGCTCTGACGACGGAGTTGTGGTCCCTGCCAAGGTCAGGCGTACCAGACCCCAATCTTCTTCTTCTGTCCTTGAAGTGCAAGAACTGCAGGGCTCTCGTATGGAGCAGAGAAGTACTAGTGCCGCTATTCCTTCTGGTGAACTGGCAAGCACCAGCAGCCTAGTACACCCTGGTCGTACATCCAGCACTGCAGTAACACTTGGTGACGTGGCGAGTCCCATAAGTGCAGTTCAAACTGGCGAGGTGGTAAGCACAAGTAGTGTCCCGCTGCCACCAAGAAGACAAAGACAGGCCCGTCGTGCCCATAGTGCCCTTCCTGCTGCATTCGCCAATCCGAATTGGGAACCCACCACTTCTGCAGCACCCGTACTTCCCCCATTCACTGGCCAACCCGGAATTCAGGTGGAAACAGTTGATTTTACGCCACTGGATTTTTATTCGCTGTTTTTCACCGAAGATCTCTATAGATCTATTGTGGACCAAAGCAATTTATACGCTGGTCAACACATCGCCGCTAATCCCCAGTCCTCCCTTGCCAGAGATTGGAGACCAATTACGGTCTCCGAATTTAAGCTCTTTCTGGGCCTTTCCCTCAACATGGGCATAAATAAAAAGAGTAAGTTGTGGTCATATTGGTCCACTGACCCAATTTACCATATGCCCGTGTTCTCTGCTTCCATGGCCAGGGCACGATACGAGCAGATTTTGCGGTTCATACACTTCAATGACAATGAACTCTGACGTCCTCGTGGAGACCCTGGAAACGATCGGCTCTACAAAATTCGCCCCCTCGTAAACCACTTCAACCAATGTTTTGCAGACTTGTTTACTCCCCATCAAGTTGTCTGCGTTGATGAGTCCCTGGGTAAATTTTCTGGCCGCTTGTCATTTAAACAGTACCTTCAGCAAGCGTGTCAGATACGGGGTCAAGATGTATAAGCTCTGTGAGAGGGTCACAGGCTATACATGTAGTTTTATGGTTTACGAGGGCAAAGATAGTCACGTAGAGCCGACAAACTGCCCTGACTACATAGGAAGCGCTGGCAGGATAGTGTGGGACTTGGTGTCACCCTTATTCGGAAAGGGGTACCACTTGTACGTGGACAATTATTACACGAGCGTGCCACTTTTTAGTCACCTTTTTGATCATCAGATTGGAGCATGTGGCACCGTGCTTTCCCCAGCTGCTTGTAGATTCCCATCTTAGGCTGGGGGAGAGAGCCTGCTTGAAGTGTAATAACTTGCTCGCTATGAAGTGGAGGGATAAGAAGAATGTTTTCGTTCTCACATCCCTTCATGCAGACACGACGGCCCAAATTACTACGGCGACTGGTGTTGTGGAGAAACCCCTCTGTGTCCACGAATATAACCAAAATATGGGAGGGGTGGACCTCAATGACCAGTTGTTGGCGCCGTACCTAGTTGCCCGTAAAGGCCAGACGCTGGTACAAAAAAGTGTCTGTTTATTTATTTCAATTGGCTTTGCTGAACGCTCATGTCCTATACAGAGCTTCAGGACAGACTGGATCCTTCCTTAAATTCCAGGAAGAGATCGTCAGAGCCCTTCTGTTTCCAGACGGTGCTCCACCTCCCCATCCCCAACCAAATGCAGTAAGCCGGCTGCATGAGAGGCATTTTCCTTATGCCCTCTCGAGTACCCCTACCCAACGAGCCCCCCAAAAAAGATGTCGTGTCTGTAGCAAGCGCGGATTTAGGCGTGACACCCGGTCTTATTGTACCTCCTGTCCTGACAATCCTGGTCTATGCATTGGTGAATGTTTTGAATGCTACCATTCACTAGTTGAGTATTAGCGTAGGGTACAGCACTGCACAGAGTAGGACACACTTTCACAGGGTCTCCCAGGATGCCATCGCATTTTGAGAGACCCAAACCTGGTACCAGTTACAAAAGTTAAAGTTACTAAAAAAAGTGTAAAAAAATAAATAAATAAAAAAAACACAAAAAATAAAAATAAAAAATAAAATAAAAAACTAGTTGTCGTTTTATTGTTCTGTCTCTCTCTATTCTCTCTCTATTGTTCTGCTCTTTTTTACTGTATTCTATTCTGCAATGTTTTATTGTTATTATGTCTTACCATGTTTGTTTTTCAGATATGCAATTTTTTTATACTTTACTGTTTACTGTGTTTTGTTGGTATACATTTTATTGTTTTCAGGTACGCCATTCAGCTCCAGAGCGGATTTATTTATCTAGACAGCAACAGCGTTTGCTCCCACGATACATAAAGCCGTGACTCTAGCGCTGTCGGAGGTGATTTCACCACCACAGTTACATACTTCAGCATATATGCCGAAGCGTGCGGGCAGCAGTGGGTGGAGGAGCGATTTGCTCCTGCCTTTTGCGGGAGGATGCCCCCATGCTTCGGCATATATAAACGGTGCATGTATGCCCATCATTAGAAGTGGGTGGATAAAGGAGGTATTCTAATGGTGGGCATACCCACCGATCAATATTTTTTTTTCGTTCAGCCCACAGGCTGCATGAAAAAAAAGTTTACAATATATGCCCAACAAGGACCAGCAACGTACTGGTATGTTGCTGGATTTTGAGTGGTTATACCAGAATGATGCCTGCAGGTTTAGGTATCATCTTGGTATCATTCTTTTCAGCCAGCGGTCGGCTTTCATGTAAAAGCAATCCTAGCGGCTAATTAGCCTCCAGACTGCTTTTACAAGCAGTGGGAGGGAATCCCCCCCCCACCGTCTTCCATGTTTCTCTCTGGCTCTCCTGTCCCAACAGGGAACATGAAAATGCAGCCGGTGATTCAGCCAGCTGACCATAGAGCTGGTCAGAGACCAGAATGGCTCCAAACATCTCTATGGCCTAAGAAACCAGAAGCTACGAGCATTTCATGACTGAGCTTTTGCCGGATGTAAACAGCGCCACTGGGAAATTGGGAAAACATTTTATCACACTGATCTTGGTGTGGTCAGATGCTTTGAGGGCAGAGGAGAGATCTAGGGTCTAATAGACCCCAATTTTTTCAAAAAAGAGTACCTGTCACTACCTATTGCTATCATAGGGGATATTTACATTCCCTGAGATAACAATAAAAATGATTAAAAAACATAAAAATGAAAGGAACAGTTTAAAAATAAGATAAAAAATCAAAAAAATAATAAAGAAAAAAAAAAAAAAAAAAGCACCCCTGTCCCCCCCATGCTCTCGCGCAAAGGCAAACGCAAGCGTCGGTCTGGCATCAAATCTAAACAGCAATTGCACCATGCATGTGAGGTATCACCGTGAAGGACAGGTCGAGGGCAGTAATTTTAGCAGTAGACCTCCTCTGTAAATCTAAAGAGGTAACCTGTAAAGGCTTTTAAAGGCTTTTAAAAAATGTATTTAGTTTGTCGCCACTGCACGTTTGTGCGCAATTTTAAAGCATGTCATGTTTGGTATCCATGTACTCGGCCTAAGATCATCTTTTTTATTTCATCAAACATTTGGGCAATATAGTGTGTTTTAGAACATTAAAACTTAAAAAAGTGTGTTTTTTCCCCAAAAAATGCATTTGAAAAATCGCTGCGCAAATACTGTGTGAAAAAAAAAAGAAACAGCCACCATTTTAATCTGTAGGGCATTTGCTTTAAAAAAAATATATAATGTTTGGGGGTTCAAAGTAATTTTCTTGCAAAAAAAAATAATTTTTTCATGTAAACAAAAAGTATCAGAAAGGGCTTTGTCTTCAAGTGGTTAGAAGAGTGAGTGATGTGTGACATAAGCTTCTAAATGTTGTGCATAAAATGCCAGGACAGTTCAAAACCCCCCCAAATGACCCCATTTTGGAAAGTAGACACCCCAAGCTATTTGCTGAGAGGCATGTCGAGTCCATGGAATATTTTATATTGTGACACAAGTTGTGGGAAAAAGACAAATTTTTTTTTTATGCACAAAGTTGTCACTAAATGATATATTGCTCAAACATGCCATGGGAATATGTGAAATTACACCCCAAAATAAATTCTGTTGCTTCTCCTGAGTACAGGGATACCACATGTGTGAGACTTTTTTCGGAGCCTAGCCGCGTACGGGACCCCAAAAACCAAGCACCGCCTTTAGGCTTTCTAAGGGCGTAAATTTTTGATTTCACTCTTCACTGCCTATCACAGTTTCAGAGGCCATGGAATGCCCAGATGGCACAAACCCTCCCCCCCCAAAAGGACCCCATTTTGGAAAATAGACACCCCAAGCTATTTGCTGAGAGGTATAGTATAGATATATATTTTGCAAAAATAAAATAAATATATGTGCATGCACTAAAGGCTATAAGTACGTGAACAAAGAATATAATAAATCTATACAATATTGAAAATTACAAACAGTGTCAAACGCCTGTGAAGAAAGTGACTAAAAAACACAATTTAATATATGAATAAATGGTAACATGCAACATGCAAAAAAAAATTGTGAGATAGAAAAGAAAAAAATCCTTTAAATAATTAACAATAATTAATAATTGCTACTTGATAAATAAAGTGTCCGAAACCAATTCATACAAATGAATATATCTCAGTCCAAACCATTCATAAGAGTATATAAATCAAAGTGCACAATAGTGTCCAAACAAATAGCAGGCATTCCTCATGCTTGTATTTATGAAAAAGTGCTAAATATTCCTCATGCGCTTCTTAAGAGATGTGCACGTTATGGCATGCTGCAGTGCTCTCCAGTGACCCCCAATGGATAATGCGCTCATCTTAGAGCGTGTGACACAGTGGCTAAACAGTGTCAAAACACGCATTAGAGCCACTCCAGGGCTCATACAGGGTCTGCTGGTGATGATCTGTACCACGCTCAAATGGTGACATATATGAAAGAAAGGAGACTCATAGCATAATACCGCCAGGAATTTATTTGAAAAGCCATAAAAACAATCCCTCCAGGAGGGTACTCACAATGCTTGGGTGCATCAGTGCACCATCCTATCTTCATGGCTGCTGCTGTCCCCCAGGGCAGGTATGGCTGGCGGCTGCTGCTGTCCCCAGGGCGAGAATGGCTGGCGGCTGCTGCTGTCCCCCAGGGCGGGTATGGCTAGTGGCGGCTGCTGCTGTCCCCCAGGGGGGGTATGGCTGGTGGCGGCTGCTGCTGTCCCCCAGGGCGGGTATGGCTAGTGGTGGCTGCTGCTGTCCCCCAGGGCGGGTATGGCTAGTGGCGGCTGCTGCTGTCCCCCAGGGCGGGTATGGCTAGTGGCGGCTGCTGCTGTCCCCCAGGGGGGTATGGCTGGTGGCGGCTGCTGCTGTCCCCCAGGGCGGGTATGGCTAGTGGCGGCTGCTGCTGTCCCCCAGGGGGGGTATGGCTGGTGGCGGCTGCTGCTGTCCCCCAGGGCGGGTATGGCTAGTGGCAGCTGCTGCTGTCCCCCAGGGGGGGGTATGGCTGGTGGCGGCTGCTGCTGTCCCCCAGGGGGGGTATGGCTGGTGGCGGCTGCTGCTGTCCCCCAGGGCGGGTATGGCTGGCGGCTGCTGCTGTCCTCCAGGGTGGGTATGGCTGGCGGCTGCTGCTGTTCTGCAGGGCAGGTATGGCTGGCGGCTGCTGCTGTCCCCCAGGGCGAGTATGGCTGGTGGCAGCTGCTGCTGTCCCCCAGGGCAGTTATGGCTGGTGGTGGCTGCTGCTGTCCCCCAGGGGGGGTACGGCTGGTGACGGCTGCTGCTGTCCCCCAGGGGGGGTATGGCTGGCGGCTGCTGCTGTCCTCCAGGGTGGGTATGGCTGGCGGCTGCTGCTGTCCTGCAGGGCAGGTATGGCTGGCGGCTGCTGCTGTCCCCCAGGGCGAGTATGGCTGGTGGCAGCTGCTGCTGTCCCCCAGGGCAGTTATGGCTGGTGGTGGCTGCTGCTGTCCCCCAAGGGGGGTATGGCTGGCGGCTGCTGCTGTCCTCCAGGGCGGGTATGGCTGGCGGCTGCTGCTGTCCCCCAGGCAGTTATAACCACCTTGGGGGACAGAAAACAAGCCATACCCACATGTGGCCCGCGGGCCAGCGGCTGAGCGCCCCTAATATAATGTGACAGGGAGGTGGAACGGGCTCCTGGAGCATGGGCCCAGCACTATGCCATTATGTCCACAGAAGTCCGACTGCTGCCTGCACACTACAAGCCCCAGCATGTTCAGAACTTATCCCTTCCACATGCTGGCTCCTGTCACTCCAGGGGGAATCCAGGGAAGTCTCAGTCCTCCTCCCTTTTAATAGAAGCCCACAGCCCTGTCAGTTTCCTGGACAGTAGAATGTACTCAGTCACCCCAATCCTCTGCTTTCACCATAAATATGCTTGCTTGTAAGATCTACTGCACCCCCTTAGAGAACATTTTCCCCGGCCAGACCCTTGCCATTACTGAGGACAGGTGGGGGGTGAGAGGGAAAAAACAAAGCCAGGAGAGATCAGCAGGGAATGAATTGGAGCGAACAGTAAGGAGACCAGCGAGAAGGCAGGACCAGCTCATGGAGGGGACGGGACCAGCTCGTGGAGGGGGCGGGGCCAACATGCGGAGGGGCGGGGCCAATTCACGGATGGGGCGGGGTCAATTTGCGGAGGGGGGGGCACAACTCACGGAGGTGCATGGATAGGGAGGACAGGTGGTTGTGAGGCAGTGTCATTCTAATCAAGAGAACAGCCCCTTAGCAGATGACCCGCCTCCTCCACTCAGCAGCGTTCCAATGGCACTTGTGTGCAGGAGAGGGGAGTGGTTTGTCCTATAACATACTGACCCTCATGCAAGCCCGCTGCCCTAACACACAGCAGCGACATAAAACCAAATGTAACAGGGAGCCACACGGCTCCCCCTGAAGCATGGGCGGGGTCACAGTTGCAGCTCCTCATGTTACGCCCTTTGTCCCAGCCAGCAATGTATGAATGTCTCCACTGGTTGGATGACAGAGGGGCGGGTCTGGGTAGCAGTCCCGCCCATACCCGACATCACACTCTCAATTTGACAGGTGAAGTCTTCCTTCCTGACTGCATAGTGTACATCCAGTCAGCTTGTCCATCGATCCCTGGCTGTGCTGGATGATCACACTGCTGCAGGTCCTACTGAGCCAAAACCTATCACATAATCAACAGACTTATGCGGACAATGCACCTGCAGGGTGGGACAGAGACTCGGGGCTATGGGCTCCAGATTCGGGGCTCCAGCCTCGATAGCCACCCCCTGGCGACGCTTATGGCCACAGCTATATACTGCAATACAGAGACATTTGGTCCTTGCAGTGATAGCCTACTGACCAGTATCTAAATTGGCACTATTTTATATATTTTATATATATATTTTCTACACTGATTTGATTATTTTTTACACTGATTTGATACACGTGGATTTATATTTATTTAATTCTATTTATTTTATTTAATATTGCGCGAAATTCATCTTTATTATATACTATATTAAGTGTCGGTGTGAACTCCCTTATTTTGCTGCAATATTGCTATTTTTTGTACTATCACTTTGAAATAAGCTTAGTTTTTTATCATCCAACGAGCGCGAAGGACACTTTTATTCAATGTGATGGGGACACCTAATGTAAAGGAGCACTGTGATGTGCACACCTGATGTAAAGGAACACTGTGATGGGCACATCAGGGTGCCTCTTAACATAAAATGTACCCATCAGAGTGCCTTTTAACATAAAATGTGCCTATCTGCATGTTCCATATTTTACGCTAATGAGCACATTTTATGTTAAGGGGCGCTGATGGGCACATTTTATGTTCAGGGGCACTCTGATGGGCATCACTTTTGTTAAGTGGGCACAATGATGGGGACATCTGATGTAAGAGGGCAGTCTGACGGGAATGCCTGATGTAAGGGGCAATGTGATGGGGACACCTGATGTAAAGGAGCACTGTGATGGGGACACCTTATGTAAAGGAGCACTCTGATGGGCACATTTTGTTGTGCCCATCAGAGTGCCCTCTAACATAAAATGTGACCATCAGAGTGCCCCCAGAGTGCCCATCAGCATGTCCCTTATTTTATGTTAAGGGACACGCTTATGGGCAGATTTTATGTTAAGAGGCACACTGATGGGCAGATTTTATGTTAAGGGGTACACTGATGGGCAGATTTTATGTTAAGGGGCACGCTGATGGGCACAACTACAATCTTTCTGAGTCATAGCACAGTCTTGAGATTCGGACCACAGCCCAAAGAAAATTTTAGCAACCGGGCATCCTTGAATTTTAATTTCATACCCCTGCTCTAGGGTGTCTGCTTTCAGAAAATATATAATGTTTTTGGGGTTTATGCAATCTTCAGGCCTAAAATGGCTCTGGCAGCAAAAGGGTGAAAGGATTTGTGTATTTTCATTCTTGCTCTTGAAGCCAGATTAACAAACCTTCTCCCTGATGTTTGGTATTTTGCATTGGTATGTGTCTCCAATGGCAGTGTCCATTTACTCATTTTTTTTTACAGTAGTTTTCCTATCGACCCTAAAAAATGGTAGAACTTACTAACAAGTTTCACCTCCAGTAAACTTTATTGGGAGGGGCAACTAAGGTCAGGGTTCATTGAATTTCAATCAGGATTCACCAAACCCATCAGAAAACTGAACCCAGGCAGATTTACTCATCCTTTGCATGTGTTACCATGGAGTATTACCCTTTCTCTCCCAGTTTGCTGTACAGTGGAAAGCAAGAAGGTGATACAATTTCAATTTAAAAATAGATTTGATATTTTTTTTTTAGATCTGACTAAAGTTCAACTTTATTAGCTATAGAAAATTGGAAGCTGAAAACTACTACATGGCAATATTTTGTGGGCGTATTGCATTTGTACTTCAGTTCAGCTCTTTACAGAGGGTATTAAAATAATCAAGCAATAAATATGAACAGCTTAACTGCAAGCTACTATGGCACTAAATAACATACAGCTGTAATTCATGAAAGAAAAAGAAACTGTGGTTTATAAAGAAGCAGATTTTGACTTTATCAAGGGCACCTGGTAAAACTATAATAACCTTATAATATGACATCCAAAAGCGGAACTAAACTGTATCTATGTAGACATGGGCTGAACAATTCCCTGTTCGGTTCACAGCTGAACTCCCGAACAGGGCAAAAGTTCTAAACCGAATAGCGAACCCCATTAAAGTCTATGGGAGGCAAACAGGAAAAATTAAAAGTGCCTATTTTAAAGCCTTATATGCAAGTAATTGGCCATAAAAGCGGTATGGGGGTCCAGTTATTGGCCTGGGGACATGAATCAATGCATTATTTTTTTTAAACAGTATTTTTTTTTCAGGAGCAGTGATTTTAATTATGCTGAAAGTGCAACAATAAAAATGAAAAATGACTTTAACCACTTGCTTCCCGCTCACTGTCAAATTATGGATGGTGCAGCTTTCATTCTGGGTGGACGTCTGGTATGACAGCGCACCTGAATGGTCGATCCTGTGTGCCAACGGGGGCACACAGCGTGAGGATCAAGGCTGCGCCCTGTTGTTAGGACGTGGTGCGGCCCCCGAAATCTGTAAAGAAACGCTGACGTGGCTCTTTAACCATGTGATTGGCTGTGTCCAATCACAGCCGGTCACATGAAAACAAGGAAGTGTCGTAATCGTCTCTCATCGCCTCACACTGCCAGAGTGTATGGCGAGGAAAGCCGATCAGTGGCATCTCCTCGCAGGGGACAGCAAGACAGGTAATCAGGGTACTGTTCATCAGTGCCCTGATTACAATAAAACGCCAGCAGTGCTAGCAATCAGTGCTAAACAGTGCCAGTATTCAGTATTAATCGCATATTAGTGCCTCCTCATCAGTGCCCATCAGTGCAGCCTATCAGTGCCCAAAATTACTTACTTACAAAATTTACTGACAGAAACTAAGAAATACTTTTTTAGTAAAAAGTAAAAAACACAGCAGTGATTAAATATCACCAAAAGAAAGCTCTATTTGTGTGAAAAAAATTATAAAAAAATTCACATGGTTACAGTGTAGCATGACCGCACCATCGTTATTTAAAGTGTGGCAGTGCTGAAAGCTGAAAAATGGCCTGGGCAGGAAGGGGGTGAAAGTGCCCTGTATTGAGGCAGTTAAATATAGTGCCTAGGGGGTCCACTTAGTTTGCCTGTAAAGTGGCACATCTGTAGCATGCATAAAACATGCTGCAGCAAAAATGACATTTCTAAAGAAAAAAAAAAAACGAGTCAAAATGACTCGCTGTTACAATTTCCGGCACCCTGCTATTGAAAAAAATAAGGAAAAAAATGGCGTGGGGTCTCTTTTTTTTATTACTTTTTGTACACTTTTTTGGTGAATGGGTAGGGGTACTATGTACCCGATACACATTCACATGGGGGGGCTTGTTAAAGGGGGCTTCCGGATTCCGATAAGCCCCTCACCCGCAGACCTCCACAACCACAGGCCATGGTTGTGAGGATAAGGGCCTTGTCCCTATCAACATGCCCCAAAACACCCACCCCTCCATGTTGAGGGAATATGGCCTGGTATGGTTCGCTCACTCGCCCCCCTCCTTTCCTGACCTGCCAGGCTGCATGCCAGGATAAGGGTCTGGTATGGATTTAGGATTGGGGTGAAGGTACATGGGCAACAAATCAGCTATTGTAACAATATATAGGTGACAATCAGGCTATACAGGCAATACACTGGCAACACATGTACACTCATGATATGGTATGGGAACCCTAGGGGCAGCAGACAGCTAACATCTCTGCACTGGCACTTGCACTTGTAGACAAGCGCAGTCTGTCTCAAGGATGAGGAGATGCACTTTGCTATCTGCTTATCGGGTGCCAGTAGACCATGTCCCGTTACCAGGGACACCTTTATTGTTGAGACCATTACTTAATTAGTGCAGTGTTTTCTGCTTTTGAGCTGTGCTTATTACATACATTTCTGATTCTAATAACAATTTAAAAATTGCAATTTTTACACCAAATACCAGCCCCTGAGTAACAAAATGGAATCAATAGCCACGGAGCGGTGTGGTATAAATGTGGACTTGAAGCTCTCTTACTAAATATTGTTCTCTTGGGGAAAGTTTTTCTTGGGGTATAGCTACTATATTTTTAATGCAAACATAGATATAGCGATTACTGAGACCAAAGGTATTTAAAGTTCAGGAAAACATAAAGATTACAAGATTGATATGATGCTGTCTTTATATTGTAGAGCATTTCAAAGTCAACGTCTTTGGATAATATAGTTGTTGATGAGGCTGATAAGAGTGGCGTACTTTGTTCAAGTAATGTACGTATTTTTCCCTTGTTCTTGCAATTGCATTTGCTTTTCTGTGCAGGGTTCAGTAATATATGATACCAGCTATAAACACATATACTGTACAAACTCTCCTTGTACAAGGGCTGTAAAACTCATCCACTTCAGGCAAACAGCTAAGTACAAAATGAAATACGTATACGGGAGCTGTTTTATCTGCCCTATCGGTTGTATTTCTGTCCATCCAGCCCTGGGATTTACACAGCTCTGCCATACATTACAACATTGTCTGGCAGGGCAGGAGACTTGATTTTTGCTGTTTGGTAATACTTGTAGGTCTTGTCCCTTCTTTGGCCTTTACCAAACAGGGAAGGAAGAAGCAGCACAATTACATAGTTACATAGTTACATAGTAGGTGAGGTTGAAAAACGACACAAGTATATCAAGTCCAACTTTTGTGTGTGATTATGTGTCAGTATTACATTATATATCCCTGTATGTTGCGGTCATTCAGGTGATTATCTAATAGTTTCTTGAAGCTATCAATGCTCCCCGCTGAGACCACCGCCTGTGGAAGGGAATTCCACATCCTTGCTGCTCTTACAGTAAAGAACCCTCAACGTAGTTTAAGGTTAAACCTCTTTTCTTCTAATTTTAATGAGTGGCCGCGAGTCTTGTTAAACTCTCTTCTGAGAAAAAGTTTTATTTCTATTGTTGGGTCACCAGTACGGTATTTGTAAATTGAAATCATATCCCCTCTCAAGCGTCTCTTTTCCAGAGAGAATAAGTTCAGTGCTCGCAACCTTTCCTCATAACTAAAATCCTCTAGACCCTTTATTGGCTTTGTTGCCCTTCTTTGTACTCGCTCCATTTCCAGTACATCCTTTCTGAGGACTGGTGCCCAGAACTGGACAGCATACTCCAGGTGCGGCCGGACCAGAGTCTTGTGGAGTGGGAGAATTATCGTTTTATCTCTGGAGTTGATCCCCTTTTTAATGCATGCCAATATTCTGTTTGCTTTGTTAGCAGCAGCATGCCATTGCTGAGCCTATCATCTACTAGGACCCCCAGGTCCTTTTTCATCCTAGATTCTCCCAGAGGTTCTCCCCCCAGTGTATAGATGGTATTCATATTTTTGCCACCCAAATGCATTATTTTACATTTTTCTACATTGAACCTCATTTGCCATGTAGTTGCCCAAGCCATTAATTTGTTCAGATTTTTTTGCAAGGTTTCCACGTCCTGCGGAGAAGTTATTGCCCTGCTTAGCTTAGTATCATCTGCAAATACAGAGATTGAACTGTTTATCCCATCCTCCAGGTCGTTTATGAACAAAATAAATAGGATTGGTCCCAGCACAGAACCCTGGGGAACCCAACTACCCACCCCTGACCATTCCGAGTACTCCCCATTTATCACCACCCACTGAACTCGCCCTTGTAGCCAGTTTTCAATCCATGTACTCACCCTATGGTCCATGCCAATGGACCTTATTTTGTACAGTAAACGTTTATGGGGAACTGTGTCAAATGCTATTGCAAGATCCAGATACACCACGTCCACGGGCCTTCCTTTATCTGGAAACTCACCTCCTCATAGAAGGTTAATAGATTGGTTTGGCAAGAACGATTCTTCATGAATCCATGTTGATTAAAGCTAATGATATCGTTCTTATTACTAAAATCTTGTATATAGTCCTTTATCATCCCCTCCAAGAGTTTACATATTATTGATGTTAGGCTAACTGGTCTGTAATTCCCAGGGATGTATTTTGGGCCCTTTTTAAATATTGGTGCTACATTGGCTTTTCTCCAATCAGCTGGTACCATTCCAGTCAGTAGACTGTCTGTAAAAATTAGGAACAACGGTCTGGCAATCACTTGACTGAGTTCTCTAAGTACCTTCGGATGCAAGCCATCTGGTCCCGGTGATTTATTAATGTTAAGTTTCTCAAGTCTAATTTTAATTCTGTCCTCTGTTAACCATGGAGGTGCTTCCTGTGTTGTATCATGAGGATAAACACTGCAGTTTTGGTTACTGAAGCCCCCCGATTCACTCGTGAAGACTGAGGAGAAGAATAAATTCAATACCTTCGCCATCTCCCCATCCTTTGTAACCAGATATCCTTCCTCATTCTTTATGGGGCCAATATGGTCTGTCCTCCCTTTTTTACTGTTTACATACTTAAAGAATTTCTTGGGATTTTTTTTGCTCTCAATGATGCTTTAATTTCTCAGAATGTTCCTTGCACTGCGAACTCAACTGATCTTTTCCTTGTACTGTTTCTTCCTGTGGGCAGGTGTAGTTTAACTTTCAGTCTGTAGGAGGCGTTATGTTGTTGCACCACCGAGCAGATGAAGTAGAGGTTGAGAGAAACATTGTTCCTCTGTAGACTTTTAATGGATCACCAGGGAAGCAGTGCTCTGATATATCACTGCAATACCGAGTTAGCTTTTGTGGTCATCTTTAGTATGGGAAGTGGTATTATACACCAGTGTCCTGATGCATTTGGTGCTCATTTGTGAGTAGCTAGAGTAGGGAGAGGAACCCCACTTGTTAAGGACAGTGACATAGCGGTAGGTTCCTGTTCTAAGAGTGAGAAATTAGGGACATTGCTGTATGCTTTGCTGCTGATCAACCTCTGTAATCCCTGCATAGGTCTGATACAGTTGTTTTAAGCGCCACTTGTTTGGCCACCTGCCACTCAGCCACCCCTTTTGCAGATGCTGCTCTGGAAATGTAGACCATGCCTGTGTTATCTGTGGTGGTGAAGATTTTTGCAACACCTGTAATACTGTAGCTGCCACTATTGGTGCTCCTGTACCAGTACAGTCCTTGTTACTGGGTTTGCTGTTACCTAAATGTTTGGAACTGGTGTTCTGCCACAGTTACTAATGCTATACTGCTAGTGCAAGTGATTGCAGTCTGCTATATACCTCTGTTCTACCTGCAACTCATAAATACAGTTATTCAACCTTGTTCTGGACCACACTCTTTTGAACACGCTAAGAACACTGGAGCAAGTGCATGGGGAACATTGGTACCAACATGTTGGCAATGCTTTTTGGGCCTACAATCTCACTGTCCATCAAGCCATGGGATACACACCTACCTTGTTTTCTGATGTTTGGCCCTGGGGGTGGGCTGCCTGTGAACTTGTTGTTGAACACAAAGTAAAATATCCCCCTTTGCAAGCTCAATGATTGGGTCCAGGAGCAGTGGGATCGGCTGAGGTGAGCCAAGCAGTTGATTCTTAAATTTCATAAGGACTTGGCTAACAAGGCTACTCTTGATATGCTAGCGTTATGACAGGGGGAACCAGATGTTGGTCAAAAATCAAAAGTTTGAAAGAAGTAGCAAGTTGGACCCCCTGTGAGAAGCTTGCCCATACAGGGTTGAAAAGCAACCGTTCCTGTCCTCATTTCTGTATGATGTGGTGGCTGAGGTTCCCAAAATGCATTCATTAAAACTTACTAAGGCCTTGTTTGTTGAGTGGGGACTGTTCTGCCAAGCCCACCATTGATTGGGAGGAGGGGAATACCATGGACATTCCACCAGTATAAGAAGTTCCTTTAGAATTGTACTTGTCCCCTATAGAGTTCAGGCTCTTGGATCCCGAGTGTCCTGAAGAACCTGTGGACATTCCTATGGAATACTCTGTGGACACACTTGAGGGCACTGTCGCTGATCCAAGTAAGGGGGGTTGGTCTATCCATGATAGCCTCCAAACACCCGAAGCCTCTAAGAAACCTAAATCTTCCGAGGGCTCTGAAGACTCCGCAGGGGTCACCAGGGAAGCAGTGGCCCCACTGGACACTGCAACACTCAGAGACCTTAAGTGGCCATCTTTACTATGGGCAGTGGTACTATACACCTGTGCCCAGCTGTCTTTGGCATGCATTTGTGAGTGGCTAGAATAGAGAGAGGAACTCTGCTTACTAGGGACAGTGACCTAGCATTAGGGAGAGGTTCCTGGTCAATGAGGGAGAGATTTTGGACATCACTATATGCTTTGCTGCTGAACAGCGAACAATTTGGGGTGTTCACGGCAAATTCGAAAGCCGCGGAACACCCTTTAAGAGTCTATGGGAGAAATCAAAAGTGCTAATTTTAAAGGCTTATATGCAAGTTATTGTCATAAAAAGTGTTTGGGGACCTGGGTCCTGTCCCAGGGGACATGGATCAATGCAAAAAAAAGTTTTAAAAACGGACGTTTTTTCAGGAGCAGTGATTTTATTAATGCTTAAAGTGAAACAATAAAAGTGTAATATTCCTTTAAATTTTTGTACCTGGGGGGTGTCTATAGTATGCCTGTAAAGGGGCGCATGTTTCCCATGTTTAGAACAGTCTGACAGCAAAATGACATTTCAAAGGAAAAAAAGTCATTTAAAACTACTCGCTATTAATGAATTGCCGGTCCGACAATACACATAAAAGTTTGTTGATAAAAACGGCATGGGAATTCCCCACAGGGGAATCCCGAAGCAAAATTAAAAAAAAAAAATGATGTGGGGGGTCCCCCTAAATTCCATACCAGGCCCTTCAGGTCTGGTATGGATATTAAGGGGAACCCCGGCCAAATTTTTTTTAACAAATGGCGTGGGTTCCCTCTCAAAATCTATACCAAACCCTTCAGGTCTGGTATGGATTTTAAGGGGAACCCCGCGCCAAAATGTAAAAAAAAATGGCGTGGGGTCCCCCAATAAATCCATACCAGACCCTTATCCGAGCACGCAACCTGGCAGACCACAGGAAAAGAGGGGGGACAAGAGAGCGCCCCCCCTCCTGAACCGTACCAGGCCACATGCCCTCAACATTGGGAGGGTGCTTTGGGGTAGCCCCCCAAAACACCTTGTCCCCATGTTGATGAGGACAAGGGCCTCATCCCCACAACCCTTGCCCAGTGGTTGTGGGGGTCTGCGGGTGGGGGCTTATCAGAATCTGGAAGCCCCCTTTAACAAGGGGACCCCCAGATCTTGGTCCTCCCCTCTGTGTGAAATGGTAAGGGGTACAAAAGTACCCCTACCATATCACAAAAAAACTGTCCAAAATGTTAAAAATGACAAGAGACAGTTTTTGTCAATTCCTTTATTTAAATGCTTCTTCTTTCTTCTATCTTCTTTCTTCTATCTTCTATCTTCCTTCGGTTTCCTCCTCCATCTTCTTCTTCTTCTGGTTCTTCTGGTTCTTTCTCCGGTGTTCTCATCCGGCATCTTCCTCTGCGGCGCCGGCGTCTTCTCGGCCGCTCCGCATCCACCATGATGGGAGGCTCCCGCTGTGTGATGCTTGTCCTTTTCTGACAGTTCTTAAATAACGGAGGGCGGGGCCACTTGGTGACCCCGCCCCCCTCTGACGCACGGGGACTTGACGGGGCATTCCCTGTGACGTCAGAGGGGGTGGACAGGGAAGTCACCATGCGTCAGAGGGGGGTGGGGTCACCAGGTGGCCCCACACTCCGTTATTTATGAACCGTCAGAAGAGGAGAAGCATCACACAGCGGGAGCCTCCCATCATGGTGGATGCGGAGCGGCCCGAGAAGGCGAAGGGAAGAAGACGCCGGCGCCGCAGAGGAAGATGCCGGACGAGAACACCGGAGGAATAACCAGAAGAACCAGAAGAAGAAGAAGAAGATGGAGGAAGAAACCGAAGGAAGATAGAAGATAGAAGAAAGAAGAAGCATTTAAATAAAAGAATTTTGAGGCCCTTGTCCCCATCAGAGGCAGATGGAGTATCCTAAAGAACGATTTTAGGGACTTAGGAGCTAAATTGAGGAAAAGGACCTCCAAGGTAGTATTCTCAGGAATACTACCGGTACATCGAGCCACACCAGAAAGGCAGAGGGAGATTAGGGAAGTAAACAAGTGGCTGAAGAGCTGGTGTAGTAAGGAGGAGTTTGGGTTCCTGGAGGACTGGGCCGACTTCTCAGTCAGTAACCGGTACTATAGAAGGGACAGACTGCACCTAAATGAGGAGGGTGCAGATCTGCTGGGAATGAAGATGGCCAAAAAGTTAAAGGGGTTTTTAAACTAGGCAATGGGGGGGAGGGTCCAGAGACAGAGATAGCCAGCATGGAAGATATTCCAGAGGGTAGTATTGGGGGCATTAGTGGTAGGTTAACCAAAGCACAAAAACACAAGGTGAGTATAGTAGCAAGTCCTAGTTGCAATCTCGAAACACCCAATACGAGGACAATATGCGACCGGTCTAAACTATGTGGCATGTTCACCAATGCCAGGAGCATGGCGGACAAGATGGGTGAACTAGAGATACTGTTGTACAAGGAGGATTTGGATTTTGTGCGAATTTCAGAGACCTGGTTCAACAGCTCTCATGATTGGCTGGCAAACATTCAAGGGTATACCCTAGACCGCAAGGATAGAGAGGGTAAAAAAGGGGGAGGGGTATGCCTATATATCAAGAATAATGTACAAGCGAATGTGAGAGATGACATCACTGAGGGAGCTAGAGAGGAGCTGGAATCCTTATGGGAAGAGCTCCAAAGGGATGAAGCTAAGGGGAAAATAATACTGGGAGTATGCTATAGGCCCCCTAACCTGAGGGAGGAAGTGGAGACGGATCTCCTATCACAAATTGGATTAGCAGCAAGGATGGGAAGTGTTATCATAATGGGGGATTTTAATTATCCAGACATAGACTGGGCGGAGGGAACCGCGCATTCATTTAAGGCTCGCCAGTTCCTTAATGTCTTGCAGGACAATTTTATGGGTCAGATGGTAAATACACCAACTAGAAATAAAACATTACTGGATCTACTGATTACCAACAATACAGACCTGATCACGGATGTGGAAATACGGGGCAATTTAGGTAACAGCGATCACAGGTCAATTAGTTTCAGTATAAATCACACAAATAGGAAACATGAAGGGAACACAAAGACACTGAATTTCAAAAGAGCCAACTTCCCTAAACTACAAATCTTGCTAAAAGGCATAAATTGGGATAAAATATTAGGAACAAAGAATAAGGAGGAGAGATGAGTTTGCTTTAAGAGCATATTAAATAAGGGCAATAGCCAATGTATCCCATTGGGTAATAAATTTAAAAGAGCGAACAAAAATCCTGGATGGCTTAACTCCAATGTAAAAATGCATATAAAAGCAAAGGAGAAGGCCTTCAAAAAATATAAGGTTGAGGGATCATCCTCAGCATTCAGACTTTATAAAGAATGCAACAAGAAATGTAAGGGTGCAATTAGGACGGCTAAGATAGAACATGAAAGACACATAGCGGAGGAGAGCAAAAAAAAATCCCAAGAAATTCTTTAAGTATGCAAACAGTAAAAAAGGGAGGACAGACCATATTGGCCCCATAAAGAATGAGGAAGGACATCTGGTTACAAAGGATGGGGAGATGGCGAAGGTATTGAATTTATTCTTCTCCTCAGTCTTCACGAGTGAATCGGGGGGCTTCAGTAACCAAAACTGCAATGTTTATCCTCATGACACAACACAGGAAGCACCTCCATGGTTAACAGAGGACAGAATTAAAATTAGACTTGAGAAACTTAACATTAATAAATCACCGGGACCAGATGGCTTGCATCCGAGGGTACTTAGGGAACTCAGTCAAGTGATTGCCAGACCGTTGTTCCTAGTTTTTACAGACAGTCTATTGACTGGAATGGTACCAGCTGATTGGAGAAAAGCCAATGTAGCACCAATATTTAAAAAGGGCCCAAAATACATCCCTGGGAATTACGGACCAGTTAGCCTAACATCAATAGTATTTAAAATCTTGGAGGGGATGATAAGGGACTATATACAAGATTTCAGTAATAAGAACAATATCATTAGCAGTAATCAACATGGATTCATGAAGAATCGTTCTTGCCAAACCAATCTATTAACCTTTGATGAGGAGGTGAGTTGCCATCTAGATAAAGGAAGGCCCATAGACGTGGTGTATCTGGATTTTGCAAAAGCATTTGACACAGTTCCCCATAAACGTTTACTGTACAAAATAAGGTCCGTTGGCATGGACCATAGGGTGAGTACATGGATTGAAAACTGGCTACAAGGGCGAGTTCAGAGGGTGGTGATAAATGGGGAGTACTCAGAATGGTCAGGAGTGGGTAATGGGGTTCCCCAGGGTTCTGTGCTGGGACCAATCCTATTTAATTTGTTTATAAACGACCTGGAGGATGGGATAAACAGTTCAATCTCTGTATTTGCAGACGATACTAAGCTAAGCAGGGCAATAACTTCTCCGCAGGATGTGGAAACCTTGCAAAAAGACCTGAACAAATTAATGGGGTGGGAGACTACATGGCAAATGAGGTTCAATGTAGAAAAATGTAAAATAATGCATTTGGGTGGCAAAAATATGAATGCAATCTATACACTGGGGGAGAACCTCTGGGGGAATCTAGGATGGAAAAGGACCTGGGGGTCCTAGTAGATGATAGGCTCAGCAATGGCATGCAATGCCAAGCTGCTGCTAATAAAGCAAACAGAATATTGGCATGCATTAAAAGGGGGATCAATGCAAGAGATAAAACGATAATTATCCCACTCAACAAGGCTCTGGTCCGGCCGCACCTGGAGTATGCTGTCCAGTTCGGGGCACCAGTTCTCAGGAAGAATGTACTGGAAATGGAGCGGGTACAAAGAAAGGCAACAAAGCTAATAAAGGGTCTGGAGGATCTTAGTTATGAGGAAAGGTTGCAAGCACTGAACTTATTCTCTCTGGAGAAGAGACGCTTGAGAGGGGATATGATTTCAATTTACAAATACTGTACTGGTGACCCCACAATAGGGATAAAACTTTTTCGCAGAAGAGAGTTTAATAAGACTCGTGGCCACTCATTACAATTAGAAGAAAAGAGGTTTAATCTTAAACTACGTAGAGGGTTCTTTACTGTAAGAGCGGCAAGGATGTGGAATTCCCTTCTACAGGTGGTGGTCTCAGCAAGGAGCATTGATAGCTTCAAGAAACTATTAGATAATCACCTGAATGACCGCAACATACAGGGATATATAATGTAATACTGACACATAATCACACACATAGGTTGGACTTGATGGATTTGTGTCTTTTTTCAACCTCACCTACTATGTAACTATGTAACTATGTAACATGGGGACAATGTGTTTTGGGGGGCTACCCCAAAGCACCCTCCCAATGTTGAGGGCATGTGGACTGGTACGGTTGAGGGGGGGCGCTCTCTCATCCCCCCTCTTTTCCTGCGGCCTGCCAGGTTGCGTGCTCGGATAAGGGCCTGGTATGGAATTTAGGGGGCCCCCCACATCATTTTTTTTTTCTAAATTTTGGTTCGGGTTTCCCCTGTGGAGAATTCCTATGCCGTTTTTATCAATGAACTTTTATGTGTATTGTTGGACCGGCAATTCATTAATAGCCGCGAGTAGTTTTAAATGACTTTTTTTCCTTTGAAATGTCCTTTTGCTGTCAGACTGTTCTAAACACAGGAAACATGCGCCCCTTTACAGGCATACTATAGACACTCCCCAGGTACGAAATTTAAAGGAATATTATACTTTTATTGTTTCACTTTAATCATTATTAAAATTACTGCTCCCAAAATAACGGCCGTTTTTAAAACTTTTTTTTGCATTGATCCATGTCCCCTGGGGCAGGACCCAGGTCCCCAAACACTTTTTATGACAATAACTTGCATATAAGCCTTTAAAATTAGCACTTTTGATTATTCATGTTCGTGTCCCATAGACTTTAACGGTGTTCGCATGTTCGAACAAATTTTTTGCTTGTTCGCATGTTCTGGTGCGAACCGAACAGGAGGGTGTTCGGCTCATCCCTAATATATACATATATACATTACAGCTTTGTGTAGCTACATCTCACTGCAGGCCATTAGTATGTCTGGAAGGCCAACAAGGAGAGGCAGACAGTCACAAGCCAATAAAAGAGGGCAAGCAGGCTCTGTGTCTAGAGGCAACAGTGCTGGTCGTGGAGATGGTGCATCCTCATCAGCACGTGGCCGTGGGACATGCTTGTCTTTTTTTTCGACAGCTGGCCGTGTTGAGCAGCAACATGCGGAAGACTTGGTAGAATGGATGACCCAGCCGTCCTCATCCTCCTCATCCTCTCTCACCCAGGCTCAGGGTACTTTGTCTGGCAAAGCAGCTGCCAATGCGGCCTCTTCCCTCGGCTCAATGGCATCAGTCACTCCTTCCCTAGTCCCACCATGTCCTCCTGAGGAGTCCCCTGAACTGTTTGACCACAGTGTTGGGTACATGCTCCAGGAGGATGTCCAGCATTTTGAAGGCTCCGATGATGGTACCCAGCTAGAGGAAGTCAGTAACGTGAGTCCAGAGAGAGGGGGTGCCCAAGAAGGACAGCAATCTGGCAGTCATGTTCCCCCAGCTGCAGCATACTGCCAGGTTTGCTTCAGTGATGAGGAGGGAGGGCATGAAGAGGTCACTGACTCCATGTGGGTGCCTGATAGCAGAGAGGAGGAGGAGGCACATCTCCAATGAGGCAGGATGCCCTCCAGGGGAGAGCTTAAGGGCAGCACACTGACTGCATCACACCACAGAGCTCCGCATGTGCAGGGTGCTGCTGTCTTCCTAAAGTTCTTTGGTGTGGGCCTTTTTTGAGAAGAGTGCGTCAGATCCCACCCATGCTATTTGCAACATGTTTCAAGCATATCTTGCATGGCCAAAACATCACCCGCTTGGGCACCACATGCTTGACCAGACATATGTCGACCTGCCATGCAGTTCGTTGGCAAGCGTACCTAAAAGACCCACACCAAAGAACAGCCAAGTCCTTGCGGGCAACCTGCTATCGGTACACCGACGTCAGATTGTACCAGGCAAATTTCCCTGCCCCAGCTGCTGCACCGCCGAAAGAAGTTTGCTCCCAGCCATCCACATGCCCAGTTTAGCTTGACTAAATTGCTAGCACTTCAACTGCTGCCTTTTCAGTTGGTAAACTCTGCCCCCTTCCGTGAGTTTGTGAAATGTGCACGTTCCCAAATGCCACTTTTTCTCACAGAAGGCGATTCCGGCTCTCTACCGGCATGTGGAAGGGAAATGTCTTGGCCTCACTGGACAGGGCGGTCAGCGGTAAGGTGCATATTACCGCTGACTCATGGTCCAGCAGGCATAGACAGGGACGTTACCTATCTTTCACCGCGCACTGGGTGACTCTTCTGGCAGCTGGGAAGGATGCAGGACAGGGTGCAGTAGTGTTGGAGGTTGTTCCGCCACCACGCCTCCAAAATTCTACTAGTGGTGATTCTGCCACACCTCTCTCCTCCACCCCCTCCTCTTCTTCTTCCTCCATGGCCTCTTCCTGTGCTGATTTGTCCTCGGAACCAGCGGTGCTCCATAGGCGTTCAAGGGGCTACGCAAGCATGCAGGCAAAAAGATGCCATGCGGTGCTTGAGCTGGTGTGCTTGGGGGACAGGAGCCACATTGGGGCAGATATTCTGTTAGCTCTGCATGGGCAGGTTCAGAGGTGGTTGACGCAACGCCAGCTTAAGCCAGGTATGGTGGTTTGTGACAATAGCACCAACCTCCTCTCCGCCCTCCAACAGGGACAACTGTGCCATGTGCCCTGTTTGGCTCACGTCCTTAACTTGGTGGTGCAGGGGTTCTTGGGCAGGTACCCGGGCTTACATGATGTCCTGAGGCAGGCCAGGAACGTCTGTGTGCATCTCCACCAGTCATATAATGCCAGTGCCCGGCTGGCTGACCTCCAAAAGGAATTTAACCTGCCCAAGAACCGCCTAATCTGTGATATGCCCACCAAGTGTAACTCAACATTGGCCATGCTGCAGCGGCTGCACACAGACAGCAGAGGGCCATCAATGAGTACCTATGAGACTATGGCACCAGGACAGGGTCAGGGGAGCTTGTTTTTTTTCCCATGCCAGTGGGCTATGATCAGGGATGCATGCACTGTCCTGTCACCATTTAAGGAGGCCACGAGGATGGTGAGCAGTGACAGTGCATGCATCAGTGACACTGTCCCTCTTGTCCTCCTGTTGGAGCACACCCTGCGTGGAATAATGGTCAGGGCACTTGAAGCAGAACAGAGGGAGGAAGAGGAGGACTTCCTTACCTCTCAAGGCCCCCTTTATCCAGACAGTGTTCCTGCGTGCCCGCCGATCACACAGGAAAAGTACGAGGAGGAAGAGGAGAATTTGTCAGCATGGAGGTGGAGCCTGGCACTCAGCATCTGCAGCAGTCTTCAAGGGATCATTTACAGTCCAAAGAAACCCATGGACTTGTATGTGGCTGGGAGAAGGTGGCTGCGGATCATGTCATCCTTAGTGACCCAGAGGACTCTGGACCAAATGCCTCAGAAAACCTATGCTGCATGGCCTCCCTGATCCTGCAAAGCCTGCGGAAGGATCCTCGTATTTGTGGTATCAAGGGGAGGGATGATTACTGGCTGGCAACCCTCCTTGATCCACGTTACAAGGGTAAGGTTGAGGTCCTTATCTTGCTATCGCAGAGGGAGCAGAAGATGAAACATCTTTTCGGGAGGCCTTGCAGAAAGGTTTGTGCAACGCGTTTCCAGAGCCTGGGAGGTTACAATTTCCTGGTCCTCCTGGACAACGTGTTGCTGAGGCTTCGGTCAGTCACAGAAGGAGCGGTGGAGAAGGTGGCCGTCTGACAGATGCATTCAGACAATTTTTTAGTCCGCAGCCCCAAGGTATGGCCGGTTCCAGCAACCATCGCCAGCGTCTGATTCACATGGTGCAGGATTACGTAGGGGCAAGATCAGACTTGCACACCTTTCCCACCGAAAATCTTCTGGGTTTCTGGGTCTTGAGGATGGATTACTGGCCAGAGCTTGCACAGTATGCAATTGAGCTACTGGCCTGTCCTGCATCCAGCGTTCTTTCGGAATGCACATTTAGTGCTGCTGGAAGGTTTTGTAACCGATCACAGGGTGCGCCTGTCCACCGAATCGTCGATCGGCTGACCTTCATAAAAATGAATCAGTCTTGGATCACCATCTATCAAGCAACTGATGCTGATGTAACCGATTGATGATTTTTTTTTTTAATGTGAGATCCCTTCAAGACTGCCTATGCTGATGCTGAGTGACTATCCTGTTATGCTGAGTGACAATCCTCTTCCTCCTCAATTTTCATGCTGATAGCTTGTAAGAACATTTTTGGTTCTGGGCACCGCTACCAGTGGCTAAGGCCCAATTTTTCTGCCCCTGTTTAACAGGGGCGTGTAATTACAATTTTTAATGCAATACTTTGCAGCAGGGCTCATTCTTGCGCTCCAACTAGAGTATCTGTGAGGGATTGCTATGTTGTGGCACCAGCACCAGTGCCCAAGGCCAAATTTTTCAGCCCCTGTTTAACTAGGGCGTGTAATTACAATTTTTGATGCAATACTTTGCAGCAGGGCTCATTCCTGTACTCCAACTAGAGTAACTGTGAGGGGTTGCAGTGTTGTGGCACCAGCACCAGTGCCCAGGGTCCAAATTTTCAGCCCCTGTTTAACAGGAGCGTATAATTACAATTTTTGGTGCAATACTTTGCAGCAGGGCTCATTCCTGCGCTCCAACTTTAGCATCTGTGAGGGGTTGCAGTGTTGTGGCACCAGTGCCTAAGGCCCAATTTTTCTGCCCCTGTTCAACAGGGACATGTAATTACAATTCTTGATCTAATATTTCACAGCAGGGCCCATTCCTGCGCCCACCAAGAGTAACTGTGAGGGCTTACAGTGTTGTGGCAATACCACCACCGCCAAAGGCCCAATTTTTCTGCCCCTGTTCAACATGTGCATGTAATTACAATTCTTGATATAATATTTCACAGCAGGGCCTGTTCCAGCGCCCACCAAGAGTAACTGTGAGTACTTTCAGTGTTGTGGCACCACCACCACCAAAGGCCCAATTTTTCTACCACTGTTCAACAATGGCATGTAATTACACCAAGAGTAACTGTGAGGGCTTACAGTGTTGTGGCAACACCAACACCTAAGGCCCCAATTTCTGCAGAGTATATAGGGCAGGTCCCTACTTTCAAACATCCAAATTACAAACGACTCCAACTTGCAAACGGAATGAGACAACAGGAAGTGAGATGAAATCTACCCTTAGGAAGGGAAATTCTCTCCTGTAAGAGTTAATATGGAAAAAACGTGTCTCCTCTCCACTGATGCTTTATCACCAATCCTTTGTTTCACTAAAAACCCCAAACTTTCAAAAAACATTTGTCATTGGGACAGAAAGTAAAGTGAAATCTTCTGAAGAGGTGCACAGACAGCAAAACAAATGTTACAGGGGCGATAACTCTTCCCTATGTTTTCCAAAAATCTTAAAAATAGATTTTTTGGCTGGAGCTACACTTTAAAAATGTACCAGTTCAAAATAACAAACAGATTCTACTTAACAACAAACCTACAGTCCCTGTCTTGTTTGCACCACCTGTATACTGCTGTTCAGAGTATATAGGGCCTGGGGTCCCACGCCTTTCCTTTTTTAAATTTGGGTTCCCCTTAATAGCCATACAAGACCCAAAGGGCCTGGTAATGGACTGGTGGGGGTACCCATACCGTTTGTCTCACTGATTTTCATCCATATTGCCGGGACCCGACATTACATTAAAGCCGCAAGCAGTTTTAAATGACTTTTATTCCTTTAAAAATGTCATTTTATGCAGGGACTGTTCTAAGCACGGGAAACACGCGCCACTTTACAGGCATACTATAGACACCCCCCAGGTATGATATTTAAAGGAATATTTCACTTTTTTTTCTCTTTAAGCATAATTAAAATCACTGCTAACAAAAAAAACGGCCATTTTTAAAAAAAAATTTTGCATTGATACATGTCCCCTGGGGCAGGACCCGGGTCCCCAAGCCCTTTTTAGGACAATAACTTGCATATTAGCCTTTAAAATTAGCACTTTTGATTTCGAACGTTCGAGTCCCATAGATTTTAATGCGGTTCTAAAGTTTGCGCGAACTTTCGGTCCGTTCACAGGTTCTGGTGTGAACCGAACTGGGGGGTGTTCAGCTCATCCTTAGTAGTGGGCACTGCTCCTCCAGTGATCTTTACTAGGGATGAGCCAAACACCCCCCTGTTCGGTTTGCACCAGAACTTGCGAACAGGCAAAAAATTTATTCGAACATGCGAACACCGTTAAAGTCTATGGGACACGAACATGAATAATCAAAAGTGCTAATTTTAAAGGCTTATATGCAAGTTATTGTCACAAAAAGTGTTTGGGGACCTGGGTCCTGCCCCAGGGGACATGGATCAATGCAATAAAAAGTTTTTAAAACGGCCGTTTTTTCGGGAGCAGTGATTTTAATAATGCTTAAAGTGAAACAATAAAAGTGTAATATCCCATTTAATTTCATACCTGGGGGGTGTCTACAGTATGCCTGTAAAGGGGCGCACGTTTCCCATGTTTAGAACAGTCTGACAGCAAAATGACATTTCAAAGGAAAAAAGTCATTTAAAACTACTCACGGCTATTAATGCATTGCTGGTCCGACAATACACATAGAAGTTCATTGATAAAAATTCCCCACAGGGGAACCCCGCGCCAAAATTAAAAAAAAAACGGCGTGGGGTCCCCCTAATAATCCATACCAGACCCTTATCCGAGCACGCAACCTGGCAGGCCGCAGGAAAAGAGGGGGGACGAGAGAGCACCCCCTCCTGAACCATACCAGGCCACATGCCCTCAACATTGGGGGGGGTGCTTTGGGGTAGCCCCCCTAAACACCTTGCCCCTATGTTGATGAGGACAAGGGCCTCATCCCCACAACCCTGGCCGGTGGTTGTGGGGGGCTGTGGGAGGGGGGCTTATCGGAATCTGGAAGGAAGCCCCCTTCAACAAGGGGACACCCAGCTCCCGGCCCTCCCCCCTGTGTGAAATGGTAAGGGCCTACCATTTCACTAAAAAACTGTCAAAAATGTTAAAAATGACAAGAGACAGTTTTTGACAATTCCTTTATTTAAATGCTTCTTCTTTCTTCTATCTTCTATCTTCCTTCGGTTTCTTCCTCCATCTTCTTCTTCTGGTTCTTCTGGTTCTTCCTCGGTGTTCTCGTCCGGCATCTCCTCCGCGGCGTCGGCGTCTCCTTCCCTTCTTCTCCTCGGGTCGCTCCACATCCATGATGGCATGGAGGGATGCTCCCGCTCTTCTCTTCATCTTCTTGTCTTCATCTTCTTTTCAGGCCGCTCCGCATCGATGATGGCATGGAGGGAGGCTCCCGCCATGTGACGCTTCTCCTCTTCTGACGGTTCTTAAATAACGGGGTGTGACGCTTCTCCTCTTCTAATGGTTCTTAAATAACGGGGGGCGGGGTCACCTGGTGACCCCGCCCCCTCTGACGCACGGTGACTTGATGGGACTTTCCTGTGGCGTCATGGGGAATGCCACAGGGAAGTCCCGTCAAGTCACCGTGATTCAGAGGGGGTGGGGGTGCCCCCCGTTATTTAAGAACCGTCAGAAGAGGAGAAGCGTCACACGTCAATGCAATAAAAAGTTTTTAAAACGGCCGTTTTTTCGGGAGCAGTGATTTTAATAAAGCTTAAAGTGAAACAATAAAAGTGTAATATCTCTTTAAATTTCATACCTGGGGGGTGTCTATAGTATGCCTGTAAAGGGGCGCATGTTTCCCATGTTTAGAACAGTCTGACAGCAAAATGACATTTCAAAGGAAAAAAGTCATTTAAAACTACTCGCGGCTATTAATGCATTGCTGGTCCGACAATACACATAGAAGTTCATTGATAAAAATTCCCCACAGGGGAACCCCGCGCCAAAATTAAAAAAAAAACGGCGTGGGGTCTCCCTAAAAATCCATACCAGACCCTTATCCGAGCACGCAACCTGGCAGGCCTCAGGAAAAGAGGGGGGACAAGAGAGCGCCCCCCTCCTGAACCGTACCAGGCCACATGCCCTCAACATTGCCCCCCAAAACACCTTGCCCCCATGTTGATGAGGACAAGGGACCCCGCCCCCCTCTGACACACGGTGACTTGATGGGACTTTCCTGTGGCGTCACGGGGAATGCCACAGGGAAGTCCCGTCAAGTCACCGTGATTCAGAGGGGGTGGGGGGTGCCCCCCCGTTATTTAAGAACCATCAGAAGAGGAGAAGCGTCACACAGCGGGATCCTCCCTCCATGCCATCATGGATGCGGAGCGGCCCGAAAAGAGGATGAAGAAGATGAAGAGAAGAAGATGAAGAGAAGAATATGAAGAGAAGAGTGGGAGCCTCCCTCCATGCCATCATGGATGTGGAGCGGCCCAAGGAGAAGAAGGGAAGAAGACGCGGAGGAGATGCAGGACGAGAACACCGGAGGAAGAACCAGAAGAACCAGAAGAAGAAGAAGATGGAGGAAGAAACCGAAGGGGGGCTTCCAGATTCCGATAAGCCCCCCACCCGCAGACCCCCACAACCACCGGGCGATATGGAGACAAGGTGTTTTGGGGGGCTACCCCAAAGCACCCTCCCAATGTTGAGTGCATGTGGCCTGGTACGGTTCAAGAGGGGGGGGTGCTCTCTTGTCCCCCCTCTGTTCCTGCGGCCTGCCAGGTTGCTCAGATAAGGGTCTGGTATGGATTTTTGGGGGGACCCCACGCCATTTTTTTTTAATTTTGGCGCGGGGTTCCCCTTATAATCAATACCAGACCTGAAGGGCCTGGTATGGAATTTAGGGGGGCCTCCCACGTCATTTTTTTTTTAATTTTGGTTCGGGGTCCCCCTGTGGGGAATTCCCATGCCATTTTTATCAATGAACTTTTATGTGTATTGTCGGACCGACAATTCATTAATAGCCGCGAGTAGTTTAAATGACTTTTTTTCCTGTGAAATGTCCTTTTGCTGTCAGACTGTTCTAAACACGGTAAACATGCGCCCCTTTACAGGCATACTATAGACACCCCCCAGGTACGAAATTTAAACGGATATTACACTTTTATTGTTTCACTTTAAGCATTATTAAAATCACTGCTCCCGAAAAAATGTCCGTTTTTAAAACTTTTTTTGCATTGATCCATGTCCCCTGGGGCAGGACCCAGGTCCCCAAACACTTTTTATGACAATACCTTGAATATAAGCCTTTAAAATTAGCACTTTTGATTTCTCCCATAGACTTTTAAAGGGTGTTCCACGGCATTCGAATTTGCCGCGAACACCCCAAATTGTTCACTGTTCGGTGAACTTGCAAACAGCCGATGTTCGAGTCGAGCATGAGTTCGACTCGAACTCGAAGCTCTTCCCTAATCTTCACTAGCTTACAGGTCCCAAGCCAAGCAGCTATGCTGTGAACAGGTAACTTGCAGGCACCCTATGGATCCTTGCAATAATGGTTTCAAGGTAAGGTTCAGCATAGCAGACCTCTTGTGCTTGTCTGCTTGCTCAAAAATGTCTACCAGTTAGATTAAATCACATTGCAGCTCTTCTATAAAGCTTGAGGGGATATTAGCATCTCTATCCTGATTTTTTCATGTTCAAATGTTCCATGGGCTTACACAGTCAAACTGGCGTATTCACCACAGCCTTCTGCAAAGTGTTCAATGAACTACCAGCTTATTTCTGGTAAAAAATGTTAAACTATTTTGTTATTATTATATAATTTCCACATTGTATTTCAATTACTTTGTACAATATTTCAAGCCTCTTAAAGATTTACGTTCCCCTTAAGTAACATTTATGTGTGAGAAGTGATCGCCATTTTCCCATCCAGCCAGTGTAGCCAAAGAGTAAGGAGCAACCTCAGCCTACATGTCTCCACCAAACCACACCCCTCTGACACATTTTGCTCCTATCACCGAGGCACAGTCATAACTTAAGCCCCAGTGGGAAGGTCAAAACACGTCAGGGGAGGTGGTTTGGTGGAGAAATGTAGGCTGAGACTGTTCCTTACTCTTTGGTTACATGGGCTATATGGGGGAGCAGCAATCACTCCACAGACACAATACATTACTCTCTGGATTGGTACTTAGGTATGCCGGCACCCACTTTCCTGAGATCTAGAGAAGAGTCTCCCCTTTTGCACTTTTGCGTATTTAGGGTATAACATGTTTTAACACCTCCCCCTCCTCCTGATCCCCTTCCCCGAGACATTGGGTGGGGGATCCTCCCTCTCACAACTGATGTCACATTTAAAATCAGCGTGGCTGTGTGGTGCTCCATGATTGAGTAAACTACAAGTCTCAAGAAAAAGAAAGAGTACCCGGGCAATGGATTGTGTACTATAGAGATTAGAAAATATTTGATGGAACTGCTGCCTCTACCAATTACTTCCACTAGGTGGAGTATAATGTTGAGAAATGAAAAAAGGAGTAGATATGGCGCTGTTCCAGACCTGATGGATTCAGGTGTGTACTGCTCCCTTGAATGGGAGGAAGGTATTTAAGGTGGGAGGAAGAGAAATGATGTAGGTAGTTCCTATTGAATGGGTGTCTCCTAGCCAAAAACAAAGCACCTTAAAAACTGTGCTAATTAATGTGAAACCAAAATATAAACTCCTGAGTGTGAATGAGTGTCAAGCTGTATACCTGACCCAATATAAAAGTGCAGTGTGTAAGACAACCCAACTTGTTTTAAATATATGATAGATAGATAAATAAAAATATAAATAATAAAAATAAAGTGCAATTATTCCTAATCGTTACTATGCACGTACAATGACCATATATACAATATATACAAAGTAGAATTAATAGTGCAAATATAAAGTGCTGGTGTGAATAAACAGGTGAACATATGACTGATATATGCAATTGGGTTATAGGTGCTATTGTGCCAGTGAAGAGATCTGTTTAGATGGTGGGCTTTTCAATGAATAAACACTCGCTGCGTGCCTTATTCGTGCTCCTATAGTGACTGCACTCACCAGATCCTTCACCCTCTCTTGGGGTCTCACACATCCACAGTATATGCCACTGTGTAGCAATGCAGGATTCTACTTTGTATATATTGTATATATGGTCATTGTACATGCATAGTAACGATTAGGAATAATTGCACTTTATTTTTATTATTTATATTTTTATTATTCTCGTTTGCCTTGCAAATCCTGACTTGCAACACTGCTTATTTAGAACAATTTATACGTAAGTATTCCAGGGAGATACACATGTTGTTTCCCCTTGCCCCTACCTTCTTTCTCACTATCAGGGTAAAACATTAGATCCTATTTACCTTTTTTCATTCTTTTCAGAATAGCTATGCGTTTCCTTCTGATGAGTGGCAATTGGCCACGAAACGCATCGAGCCTATCAATGTCATCATGTTCCCAACACATAGCTTGACCTCAACTGTGATTTATTTGTATCCTATAACCTATTCAAATACCAGAATCCCCTTGCAGTCTCGTCTGCCCCGCCGCAGACAGATTTGTTGTTCTCAATGTCCTACGAGTAAGCTGATCAGCACACATTTGTAGTCCATTAAAACTTCTTCCAGCTTCCTCCAGCATTCTAACTGAAAGCCTGTGTGGAGGCACAGGCAGAAAGTTGGAGGATGTGTCTACATGAGCCTGATATTGCACCCAATGATCAGGCTCCTGTGGAAAAAATAATAAATGCTAATGTTTTTCCTGCAAAAATAAATGTATTTATTACTATTTCCTAAAAGGTAAATAGCCTTTAGGGAGTGACACTATCCATCTGGGTAAGCCCTGAAAAAAGTTGACACGAAAGCTTACTCAAGGTGGGTTCCTGCAGAGGGTAGGTGGTGGGTGATAGTGGATCAATGAGTATATTTTACTGGGAATACCTATCAGAAGACACTGTTGCCATCTTTTTGATGAGCTGACAAATTCTGGAGAAATTGGCTCAAGTAATAAGTTTCCCCACTTTTTGAAAACCTGTAAACAACTGGGTCCAGCACCCATCTACCATTACCTCCTGAATAGGCAAAGGGGCAGCATCTATATAAAACCTAACTGACAGCCAATATAAAATAACACCAATTTATTCAGTCATGTATTAATTTAGAAGAAAAAAAAATCACATGCATTTTTAAATACCTCTAGTATAATCATCTGGATGTTACCTATTATTATTATTATACAAGATTTATATAGCGCCAACAGTTTACTCAGCGCTTTACAATGTATAAGGGGGACAATACAATTACAGTACAGATCAATACAAAAGGTACAGGAGGGCCCTGCTCGTAGAGCTTACATTCTAAAGGGAGGGGGTGGTGGTACAAAAGGTAATAGCTGCAAAGAATGATTTGATGGGGGTGGCTCAGGGACAGTTAGTTATGAGTCATTATATAATTTGATGTACAGTAGAACTCTGCAAGATGTCCTGGATCAACTGGGAGAGGGAGGCGGTAGAAATTCAGGTCAATCAGGTGTGTGGACTGATAGGGAACCTGCTAATAGGAGCAGAGAACTTTCTTCTTGTCCAGTCCCAGGCTGTGGACAAGGTGATGACCTAGTTAAATTGCTATAACTACATTAGAAAAAAGTCAGGTCATAATTCTGACTGTTGCGTCAGGTAGGACTGGGTAAATTATGCATGGGCTGGCTGGACAGTAAAAACAAACCTTATGGGAGGTATGATAGTTTCCACACTTTTTTCCCTAAACCGTGCATTCAACTGTTTGTCTGGAATTCAGTTTTAACTCCTCAACATCTACCAGAAACCTGGACTGACTCTTAAAAATGTAAAATAATTATTATTTCATTAGCCTGCTTCTGAAGTAAACAGGACTAACTGAAAGAGCTGCCTGAGTCACGTCTTTCTCCTTCATCACTTTCTTTCTCCTTGATCTCTGTGATCTGGTTTATAGCACCAATATGATAAGTCCCCGTGCTCTGCAATTCTTGTGACGCACAAAGAGGCATCACAAACAAAATACATATGCTTATTTATGGACGCTCACCAAAGAAACCAATAAAACGCTTTTATCAAGCACCACTTAACATGGATCAAAGTTCAGAAGTTTGACGAACAACTTCGTTGAAGTACTTAACTGTGGGGTTCATCAAATCCCAGAGACGTGACTTGTGGTTAAAGAGTAACAGGATTATTATGGACTGTGAAAGTATGGCGCACTCAAATATAAACATAAAGTTCAGAAGTCATTGACTCCTGAAAAGGGTCTTTGTCCTTTTCTTGAAAGTAATACACTCAGTATACAAAAATGTTCACATTTAAAGCTGACCTCTAGGGTCATTTAAAAACTACCTTGCCAGTTGGGTTCCCCAAACTGCAAGGATTGAATGCTTGTTTTTTTTGTCTAGGGTACCACTAAAAATAAATTATACTTATCTTATCCCACACTCTTGACGGGCTGTGCCTTGTTTTCCCCTCTTATGCTGGTCTGGAGTGCCTGCAAGCAACGAAATTCCAAAAGCAGCTTTGGTATACAGGTCACACAGGGAGAAAGCCTGCGGGAGTGAGGGATATGGTAATTAAAAACGCTTTTTACTGGTATCCTAGACAAAAATGAGTATTTAACCCTTGCTGTCTGGGGGTAGCCCCACTGCAAGCGTATGTTATAAAGAAGGGTTTGCTTGGAGACTGTCTCTGTACCCATCCCCAAAATAACTGAAATGTGAACTTGGAAAAAGAGGGTGGTGGGGATTTTATAGGACAAACAAATATAAAGAAAAGTAACAAGTTAAAATTGCATACAAAACAATATTTGTATAATGCTGAAAACCCACAATAACGGACACAAATTGTAAAGATGTATCCCACATGGTGTACATGTAATTAAAAGGTGCTATTTATACTATACACGGTATATTGTTTTCAATCATCCCTCAAACGGAAAGGAATTACATTGTGAATGTATAACAAACAAAAACTCCTCACCAAATGCCCGGTGAGTTTCGAGACTTGCTCTTCTTCAGGGTAAAAAAGCAGACTATCTACACCATTGATCCTCAATCTACGGCCCTCCAGCTGTTGCAGAACTACACATCCCATGAGGCATTGTAAAACTCTGACATTCACAGAAATGACTAGGCATGATGGGAATTGTAGTTCCTGAACACCTGGAGGGCCGCAGTTTGAAGACACCTGATCTACACTGTGTTGTATTGAGACTATAAATTAGATCAGATTTTTCAAAAGAAACATGATCTGTAGATACATATTAAATCCAAAGAAAGTTCATGCATTTCATCCAAACCCCACTGGAGGCAGTAGGGGAAACCCAGCACTGAAACAAATGCAGAGATCCTTCCAGGACAAAAAAGGATTGTCTTGCCAAAAATGTTTAGAAATTAAAAATATACCTAATATAATAACCAAAATCCCCCCCCCCAAATATATACAAAATGTGCTGTTCCAAAAACTACCTATCCTTCTTATATTTCACATAGGGCTTTTCCAGTGGCATTACAAGGTATGTACTTTTTTGGAAGAGCACATTTTTATATTTATTCTTCATTATTATTATTATTTTTTATTTTGTTTATTATATTAGGTATATTTTTCTTTTTTATTCTTTTTGGCACGACAATACTAATTTTTTGTGTTTTACAGTGCCCTAAAGGAATCTCTGCGCTTGTCTCTGAATTGGGTTTTCCTCACTGCCTTTAGAGTTTGGATGAAATGCATTGAATTTCCTTGGTTTTATTATGTATCTGCAGGCCATGTTTCTTTTGAAAATCTGATGTAATGTATAGGTTCAATATAACACAGTGTAAGTAGTCTGCTTTCAGACTCTATTATTGTATGAGAATGTATAGGCTTGGTATATTTTATTTATTTTTCCTTTTTACCTTGAATATTAGAGTCCATCTGCCCCTGAAGTAGAATAAGTCTCGAAACACATTGGGTTTTTGGGCAGGGTTTTTTTTGGTTTACATTCACAACGTAATTCCTTTCCCCTTTTAGGGAGGATTGCAAACTACACTATATTACCAAAAGTATTGTGACGCCTGCCTTTACACGCAAATTAACTTTAATGGCATCCCAGTCTTAGTCTGTAGGGTTCAATATTGAGTGGGCCCACCCTTTTTAGCTATAACAGCTTCAACTCTTTTGGGACCACAAGGTTTAGGAGTGTGTCTATGGGAATGTTTGACCATTCTTCCAGAAGCACATTTGTAATGTCAAACAAGAAGGCCATGTCTTTAGGAACCTTGCACTGGTCCAAATCATTTGGTGGAGGGGGGATTATGGTGTGGGGTTGTTTTTCAGGGCTTGGGCTTGGCCCCTTAGTTCCAGTGAAGGGAACTCTTAAGGCGTCAGCATACCAAGACATTTTGGACAATTTCATGTTCCCTGCTTAGTGGGAACAGTTTGGGGATGGCCCCTTCCTGTTTCAACATGACTGCGCACCAGTGCACAAAGCAAGGTCCATAAAGACATGGATGAGCGAGTTTGGGGTGGAGGAACTTGACCGGCCTGCACAGAGTCCTGACCTCAACCTGATAGAACACCTTTGGGATGAATTAGAGCGCAGACTGCGAGCCAGGCCTTCTCATCCACATCAGTACCTGACCTCACAAATACACTTCTAGAAGAACGGTCAAACATTCCCACAGACACACTCCTAAACCTTGTGGACAGCCTTCCCAGAAGAGTTGAAGCTGTTGTAGCTGAAAATGATGGGCCAACTCAATATTGAACCCTACGGTAAAAGATTGAGATGCCATTAAATTTCATGTGCATGTAAAGGCAGGCGTCCCAATACTTTTGGTAATATAATGTATATACCATGTATTTTGTATAGCATATATGGCACCTTTCATTTACATGTATACCATACGGGATATATCTTTACATATTGTGGCCATTAATGTGGATTTTTAGCTTGATAACAGTACATTTTTGTATGCATTTTTAACTTTTGCCTTTTGTTTTTATTTGTATTCCCTAAAAAAAAAAAAAAAAAAAAACCAGCATCTATTTTTTCCTAAGTCCACTGTGACGGTAGTTTTAAAAATTTAAGTTCAGCTTTAATACTGTCTTACTGTTACTTCTATTTATGCTACTACTGAAAATTAACCTTTAAGTAGTTATTAACATGGAGAGCCAAGGTGAGCTTTCCAACCATATGATTGTTGTGAATGGCTCACACCTCCATGCTGGCACACATCTATATGGATATCTAAAACCAAAAATAAAATGAAATATATTGCAGCCTCCCAGTCCTTACCAGTGATTGCTGCATTGGTTTTTGTTTTACAACCCAAGAACATTTTTTGCAATTAGAGTTAATAACTTTTGGCCTTGCCAGAAATGCAGTGTACATTTAACTTCATGTAAACTGAACAGAAAACACAAACCATGTTCTCTTCCTTCTGTAAATAACCGATACCCCAATCTCCCATGTAATAGAGATGAATTGAGGAAGACATCTATGAAGTCCAGCCTACTGAAAACTATAACTTTTTCCATAGATGCAGTGGAGTAACTGAGTGTAGCCACACTGGAAAAGAAAATGTATTATTAATAAGTGATAATAAAATGGGGGAAGAGGGTTAACTACCACTGCTACTGACCACCAATGCGGGGGGAAAGGGGTAATAAATATTGACAATGCTGGGGGCTATTATTGCATTCACTAACACCATTGCGGGGGTTATTATTGCATCCACTGAATTTAACCACTTCCTGCCTGGCCTAATGTAAAATGATACCTGAGCGGGAGCACTGCTATCCTGGGTGGACATCATACGATGTCCTCAAGGTGCATGCCTCATGCACCGTGCACAATCTGTCACCATGCCTCTTACTGAATACCTTGGACTGTCTACTTTAGAAAAAGTTGTCATGGGGGGGGGGGGTATTTGTACTGTACTGGCATTCTTGGAAATGAGAAAGGCCATCAGAACAATCAGGATTGATTGATTTTTAAATATACAGTGCATTGAAAAAGTATTCACATATTGAAAATTTTCCACATTTTGTCATATTATAACCGAAAACATATATGTATTTTATTGGGATTTTTTGTGATAGACCAACACAAAGTGGCACATAATTGTAAAGTGGAAGGAAAATGATAAATCATTTTCAAATGTTTCTACAAATAAATATCTGAAAAGTGTGGCGTGCATTTGTATTTAGCCCCCACTACTCTGATACCACTAACTAAAAGCGAGTGTAACCAATTGCCTTTAAAAGTCACCTAATTAGTAAATAGAGTCCACCTGTGTGTAATTGAATCTCAGTATAAATGGAGCTGTTCTGTGAAGCCCTCAGTGGTTTATTAGCAAACCTTAGTGAACTAATAGCATCACGAAGGCCAAGCAACACACCAGACAGGTCAGGGATAAAGTTGTGGAGAAGTTTAAAGCAGAGTTAGGTTATAAAAAAATATCCCAAGCTTTGAACATCTCACAGAGCACTGTTCAATCCATTATCCAAAAATGGAAAGCATATGGTAAAACTGCAAACTTACCAAGACATGGCCGTCCACCTAAACTGACAGGTCGGGCAAGGAGAACATTAATCAGAGAAGTAGCCAAGAGGCCCATGGTAACTTTGGAGGAGCTGCAGAGATCCACAGCTCAGGTGGGAGAATCTGTCCACAGGACAACTATTAGTCGTGCTCTCCACAAATCTGGCATTTATGGAAGAGTGGCAAGAAGAAAGCCATTGTTGAAAAAAAGCAATAAGAGGGGGAGATGGGCGGAGCCTAGCGGAGCAGACATGCATTGTTAGAGCTCTGCACCGCTGAGGAGAGAAGAGAAGGACAAAGCGGAGCCTGCAGGCTCAAAAGGTATCCATTTGAACCTTTTTGCCCCAGGGAACAAACTGTGAAAGTTTGGGCAGGAAATATGGTACTGGGAGGAAACCGTGGCAGAAATAAAAATCACCTCACAAAGAGCTCACAGGCACTCACTGCATCTAAAGCAGCTCCAGTCACCTCACAAGATACAGCATCAGGGAGCTCTCACAGACAGAAAATGTCACAGCAAGACTCTCCATTTGAGTCAGATACAGAACAAATCCTCTCACAAACTTCTCCACAAGCCTCCTCAGCATCCCCAGTAATATTATTACAATTTGAAAAGATGCTTCATAAGGCTTTAAAACAAACCTCAGACCAAATAACAAAAAGCCTAACCAAAGAAATAAGAGAGCTGGGAAACCGCACTGCAGCCTTAGAAATAAAAATGGATGAAATTGAAATTACAACCCAAGAAAATATAACAGAATTGGAACAATTAAAAGAAGAGAATTTAATACTTCAAACTAAGCTCGAAGATTACGAAAATAGAGCCAGACGTTCAAACTTGCGCATAAGGGGAATACCTGAAACTGTGACAGACCTGCAATCTACTATTACTGCTCTATTACAAGAACTAAAGCCAGATATCCCTATTGAACGTTTAGAACTGGACAGAGTACACAGAGCCCTCACAGCCAAAAAGAAAGATGGACCCCCACGTGATATAATCACAAAATTTCATTATTACAGAACGAAAGAACAAATACTAATTGCTGCAAGAGAAAAAAAAGAACTTAATTTTCAAGGACACAATTATCAAATTTTTGCTGACCTATCCCAACTTACTATTACTAAAAGACGATCCATGAAACCCCAACTAATGGAACTGCAACGCCACAACATTATGTATCAATGGGGCTTCCCCTTTTCAGTCAGATTTAACTACCAAGGTACAATTTACAGAAGCAGATCAGCAGATGAACTACAACAAACCCTTTTAAAATTAAATCTGACAGAACCCACAAGCAGCAACTCTCCCACACGCAGAAGAATGGCATCATCTTCACCTTCAGGCAGCACTCAGAAAATTTCAGAACAAAATGGGAATCATCATTCTCACAAAAGAGGCCGTTATGCCATATCATCTATGGACCAAGAAGATTCAATGGACTGACATCCTAATTCCTGATATCTCTTCATTTATTATACTAAGAGATGGTTCTCTATAAAAAACCTGTATTTATAACTGAATGTAACTGCATTCTGATAGTCACACACTGTGTGGGATCATGTTACATTCCAGTTATATTTCTTATTGCTTCATATAGCCTTAGAATATATAAGTGAAATAAGGAAATTCTTGTTCAGTTATATATTATCAGGTAATAACAATAGAATTATTACTTTTTAGGACAAATATGTTCAATAATCCAGAAGTAATGGAAGCTTTTTCTTTCTTTTCTTAAAACAAACATATTATTACCTTACTAGTTCCCAGAATTATGTTTTTGTTTATTCTAATCTGAAGCAATACAACCTCAATTTTATGAGTTAACATATCTAAACAGTTACATATGAATAAAATATGTAATTGTTTACTCTAAAAGGGTTAAAATCCCAAAATAATTCAAACTATCTTCATCAATACCAAAGTTATTAACAGTACCTTTCTAACTGAATTATTTAGCCTAGGGCAAGACTAACCATATACAACCACCCTGGAATAAATAATTTCAACAAAAACTATATTCTGCACTCCAATTAATGAAACATCATTTTGATGTTTTTTGACATAGCACTTCTCTCCTGTAAGGGGAAGATCCGTGCACCTCCATTAGCCCTCCTCATTCTCCCAACCATATTATGTGGGAGTGTGACGAAGGCACTTATTCCCCTGAGAGAGATATTTACTCTCTTTCACGGGTAAATTGTGATTACTTGCAAAAAATAATTTATACAATGTATCATCTAATCTCATATGTTTTTTGTTTACTCTTTACTCCAGAATTCACTGGTTTCTTTTCTATCTATTCATCTCTTCAGTCCACACAGGTTGATCTGCGCAGTCAGCTCTGCATAACAAAAAGTAAGTCAAAACTATTTGATCTATTGCCATGGCACCACTGAATATAGTTTTCCCTGAATGTTCAGGGAATAAATGTCCCTCAAAAAAGGACCAAAGCCTTCCGTACTTTTCATAACAAGAAGGCTCACATAGTATGCCTCCAAGAAACACACTTCACCAAGGAATCTACTCCAAAATATATTTCTCCTTTTTATCAACAAATTTACACGGCTTCTGCCTGTACCAAACAAAGGGGAACTCTAATTGCATTTCATCGATCCACACCATTCACCTTATCATCAGAAATTAAAGACCCAGAAGGTAGATACCTGATACTCATGGGTTATATAATGGATACAGCAATCACGGTGATTTCCTACTACGCTCCTAACAAACAACCTACACCATTCCTCTCACATATATTACAAGTGATTAATACACACAAAATAGGAACAGTGATAATGTGTGGGGATTCGAACCAGGTCCTCCTCCCATTTCTAGATAAATCACCTTTTACACCATCCAAAATAACCTCTAGATTACCTTTTTCTCAACTTCTTTCCAAATACAATCTGGTAGATTCGTGGAGAGAAAGTAACCCAATGAAAAAGAAATTCACTTATTTCTCGCACCCTCATCAAACCTTCACCAGAATAGATCATATTTTTCTAACAATAGGAATGATACCAGAAATTATTGCATCAGATATAATTCCGATTCCGTGGTCTGACCATAATGCAGTATACACTACTATACCCTCAGCCATACCAAAAGCGCATGACCCAATGTGGTACTTACCGGACATAATGCTCAAACACCCACTACATCAGATGGCCATTGAACAAGCTTTAAAGGAATACATATCAATTAATAATACAACAGACATCTCCCCGTTAACACTGTGGGAAGCTCATAAGCCTGTCTTGCGTGGTACAATACAAAGACAAATGGCACTATTTAAACGGGAACGCAAAAATCTAGCAAAAAAACTAGAACTCAATTTTAATGCAGCCTACATATCATTTCAAGATAATCCATCTCAGAGTACAAAATCTCATCTGGAAAAATCTAGATTGGAATACGATCTATTTCTCACTGAGTCAGTTGATAAATCCCTCAAACGCTCCAAACACAATTTCTACATGAATACAAACAAACCAGGTACATATTTGGCTCGGGCATTAAATTCAACTAACAAATCTTTCAAACCAATACGTTTGAAATTATCAAAAAATGTTTACACTTGTAATCCAGTTAAAATAGTCCATAAATTTCACTCACATCTCGCAACTTTATACAAGACAAACAATGAATTTAATCCTACAGAGGCTGAATCCTTCTTCTCAAAAATAACCTTACCTGAGTTATCTCAGAATCAAAAAAGCAGTTTGGATGAGCCTATAACTATAGATGAAGTTGCTAACGCCATAAAAGACCTAAAACTTAACAAAAGACCAGGCCCAGACGGCTACTCGGCCTTATACTATAAAACATTCTCAGAAATACTCTCTCCCATTCTCACTGAAACTTTTAACAAACTTCTAGATGGACATTCTTTTCGGCAAGAAACACTAATGGCAATTGTTTGTATGATCCCAAAACCCCTTTCTGATGATACTTCCTGTGTGAATTATCGGCCTATCTCTCTGTTAAACCTCGATATTAAATTATTAGCAAAAATAATAGCAAAACGCCTCAATAGCATTATAGGAAAATTAATACATAGAGATCAAGTAGGCTTCATGCCAAATAGACAGGCAGGCGATAATATACGCAGGGCAGTGTTATTGGCACATATTGCTAAAAAACAGAAAATCCCTTTATGTTTTCTATCTCTCGATATTAAGAGGGCATTTGACACAGTATCCTGGCAATATATGCAATATTCATTACAAAAATGGGGTTTTGGACCCCACTTTTTAACATGGATCAAAGCATTATATAATAAACCCAAAGCCTATATAAAATATGCTGGATACAAATCTGAAGCCTTTAATATCGAAAGAGGTACCCGACAGGGTTGCCCATTATCTCCCTTATTATTTGCCCTTATACTCGAACCCATGGCCCAATACATCAGAACAAACCAAACTATAACTGGCATTGAAGTAGGAGGTATTACACACAAATTATGTATATTTGCAGACGATATATTACTTTTTCTATCATCACCACAGGTCTCTGGTCCTAACTTAATACCAGCTCTTGATGGATTTGCAGCCCTATCCGGCCTTATGATTAATCCTAAGAAATGCCTAGTGCTTAATATTTCACTCACAAACATGGAATTGATCCCGGCTAGGGCTGCGCTCCCATTCACATGGGCAGAAAAATCAATCCCATATCTTGGAATTAATTTAACAGCATCTCATTCTGACTTATTCTCAACCAATTATCCTCCTGTGTTAAGACAGATCACAAATCTAATAAAACAATGGTCGCAACTTCCTTTATCCTGGATAGGGAAGATTAATGCAATCAAAATGACTATTCTACCCAAATTGCTTTATCTATTCAGAGTCCTCCCTATTCCAATTCCTTCCTATTTTTTGAGAATAGTACAAAAAAGAGCAACTTCGTTTATATATATTTATATGGGGCTCTTCTAAACCACGTATACCTATACACACACTACATCTTCCCAAAAATAAAGGAGGCCTGGGATACCCTAATTTTACTAACTACTACAGAGCAGCACATTTGGCCAGTCTGTCCAAATACCATGCAAAACAGGAAATCCCATTATGGGTATTTATAGAGGCTTCAGAAAATGACCCTCTATTAATATCAAATTTATTATCGCTTGATCCTAAAGACCACTTTAAAATTCATAATCCCATAACTAAACACTTCTTATCTCTCTGGGATAAACTAAAAACCAAATATCAGTTACAATCTCCACACAACCCTCTCCTTTCTTTTATCAGAAATCCGGCCTTTTATCCGGCATGGATCTACCCAAATTCTTTTAAAGCTTGGACAACATCAGGCATTCAGACACTAAATGACTTTATAGCATCTAAATCATTCCTTTCATTCCCATCGCTTAGAGAAAAATATGATCTACCAAACTCTGAGATATTTAGATATCTCCAAATCAAAAATTTCTATACACCATTCCTAAAGGGGGATACACCATTATCCCAATTATCCATTTTTGAATCAATCTGTACAAAAGATCCATTTGCTAAAGGTACAATTTCATCACTTTATAATCAATTATATGGAGTAGCAAATCTTAATAGACCCTCTTACGTTCAGAGGTGGGAGGAGGACCTGGGACGAACTTTAGAAGACACGGACTGGTCTAACATATGGCTCACATCTAAGTCATCTTCACCCAACATCTTAGCACTGGAGACAAATTATAAAGTCCTAACTCGCTGGTACCTTGTACCCGCTAGAGTGGCAAAATATTCACCTAATACCTCAGCTCTTTGTTTTCGAGGATGCCCAGAAATAGGCACATATTTACACATATGGTGGACGTGCCCAGTAATCCAAACCTTCTGGAAGGAAGTCTTCGTGATTGCATCTAAAATATTTAAAAAAATAATACAACCAGATCCATATTTAACTTTACTTAATCTAAAACCGGAATGGTTAACACTCTCTCAATTCAAACTTATGATCCAACTAATAACGGCTGCAAAACAAACAGTGGCCAAGGCATGGAAATCTCCTACATTGGTACTAGCAGAAACAATTCACAGAATGAATAATACAATGTCCCATGCTAAGATGGTAGCCATCGATCAAAATCAAATTCCAAAATTTGAAAAACTTTGGCATCCTTGGATAAAACAACAATTCCTGTCAAACTTCAATGACTCTGTCCTGTTGCCATGGTAACAGATTAAATGACTTACAGAGACACCCATTCTAAGGCTTCAAAGAGAACTAAAAAGAATAATAAACTGACGAGCGGGACAACCTTGTGGACCATACCTCTACCTTTCAACCCTTTTTCTTCTTTCTCTTTCCTTTTCTCCACCTTACGATTAAAGCTCATTATCAGAATTTATTTGACCTATATACACTCTACTTGTAAACAATATGTATAGTAGGTATAAATCATTTAAATACCTACAAAAGTAACTAAGGAAATGATATATATCTTTAATTTAGGTTTACGTGAACCCAATGTTTAATATTTGAAATTTCATGATATTTACCTATATAAACCCTACTGTAAAACAATGAGCTTACTTTATAGATCCTTGTAAACTTACTTTATGTATCTTTATAATATTGTATACTCAATAAACTTCTTTTGACAAGGAAAAAAAGCAATAAGAAGTCCCTTTTGCATTTTGCAAGAAGCCATGCGGGGGACACAGCAAACATGTGGAAGAAGGTGCTCGGGTCAGATGGGACCAAAATTTCACTTTTTGGCCTAAAAGCACAACGCTATGTGTGGTGGAAAACTAACACTGCACATCACCCTGAACACACCATCCCCACCGTGAAACATGGTGGTGGCAGCATCATGTTGTGGGGATGCTTTTCTTCAGCAGGGACAGGGGAGCTGGTCAGAGTTGATAGGAAGATGTATGGAGCCAAATACAGAGCAATCTTAGAAGTAAAGCTGTTATGCCGCGTACACACGAGTGGAATTTCCGTCTGAAAAATCTTGGATGGTTTTTCCTGACAGAATTTTGCTCAAGCTTGGCTTGCATACACACGGTCACACAAAAGTTCTCTGAACTTTCGACCGTCAAGAACGCGGTGACGTACAACACTACGAGGATCCGAGAAAATGAAGTTCAATGCTTTCGAGCATGCGTCATATTGTTTCCGAGAATGCGTGATTTTTTGCACATCCGAATTGCATACAGACGATCGCATTTTTGGATAGGAACTTTTTGCGACCGAAAAATAGAGAACATGCTCCCAATCTTTTGCTGGCTGGAATTCCGCCAGCAAAAGACTGATGGAGCATACACACGGTCCCATTTTCTGACAAAAAGCTCTCATCGGAGTTTTGCTGGCGGCATTTCCGATCGTGTGTGTGTGAATATTAAGGGGAACCCCGCACCAAAATTTAAAAAAAAAATTGCGCGAGGGCAGGGGAACCACGTTTAACCCTTGTTTAAGGGGAACCCTGTGACAATTTTTTGTTTAAAAATAGCGTGAGAGTCCCCCCAAAATATATACCAGACCCTTATCTGAGCACGCAACCTGGCAGGCCGCAGTAAAAGAGGGGGACGAGAGAGCGCCCCCCCCGAACCGTACCAGGCCACACGCCCTCAACATGGGAGGGTGCTTTGGGGTCAAGGGCCTCTTCCCCATAACCCTTGCCCGGTGGTTGTGCGGGTCTGCGGGTGGGAGGATTATCAGAATCTGGAAGCCCTCTTTAACAAGGGGACCCCCAGATTCCACCCCCCCCATGTGAATGGGTATTGGGTACCCATTCACCAAAAATAGTGTCAAAGTGGTAAAAATCACAGTAGACATTTTGGAACAAATCCTTTATTAAAAAATAAAAAGTAAAAGTGTCCCACAATGCAACTCCATTGTCAATCACTCCGCCCAACGGACTGAAAAATGAAAAAAAAAAACGCAACAACTCCGCTTCCATGGGAGGCTCCCGCCGACTGCAGGCTTTTCTATTTGACAGTTGTTATATAGCTAAGGACGGTGCCACCTGGTGACGTAAAAGGGTGACCCTGCCCCCTCTGACACCATATGACATCACTTGGCGTCAGAGGGGGTGGGGTCACCCATTTACTACTCAAACATCGGGCTCATCCCTATTCATGTGTTAGAATGGCCTAGTCAAAGTCCAGACCTAAATCCAATTGAGAATCTGTGGCAAGACTTAAAAATTACTGTTCACAGTCGCTCTCCATCCAATCTGATTCTTCATCAATTTAGGGCAATATGTATTCTGCTACATATTTTTGGTAACAAAAAAAAATCCCAATAAGTTTATATTGATTGGTTTGTGCAAAAGTTATAGCGTCTACAAACTATGAGATATATATATATTTTTTTTACTAATAATGGCAGTGATCAGCGACTTATAGAGGGACTGCGACATTGCAGTGGACACTAATGCCCCATACACATGAGCAGATTTGGATGGTTTTTCAGACGGAATTCCGCTCAAGCTTGCCCTGCATACACACGGTCACACAAAAGTTCTCTGAACTTTCGACCGTCAAGAACGTGGTGACGTACAACACTACGATGAGTCGAGAAAATGAAGTTCAATGCTTCTGAGCATGCGTCGAATTGTTTTCGAGCATGCGTAGGAATTTTGCGCGTCGGAATTTGTACAGACGATCTAAATTTCGGAACTTTTTCCGACCGAAAAATTGAGAACATGCTCTCAATCTTTTACTGGCAGAAATTCCACCAGCAAAAGTCCGATGGCACATACACACGATCGCATTTTCCAACCAAAAGCTCTAATCTGACTTTTTCTGGCAGAATTTTCGATCGTGTGTGTACAGAGCATAAGTGACATTTGTAATACTGTTTTGAAGACCAGTGACACCAATACAGTGATCAGTGCTAAAAAAAATATGAACTGTGACTGTACTAATGACACTGACAGGGAAGGGGTTAACATCAGGGGTGATCAAAGGGTTAAATGTATTCAAAGGGAGTGTTTGCTAACTGTATGGGAGGTGCTTTAACTGTGGGAAGACAGAGATTTGTTTTCCTGTTTAGCAGAAACACAGGATCTCTGTCTTCCCTACTAACAGAACGGCAACCTGTCTTGTTGACATAGGCAGGCCGCCATTCTGCCTCTGTCAGGAAAATGATCGGCGGCACCCGCTGTGTCCATTCACAGCGGGATCTGGTCGCAGGCAGCTCGCGTACGCAGACCCAGAAGTGCATAATTACATACTTGTACGTGATTCTGCGCAGAGGAGCCGCTGCCCCTCCGTAAATGTACGTGGGGCGGTCGGCAACAGGTTAATGAAGGTTTTTGTCAAAGTAGGCCATGAAAAAGCATATGCAATGAGACTTTCATTTTTTTGCAAATGATTGTGCTGAGGTTTATGTGTGTCCATTAGACACTCTCTTGTGACATGGTCATTAAAAAATACTTGGTACAAGGACCGTAGAATGTTAATGTGTAGTCACTGTGTACAGTGTGAAATAAATAAAACAGCCTTTGGAATACAGAGTAAAAAGAAATAATAATTATTAATAAACTGTTTTAAATTGTCATACTAATATATATTTGAAATCAGATCTTTATTATTATGGCAATAACATGGTGTGGGCAGATTACTGCCAGTCACAGGCTGTAGCACACACCTGCAGCCCGTGTCTTAGGATACCAGGGAGGTGAATCCTCCATCAATTTATTTGTAATAGATTTAGAGATCAGTTCCACTTTAAAATGTTAATAAAGCAAGAGAATGCCGCTCCAGTCTCCCAAATCTGTAACAAGACACCCACCCTAATAGAACTCACAGCTGCTGGCTCTGCACAAGCTTGAGGAAAGAAGAAGATCCTGGACGGCCGCACACCATGAATAAGCGCCACAATAGGGTGTGAAACGCGTTAGTATTTCTCCTGTTTTTCCCTGTACATGAAGTGACTGCATTTGCATTTTACTTTTTCATATCAATAAAGATGCCTTCTGTGGTGTGTGGCTGTCCGGGATCTTCTTCTTTCTTTAAAATGTTAATGCAATGTCTAAAATAGTTTTTTTTTTCATTTTATTATTGCAGCTTATAATAATACAATAATACCTGGTGATCCTGGCATGAAGATCCTTGTTCAGATACTTCTATTTCTAGGTTGATAATTGTCTTCCAGTTATGCTCTGGTGTTGTCACCCTGTCACAAAACCTCATGGTTAGGATTACCCACAGCTGTGTTTATACTCATTTGGCAGGCATGGTCCACCATTGTCACTGCCAGGAATCTGACACAGAGCAATGATAAGCAAGCTATAAAAAAAGGAGAAAAAAACTCTATTAAACTAAATGACATCCATTTAGGGTTTGGATCTGATTTAACATCTGATACTTCCTTTTCACCTGTCTCTTGTCAAAAGTTCTCGACATCGCCATCTTGTTGGCAGCATCATCACTCCAAAGTGCGCTCAAGCTACCTTTGACGATAGCAAGCTGTCCAGTGGCCAATGGGGTTGGTTTACTAAAACTGGAGAGTGTAAGATCTTGGGTAGCTCTGCATAGAAACCAATCAGCTTCCACTTTTTATTGTCAGAGCTTAACTGCTTCCAGACCGCCCATTTACTGTGGCAAGGCGGCCTGGCTGCGCGAAACAACGTACCCATACGCTGTTTCTGCCTCGGGTCTGGGGCACACGTGCGCACCACCGGCGACCCACTCCTGCTGTGATTGGACAACAGCGGGAGCCAATCAGTGGGTCCGGTGGCCGCAATGGGCAATGGGACCCGCTGATCATTCGCTGGAGAGGCAGAACGGCGGTCTGCCTATGTAAACAAGGCAGTCGTTCTGTCAGAGAGGAAGAGAGAGATCTTGTGTTCCTGCTAATCAGGAACACAGATGTCTCTCTTCCTCCAGTCAGTCCATCCCCTACACAGTTAGTAATCTCTCTCTCTCTATAGGAGCACACTTAACCCTTTTATTGCCCCTGGTGTTAACCCCTTGCCTACCAGTGTCATTTATACAGTAATAGTGCAATTTTTTTTGCAGTGATCGCTGTATTAGTGTCATTGGTCCCCAAAAAGTGTCACTTAGTGTCCAATTTGTCTGCTGCAACGTCGCAGTCCCGCTGATCGCCGTCATTAGTAAAAAAATATAAATACATTTTTAAAAATGCCATAAATCTATCCCATAGTTTGTAGATATGATAACTTTTGCGCAAACCAATCAGTATACGTTTATTGGGATTTTTTTTACCAAAAATATGTAGCAGAATACAAATTGGCCTAAAATGAAAAATTAGATTTTTTCACATTTTTTTTAATTAGATATGTTTTACAGTAGAGAGTAAAAAATATTGTTTTTTTTTTTTTAATTGTCTGTCTTTTTTTGTTGATAGCGCAAAAAAGAAAAACCGCAGAGGTGATCAAATACCACCAAAAGAAAGCTCTATTTGTGGGAAAAAAAAGACATACATTTTGTTTGTGTACAGCGTTGCACGACTGCGCAATTGTCAGTTAAAGCGATGCAGTGCCGTATCGCAAAAATAGCCTGGTCATTAGGGGGTAAATCCTTCCGGGGCTGAAGTGGTTATTTGAACAAGCCAAAGTGAGAAGCTGATTGTCTACTGTGCACAGGTGCACCACATCTTGCACTCTCCAATTTTGGTAAATCAGCCCCAATGTCTCCTATCTTCTGTTTATTCCAGCACTGAAACCTCTGTGTTTGTCTTAGCCATTTGAGGGGTGTCAGATGCCTAGGTGTACTATGGCTCTTCCCAGGGGTGGCCCATCCATTAAGGGTGCACTGGAGCAGCCCTCCTCTATCCATGCCACTCCCTGAATGGTTAATGGTTAATGGATAGATTCATGCATAGCATGGATCTATCCATGGCCGCCGCACCCCTCCCCATTCATGCGTCTGGACCCTTTCACCTTTCAGGACACCGGGCGCATGAATTACAGCAGCGGGGTGTTTTTTTGAAGCACCTAATTAGAGCCATAGTCTCTAATAGGCTTCAAAATAGGGTGGACTCAGAGCGCAGAGCATTGCGCTCAGAGCCCACCCAGGTGTTTTAGAATGGCAAATGAATATTTGCTTTTCTAACACTGAATCAGGAAGCGTGGGTCTGATGCCAGTTTCCCGATTGGCTGAAAGGTCAGGCGATCCTATTGGATGCCTATGAGGAGGTGGATGCAACGGCGGAAAGCGCCGTGATGCACACCACAGGAGGAGGAAAAAAGCCCCCGGACACGTTGCCCGCCCGATTCCTAGATGGGGTAAGTGCGGGGCTTTGATGTCCTCCTGGGGGGGGTTTCCGCCGCCGCCACCCGACCCGGGGGGGTGGCTGTTTGCCACTGGCTCCTCCCTTAAATGCCTTTGTCACTAATGGGGTTTTTCCCCAGCTTTGCAGGAAAGAGCACACTTCCTCACCCAAAAGCTGCATATGTGTGTGCAGAGCAAAAACTCTCACAAATCCCCACCAGGATTCTCACACAGCTCTAGCACCTTTAAATCTCATACTCTGAGCTACAATGACCGCCAAGCATCCTTCCTTGAGGACAACTAAATAGATTATATAGATTATAATTTCAGCTATCCTCAAAGAAGTATGCTGACCTGCCATTTTGTTGTAGCCCATGTCCCGGTAATAAGCCAGGAGGAAGGAATAAAAACATTGGGAGCATTTCGAGGACAGAAAAGGCCTACAGGTTTGACATTTGTATTACACAAACTATTTACAAATGCTTGGGTATATTTTTAAATTACTGGGGCACCTTGTTTGCATGGGACAGTTTATTAAAAAAAGGGGGAACTTTGGCTGGACAAACAGTGGGTAAAGAAAAAAATCACCCCCTTTAAAGTAATCACATTTTGTTGCTTTGCAGCCTGAAATGGAGACAGACACAATTTTTATGTCTTTGTGTCAGTTTTTTGTGTCAGCTGTATTACCTGTGCTTCTAGGCATTGATAAAGCCTTAGACATTTTTTATGTATTCATCTCATGGCTTGTGCCTGTCCACAGCTTTATCCCAGGGATCTTTTGACTGTGTCTTGCCACCCGTAGTTGATTGTTTGCTTAAGTCGCAATACAAGAGGTTTGAATTTCTCCAGGATCACATTTGAAAGTTAAATGGCTTTGCATGCCATGAAGAAGGTGATTAGCTACACCTGATTTAGTTTGCAAGTCATTTTTAGGAGGGGGGGCAATCCCTTTTTCAACTCAGTGATTCTGTTTTTTAATCTTTTTAAATTTTCTTCTGACATGTTGGTGTTATATCTTTCATTTGGATGTTATAAGTTTGACTGACTGAATACAGCTGGATAGAGCTGTGTCTGTCTTAATGCCAGGCTCTAAAGCAGGGGTCGGCAACCTACAGCCGCACCAAGCCCACCGCCGCTAAATGTCCGTCCCGCCAGTGCACGTGATGAATTCACGTGCACCCGGCCCGCGGAAGTTTTAACCCCTTCACACCGACTTGTATTAGGGTGATGCCTGCAGCTGCAAGCATCACCCTGGTACCGTTTTTTAGAGTCGGCGGTTGGTTTTCTTGGGCTAACAACTGATGTGGCTAAGAAGCCACTCAGCTGTAATCCCAAGCAGCGGGAGGGGACTCCTCCCCCCGCCACCTTCCCACCGGGCTGGTCTGGGTTCTCCTGTCTCACTGGGAGGCCTGAGCAACCAGCTGGCACGATTTTCCGGCTGACCAGAGACCCGAACAAAGGCGAAATCAGCTTCGATCAGATCTCGGATCTAGTAACCCAGAAGCGATGTCATGACAACACTTCCAGCTTACAGAAGACTTAAAGGAGACAAATTTTAAAAGATGACAGCATTCAAAACAGCCAAACGTGACGTTTTAAATGCTTTTAAGTGCAAAGGAGTGATTTGGGGTCTTATAGACCCCAGATCCCTCCATAAAGTGTACCTGTCACTGCCTATTACTGTCACAAGGGATGTTTACATTTCTTCTGACAGCAATAAAAGTGATCAGAATTTTTATTTTCAATTGTGTAAAAATAACAAAAAAAATGTAAAGCGCCCCATCCCTCTGTGCTTACACAGCTGGGGGGGACTGTGTAATATGCAGGGGGTCTAGGTGGGGGGGTGTGATGTGCAGGGGGGCTGTGCAATATTCAGGGGGGCTGAGGTGTGGGGGATGTGTAATGGAAAGGGGTCCAGAGGTGGGGGGCAGTGCAATATTCAGGGGGGCTGAGGTGTGGGGGATGTGTAATGGAGAGGGGTCCAGAGGTGGGGTGCTGTGTACTGTAAAGGGGTCCGGAGGTAAGGGGGATGTGTAATGTAAAGGGGTCCAGAGGTGCAGAGGCTGTGTAATGTAAAGGGGTCCAGAGGTACGGGGGATGTGTAATATAAAGGAGTCCAGAGGTGCGGAGGCTGTGTGATGTAAAGGGGTCCAGAGGTACGAGGGCTGTGTAATGTAAAGGGGGTCATAGGTGCAGTGGCTGTGTAATGTTATCCTCATTTATTAGCAGGTGAATGGGGCCCTTAGTGCATTCAAATACATTGAATCCGGCCCTTAAAATGGAAAGGAAAGGAAAAATGTTGCTGACCCCTGCGCAACAAAATGTGATTATTTTAAAGAGGGGGGGTATTATTCTTTTCTGTACCCACTTTACATAAATTTTTTGCACCCACTGTACATTCATTTTTTTTCATTCAACCAGCTGGTTGAACAAAATAAAATGAGCCGATTACCCCATTCACATGCTCGATGCAGATGGAGAAATCCTTTCTGTTGAGCCTTTGTATTCTGACAGTGGGGAGCCTTCCCTACCTTTAGGATACAGGGATTAGTGTTGCTGGCTATAGCGGTGGCATTGATTGATCGGGAACCCAGACAGGCTGGTTGTACAGAAGTCAATCGACTTCTGTACAACCAGCCTGTCCATACATTCATCTAAATTTGGCCGGTCCCTGCTGAACCAATCGAATTTCAATCCATGTATGGGCAGAGGGTTTTTACCATAGTGCATTCTATGGGATGTATTGGAAATATACCTTCAAGCCCAGCGGACCCAGCGATGTCCTCTTCTCCTACACTACTTTCCTCCTACAGGTCTTTTCCCATGCCGTCATCTTCCTCTTGTATGTCATCTGGGGTTCAGCTGTCTCTTCAAGTTCCTTGCAGCTAGCCCCTGATGACGTCCCCTGTACATACACATCTATTCTAGATAGGATAAGCATGAATGAGGTGGTGGGCAGTTGTGGCTACGTTATTCTTACTTAGGCAGAAGCGCCAGCTTGTTCGTGCAAGAAAAGTATTTAAAAAAAAAATAAAATTTGTGTGCTAGGAAGGAAGGAAAGGGAGCAATATTATGTACAGAAGAAAAGTAAAGTGACAGTTCGGTTTAACGCTATTGCATTCTAGAACAGGCATGTAACGAGTGACGTCCAGACTCCTGCAGATTTTTTTCTTGCTTGGTGATATACCAAGCAGTGAACCAAGGTTCATGAAGACTGACTCAACCAGGAAAGATTAAAGCGGTGTTCCAGCCGCGTTTTTTTTTTTTTAAAGTCAACAGCTACAAACGCTGTAGCTGCTGACTTTTAAGGACATTTACCTGTCCAGGGAGCCCGCAATGTCGGCCCCCCGAGGCCGATCCGTCCATCGGATCGGGTGCCGGCGCCGCCATCTTATTGAACGGAAACAGGCAGTGGAGCCTTGCGGCTTTACTGCCTGTTTCCTTCTACATGGTGCTTTGTGAATGGACCTGTTGATTTCTGGGACACACACATGTCCCAGAAGACAATGGGGCATCTCGCTGAAGAGGAGAACAGCGCCGCGAAATAGGAAGAGGCAGATTAGGAAGACTGCCTAGCAACAGGGGTTTCTGGTAAGTAAAAAAAATGTTTTTTTTCAAATTTTTTTTATATATTTTTTGAGAATATTAATGTAATTTTTTTATTTTAGGGTGGACCTCCGCTTTAACATGCTCTTTGAATCTTTTTTTTTTTTTTATAAAATAATCATTATTTGTGTAAGAGCAAAAAACAGTGGCTGCTGTAAGGAGATGGTAATCTCTGCAGGCCATCACTCATCACTCCTTCTGAAAATGTTAACTGCCTGGGCAACATGCTTTTTTTCAATAGTTTCTACACTATATTATCAAAAATATTGGGACACCTGCCTTTGCATGCACATGAACTTTAATGGTATAGTCTTAGTCCGTAGGGTTCAATATTGCGTTGGCCCACCCTTTGCAGCTTTAACAGCTTCAACTCTTCTGGGAAGCTGTCCACAAGGTTTAGGATTGCGTCTATAGGAATGTTTGACCATTCTTCCAGAAGCGCATTTGTGAGGTCAGTCACTGATGTGGACAAGAAGGCCTGGCTCGCAGTCTCCGCTATAATTCATCCCAAAGATGTTCTATCGGGTTGAGGTCAGGACTCTGTGCAGGCCAGTCAAGTTCCTTCACCGCAAACTCACTCATCCATGTCTTTATGGACCTTGCTTTGTGCACTGATGCGCAGTCATGTTGGAACAGGAAGAGGCCATCCCCAAACTGTTCTCACAAAGTTGGGAGCATGAAATTGTTCAAAATATCTTGGTATGCTGACAGCTTAAGAGTTCCGTTCACTGGAACTAAGAGGCCAAGCCCAACCCCTAAAAAAAAAAAAAACATACCATAATCCCCCCCACACCAAATGATTTGGACCAGTGTACAAAGCAATGTCCATAAAAACATGGCTGAGCGAGTTTCGGGTGGAGGAACTTGACTGGCCTACAAAGAGTCCTGACCTCAATCTGATAGAACACCTTTGGGATGAATTAGAGAAGAGACTGCGAGCCAGGCCTTCTCATCCACATCAGTGTCTGACCTCACAAATGCACTTCTGGAAGAATGGTCAAACATTCCCATAGACACACTCCTAAACATTGTGGACAGCCTTCCCAGAAGAGTTGAAGATGTTAAAGCTGCAAAGGGTGGGCCAACTCAATATTGAACCTTAGGGACTAAGAATGGGATCGGATGACATTAAAGTAAATGTGCCTATAAAGGTAGGTGTCCCAAAACTTTTGGTAATATAACGTATAAATTCTGAGTGTTTGTAATAGAACACCTATACTGTACAGATCAGGCGTTTTGACTTCCCCTTGACTTTCTTTGCTGCAGGCTCATCTTGAGTTCGGATTGCAGCCAGAGACAGGCAAGAAACAAACATTTTCTAACACGATTAATAATGGCTGCCTTTATATTTCTCAGTGCAGGTTTTATAGTTTTTAGCAACTTGTCTAGATTTATATGTTGTTACTTAATACGTTTACAAAATAAAAATAAAGAAAAAAAATGTTTAAAATGCATCTAGACCTAAAAACAAAAATATAATATATTTCAGTCTTTGTTCCATTATTTTCATTGGTGATTTTGCCAGTAACACAGTTCCTGTCCTACGACAGGAAATGGGCTAGGACTGGACAGCACCTCCCCCTTTCCTCATCTAAATAACAAAGTGGGGAGGTGTTCTGTAGTTAAGAGATAACTTCTGTGAGGTTAATAAGACTTAAAGTGGTTGTAAAGTCAGAAGGTTTTTTTTTTATCATATTGCATTCTATGCATTAAGATAAAAAGCCTTCTGTGTGCAGCAGCCCCCTAATACTTACCTGAGGTCCCTCTAGATCCAGCGATGTTTTAGAAGTGTCTCGGCTGCCTGGGACTCCCCTCCTCATTGGCTGAAACAGCAGCGCAGTGCCATTGGCTCCCACTGCTGTCAATCAAATTCAGTCAGCCAATTAGGAGAGGAAGGGGGTGGGGCCGGGCCACGGCTTTGTGTCTGAATGGATACATGGAGCTACGGCTTGGCTCGGGTGCCCCCATAGCAAGCCACTTGATGTGGGGGCACTCAACAGGAGGGAGGGGTCAGGAGCACTGAAGAGGGACCCCAGAACAGGAGGCTCGGGGCTGCTTTGTGCAAAACCACTACACAAGGCAGGTAAGTATAACTTTTTTGTTATTTTTAACTAAAAAAAAAAAAAAACAAGATTTTACAATCACTTTAAAGCTGAACTCTTGGGAAAAAAAAGATTTACCCTTGTAGTGGTTCCAGCTCTCCAGTGTGAGGGTTAACTGCTTGTTTTTCCTAGGGGATGATGAAGAACAGGATATACTTACCTTATACATGGCTTCCTTGGCAGCCGGCACTCTCCTCCCCTGTTGGGCTTTCTAGAACTGCTGGTCTTGCATTGTATGTGCTGCGACAAGAGGCTTCAGGAAATTGGTCATACCAAGAGGAGGAAGTCTTCAAAACAAGGAATAAGGTAAATATATCACCTTATTCATCATTCCCTAGGGAAAACAAGCAGTTAACCCTTCCAGTGGGAAGGGTGACCCAATTGGATTCTTTAAAAAAAAAAATTAGTCTGATGCTGCAGCTATCTCCCGCTGCTTCTAAGACTGAGAACTGAGCAATCAAAGACCACTGATCGCTCAGTTCTCAGTCTTCAATGAACAGAGAACCGGTGACTGTTATGCCGTGTACACACGGGCGGACTTTTCAGCATCAAACGTCCGACGGTCTTTCCGACGGACTTTCAACAGAGTTACGACGGACTTGCGAACGACCGGAATTGCACACACATGAATGGACTAAAGTCTGTTCGAAAGTCCGTTGGTTTGAACGTGATGACGTACGAAGGGACTAGAATAATGAAGTTCATAGCCAGTAGCCAATAGCTGCCCTTGCGTCCTTTTTTGCCTGTCGGACTAGCATACAGACGAACTGATTTTTCGACCGGACTCGAGTCCGTCGGAAAGATTTGAAACATGTTCTAAATCTAAAGTCTGTCTGATTTTTGACAGAAAACGTCCGCTGAAGGTCCAATGAAGCCCACACTTGGTCGGATTGTTCGACTGATTCATTCCGTCAGACCAGTCCGGTTGAAAAGTCCGCCCGTGTGTACACGGCATTAGTCACCGGCTCTCAGCTCTGCCCCTCCAGTGCTCACTGGAGTGCTGGGCTGTGGAGGGGGAAAGAAGCGACTGGCCCAGTCTCCCAGTGGCTCACAGAAAGGCTGCCAGTACAGGAATCTGGGTCGATTCTGACTGCAAAGTAGGGATCTTTCCAGAGCCTGGACCTGCTGAGTGAAGTCAGCCAACAGAGGACTTTAGCATACCGTTGGCTGAAAATGAGTCGCAGGAGTGTAGAACAAACTGCTTTCCTGTGATCCATAAGAGGAGTAGGGCCAAAAAAAAAAGCTTTGCCCATATTTCTACTTTAAGCTTTAAAACAAAATTGCGAATTGCACAGAACACAGGGCAGGACTGGATTTCCAGCAGGATGAACTGGCATTTTTTTTTTTGCATTTAACAAAATGGTTTCAATGGCAAATTTGACAAAAAAAAATAGGCAAATAGGAGAAGAAGAGAACATCATTGTTAATGAATAATGCAATTTAAACAATTTGACAAAAATAAATTCAAATCCTCTAAACCATTTAATTCTTTAACCCCTCTTCCTTCAAAAGATGAAACATAGACAGAATAAGGTTATTAAAGTATTTATTTTCATCTTCATTTATAATTTTCCAGTTGTACAAAATATAGGCATTTAGAAAATAAATGCAGCTCATTTTAAAAGATACATAAATATATAAATATAACATTTAAATAAGTTATATGCCTTTCTAAATATATATATAGATACGAGACAATTACATTTCATAAATAAATCTTTTTTAATGAACGTGTTAATAGCAATATATGGCTATAGCGATAATGTTACCATAATTGTAATGATTAGGACAATGTGACATTGTTTTTTAAATTTAAGAATGTACGGCCTGCCGCACAATATTATTTAATATATCTTATACAGTATGTAATCAAGATCACAAAGATGTGCTATAAGTGGTATAATACTCATTTTGTTTAATGTGCATAAATGTAATACGTTTGAAAAGAAACTTTACAAATCCACTAAAAAACAATGTGTAAAAAATGGTAATGGGAAGCCTTAAACCTTGAGCAGAGTTTCCACGTGCAATTTTTCACTTCCTGCTCCACCACAGGAAGGCTTCTCCCAGATTAACATATAAAATAAAGTTCATACTAGCTCCTGTCTTTGCCCCCAAATAGCCAATCAGCAGCTCTAGGAGAAAAGAAGAATCAATTGCTGATAGTTATCCATTGAATGTTTTTTTTGGTAAGTTAAATGCTTCCACATACTGTTTTTCTTATCAAATGTTTAAAGGGGCTGTCTATAATTTAGAAAAATGCTTTTCGCAGTGCCAGAAGCCACAGAATTCAAGAAATTGAGGTTGTGTATTGGCATCTCAACCTTTATGATAAGAATGCAGTATTCTTACATTTGTTCTATAAATGGTGCTTATCCCTTACCAATTCACAGTTTAACAGATTGCCATGTATGTAAGTGCTATTAAGTTTTGTTCAATGCCAAGCCCACCTTATGAGACTCCTCAGGCCTAACAGTGAGTACTATATCTCTTATGCAAAGTTCATCAAATCCAAAATTTTAGAAAGTAACAAAAGTTATCCCAAAGTGCTGAATTTGTCAGGTAGGTCTGAAGAATGGTCGTGTTGAGACCAAGAAGGTGCCTAGAATGTTCAGTAGAGCAATATGAAGAGCTTGTTCAACCGTGGACCCTTTGGCCTTGAATATGGCTGTACCAAAGACTTCTAGTATGACATCTGATTGGCTAGGTTTTCCATTGCCAGTAACACAAGTGAACCGTTTGTTGTTGCCTTCTTCACTGCAAGACATTGAGCCATTCTACGTGGCAAGTCAAAGCGAGAATAATGAACATCTTTAAAACATCCTAAACTGGCTTAAGGAACTCTTGTTGAACTTTGTTTTCAACTTCTTGATTCCCACCTCACTGCATCTGGCATGACCACAGCTCTTGGAACTTTCATCTGTGAAAAAAGAATAAAACAAGAACAAACTTTATTTTCAGATATTAATAAAACATTTTAAATGGATGACAACAGCAGTAGACTTGTCTTGTGGGTAGCCTGAGAGAAGGACCCATATAGAAAGATTATAGCAATGTGACCAGGTTGTTGAACCATAAAATGTCCATCCACAAATAGAAGCCTCCGCAAGGGGATTAGAAGCACAATCCAGCAGGAGCTACACAGTGTAAAAGAGAAGAGACGTCTCTAAGTGTAGCAGTATGGTTTCATTTAAAGAAGGTACAGAATTTAGCAACTCACAGGGTTGGTAAATAAAAGAGGCACATATAAGTATGGAGGCATCTGGAGTAAAGCTGTCCACATAGACCATCCCCTGCACGGCCGGCTCTCACCGATGTCAATCTGCAATTGTGATCGGGAAGACTACCCTACAGTAAAGCGATCTGAAAGCGAGGCTTGAACCACTCGTGGAGTGCATTGTGGAAAATATGATGTTGATGGCGGTGTGGACGATGGTCTATGTGGGCAGTTTTACCCTTGATGCCTCCATACTTAGATGTGCCTCTTTTAATCATCAACCACGTGAGTTGCTAAATGTTGTACCTTCAATAAATGTAACCATATTACTACACTTAGAGGCGCCTCTCTTCTCTTTTATACTCAGTTGTGATATGACACTACTTGTATATCAAGACATCACTTGTATATCAAGTCAAAATGTATTTAAAAATTTTGCTTGTTTTGCAAAACACTCTCAAACCAAGTTGCTCTCAAGCCAAGGTTTTACTGTTTGTAAATTGGAGTTTTTTAGCTTGTTCATAAACTGAGCTTAAAAGTTGGCAAAAAAAAAAAAAAAATTCTGCAAATGCTAGCCAACAATTCCTTTTTATTACTGATAAGCAATTCAACTTGACTGTTACTGTAAAACATGTGAGGTTAAGATTTTAAGTATTATAATTATTTATATTTATTAAGAGAACAAAACTAGTGTACCTTTTGGTGTTTTCCAGGGGTGATATTAGCATTAGTTCAAGTGCCAATACACCTCTGTGTGTGCCACTGCTTATCTTTTGTACTGCGTTATCTGTTATCTTAATAATCGCACAGTTTACATTTCTGAGATAAATCAGTTTATCATTTTAGGTTATAGTGTAGTTTCCTTATTATCACCTATAATTGAATCACATGCAAAGTCTATAGTGCTGTTTTATATGTTCTGTGATGATTGTCACAGTAGCCATACAAATCCTGGCCAGACATTCTTTATCAGTCACACAAAGACCTTTTCTCTGTGCAAGCACATTGAAATTGTCTTCTTTTCTCTGGAGATTGTGCCATGGGTGCACATCATCAAAGCATGGGTGCTTTCTAAACACACTATGGGGTTGATTTACTAAAGGTACATAGACTGTACACTTTTGCAAGTGCAGTTGCTCCAGAGCTTAGTAAATGAGGTAAAACTTCACTTTGCAAAAAGTAGCCAATTACATGCAAGGAAAAAAAATGAATTTTTGCTTGCACTTGATTGGATGATGGAAGTCAGTAGAGCTTTTGCTCATTTACTAAGCTCTGGAGCAACCATTCTGGCAGCGTGCAACTGCACTTTGTAAAGTGCACAGTCAATTTTCCTTTAGTAAATCAACCTCTATGATAGGTTTAAGGATGACAAATGCTTAAACTCCTGATATTTTTTTTGTGAAACATAGGGGTTGATTTCAGTGGAGGCTGGTGCTCAATATTTTTTTTTTGGGGGGGGGGGCTTCAAACAATCCCCCCCCTCTCGCACCACCGCCACCGCAGGCAATGTTCACTCATGATCTATAACCACTAGCATTACTGCAATCAGTTAATCCATTTCATTGCTAACACTGGCCCATAGTAGCCTAACTACTTTGTTATTTTCACAAGCTAAAGAAAAGCCTTCTAACAATTCTATGCAAAGGTCCCATTCATTGGTCCATTATGCAATGTCGATACATAGTCAATAACCATGAACAGTGTTTCAATCAATTTCACCATTTCCTTTTTTATTAAAGTTTATATATTTTTTTTTATTCTCTTACCTTCAAATCGGTATTGACTTTATCCAAGTGTGGTTGAAATTCAGATCTATAAGAGCCTGTAAAAAAAAAAAAATATTCATGGTTAAATGATTTGGTCTACCAAGTGTATTGTTAAAGTAGAACTATAGGCAAAACTTTTTTTTCTCATTTTGGATAGAGTAAAGGGAAGGTTGTAACCACTGGAATGTTTATTTTTGCCATCTGTCTCCCATTGGGGGGATTAACTATCACTCCCTGTCCCAAGTTGTACTCTGCAAGTTGTACTCTGCAAGAGCAGTTGCTCCAGAACTTAGTAAATGAGGGGAAGCTTTGCTGACTTTCATCATCCAATCATGTGCAAGCAAAAATGCTTTTTTTTTTTTTTTAAATTTCCCTTGTATGTGATTTAATATTCTTAGCAAAGTGAAGCTTTACCTCATTTACTAAGCTCTAGAGCACAGGTGTGAAACACAAGGCTGGGGGCCAAATCCGACCTTTCAGGCCATTTCATGTGGCCCTTCCACCCCTCCTGCAGCTGCGGCAACCCCCTCATTGTTGCCCTCACCTTGTCTAAACAGTCAGCACTGTGAGGTAAGAGAGAGCAAGGGACTCTTGACTTCTGATGGTAGGAGAGTTCTTGACATCAGATGTAAGGGGAGTGAGGTCCTCTGGATATCTAGTCTTACAGATACAACTGGCCCTTTGACGGCAACCATAATGCTGATGCGGCCTGCGATGAAATTCATTTTGACACCCCTGGTCTAGAGAAACTGCACTTTGTAAAGTGCACAGTCTATTTGCCTTTAGTAAATCAACCCCAAAGTGTCAGGGAAAACCCTGCAAATTAAGGGAATCTCTTGGGGACCCCCAGGTCACCAGAACTAGTGTCCCCATTGGAAGATTTCCTGTCTATTCCTTTTCTGGGGACGACCCAAAAATTTGGGATTTTCTTTTTCTTTAAAGTGTTTGTTAAGTCACAAATTCATGGTCACTGCCAGCCACTCTATTAGAGCCTGGCATACCACACTATGTAAGTCATTTCTAAAAACGAGCGTTGTAAATACCTATTTAGAGCTGTCTTCAGGCCAGTCACGTGACTCGCGGCCGCTTTACAGCTCCGATACATGGCTTCTGCAGGAGGGGCCGAGATTTACCTCTGACGTCAGCCAGGGAGATCACGTGGCCTCCCGCAGATACCCTGTCTCGGAGCTGTAAAACGGCCACAAGTCATGTGACCAGCCTGAAGACAGGTGTAAATAGATATTTACAACGCTCGTTTTTAGAAATGACTTAAATAGTGTGGAATGCCAGGCTCTAATAGAGGGTCTGGCAGTGACCATTAATTTTGACTTAACAAACACTTTAAAGTAAAAGAAAGTCCCCAGTTTTGGGTTGTCGCCAGAAAAGGAATAGACGGGAAAACTTTGTTTTTATAGATGACTTACATAGTGTGGTATGCCAGGCTCTAATAGAGGGGCCGAGACAGAGACACAGAGAGGGAGCTGACAGGCAGGGAGGAGAGGGAGAGGGGGAGAGAGGAGAGCAGAGAGGACAGCTGTGTATGACGGAGGGATGCACTCTGACCACGGTGCAGCCCTGATTTTCATGCAGAGAGGTGGATACAGGAAGTGGCAGATTCAGGGAGGGTGATTTTACAGTTTAGAGGGGGGCAGAATACACAGCACAAGCACTCTGCTGTTTAATCTGCTTTAAGGGACCAGGATCTGAATTTTTTTTTTTTGGGGGGTTAACAAACACTTTAACACTCACATGGTAAACAGAACAAATAGAGAGGGTGAATCTCTGTAACGGGGACCCAAAGAGCAATAAAAACCTAACAAATGTTCTAATCCATCTCCACTCTATACTAAAAATAAAAATAATGTTTTGCCTATAGTTATACTTTAAATATTTTAAAGGTATTTTTACAGGCTAAATGCACATTTTTAACGTATGATTTTATCTTAGACTGTGGAAGGTGTAAAGTCAGTATTTAATTGGTTTTATAAAGTGAACCTGACTTTACCGTTAATAAAATTAACTCAGTGCTTGAGTCCTGCTGCTGTAATGATTTCAAGGTGTAAGAATGTAGTGTGCCAATGCAACCTTTTGTTATAGCCTCACTATAGGCATGGCTGTGATAAAGCCGGGATCTGACGGTGACTCACCTTGATTGCTGCTGGAGGAACTTTGCAGTTTGCCTTGTTGTTGATTATCTTCCTCCCACCCGTCCTCATACCATCTTTTCTCTTTGTCTAGTAGCCTATGCAAACACAAGAAAAGGAAAATGCTGAGTAATATTGGAGATAATAAAATCCTTGCCTCTTACGCTGGCTATACACTATAAAATTTTTCAATTTTCTTATTAGATTTCCTTTACCAGAACAATGTTCCTAACAATTCTATTTTCCTAAAAACCTAGATCAAATAGAAGACTAGTCCTCATGAGAAAAACAAAATAAAGCTACAATTCAAAAAATAATAATAATGTTTACAGTCAAAATAATGGTTAAAGAAACACATGTGGGTTTAATTAAATGACCTACTGGCTGTGTGTGTGTTGGTGGTTTATTGACTTTTTAATATCCTTTTATATCTGGGATATTTTAATTGGCAGCGCTAAAAAGTAGGCTTAGATTTAAAGTTACGATAACATTGCCAGCTTTAAAATGTCAACTTTTTAAAACTTTCAAATTTTAAAACTTTAAAATGCCATCCATTTCAATTAAACTGTTAAAAGAATTTAATGTAGACCAATTTTTTTTTTTGAGTAGATAGCGATTTATACTCTGTGCATATGGCTTTTGTTTTATTTATTAAACCTATGTATGGTTTAGACATTATGTACTTTTTTTGTTTTATGTCAATTTATTTATCACACTTAGTAATCAATGGCTTATTGATTTTTTTTTTTTTACTTTTTAATATCCTTTTATATCTGGGATATTTTAATTGGCAGCGTTAAAAAGTAGGCTTAGATTTAAAGGATAGCAATGCCAACCTTAAAATGGCAACTTTTTAAAATTTTACATTTTTTTAAATTTTAAAACTTTAAAATGCCAACCATTTCAATTAAACTGTTAAAAGAATTTACTGTAGGCTAATGTATTTTTTTTTTTAGTAGATAGAGATTTATGCTCTGTGCATATGGCTTTTGTTTTATTTCTTAAACCTATGTATGGTTTAGACATTATGTGCTTTTTTATTTTATGTCAATTTGTTTACCATACTTAGTAATCAAAGGCTTATTGCATTTTTTTTTTTTACTTTTTAATATCTTTTTATATATGGGATATTTTAATTGGCAGCGCTAACAAGCAAGCTTAGATTTAAAAGTATAACAATGCCAACTTTTTAAAACTTTATAATCTTGAATTTTTAAATTGTAAAACTTTAAAATGCCAACCATTTCAAATAAACCGTTAAAAGAATTTACTGTAGAACAATGTTTTTGTTTTTTTTTGGTTTTTTTTATAGATAGTGATTTATGCTCTGTGCATATGGCTTTTGTTTTATTTATTAAACCTATGTATGGTTTAATCATTATGTTCTTTTTTTATTTTATGTCAATTTATTTACCATACAGTACTTAGTACTAAATAGCTTATTGATTAATTAATTATTTTTTGCTTTTTAATATCCTTTTATATTTGGGATATTTTATTTGGCAGCGCTAAAAAGTAAGCTTAGATTTAAAAGTATAACAATGCCAACTTAAAAATGCCAACTTTTTAAAACTTTAAAATCTTGAGTTTTTACATTTTAAAAACTTTAAAATGCCAACCATTTCAAATAAACTGTTAAAAGAATTTACCGTAGAACAATTTTTTTTTTTTTTTTTTTATAGATAGCAATTACTGTAGAACAATGTTTTTGTTTTTTTTTGTTTTTTTTTATAGATAGTGATTTATGCTTTGTACATATGGCTTTTGTTTTATTTATTAAACCTATGTATGGTTTAAACATTATGTTCTTTTTTATTTTATGTCAATTTATTTACCATACAGTACTTAGTAATAAATAGCTTATTGATTTTTTATTTTTTGCTTTTTAATATCCTTTTATATCTGGGATGTTTTAATTGGCAGCGCTAAAAGGTAAGCTTAGATTTAAACAGTATAACAATGCCAACTTTAAGGTGCCAACCTTTTAAAACTTTAAATGTCAAATTTTTTAATTTTAAAACTTTAAAATGCCAACCATTTCAATTAAACTGTTAAAAGAATTTACTGTAGAACAATGTTTTTTTTTTGTAGATAGCGATTTATGCTCTGTGCATATGGCTTTTGTTTTATTTATTAAACCTATGTATGGTTTAGACATTATGCGCTTTTTTTATTTTATGTCAATTTATTTACCATGCATAGTAATCAAAGGCTTATCGCATTTTTTTTTTTTTTTTACTTTTTAATACCCTTTTATATCTAGGATATTTTAATTGGCAGCGCTAACAAGTAAGCTTAGATTTAAAAGTATAACAATGCCAACTTTAAAATGCAATTTTTTTAAAACTTTAAATCTCAAATTTTTAAATTTTAAAACTTTAAAATGCCAACCATTTCAATTAAACTGTTAAATGAATTTACTGTAGAACAATGTTTTGTTTTGTTTTTTTGTTTTTTTGTAGATAGCGATTCATGCTCTGTGCATATGGCTTTTGTATTATTTATTAAACCTATGTATGGTTTAGACATTATGTGCTTTTTTAAATTTATGTTAATTTATTTACCATGCATATTTATCAAAGGCTTATTGCATTTTTTTTAATACTGATAGGAACCTAATTAGTTTCTTTTTAGGTGATTGCCCCAATTTCGCTCCAGTTTTATTTCCACCAGTCTCTGTAAAGGCAACCCCACTGCTTATCCAATGTGTCACTATGACAAATCATTTGTGACAACCCAGTTTTTATTCACTGTACTTTTTACTGCATGTAGAGGAAATTATGAATCAGTAAGAGAAAGTACAACAAAAAAAGTACTATCATCTAAATATGACTATATGACGTCAGCAAGCAGGCTGAGTAACAAAGGGTGGGAAAATGATGAGTTATTGGCGGACATTGATAGGTGTAGTTGGAGCAGCCATATAAGAATAAAGATTGTTATCGATGAAGACAGGAGATAGTTAACACAGGGCTAAGGAGTTCAGAGAAGAGATATGCAGTCTGAAATGGTTTTAAAGTGGACCCATATATTCTTTTTTTTTACATACATGTGATAGAGATTGGCTTAAACTACATTTAAATGATTGTAAAGTCTTGTTTTAATTAAAATAATAAACAGGTATATACACAGCTGCTCTGTGCAAAGTTATTGCACAGAGTGGACATAAACCTCCTCTTTTGGGGTCCCCCGTGTTCTTGGCCCCTTTTCTTCTCCATGTGCCTCCATTGCAAGCAGCTTGCAGGTTCGCTCCCAAACTGGGCTGTGTGTGTCCAATAACACACAGTGTGGCTCAGCCCAGCCCCAAATTCCTCCTCACTGGATTTGATTGACAGCAGGAGGAGCCAATGGCTCCACTTGTTCTCAGCAAAGCCTGTGAGACCAGGAAGAGGGGAGAGAAGACCTGCAGCAGGGGCACAGGGCTGGATTGATACAGGAGTCAGGTAAGTATTAGAGAGGGGGAAGGGGGGAACGATCGGATTGTTGGCCAACAAAACTTTTGTATGAAGGGCGTTGGCCCAAACTTGTCTTGAATACACATGGTCACACAAATGTTGGCCAACAATTACGAACATAGTGACATACTAGACGTACTACGTGGTTTTTCAGCTCTTTAGCGCCACCCTTTGGGCTCCTTCTGCTAATTTCGTGTTAGTAGAAGTTTGGTGAGTGTTGATTCGCACTTTTCATTTCGCACTTTTCTTTTCACGTTTTTCATTTCGCTCTTTTCAGTTCGTTTCTGAACGTCTGCAAGTCAACCAGACGTTGCGGAATCGGAGGAGATAACGTGTTATTTATTATTGACCTTGGAGTTATTGCTTTGATATTATTTTTTTGGTTGAATAATGATTTGATTTGGTATATTTTCTATATTTTTGGATGTATAGAATGCACTTTTTGGTTAAGTTTTATTGGCAGATAGCATGTTTAATTTTATTTGTTTTCTTTTTTTAATGCACAATAAAAAAATTTGTGGAGAATAATACTTGGCTATGTGTTTTACTTCAAATGACAGTTTGGGAGTAAACAGTTACATTTTAAAAAATACAATGTAAAATTGACAAGGGACACCAACATAGTTGTATCTTTGATCTTAAAAACTATGGGATAATGGTGTTATGGTATCTTGCCCAAATAAAAAAAATAAAAAAACATAATAATACTTTTCTTAATATCACTAGAAAAAAAAGCCTTTGAAAATTTGTTTGCAATAACTCCATCAGTATCACCAGCAAAGCAGCTTCATTATCCCATTAAAGAAGAAGAGAATTGTGCGCTGCATTTGGAAATTTCATAATTTGCCATGTCACGAATGTTAATTCTTCATTACGAACGCTAGTTTACAAGACCGACCGCTTCTGCTTCCGAGCATGCATGTTTGTACTTTGGACTTTTGTCCAATGGTCTTGTGTACACACGATCGGAAAATTCGACATTTGTTCGCGGAAAATTTGAAAACATGCTAGCCAACATTTGTCCGCGAAAAATCCTACAACAATTGTCCCATGGAGCATAGACACAGTCGGATTTACCGCCAACATTGAACATTTCCCGTCGGAAAGTCCGATCGTGTGTAGGAGGCTTTAGTGTTTACAACCACTTTAAAGCCGTCTTTTTTCATTTTTGGATAAAAGGGGGAAGGATAAGAACTGTTACATTTTCATTGGTGTCTGTGTCCCCACTGGGGAGCTTCGCCCTATCTGCCATTGTCAAAATTTTGAATTGTCAATGAAACAGGAAAAGAGAATGAATCTCCCAATGTAGGCACTTGTTCGTGTAATTGTCTTAATGAGGGTTTCAGTTCCTCCTGAGTCTTAAAGTGGAACTTTAGTCAAAAAATGTATTCCTTCTAGTTCTAGGTGACTTCAAGCTGGCTTTGCAGGTATAGCTATGTAAAACATTAAAAATAAGTGTCTATACTGTTTAAAATCCAGTAATACACTGTCTCTCCCTGCTCTGCACATGCTCAGTAGCTCTCCATTTTAAGGCACTGCCGAGTTTGTAGAAGCTGATCTGCTGACAGCCTTAAAGCGGAATTAAACCCTCCTATTCTTTACAGCCAAGGAAGTTGCTTCTGTTTGATCAGCAACTGCCATCGTGCTGCACATGTGATCAATCATGACATCAGCCATTTGATGGTTTGACAGTTTGGTTGAGGACACAAGAAAATGTAACGATTAGCAATTCCAGGAATGTAATTGTTTTTTGAAATCGTTAAATCAAGGGGTTTAGTTCCGCTTTATGATTTACTGCTGTTCAGGGGCTCTGGGCTTCAGCAAAATGGCAGCCTCCAGCAAGAAGGAACAGGAGCAATGCTGGGGGCAATTTACAGCACACACTAATTTTGGTAGCATAGTTATTATTGTGGAATGTATGTTCCTTGCTAAAGAACATTATTTTTTTATCAAGTTGTTATGGGTAAAGTTCCACTGTAAGAAGAGAAGCAAAAGAAAATCTTCCCAGTGGGAAATAAAAAAAAAACAAGAAAAAAGGATAGTGGTTATACCATGTAATGAAACACAAAGGGGCTGATTCTTTAAAAAAAATTGAGAGTACAAAATCTGGTGTGACTGTGCATGGTAGCCAATCAGCTTCTAACTTCAGCTTGTTTGATTAAGCTTTGACAAAAAATCCTGGAGGCTGAGCTGCACCAGATTTTGCACCTTCCAGTTTTAGTGAATCAATGTTAGGAACTGTTAAGATGCCACTTTAAACTAACAACACGTAACACCAACACTGGAGGTTGTAGTCATGTCATACTATATTCAAAATAAAAAAAGGGGCTTTAGAGCAGCTTATGGATTGGTAACTATCAGACTGGTTTGCAGGTCTTTCCAGCCCAAGGTCCAGGGCTATAGAATGTGACAGCCATATTAAGGCTACCCTACTCCCCAGGTTACCTGCTACTACAGCCCTGCGAACCAGCCGGATGGCCATAAGTGAATATGTTATATACAAAGGTTTTTCCCATTGCCTAAAATGCACGCTATGGTTATGTAGTGTAGATGTAAACATCTGCGATCTCTGAATGCATATTGCTCTTCCTCTGTACTGCTAGAAATTGGATGTAATGCTCTGCATTAGTGCTTCAACAGCCTCTGAAATGCTCACCTTTTTATCGTAGTCTAGTTGGTTGCTTAAATTATGCTTACACTGGTCCTGGGGCGCCACCTACTGACACAGAGTTTTCCTCTCAAACGCTCTCTAGTGACCGCATTATATGATACTATCACTGAGACTGCCAGCCAAGGGCGAGCAATATGCATCTGAACTGCTACATGTTGAATGTTACATGTGACATGCATACCAGAGATGGAACTCCTACTGTACTTAACCAACCTGAGGGGGCTTTGAGAACATGAAACTGCAACATCTTACTAAATATATGATGATTAGAGACTCTCACCAACGAGTACTAACAACTTAACAAATGCAACTACTGCCTTTATCCCTCCCCAGACAAGCTGACCTGGCATGCCCCTGGATATTCTGAGGACATCACGCTATATTGAGTCGCATAATCAGAACACTAGCCAGCTGTTACTTCAACTCAGAGGATACACTATAAGAGTGAGACCCGCCATACGGGTCTGTCAACAACACTATATATAAGTGCTCATGCCCTACTCCCAACTGGATACACTCTTAAATATGCTTAGACCGCCCTGCCGTGGCAGTTTATCTACTGAACATTAATTCCCAGAATGACTAAACTTACTTATCACTATTTCTCCCCAAAGTTACTACTATTCTATATCCACATACCAGCTTGCTAGAAGCTGGAAACATATCATTCGAAAATCTTACTCGGTTATATTCTGATGATGCGAAATGTATATTCCAAAGGCTTCATCAGGGTATCCTTTATCTGTTATCCTGTTTACCTTGTTTATCCTTCATATTTTAGCTCTTGTCTTATCTTACCGGGTTGCAAGTAACTTATTACGTGTGTCTGTTCAATTATTTATAGGCTCCAGGTGTTTAATTTAGAGACAAGTGTTATATGACAGACATAGGTTGTATAACCTAGCGCAGACGGTTCCACCAATTACTGCCCAATGCAATATCCTCTCTAGAAGCCACCCTTCCACAGTGCACCACTCTATTCTCATTTTACTTAATTCCAAACCCACTAAAGTGCCTACACATACTACTTAACATGACCTCCTCATCCATTTATAAACTAGCCAAATATGGCATTTTGTCTGATGGGGTAATTGGATTACTCCTTCTCCCTTGACAGATCACCTCCCATGCAGTGGTAGCCCCTCTTGATACGACATCCAAAACCATTCCATATCCTAATACCACTGAACTCTTCCGGCCATACCGTATCTACGGTATATTCCATACCCGGGCAAGTGAGCAAGTTCTCACCTGTTGCCGGATTGCCCCCTTCTGAAATACCCCTTCTACAATTAGTTCCCCTACTTCTCCTTCCCATACTCAAACTAGCTCCCTCTATACCCCCCATCCCCCCCCCATTTCAGCAACTTCCCAGGCCTGACCCCTAACTCGGACATTACCTCCTTCCCTGCTGCAACTCTCACAGTCTAACTAATTACGATATTTGGGGGTTCGATTTGACAGTCCTTAGTACTGTATACTATCAAGCTAAACATGGCTTCTAACCCCCCCTGCTGGTGACAAACTCCTTGTTAAGATCATCTCGCTTAACGCAAGAGGACTCAATATACCAGGGAAGCGCTCCCAGCTCCTTCTTAAAATGCAACAGAATAAAGCTGACATAATATTTTTGCAGGAAACGCATTTTCGCACTGACGCTATACCGAGACTAACAAATTGATACTATCCTACTGTATACCACGCAACCAACCAAACGTCCAAATCAAAAGGTGTTTCAATACTCCTGGCAAAACACTGCCCTTTCTTTCTGAAATAGTCCTACCACGTCAAGCAGATCACCCTAGCGAACATATATACCCCAAACAGCCACCAGGTTACCTTTTTTCCTGATATAACCAAAGCACTTACCTCAATCAAAGAAGGCACTCTGATTCTAGGGGATGACTTTAATGTCTCTCTGAACCCTCTCCAAGACACTTCTAAGAGCGCATCCTCTCTCCCCTATAATGCTCTACGATCCATTAAGTCACAACTACGGGATCTATTACTTCACGACCCAGCCCAAACAGTAGAGACTTCACCTTTTTTTCAATCCCACACAAAAGATACTCAAGAATTGACTATCTCTCAGAAAGACTTACCCTTCCTCCATTGCACATCCATCGACCCCATGTTCCTATCGGACCACCACCCCATCGCCATGTCTATATCATTACTGGAGGTACACAATCACCCCCCGTCATGGAGGTTAGACCCCTCTCTACTCACAGATCTATCTGTCGCAAATGAGATTAAGCTCCACATTAAACAATGCTTCACAGAAAAACAAACCCACAAATACCTCCCCAGTCATTACATGGGAAGCCCACAAATGTGTGATAAGGGGCATTCTAATCGCAGTCGCTGCCAAAAGGAAACGGGAAAGTCAGAGACATCTCAGAGAACTTACCACCCAAATTCAGAAGCTGGAGTGTGCACATAAACGAACACAAGCTTTAGACACTCTCTAAACCCTTCTACAGACCAGAACCAAACTTTTAGAAGTTCTAGGCAAAAAAATAAGACGTAAATATATTCTATCTCAGAAAGTGTTCTACTAATATAGCAACAAAGCTGGGAAATTGCTAGCATGGGCCCTACGAGCTAAGAGAGCTGCCTTGACAATACACTCCCTGACAGGCTCATCAGGCCACAAACTAAATGCAACCTTAAACAAATGAAACCAGGCAAGAGTCCAGGACCTGATGGACTAACAGTTTGATATTACAAAAACTATTTAGAGCTCTTCACCCCCTATTTTCTCTCAGGTTTTAACTCTTTTGCATTGCAGTCCGTGCCCCCTCGTGACTTACTGATGGCTCACATTACAGTAATCGAAAAACCAGGGAACTATAGATCACGTTATTGAACGTGGACCTAAAATGGTTTGCCAAAATGTTAGCCAATTGACTTCTCCCCTTGCTTCCTCAGCTTATCTCTCTTGACCAAGTTGGTTTCATACCATCCAACCACCACCAGGGATTTCTTCTCTCACTCGACGCAGAGAGGGCATTCGATGGAGTGACCTGGGACTATATGACGGAAACCTTAAAGACCATTGGTCTTCCCCACCGAAACCTTATACTTACGCTCTACTCTAATCCCACAGCGAGAGTTCAGGTAAATGGCCACCTATAGGATGCCTTCTCAATATTGAATGGAACACGTCAGGGATGCCCTCTATCTCCCCTGATTTTTGTCCTTACCCTTGAACCACTACTTCCGATGCCTCAGAGCAAACCCCGATATAAAGGAAATTGAAATAGCTCACCATACCTACAAACTAGCCGCATTTGCAGATGATATCCTTCTTTTCCTCATTGAACCGATTACAACAATTTTTCAAAGTCCTACGCCCTGAATGTCACACTGCCCGTAAACACATGTCGGCAATGTCAATCCAATTTCCCATTCAATTGGAATAAACACATGATTACATACCTAGACATTTAATTACTCTCCTCCCTTGCAGATCTATACTCTAAAAATGACCTACCATTAATACAAAACATAACACAAGATCTGGAGTCTTGGTCCACTGGTCTCTTTTCTTGGTTTGGCAGGGCTGCTATCATTAAAATGAACATTCTACCCAGAATATTATACTTAATACAAACCATTCCGATAAAACTTCCACCCACCTTCTTTTCAGCATACCAGAAGGCCTGTACAGACTTCATATGGGGCACCTCCTGTCCAAGACTAAGTTACTCCAGACTGACCATTCCTAAACTCAAAGGAGGCATAGGTCTCCCAGACCTCCAGAAATACCATAAAGCTTGCCATTTAGCCAGGATTATTGATTGGAACATCCACTCCAAGGTGAAAGCTTGGCTTCAGCTAGAACACTCTATGTTCTCTCTCCCGCTATTCCAAACAACTTGGATAGCCCAAAGACATACCCCTTTGACCCGCTAATTCATCCAACACTACTTTCCTTCCTTGAAACTTGTCATAAACACAAAATATTGACAATTTTGGGCCCCATGACTCCACTTTAACACAACCCAGACTTCTCACTGGGAGTCTCCACATCCTTTCTCTCGGACTCATGGCCACACCCTACCATTCGAGCAGAGCATTATTTTGAGAGAGGTCACCTTATCACTCAATCTAAACTGGCCACCCGGATGACAAATGGCACATTCTCCTTTTGGACATGCATAAAAATCAGACACTTCCTGGAAAAACCTAACCCCCGTCCTGACTGACCACGACAGACCACCCCTTTTGAATCGCAATGCCTGAAAATGGAACCCCAAAATCACCTAATTTCCTACACGTATGCTTTACTATTTGCCGAACATGACCCCAAATCTAACTTGGCCAGCCGCAAATGGGAACAAGAACTCTCCATTGACCTAACAGATCAAGAATGGGAAAATCCCCACGTTATCCGCATTCAGGAGTGTCGCCCAATCCTTAAATTGGTGCCCTACACCCGGTCCGTTGACCCCCCTGACTAATAATCCAGACTTTGCACCTGGAATATCACTTCGCAATTCAATGAGCACCCAGACTACACCCCCTCTAAGAGCCTCCCAATTCTTCAGGAACGGGACCCTCCTCCCGTTTACAGCATTACTCTCGCATTTCCAGGGATATCACATACCATTCTTTAACTTTCTCCAAATTAGGCATTTCCTAAACAATGCCAGACCCATGTCACAATGGTTTAGGGATATGACCCCTTTTGAATCGCTTTGCACTAGTACACCCCCACAAAGACATCTTATCTCAGAGGTGTACATGTTACTATTTAGCAACCATGACCCGAAAAACAATGTAACCAACCAAAACTGGGAATCGGAACTCGGATTAGACATCACTACCGAAGAATGGGAAAACATATATGATCACATACATAAAGGTTCCACAAATGTATCTGCTCAAGAAAATTCCTACAAAATATACGCCCGATGGTACAGAACACCGGATATCATCCACCGATACCACCCATCGGTTTCGCCCTTATGCTGGAGATGCAATACTGACATAGGCTCTATGCTCCATATATGGTGGAACTGCCCGCTAATTAAACCATTCTGGGAAAAAGTACACGAAACAATAGCTTATATCACAACCTATGATCTTTCATTCACGCCATCTCAATACCTCCTTCACCACTCTTCCATTTCACATCACGCATACAAAAAATCCCTCACACTCCACTTAATCAACGCTGCTAAACAATGCATACCGGTACTTTGGAGATCCTCTGACCCCCCCACAATTCCAATGTGGCTCAAACGAATTGACAGACTAGCGGAATTAGAAAACCTAATTCATCAGGCTCATGACACCCCTTCTAAATATGGGAAAATATGGGCATGTTGGTTACACTTCAGAGCTTCTCCAAAATACCAGGAACTCCTCCCCGGCACGGGAATATAACCTACAGTGATCGAAAATTGACCACCCTTCCATAAATAGTCTTCTTACGCTATATTGTAATATAGCCCGTAGATAATCTGTTAGCTCTACCTCCCTGTCGTTTCCTCCCCCATCATTCCCTATCTTCGACAGTTGAATGAACAGACGGGACCCTTCCTGTACTGTAACACCACGTTCCTCAGACTACCAATCCCTACACATGGTACAACTATTTTAATAAATATAATTCCTCCTAGGATTGAATTGACATGTCTCTTGAGAGTAAACTCTCTCATTATCCCAACACAATAAAAAACAACACTTTATACCCCTCTTACGAAATAGTGCCCACTGAAGGGTAGGAAAGTTGGCGACCATGACACGGGCCGCGAAGACACAAGATAATTTCAAACACTCCTACACCTTCCAAAGTGGTCTGCCAAGGTCTTCCCTACAGTTGAAACTTTCATGCTCGTCACATACGCACAGCATGTTCCCATTCGGGGTGCGTGTGTGATCTACGGGCAACTTCCAACTCAAATTTCCCTTGGCACCACATGCATAACACGCAAACCTCTCATTCCTATACTCAGACGTTTGGCCCACAGCCTCATTATCTAGAGTTTATACTTTTGAATTTAAAGAGACTACTATACTGCATGCTTTTCCTGGTGTAACGCATTGCACATACACGGATTTGTTACAGTTCCTACCTGTACCAGAAACTATGTTGAATGTAATCTCGAATGTATCAACTATAGAAGCTGTTTTTTATAAGCTTTTCTCCTGTAACTTGTCTCAATTTACCAATAAAAACTATTTGAAACAAAAAAAAAAACAAAAAAAAAAAACAAAAAAAAAAAAAAAAAAAAAAAAAAAAAAGAATGGGAAAATGTCTACACATGTATCCACAAGGGTACAGTAAATGTATATGCACAAGAGAATGTATTTAAAAGATTCTCAAGATGGTACAGGACTCCCCTTAGGTTACATAAAATCTATCCTTTACTTTCCTCACAATGTTGGAGATGTGAGGGGGAGCTGGGATCACTTCTACATATTTAGTGGACATATCCTGAACTACAACCTTTCTGGAAAGTGGCACATCTGACTTATGTACCAGATAACCACTTACACTCTTGAATTCTCCTCAGCACAGTTTTTGTTGCACCACTCCTCGATTCCGAAAAAATGCCTACCTTCGCTCACTTGTCATGCATATAGTAAATGCAGCAAAGATGTGCATCCCTGCTAAATGGCGTTCCCCGGAACCACCATCTGTAGCCAAATGGCTTAAACATATACAGAAAACCGCGGAAATGGAGGAACTTATTCACCAAGCGAGAGACACCCCCTCTAAATTCAGGAAAAAGTGGTCTTGCTGGTTACACTTCATTACTACGGACGAGTACATGCAAGTTATGACTTGAAATTACCTCAAGAGTTGTGGTAGGGGAGAAAGGTAGGTAGAATTCTGGACCCTTCCTTTTCCTCAATATAACACTATAAGACACCTAAATAACCCTCTTCAACTTTTCCTAATATACCCCCATCCATCCCCCCTTTTGACCCCCATATATACTTTATTATCCCTACAATTCCGATTTGCACATCATAGCCTAGCTACATGCTTATTTAAAACAACAACTAGGTATAGTACAACCTGACAGTCTCTGAAAAAACAGAGAGAACAGTGACTAAGCAGTTAATGAGCTCAGTAGCTTCCAGGATGAGATACATATAGGTTTCACTAGATACTAGGTAAACAAGAGTAACAACCTAAGAGACCATTTGCATACTGTCATGTTATTTACATTATGTCATATGTAATCTACTTGAATCCGGTACATTTTTCTGTACGTATGTTTATTACAGCAGCTGCATCCGCATTTATGATTCCAATCGTTATGTCTTTTATACCCACAATAAAAACTTCTTGTACAAAAAAACTACTACTCACTTGTCTTTGTCTGACATGTAACGTCGTCGGTACGAGATCACAGATAGTGTCACGATTGTGATGAGTAACACAGCAATGCCCACTGACACTCCTGCATAGACTCCGGGTTTACTGATAGAAATTTGGCAGTTGTCTCCAGTGTACCAGAACTGTTCTGAAGTCTCACAGCTGAATATAATAACAAAAAAAATGAGAGTTATTGTAAAAGACAGGATGAAAGATAGAAAGATGAAAATGTTGGGAACTAATTTTGAAATGAAAAAAAAATTTGTTTATAACCACTTGACATCTTGGGATAGCCTTAGATGTGTGGTCCAAGAAAAAAGTAAAAAACTAATTTTGCCAAGCAATGGGAAACAAAATTCCTTCCCGCCCCCCCTAGGAAGCGTAGATAATGGATCAAAATATGTCCATGATATCCTTTAATCATTATAACTGTGGAAACTATTAGTTCTAAGGAGGAAAATTGAATAGTAGATTAAAATGTATTCAGGTTGATTTGAAGTTCATCTGACAAATCTTTATACTGATCTTGGCCATATTTAAACTCACATAGCTTTTCCAATCTTTCATCATATTTTATTTTCTTTTGATTATTTACTTGTCCGCCTTTAAATTTTCACCAAATGCACAAAAAATGAATATTGTATTTTGAAAGAGGCCTTTCAAGTCTTTTCTGAATTCTCTCCCTTTGGTCTATTTTCCCTTTTTCTGTTTCCCTTTTCTCCCAAACGGTTCTCTGACAATCAGCTTCCAGGTAAGTCTTGAAAAAGAAGACTGACTGGGAAAAAGTTTCTCAGATGTCCTATGTGCCACTTTTTCCACCTCTATCACATAAGAATGTATAAACCACAGTTTAGCCAATATTGATGTAGACCAGTGGTCTCCAAGCTGCGGCCCTTTTCTTGCTTTTATCTGGCCCATGGGGTGCTATTGCTCTGACTGATATAAGACACTATTCCTGCTACTCACACCAACAACGAGGTACAATTTCTTCCACTGACACCAACAGTGGGGCACTATTCCTCCCACTAATACCAGCGATGGAGTTCTATTTCCTCCACTAATACCAATGATGGGACACTATTCCTTGCATTAATTCCAACAAGGGAGCACTACCCCCCCATTAATACCAACGATGGGGCACTATTCCCTCAATAATACCAATGATGGAGCACTATACCTATCCTACTAATATCAGTGATGGGGTGCTAGTCCCTCCACTAATGATGGAACACTGTTCCTTGCACTAATTCCAACAATGGGGCACTATCCCCCCCATCAACACCAAAGATGGGGCACTATTCCCCCAATAATACCAATGATGGGGAACTATTCCTGCTCCTCTTGACCACAGGAGTTATGTAATTTGTTTACACCCCCTCTGACCACCAAGCCTGAAATACTTTCGACTCCCACTATCCACAGTTTGCCCCCCCTAAGTCTGAAGGACAGTAAACTGGCCCTTTGTTTAGAAATTTAGCGAGGGTGAGTTGGTTTACAATTGGGCATATAGTTGTGCCACATCCAATGTTTACAAGAAATTAAACAAGATCCCCAGGTGGTGGACTTTTAAGGCACAAAATGGTAAAAAGGTATATTCTAATATGAAAAGTATTTATTGAAATATGAAAAATACACAACATTTGATAAAAAAACATGTTGAGAATAAACATAACAGTGTTGTCATACAAATCAATACAGGATACAGAAAACACTAGTGCGTTATATGTATTCTGATTTCTATGACAACACTGTTATGTTTATTCTCAACATGTTTTTTTATTAAATGTTGTGTATTTTTCATATTTCAATAAATACTTTTCATATTAGAATATACCTTTTTACCATTTTGTGCCTTAAAAGTCCGCCACCTGGGGATCTTGTTTCATTTTTGGGTTTGGAAATTTTGGAGACCCCTATTTTAGAGGTCTAGAAGACCATATATGGAACAAAGACTTCAAGGGAGACTTGGGGCGCCCAGAAGAAGACATTGGGGCATGTGCTTTGGGTTCCCTAGTCTAGCAATGTCAGAGACAGTATTCTATTATGGCCTCATATTTAATTCCTCAAGATTTTATTTGCTTTTACAGCTGCTGCCTGGTATTAAATCTTGCTGTATAACTTTCATTTCACATAATTCACAGCAATTTTTTTTCAGTAATAGAAATAGTTGCATGAGTATCCTGTATAACAGTGGTTCTCAACTCCGGTCCTCAGGACCCACTAACAGGTCAGGTTTGCAAGATAACTGAAATACATCACAGGTGATATCATTTGCTGGTCAGTAATTGCAGTATTCTAGTCTTCATCTCCCCCAAGGTAATACTTAAAATCTGGCCTCTTGGTGGGTCCTGAGGACTGGAGTTGAGAACCACTGCTGTATAAGGACAAAGCTGCTAAATTAACATGATTTTTGAATTTGCATTCTTTTTTATAGTAATGATAGTTGTAAGTATGGATTGGCACTCACTAGCAGTGGGGTCCTTTTAGTGTCACTGAGCACTGCCCCTTGTTGCAATTCCTTGGAGTCTCACTATTGTCACTGCATTCAGAAACACAGGTTATCACACCGGATACATTTCTTGGTATGTAGTACTTCTGAATTTCCGGTGGAATGTCCACTTCTTTTGAGCAGACATCTGGAAGACAACAAAAGAAAACAGTGATAACCACAGGATTTAGACCTTTTAAGCTTATATCTGGAAACACTAGATGTCATTGTTTGTGGTAATATCTAAAACTGGCCATGCACCAGTAAAATTTCATTTTAAAATGTTCATTTTTCAGAATGTTTGATTTTTTAATGGTTAGTGGGGTCAAATCTACATTCATTTTTGACCATGATGAAAAAACGTGAAGGAGCAGGATGAAAATTTTTTTCGAACATAAAATATTAACCCTGAATGTGGTTTTCATTTTGTAAAACTATACATATTGTAATGAAACTCTTTTAAAACACCTGGGGTTCCATTCAAAAAGCAGGTCTGGATGACATTTTAGGGGCCTTCAAACAAAATTAGTTGACTCATTGGGGTGGATTTACTAAAACTGGACCATGCCGCTCTGCATTGAAACCAATCAGTTTCCAGGTTTTATTGTGAAAGCTTATTGAACAAGCTGAATTTTGAAGCCGATTGGCTGCTATACAAAGCTGCACCAGATTCAGCTCCTGTTTTTTTTTAAATCTCCCCCATTGATGGCCAAAAAGAATCTTCTAATGAATGATTTTTCTGAATTTCTGTATGAACATTTGAATGAAAATCTAACAGCCAGTCTAAAGGTGATCTGAACCCAAAAACAAAAATGTTATATATTGCAGCTTACCAACCTTTACTGAGTTGGCTGCATTATTTTTCTTTTTTTAGGTTTTATGTTATATGCCGCATTTATCGGCATACTTTTTTTCCCCTTAAAATCAGGGAAAAATCGTGGGTGCGTGTTATACACCGATCCCTGCTGTCTCAGGGAAGAGGAGCGAGCGTCGCTGAATTACATAGAGCCGCAATCTTCTGTGTACCCGGCGCTCCGTCACTCACAACCATGCCTCCTGGCCCCACATTCGGCCACTGTTCTGTCTATCGTATGAGCAGGGCCAGGAGGCGTGGCTGTGAGTGACGGAGTGCCGGAGACAAAGGAGATCGCGGCTCTGGGTAATTCAGCGGTGCTTGCTCCTCCTCTTCCCTCGGAGACAACAGGGATAATCCAACACTGGCGAGGCTGCAATGATGGGAAAGGTGAGGCTGCAGATCGGCACTGAACAGGCTGCATTGTTGGTCAATTTATAGGCTGCAGATGGACAAAGAATAGGCTGCATTGTTGATCAATTTATAGGCTGCAGATGGGCAAAGAACAGGCTGCATTGTTGGTCAATTTATAGGCTGTAGATAGACACTGAGCAGGCTGCATTGTTGGGCAATTTAATGGCTGTAGATGGGCACTAAGCGGTGTAGGTTGATAAGCTGTGACCCTAATTTTGCTTCAAAGTTCTTTATTTAAAATGTAAGTTTTTTTCCTTAATTGCTTCCCGACCCCCTCACGCAGATATACTGCGGCAGAAGGGCACGCACAGGCAGAGTAACGTACCTGTACGTTGCCCTTTACGAGGTGGCTTGCGGGCGCACACGTCAGGAGCTCCGTGAGCATGATCGCGGGTCCCGCGGACTGGATGTCCGCTGAGATACCCGTGATCATCTCACGGAGAGGAAGAATGAGGAAATGCTAATGTAAACAAGCATTTCCCCGTTCTGCCTAGTGACACTGATCACAGCTCCCTGTGATCGGAAGCGGTGATCAGTGTCGTATCACACGTCGCCCCCCCGACAGTTAGAATCACTCCCTAGGACACACTTACCCCCTACAGCGCCACCTAGTGGTTAACCCCTTCACTGCCAGTCACATTTACACAGTAATCAATGCATTTTTAATTGCACTGATCGCTGTATAAATGTGAATGGTCCCAAAATCATGCCAAAAGTATCCCATGTGTCCGCCATAATGTCGCAGTCATGATAAAAATTGCTGATCACCGCCATTACTAATAAAAAAAATATTAATAAAAATGCCATAAAACTATCCCCTATTTTGTAAACGCTATAACTTTTGCGCAAACCAATCAATAAACGCTTATTGCTATTTTTTTACCAAAAATATGTAGAAGAATACGCATCAGCCTAAACTGAGGGAAAAAAAATTATATATTTTTGGGGGATATTTATTATAGCAAAAAGTAAAAAATAATGCATTTTTTTCAAAATTGTAGCTATTTTTTTGTTCATAGTGCAAAAAATAAAAACCGCAGAGGTGATCAAATACCACCAAAAGAAAGATCTATTTGTGGGAAAAAAAGGACATCAATTTTATTTGGGAGCCACGTCGCACGACCGCGCAATTGTCAGTTAAAGTGACGCAGAGCCGAATCGCAAAAAGTGCTCTGGTCTTTGGCCAGCCAAATGGTCCGGGGCTTAAGTGGTTACACTTCCCTCCTAAAATTGGGGTGCGTGTTATACACCAACAAATACGGTACTTTATTTTTATTTTTTAATTTATTTTTAACTTACGATCTGGCCAGTAACACATTTCCTGTCTTAGGGTGTCTTGTATAGAGGAGCAAAGGGGACAGCAGCATTGTCAATCTGGGGTGATGGTAGTGTTAAATGCATTAGAGCAGGGGTAGGCAACCTCAGCCCTCCAGCTGTTTTGAAACTGCAAGTCCCACGAGACATTGCAAGACCCAATCACAGGTATGACTCCTAGAGGCAGAGGCATGATGGGATTTGCAGTTTCACCATAGCTGGAGTGCCGAGGTTGCCTACCCCTGCACCAGAGGATTTAGATGGACTTGACTAAGAAATAAAGCCAACCTCCAGCTAACATATTTTTTTTCTTTTGGGATAAAGGTTTTTACGAAGATGAATAAAATGTGACCCTCTTAAGAACCCCTGTTGGTGTTAAATGGTTTGTCTCAACTGTCTAACTGACACTTTTACTGGATAGCTTGGTCTGTTGAAAAATAACAGACTTACTAGCAGGATCACCAGGTGAAAATAAAGGGGAAAAAAATGCAGCCACTACATTTAAGAGTTGGTAAATTACAATATATTACATTTTTGCTTTTTGATTCACAATAGGGGACAACTTTTTCAAATACATACAGTAAAATGTGTGCTCATAAAAAATTAACTTTATCAATTCAAACATTAATTTACCTGTCAGATTTAATTTAATCTCGCCAACTCTTGTCTTATTTTGCACAAAACATAGAGTTTCTGAAAGAAAAGAATACAACATTGTTTTAATATTTTTTTAAATAAAACTTTAAGATTTTATGCTGACATTACATTGTATTTTATATACAGTATGTGTTGATTCATCCATGCCTTTGTTTATTTTTGCTATTGCAATTTTTAATGTTTGCTAATGTGTAAGGTGTATCTTAAGCTGCAACACAACTGGAATAGAATTGCAGTGTATTGTCTAAATACCGCCCTTCCAAATATTTTCACGCAAATCTATATAACACTCTTTCAATCAACAAAAAGTTCTGTTCAGAAGCACCCTATCAACCAACACCATATTTTCCCAAGCTCTACCATTTTGGACAAGGAAAAGTATTTTTCTGCATTATTGTCTATCATCACATTACGTATATATGTGTTGTCTTCAGAATCTGCCTAAATCAGCTTATGTTAGTTTGATCTTCTCACCATTATTTATGGATTTGGTTGTGCAATCTGTACCATATAGAATTGTGTTCACTGAAGTCATAACATTGTCATATTCACTGGAGGAAATTTTCAGCAAGATAAAATATTCTACCACGACACTTCCTTGCCTGAAATAAAAAAAGGATTGTTGTTAGGACTTTAGCTGGGCCGATGCAAGGACTTAAGCTGCGTACACATGAGCGGAATGTCCAACAGAAAAAGTCAGACGGAATCTTTTCATCGTCTATTCCAATCGTGTGTGCCTCATCTGACTTTTTTTTTCAAAAATTCTGATGGACCTAGAAATGAAACATGTTCTAAATTTTTCCCAACAGAACCAATTCTTATCGGGAAAACCGCTCATCTGTATGCTGTTCCGACGGACCAAAAACGACGCATGGGAAGCAAGTACGAGATGGAAGCTATTGGCTACTGGCTATTGAACTTCCTTTTTCTAGTCCCGTCATACGTGCTTTACGTCACCGTGTCCTGGACGGTCGGACTTTGGTTGGACTTTGGTTTGACCATGTGTAGATAAGACCTCTTGAATGGAATTCCATCGGAGTTCTGTCAGAGAATCCTTCAGAGTTTATTCCGATGGCAAAACCGGTCGCATGTACGCGGCATTAGATGAAGAAGCAGCTCGCGTATGCGCAGTGCGCGTCTATGAAGCCACAGACGGGCGCCCACAGTTAGAATTCCGGCACCGCAGAGAGGAGGGGGAGAGGAGCGGGGCTTCGTGCGCCTGCATCGCTGGACCGTGGGATAGGTGAGTGTCTGATTATTAAAAGTCAGCAGCTACACTTTTTGTAGCTGCTGACTTTTAAATGGGACGAACTCCGCTTTAAATATTATTTTAGACCTGAAGATTATTTAAAACCTTACTTAAAAAAATAAATACTTTTTTTGAAAGCAGAGACCCTAGAGAATAAAATATTTATTACCTAATTTTTTTGGTACAATATAAAAGATGAGGTTGTTCCAAGTAAATCGATACCCATGCCAAACCTTAAAAATGTGTGCGTCTGCAATGCTCTAAAAGCCTCTATATGTGATAGCATATACAGTACCTTGAAAAAAGTATTCATACCCCTTTAAATGTTTCACATTTTGTCACGTTACAACCAGAAACGTAAATTTATTTTATCGGGATTTTATGTGATAGACCAACACAAAGTGGCACATAATTGTGAAGTGGAAGGAAAATGATAAATGGTTTCCAACATGTTTTACAAATAAATATGTGAAAAGTGTGGGGTACATTTGTATTCAGCCCCCCCGGAGTCAATACTTTGTAGAACCCCCTTTCACTGCAATTACAGCTGCAAGTCTTTTTGGGGATGTCTCTACCAGCTTTGCACATCTAGAGAGGGACATTTTTGCCTATTCTTCTTTGTAAAATAGCTCAAGCTCTGTTAGATTGAATGGAGAGCGTCTATGAACAGCAATTTTCAAGTCTTGCCACAGATTCTCAGTTGGATTAAGGTCTGGACTTTGACTGGGCCATTCTAACACACGAATATGCTTTGATCTAAATCTCAAAGGGTATGAATACTTTTTCCAGGCACTGTAAGTGGCTGGGGATTTGGATTTTACCACCTCCCCCTATCCTGACACCCTAAGGAGGCTGCTTAATTTGCTTTGTGGTAGCACCAGCCCTGGACTTTTGGCCGTTAGGACTGGTTAGGACCAAGGCTGACAAAAGGGAAGGTTAATCTATAGTTAAGGTTTGAATGGATGTTGGACAGGGTGAGAAATAGAATAGTTGTGTTATGTTAACCACTTGCCGACCAGCCGTCGTCATTATACAGCGGCAGGTCAGCTCGATCCCACGAATCGCCGTAGCTGTGCTTCGGTTCCTTTAACAGCTATAGCAGGCATGTACGGCAGGGAAGCTGATGCGTGTGGCCGGCGGCTGCGATGTCCGCCGGCCACTGGCGGTCGCTCCACAGAGAGCAAGAACAGGGATCTGTCAATGTAAAGAAACAGATCCCCTTTCTGTCAGGAGAGTACAGAGTGATCATCTGTTCCTAGTGATCAGAAACAGCGATCTCTCTCTACTCCCAGTCAGTCCCCTCCCCCCACAGTTAGAAACACTTCCCTAGGGAACACTTAACCCCTTGATCGCCCCCTAGTGTTAACCTCTTCCCTGCAAGTGCCATTTATACAGTAATCAGTGCATTTTTATAGCACTGATCACTGTATAAATATCACTGGTCCCGAAAAAGTGTCAATAGTGTCTGATCTGTCCACCGGAATGTCACTATCCCACTAAAATTCTGATCACTGCCACTACTAGTAAAAAAAAAAAGAATAATAAAAATGCCATAAATATATCCCTTATTTTGCGGCAACCAATCAATATACGCTTATTACTATTTTTTTACCAAAATTATGTAGAAGAATACATATTGGCCTAAACTGATGAAGAAATGTTTTATTTTTTTATTTTTTTTTTGGGGGGGGGGGGGGATATTCATTATAGCAAAAATTAAAAAATATTGTTTGTTTTTTTCCAAAATTGTCGGTCTTTTTTGTTTATAGTGCAAAAAAATAAAAACCGCAGAGGTGCTCAAATACCACCAAAAGAAAGCTCTATTTGTGGGAAAAAAAGGACGTCAATTTTTTTTTTTTTTAGGTACAGCATCGCACGTCCGCGCAATTGTTAGTTAAAGCGACGCAGTGCCATATCGCAAAAAATTGACTGGTCATTAAAGGGGATACATTTTCCAGGGCTGATGTGGTTAAAGTGAACCTGTCATCAAATATAAACTCTACATTTAATTGCATGCATGCTATTAATGCGGTTGATTTACTAACGACAAATAGGCGTTTCACTTAGCAAGGGTCCCCAACCCCCTTGTGTTTCCCACCTAGAATACTCACGTTATATTGAGGATCTTTACACCTTGGTAGTTTGGTAGGATTGTTCCAAACAAAAGGGCCATCTGCAGGAAGGAAGAAGAATTTATATAGTCATTGAAATAAAGATTAAGATTTCGTTTTCAACAAAAATGGTAAATATATTTTTAAAAAAAATAATTATAGAAAGATTAAATTCAATTGCCCAGCATACCTGTTCTACAAACCTCTGTTCAAAAATGTTATATTCTTTAGATTCAAAGTTTTTAAGTTCTTCAGAAAAATTCACATTCCTCACAGTGACCGTGACGTCTACTGAGGCTTCAACAGCTATGGCGACATAAGCAAAGGAATAGTAAAATTTAAGCTAATCAAACTGAAAAGAAAAGACACTGAGAACACTGAAGGTTACGTCATATAAACATTATTATTATTTTTTTGTATAGAAAGGAACGCGTTAACAAAGCTGCTAGGTTTTTTTATGCCTTATCCCCATTGACAAAATGTACTCTTATTTCCTGTCCCGGTTAAATAATATATCAAATAGAGGAAGGGATGGGATTTTTCTTTCTGTTAGAGACATAGACAGCAACAAATTCCTTTTTATTTTGTTTAATTGAGAGAGGTTAGATTATCGATTGGGTTTTTATTGCTGAATATAGGACAAGAAGTGAGGGGAACACAGACTGCAATGAAAGCATCACAAAAGTTCTGACTCTTTCCCACGCTATAAAAAATGTATATAAAATAAATAATTACATCAGAACTAGTTCCAGTTGTGGCACATTGCTTAAAGCGGACCTTCAGTCATTTTTTTTCAACTTTCCATCTATTAAATCTTCTGCTCTTGTTGTTTTAACTTTGGATAGTAAAACATGTTTTTTCTGCCAGTAAATACCTTATACAGCCCACTTCCTGTTTCTTGTCTGGTCATTAACCTAGGCTTATGACATCACGAAGAGCTCTCTCTCTCTCACTCTCATGAGAGTTTGGCAGAAAGGGAGGGAGATGAATCATAAGAGGGCCAATGAGAGCTGCAGAGCTGGAGGTGTGCCTCTGTGTGTCTGTGTAAATCCAGGAAGTGAACAGGCAGCAGCTTTAGCTGCCCACAGTTAAAATGGCTGCAGCCAAACTCAGTGGAGGGAGATTTCTGCAGCATATTTGGCAAGTACCGAATCACAGTATATATAAAATAATCTGCAAAGTGGTTGGAGGGAAGCTTCAGAATGGCAGAAGATGTTTTAATTACAAACTATGTTAGCAGACTGCAGTTCCTCTTTAATTACTGTATACATACATCTATGTTTTAGGAAGGATGTTCCAAAATGAAACAAAAGCAAACGTACTTGGTACTATGATGTCGTTCAGGATAAATTCACAAAAAGTCCCATAGAAGTTCGCCTTACACACACACTTTGTGCCATCATCAATGCCACCATTCAAACAGGGCCGGGCAACACCTACATGTGACAGAAATTAAAGTAATATAGGATCAAATATGGATAATAAATAAAATGAAACATATATAGTAGTAGCATAGTGCATACAGTAGGCAATATACGAAAACAAATTATTACAGTTGAGAAGTTAGGAGAGAAGAATAAAATAGTGCAGTTTGCGTTAAAGCGGTATTAAAGTGATACTAAAGTCTCATTTTTTTTTTTGTTTAAAAATAACAAACATTTTATACTTACCTGCTCTGTGTAGTGGTTTTGCACAGAGCAACCCCAATCCTCCTCTTCTCGGGTCCCTTGCCAGCGCTTCTGGCCCCTCCCTCCTGCCAAGTGCCCCCACAGCAAGCTGCTTGCTATGGGGGCACCTAAGCCGAGCTGCTGCTCTGTGTGTCCATTCAGACACAGAGCCATGGATCAGACCTGCCCCACCTCTCTCCTCATTGGCTCACTGACTTGTCTCAGCCAATAAGGAGGGAGAGTCTCAGACAGCTGAGTCTCTTGTGCAACATCGCTGGATCGAGATGGGGCTCAGGTAAGTATTAGGGGGGCTGAAGGGGGCTGCTGCACACCAATGTTTTTTTATCTTAATGCACAAAATGCATTAGGATTAAAAAAAAAAAAAAGCTGGTAAGCTGCAATATAATAAATGTTTGCTTTTGGGTTTAAGGGAGAAGTACAGCCAAAGCTCATTTGGCTGTACTTCTCCTTTTGCATCACAAGAGTGCAGTTTGTTCTGCGACCCATTTTCATCCAACAGTGGGCTAAAGCCCGCTGTCGCCTCACGTCACAGAGCCGGTCCAGGCTGAAGAAATATTGTAGACATATGGTCAGGATCCCCCTAGGAGCCTGGACTCCCACCTGGATGATCTGCTAAGATCTAGAGCCAGCAGCCCCTGTCCCCTCTGCAGCTCAGCTCTCCAGTGAGCAGGGGGGGAGAGCAGAGAACCAGAGACTGACATTCTCAGCTCAATGCTCAAAGTGGAGGGGAGAACTGAGCGATCAGCTGTGTTAGATCGCTCAGTTCTTAGCCTTAGAGACGGCAGGAGACAGATGCAGCATCACATCAATGTTGCATCCTCCTAGGTAAGTACGATTTGAAAAAAAAAAACTTCTTTTTTAATACTGCTTTATTTGGTCTACTTACTTGAGCGTGTGGTTGTTGCCAGAATGGTAGTTTCTCTTGTTGCTTGGGTGGTTTCTGGTGTCACATTTAAAGTTGTCTGCACAGGCACATTGCTAGCTGAGTCAACAGTACTTAGTTCTGTTGGCCTGGATGATTCAAGTGTAACTAGCTCTGTTGATGTTACTGATTCCTTAGTAACTCTGGTTGTTGGGCTGTAAGACTGAGCAGTAACTTGATCTGTTGGTGCTGAGGATCCTGCCGTGGTAGATGCAAATGTTTTGGAAGTTTCAGAAGATAATGCTTCAGATAGATTAGAAGTGACAGCTGTTGGATTTAATGATGCCATAGTAATTGATGTAGATGATGACTGTGTAACAGTAAATGGTTTTGGTGTTGCAGATATGTCTGAGGAAACAGAATCAGTTGGTTTGAAAGACCCATTAGTAACCCCTACAGTCGAAACTTCTACACTAGTGGCAAGTGTGTTGGGGGGTCTAGAAGATCCAGTAGTAATGAATGATTCTGTATTACTTGGTCCTGATGATTCCGCAGTGAAAGGCGTTGATGATAGCAAGCTATCACCACTTATTGGTGCAGTTGGCCTAGTTGTTACACCAGTGAGTCCATTTGCTGGGCTAGTTGAATCAGTGGAAGACACTGCACTTGCTGGATCAGTTGAACTAGATGTTAGAGCAGTAATTAGGTCACTTGAACTTGATGATTCTGTGGTCATTGATGTTGGCATAGATGACCCAACAGAAACTGACTCTGTTTTTTCAGATGTATCTGCAGTAAGGAAATTGGTTGGTTTGGATGACCCATTAGTAACCCCTACAGTCGAAACTCCTACACTAGTGGCAAGTGAGTTGGCAGGTCTAGAGGATCCAGCTGGGATAGTCTCATATGATGTGGGTAAATCAGCTGTAACATGCCCACTTAAAGTTTGGGAATCAGTAGTAACTGGTCTTGGAGAACTAAATGACTCATCTGTAACCATTCTAGTTGTTATGGCTGATAAAGCAGTACTCTGACTATTTGAGCTTGGCGAGTCAACTGTATTCGCTTTAGTGGAACTTGGTGATTCAGCGGGAAGTGGTGTTGTAGTAATGAATGATTCTGTATTGCTTGGTCCTGGTGATTCTGCAGTGAAAGGCGTAGATGATAGCAAGCTATCAGCACTTATTGGTGCAGTTGGCCTAGTCGTTACAACAGTGAGTCCATTTGCTGGGCTAGTTGAATCAGTGGAAGACACTGCGCTTGCTGGATCAGTTGAACTAGATGTTAGAGCAGTAATTAGGTCACTTGAACTTGATGATTCTGTGGTCATTGATGTTGGCATAGATGACCCAACAGAAACTGACTCTGTTTTTTCAGATGTATCTGCAGTAAGAAAATTGGTTGGTTTGGATGACCCATTAGTAACCCCTACAGTCGAAACTCCTACACTAGTGGCAAGTGGGTTGGCGGGTCTAGAAGATCCAGCTGGGATAGTCTCATATGATGTGGATGATTCAGCTGTAACATGCCCACTTAAAGTTTGGGAGTCAGTAGTAACTGGTCTTGGAGAACTAAATGACTCATCTGTAACCATTCTAGTTGTTATGGCTGATAAAGCAGTACTCTGACTATTTGAGCTTGGCGAGTCAACTGTATTCGCTTTAGTGGAACTTGGTGATTCAGCGGGAAGTGGTGTTGTAGTAATGAATGATTCTGTATTGCTTGGTCCTGGTGATTCTGCAGTGAAAGGCGTAGATGATAGCAAGCTATCAGCACTTATTGGTGCAGTTGGCCTAGTCGTTACAACAGTGAGTCCATTTGCTGGGCTAGTTGAATCAGTGGAAGACACTGCGCTTGCTGGATCAGTTGAACTAGATGTCACAGCAGTAATTGGGTCACTTGAACTTGATGATTCTGTGGTCATTGATGTTGGCATAGATGACCCAACAGTAACTGACTCTGTTTTTTCAGATGTATCTGCAGTAAGGGAATTGGTTGGTTTGGATGACAGAGCAGAAGTAGGTTCAGGTGTTCCAGAAGATCTTGTAGTAACTATAGCTGATACAGTAGAAATTGATGATTCTTCAGTAACTGATACAGATAGCGTAGCTGACCAGTCAGTATTCAATTGGGTTGATCCATATGAGTCTTCAGTATTGGGTTGAACTGTACTTACTGTTCCTGTTTGTGATTGACTTGTACTTTCAGAAACTTCAGGGACTGTCTGTGACTGGCTTGTACTTGCAGAAACTTCAGTGGGTGTCTGTGATGGGTTCGTACTTGAATAATCATCAGTTGTTGCTCCTGATGTTACTTCACTTTCAGGATCGTCAGTTGTTGCTTCTGATGTGACTTCACTTTCAGGATCGTCAGTTATTGCTTCTGGTGTATCACTTTCATCAGATGTTGTACTAATACTATATTCACTTGGTCCTGTGTAATTCTCTGAATTAGTTGTAGATGTGAAAGCTATAACTGTAAAGGACAAAACATTAGTTTAAAGACAGAATCCTGGATACTTCTCCTAAAGCGGTTCTGTTGTGTTCCTTTAGCTTACCTACAAGAAGGATAGTGAAATCGGTTGCAAGCAGCCATCACTATATATATATATATATATATATATATATATATATATATATATATATATATATATATATATATATATATATATATATATATATATATATATATATATATATATATATATATATATATATATATATATTATAATATATATAATATATATTTATATATTATACTTGAACATTTTGTAAACTAATAAACCCATCTAATTTTTGCTAAAACTGAGGGTAGAATAATTTATTAATTATAGTAATAAAGATTTTTCAGTGGTAAAGTGCAATTATAAATGCCTTCCATATTATCCTGCTTTGTTTCATAGTGAAATTGTACTATATATATCAAAGAAATAGAAATAGAAAATGCATACATAAAATATAAAATATGCTAGAATGGTCTATAAAAACAAATTTGGTTTATTAGGACTTGCACAAATCTATTTGCTCTCCTATCTGTCTACGTACACCCATCTTGTTTGTGACTAAAGAACAACCGTACATATGCCCCATATAGCTGTATATATTTTAAGGGTTCTTAGAATTTTGACATTCAGCCCGTGTGGTGGTCAAAAACAGACCAATAGGCACTCAAAACATTTGTATTTGTCCTAAAATTTCAGTGCCGTTATTTTGGGTGTGCTGGTAGAACTTTTTGTTACTAGTTGAGAATGAGTATTGGCTTGCTAGAACACATTTTAATGGGTAGTTCCTAAGATAAATAAAAACATTCAAGTAAAGTAAGAATGTTTTATGTGTGCAGCAACTGGAAACACAAGCAAACAAATCTCCTAACTAGAATTCTTGGGAGATATCAGTTTTCAGTGGACCTGTACTTTATTTATGACATTTTAATGCTATATTTCTATATTTCAGCTTATTACCTCTAAATATATAGCTGTCTAATACTTAAGATAACCATACATGTAAGATTATCTAACACGCAAAATGATTCAAAGCAGCTCCAAATTCAACATTTTTTAAGGGTTACTCAAAACAGTACCATGGAATAAAGCAAGGAAGCAGCCAAGCCATGTGCAAATTATGGAACCCACAAGATATATAAAAGGCATATACATTTTTGATTATATCCGAGGTTGATGAACTAATAACAAAATTTCGCACTCCAAACAATAGCATAATGGATAACCTTTAACTACAGAAACGTGACAGTACACAAGTACTGCATAAAGTAAATTACAAAAATATGTGGGATACATGACATAAATGTATTTTGTGGTATATTTGGACATAAATAAGTGAGATTATCCAATACATTATCCAATGCATTTCCCACAACAGGAATTTTAGGCTGTCATCTCAAACTACATTAGCAATTTTTTATATAGATAGATAGATAGATAGATAGATAGATAGATAGATAGATAGATAGATAGATAGATAGATAGATAGATAGATAGATAGATAGATAGATAGATAGATAGATAGATAGATAGGTAGATATAATTTAAAATTCTATCTATCTATCTATCTATCTATCTATCTATCTATCTATCTATCTATCTATCTATCTATCTATCTATCTATCTATCTATCTATCTATCTATCTATCTATCTATCTATCTATCTATCTATCTATCTATCTATCTATCTATCTATCTATCTATCTATCTGTATAATATATATTGGTCAATGTTAGACATATTTAGTGCACCATTTTACAACTCAATAATAACTCACACAATCATTCTTGGGTTCTGATATTGGCAAATCTTCCAGTTCTGTTTTGCAAATTTCAATGAATCAACTTGCATAACAAATTTTATTAAGCCCAAAACATTACAACATGACAGCCAATACAAAAGTTAAGCACTTTTCATAATATTTGTGGTTCTGTTTCTAACATGTCTGGGGATCAGCAACATTTAAAGTTTTAATTTCTCTGAAATTCTGTAGAAAATTGTGAGATTGTTGCAAAATTTTTCCATTATGGCAAAATTAATTGGAGTCAAGGATGGAATTAAGATGGATTTTAAGGGAACAATGGTCTCTAAATAGTTCAGGAGGATTATGGTACATAAGCTCATTTCAAGTATCCTGGACCTGTTCTAATGCCTAAATACAGCCCGTCATTAGCATCATTATTTTACTTTTTCACAGAAAGAAAGAATATAGGCAAAAATGTAAAAATAAAAAGATGAAAACAAGAGTACACAAATGACAAACACATACAAAAAAGTGAAAAAAGTCACAAAGAACACTAAATGAAATAAATTCAGCTACTCTAAATACACCCAAAACATATCCTCTAAATACATTAAAAACAAATATATATATATATATATATATATATATATATATATATATATATATATATATGTTCAAGAAAATTACTTCTAAGCAGTTCAATGAGCAAATTAAGATGTTAAGATTTTGCTTTGGCAAAATGTTGACAATTAGCAAATTGTTAATTTTGCTAAAAAATCTGTTTTGTCAATGTATTCATCCCTGACCATGACTACAATGAGTGCTACTACTACCAGCAATATTACTACTAGCAACACCTCTATTTCTTTGCTACTACTGCTAACACTAAGGGGCATATTTATAAAGCTGTAAATTTGACATTCACCCAACATTCACTGCCGGTGTATCTTCCTGGTGCCTGGGCATTACATTACAGAGATTGATCCACCTGAAGTGAATGTTTGGTGAATGTCACATTTACCGCCTTATAAAAATTTCCATTATACTGTTAATATTAGTAATAGTTATAATAATATTAGCATCAAAAATCAACTTAATTACAGTAATATACCAAAGCACTAATATATAATAAGAAAACACTCACCCATTGCCCAACAGGCAGATAACAGCAGGGCTTTGTATATCCACAGGGTGCCCATGTTTGAGGTTTTTTGAGTGCTGCGGTCTTGCTCTCCCCTTCCTATAGGTATTATGTGTATTGTATCGAACCTCAGGGTACCACTGAATGACTGTAAGCTGATACTGCGTTATATATCCGCTCTGAGCAATTCATGAGGGATGAGCTGACGTATACACAGACGGAGCCCTGAGATGATGATGAACAATGATAGGCAGATAAGTTTTTCCAATAGCAGTCTACAGACGTAAGATGCAGTAACAAGGAGCAAAGTCCGTATTGAGTAACTGGTCTTAGAGCTTACAAAGAATCCCTTGGCAGTAACATCAGTAAATCAGGTGGTTCTGAATATCTTTTCCAGTTAAAAGTGATTTTGTTTTAGTTTCAGGGATCAGAAAATAAACATTCTCACAATTATACATTCTCTATAACTTTTTTAAATTCTGTCACATCGATTTTCACAAGCCAGGGCTGTGTAAGAATATTTTTTCTTGTTACTATATATATATATATATATTATTAATATTATTATTATTATTATACAGGATTTATATAGCGCCAACAGTTTATGTAGCGCTTTACAACTTGAGGGTAGACAGTACAAATACGATATACTTTAATACAGTAGGAATCAGAGGGACCTGCTCCTTAGAGCTTACAATCTATTTATAGATTTATATATCTACAGTATATATAGATACGGATATATATATATATATAGATATATATATATATATATATGTATATATATATATATATATATATATATATATATATATATATATATATATATATATATATATATATATATATCTACAGTATATCTAGAGAGAGAGAGAGAGAGAGAGATTTTTTAAATCAATTTTATTTTAAATCAAATATTCTGTGCAAATAAAAGAAATGGAGAAAATAAAAAATGGGCTAATCAATCCTTTTTTTGCATTTTTTTTAGGATTATTTAGCCCATTTTTTATTTTTTCCATTTCTTTTATTTGCACAGAATATTTGTACTAGGAATTTCAGTTTTTTTTTTTTTTTGTTATTTTCTAGGATTTTAGTCAGTTTTTCATTAAGTGATTCACTATTTATTTATTCACATGTTTTGCACTTATTTGCGTTTGGATTGGTAGATGAGTCATCTATTAGGATTTTATTCATTCCTTCAGTTAAGTTATTCAGCAAGTATTATTTAATATATTTTTTTCTTATACTTTTTTCATTCATTATCATTTTAGAGTGTTTTTTTTTCCTACACTTATTTTAATATTGATTACCTTCCCTTGATCCTCTTATCCTTTACTGCCTTGCTGCATTATTGTCTCACCTTCTTATTGCATTTGTCTTGATCCAACTGAGAATTGGTTTGTGTGTGAGAGTGGCTGGTTAGTCTTTCGGTCTTTGTTGTTACTGTTACAGAGTTTTTTGGGATGGTCATTCACCTATTGTCATAGCATTGGTTCACTAATCTCTGGCTATACAATCTAATGAGAGATTAATTCAAGGACGCATTATTCCTTTGGATTTTTCCTTTTGGAACTTCCAATGATGCAATATTTTTTAGTATGGCTGTTTTGTCCTTTTGAGTAAGTGCCACATTACTGCCTATTTTTTATTGGTAGTGTCTGCTACTCCTAGCAGACACTAAGCGGATGGTAAGGTGGATGAGCTTGATGGCAGCATTCATGATGAACTGAAGGGGGGATAGTAATACAGGGAAAAGTAACACCACATCTTGATAGTTCACCCCCCAAGCAGGCAAGGGAGTGTTGTAACATGAAAATATACAGTGGGGAAGGAAAGTATTCAGACCCCCTTAAATGTTTCACTCTTTGTTATATTGCAGCCATGTGCTAAAATCATTTAAGTTCATTTTTTTTCCTCATTAATGTACACACAGCACCCCATATTGACAGAAAAACACAGAATTGTTGACATTTTTGCAGATTTATTAAAAAAGAAAAACTGAAATATCACATGGTCCTAAGTATTCAGACCCTTTGCTCAGTATTTAGTAGAAGCACCCTTTTGATCTAATACAGCCATGAGTCTTTTTGGGAAAGATGCAACAAGTTTTTCACACCTGGATTTGGGGATCCTCTGCCATTCCTCCTTGCAGATCCTCTCCAGTTCTGTCAGGTTGGGTGGTAAAAGTTGGTGGACAGCCAATTTTATGTCTCTCCAGAGATGCTCAATTGGGTTTAAGTCAGGGCTCTGGCTGGGCCATTCAGGAACAGTCACGGAGTTGTTGTGAAGCCACTCCTTCCTTATTTTAGCTGTGAGCTAAGGGTCATTGTCTCGTTGGAAGGTAAACCTTCGGCCCAGTCTGAGGTTCTGAGCACTCTGGAGAAGGTTTTCCTCCAGGATATCCCTGTACTTGGCCGCATTCATCTTTCCCTCGATTTCAAACAGTTGTCCTGTCCCTGCAGCTGAAAAACCCCCCACAGCATCATGCTGCCACCACCATGCTTCACTGTTGGGACTGTATTGGACAGCTGATCAGCAGTGCCTGTTTTTCTCCACACATACCGCATAGAATTAAGACCAAAAAGTTCTATCTTGGTTTCATCAGACCAGAGAATCTTATTTCTCACCATCTTGGAGTCCTTCAGGGGTTTTTTAGCAAACTCCATGCGGGCTTTCATGTGTCTTGCACTGAGGAGAGGCTTCCGTTGGGCCACTCTGCCATAAAGCCCCGACTGGTGGAGGGCTGCAGTGATGGTTGACTTTCTACAACTTTCTCCCATCTCCCGACTGCATCTCTGGAGCTCAGCCACAGTGATCTTTGGGTTCTTCTTTACATCTCTCATCAAGGCTCTTCTCCCCCGATAGCTCAGTTTGGCCGGACGGCTAGCTCTAGGAAGGGTTCTGGTCATCCCAAACATCTTCCATTTAAGGATTATGGAGGCCACTGTGCTCTTAGAAACCTTAAGTGCAGCAGTATTTTTTTTGTAACCTTGGCCAGATCTGTGCCTTGCCAGAATTCTGTCTCTGAGCTCTTTAGGCAGTTCCTTTGACCTCATGATTCTCATTTGCTCTGACATGCACTGTGAGCTGTAAGGTCTTATATAGACAGGTGTGTGGCTTTCCTTATCAAGTCCAATCAGTATAATCAAACACAGCTGGACTCAAATGAAGGTGTAGAACCATCTCAAGGATGATCAGAAGAAATGGGCAGCACCTGAGTTAAATATATGAGTGTCACAGCAAAGGGTCTGAATACTTAGGACCATGTGATATTTCAGTTTTTTTTTTTAATAAATCTGCAAAAATGTCAACAATTCTGTGTTTTTCTGTCAATATGGGGTGCTGTGTGTACATTAATGAGGAAAAAAATGAACTTAAATGATTTTAGAAAATGGCTGCAGTATAACAAAGAGTGAAAAATTTAAGGGGGTCTGAATACTTTCCGTCCCCACTGTATAATAAAATATTTATTCATAACTATTATATATATATATATATATATATATATATATATATATAAATATAGATATAGATAGATAGATATTTAGATATATATCTATATATCTATATATATATATATATATATATATGAATCTATATATATATATCTATATATATATATCTATATATATATATATATATATATATATAATAGTTATGAATAAATATTTTATTATACAGTGGGGACGGAAAGTATTCAGACCCCCTTAAATTTTTCACTCTTTGTTATATATATATATATATAGATATAGATATCTATATATATCTATATCTATATCTATATATATATATAATAAATACATATATTTAATTATATATTGAGATTTGTTTATTTAAAAAATGTTTTTTTATTTTGCCTGCCAATGTAGAAAAATAAATATTTGAATCCCTGATTAACTGTTAGTTAAACCATTAGCTGAACAGGGTGCCAATTGGACCTAATAAGGTGTATGCCTTATTTTTTGGAATGTAGTGCACTACAAAGCACAGTAGTGCATTTCTGCGCATTGTGGCACGCTGCAATGCCTGTCTGTTGGCAAGGGGTGTTGGAGCGCTATAAGGACTGATTGGCACTGCAGCACACCAACATGCAAATTACCACATTACTGCAATGCAACAGTATGAACCCTGTCTTATGCTGTGACAGCTTTGGTTTCTTAGTTTTTCTTTACTTGAAAAATACAAAATGTATTTAAAAAAAAAAATAAAAAATTATAAATCACTTCAGGTTTGTGCCAGAAATATAATTCTAGTGATGTACGCCTTCTTATTAAAAATAAATAAACAAACTGGAAATCAATAACGATGATTGATTCAATAAATAGATAAATATAATAAATAAATAGTAACACATTACTCACTAATTAATTTTAGAACCCTAGAATAGATTTGATAACTTAAAGCAATATTTAACATGCAGTAAATAAAGTTAGTCAGAGCTATAGACATTTCCAGGGCAGATCCTGAAAAAAAAAAAGGAAAGCATTTGAAATTGTACAGGTACAAGCTCCAAGTCTGCCATCCTCCCTTCCACTCGCTCCCCATGATTCTCTATTTATTAAAGAGCACAAAAGTTTTCTGTTTCCTTGAAATAATTAACTATATGTAGAATTCCCACATGAATGGATGACAGGATCGCTTTAGGAACCATTTATATTTATTCATTGCATTGCGGTACCGTAATGCATACATTACCACAGTGCACAACAATACACATCACATGCATTGCTGATTTACCATTAATTTTGTAGTCACCCTAATGAACTAATACAATGCACATCGAACTGCGGTGCGATGTTTGCACCTGAGTGCATTGAAGTGCATTGCATTACAGATTTGCTTACACATCAAAATTTTCAGGAAGTTCTGGTGTGTTGGCAGTCTATAACTTTCAGTAGGCTGCCTTACTATAAACCACATTAACTCACTTGCATTAACACATATTGCAATTTTATTTTATTATATATTTTATTCAGATTTTTTTTTCAAGTATATGTATAGCAAAAACGTTTACTTCCTTTAGTTTTGGAGTAGGTTCCCCTTATGCCATCAAAACAGCCTTGACCTGTCAAACCATGCACTCCACGAGACCTCTGAAGGTATGCTGTGGTATCTGGCACCAAGCTGTCAGTAGCAGATCCTTTAAGTCCTGTAAATTACAAAATGGGGCCTCCATGGATTAAACTTTTTTTTTTGGCACATCCCACATCTGGCATTCTATAGATGAAGGTAAAAAACCTTCCCTGTGCAGCAGCCCCCTAATACTTACCTGAGTCCCATCTTGATCCTGCAATGTGCATGAGAGGACTGGCTGACACAGCAGCCATTGGTCATTGGCTCTCGCTGCTGTCAATCACAGCCAGTGAGCCAATTGAGAAGAGGGCGGGGGTGTGGCAAGCCACGGCTGTGTGTGTGAATGAACACACCCATAGCAAGCTCTTTACTCTGGGGGCAATTGGCAGAAGATAGGGGCCAGGAGTGCTGGCGGGGGACATGAGAAATGGAGGATCGAGGCTGCTCTGTGGAAAACAACTTCACTGAGCAGGTAAGTATGACATATTTGTTATTGAAGAAAAAAAAAAAACTTGCCTTTAATGTCACTTTAAGCAGCCCATAGATTATGCAATTGTTATGCAAACCACGAGTGGTAGCAAAGAAAATTGCTTGATTCCCATATAAACACAGTGAGTGTCGGTGGGGAATCCCTCCCACAGCATAATTGTATGCTGCTGGCAGGGAGCGCAGGGAGCCTTCCCTGCCAGCAGAACACAATGGTCACTGCTGGCAGGTATAGCAGTAGCAATTACATGAAAAAAATTAGACAGGCTGGTTGTACTGAAGCTGATCGATGGGTCGACTTCAATAAAACCAGCCTGCCCATAGATGAACCGGTCAAGATTCGATTAATCTATGGATAGCTTTGCTCTCCCTGCTGTGGGAGTCTGTTGCTGAGTGAAAAGCAGGGCCAGGACAAGGGGTGGTCAGGAGGGGCAGCTGCCCTGGGCACTGTGGTAGCATAAGAGATGACGGGGCTCTACAAACGAGGTAAGCAGGGAGGGGATTTGTCTTGGGTGGGGGAATTTGGGGGACAGCACGGGGTAAGAATTGTTCTAGGAGGGGAAAATTGGGGGTGTGCTAGGAAAGGTGATTTAGAGTGATTTTTTTGGGAAGAGGATTGGGGAAGAGGATTTGCGCTAGGAGGGGGGATTTGGGGTGCTTGTGCTAGAAGAAGTAATATGATGGAGGGAGGAGGGCATTTGAGATAGGAGGGGGAATTTTTGAGGAGGGGGGATTTGTGCTGGGAGGGGAGATTTATTTGGAGTCGGGAGGAGACGATGTTTACTCGGGGGGAATTTGAGGAGTAGAGGATTTGAGCTAGAAGTGAAGTGAATCTTTTTTTTTGGGGGGGGGGGTGTGCTGGGATGATTTGGGGAGAGAAAAGATTGGATCGGGGGGGCAAAGACTGGGAGGGGGGATTTTAGCAGATTAGTGCTCATTTTTTTTTTTTTTGGGGGGGGGGGGATTTTTGCCCATATGTCTTGGGGGGTGGGGGTGGGGGCACAGTTTGTCATGTTTGTCCTGGGCTCTATATGGTCTTGTCCCAGCATTGGCTAACAGAGCACTAAGAGGTACAAGTCTTGCCTATTTGTTTTGGGGAACCCAATATGGGACACTATGTTAGTCAGGAACTGACCTGAGTTTAGTTAGTGGCTTTAAAAAAGCAGATGTTTTGCTTGTTTTATACCATGAACATACTGTACACAGCTACACAGCCCTCCTACGCTAAATATATATTTATTTGCTGCATTGCTGAACAAAATTTCTAGGTGTTCCTGTTTTGTGCATGGTTTACTGTTGCCACTATCAGTTTAGCCTCCTCTGACTCTTCAAAATATGCAGAAACCTTCATGCAAAAAAAACAACCCTTTTTTGTTAAATTAAAAAAAAAAAAAAAACCTTCCCCCTTTATTTATATATATATATATATATATATATATATATATATATATATATATATATATATATATATATATATAGTCTTAACTTTTTACCTTTTTGAATACTTTTCCAAAAAGAAATTGAAAAAAACCCCCACAAAGTACAGAGACAACTGAACGCATAGTCTGTTTGTTTCCGAGGGGGAACTTGTGATTACTACATACCCCTTTTAGATGAGTTCCTGCTGTTATAGCGGTTATTGTTTCTTATTGTAATCAGATTACATGGGCGTTTGACCTTACCTGGTATTATTTCCTCTGTTTATACTGTATGTGTATATATATATATATATATATATATATATATATATATATATATATATATATATATATATATATATATATATACACAGTAGTGAGTATACCCCTCACCTTTTTGTAAATATTTTATTATATCTTAATATATTATATTTTTTCATGTGACAACACTGAAGAAATGACACTTTGCTACAATGTAAAGTAGTGAGTGTACAGCTTGTATGACTGTAATTTTGCTGTCCCCTCAAAATAACTCAACTCACAGCCATTAATATCTAAACCACTGGCAACAAAAGTGAGTACACCCCTAAGTAAAAATGTCCAAATTGGGCCCAATTAGCCATTTTCCCACCCCAGTGTCATGTGACTCTTTAGTGTTATAAGGTCTCAGGTGTGAATGGGGAGCAGGTGTGTTAAATTTGGTGTTATCGCTTTCACTCTCTGAGCAAACATGGCATCTCATGGCAAATAAATCTCTGAGGATCTAAAAAAAAAAAGAATTGTTGCTCTACATAGAGATGGCCTAGACTATAAGAAGATTGCCAAGACCCTGAAACTGAGCTGCAGCAAGGTGACCAAGACCATACAGCGGTTTAACAGGACAGGTTCCACTCAGAACAGGCCTCCAACATGATAACGACCCCAAACACATCTCCAAGATGACCACTGCCTTGCTAAAGAAGCTGAGGGTAAAGGTGATGGACTGGCCAAGTATGTCTCCAGACCTAAACCCTATTGGGCATCTGTGAGGCATCCTCAAATGAAAGGTGGAGGAGCGCAAGGTCTCTAACATCCACCAGCTCCGTGATGTCGTCTTTGAGGAGTGGAAGAGGACTCCAGTGGCAACCTGTGAAGCTCTGGTGAACTCCATGCCCAAGAGGGTTAAGGCAGTGCTGGACAATAATGGTGGCCACACAAAATATTAAATATTGGGCCCAATTCGGGCATTTTCACTTAGGGGTGTACTCACTTTTGTTGCCGGCGGTTTAGACATTAATGGCTGTGTGTTGAGTTATTTTGAGGGGACAGCAAATTTACACTGTTATACAAGCTGTACACTCACTACTTTACCTTGTAGAAAAGTGTAATTTCTTCCGTGCTGTCACATGAAAAGATATAATTAAATATTTACAAAATTGTGAGGGGTGTACTCACTTTTGTGAGATACGTTATATATACATATCAGTTATATATGCATATTCTTGCGTTTTCTGTACTGTTGCTTTGTGACAAAAAATAAAGAATTGAAAAAAAAAGAAAAAGCAAAACTTTTATATGTCCATTCACCTTAAAATTTGTCTGAGAGTCGACTCCTTAGATGATAAACCTACCAATTATGAGATGACACTGAGGTGATTTGTACCTGTTTGGTGACTCACAATACCCATAAAGTGATTCAGAGACAATCAACAGTTTGTACTTGATCCTGACCTAAAGTCAGAGCAATTTCAACATCATCATAAATTATTTCTCAAGAGTATCAGACCTTTCAGCTTATGTCAGTGGGGTTATAAATGAAACTGTCAACATGGGGGAAAGGGTTGGTGTTGTTAAAAGTAAAAAAAAAGAAAAAAAAAAAAAGATTAGCGGGCGAGAAAGCTATGAGATGTGCACAGACTTATTCCCTTCATAGATTTGGATACAGGAAAATTAATGAATGCTGTCTAAGTTTCAAATGTTCACATACACCACCCAACCACTGATAGGGTACTGAGGGTCACATCAAAATGTGACCCAGAGAGAGATCCACCACCTCCTACAGTGACACACACAGCCTCTTGAAATTGACCCCCATTGTAGGTGGTCAAAACACGTAGCCAAAAGCCCCAGGTAAACAGAGGATCTGATCCATCAAATGACAGGCTCGGCTAGACTTCTTCCCAGCATGAATGGCTGCACAGACTATTCCAAAAGATATATCTCAAGAGAAGAAGTTCTCTCATAGTAGTAAGTTAATAAGCAAGATTATTAAAGGTAAAATATTGCACTCACATGGTTCCAAGTTAAAACAGCGTGGTAATAAAAGTGCAGAAGTTTCCAAGAAAGAAAAATGGCTGCGCTCCACTCCGATACGTGATGATGTCACACGCCAAGGCTCCACCCCAGTATCTCACCAAAAATTACATTTTTGCTGCCCAAAATCTGACTTGTATTAGTGCAGGCATCTTGGAAAACCAGTAAGCCAATCACACAAGCAGGAAATTACATTTCCAGGGGGCGTTCTGTACACCAGTGGTTCTCAACCCTGTCCTCAAGTACCCCCAACAGGCCATGTTTTGGGAATTTCTCTAAGATAAAATAGCTGTCCAAAATATTAAGCCATTGTCACTGATTTAAAGCACTTGTGCAAGATAAAGGAAAACCTGCAAACATGGCCTGTTGGGGGTACTTGAGGGCAGGATTGAGAACCACTGCTGTACACCATCTGTGTACAGAACGCCTCCAGGTTGTGGTATTGCATTGCATGTTATAGAAAATGACAGGACTGCGGATTCTAAAGGAAGGGTCATTTTTAATAACATTCAGTTACAATGTGACTTTTGTGACTGCAATTGTATATGTAATATTATTATTTGTTTTTATTTACTTTTTTTCCCATGAAAGTGAATTTAAGATTGGTTCACACTGAAATTGCATGGGAACACGGCACATGTGTGATTTTGCAGCATATTCATTTGAACAGACTGCAAATCTCACCAGAATTCAGTAAAAGTAGTGCATGCATTGCTTTTGAAAATATGACACATCAAATTGCATGGTCACGCGCTTGCAATCTGCCTTTGGGGTGCTGTTAACATTACATTGGCACCTTACAGTAAATAGCAAGGGCAGTGCATTTGAGCACTGTAAGGGAAAAGTCAGACCTTTTATTGTGTCCTGGTGTGAACCAGACCTTAAAGTTTTTTATTTCACTTTTTTCACGGTCTGTTCTTCTCCCTGTGAAAAGGATTTAAAACTAACGAGGGATATTTTTTTGCAAAAAATATTGGCCCACATATTACACATGTTAGGTTTCTTATCGTACATCATGGGACACAGAGCCATAGTAGTTACTATGTGGGTTATAGGCCACCTTCAGGTGATGGAAACTGGCACACCCTAAGACAGGAAGTCTACTCCCTATATAACCCCTCCCACTACTGGGAGCACCTCAGTTTTTTTGCCAGTGTCTAAGGTGTTGGTCGCGAGTAAAGATGAGCTGTGCTGAGCTCCACTGGAGAAATCCTTGCTGGGGCTAGCTATGCAGCCGGATCCATTCAAAGTGTCTTTTCAGGCTGAATTAAATGGTACCCAGGCCTCATGGTGGAAGAAAAGAGGTTTAGCCCATAATGCTTCTCTTTTTAGAGAGCTGGACCCCGGGATCCAGAGCTTTGGTTTTTTCAGCCATAAAGTTTTTACTGGCGGTGTGCTTTACGGGTCCAGGAGTGTGGGTTCCCAGAGGGTCCCTGGTTCCTGAAGGTTTTGTAACGTAGCCCACCGTGAGAGGTGAAGATTGGGTCTGTTGGTTTTTACCACAGAAAACACTGCAGCAGGAAAGGTAAGTGGAGGTTTCTAAGGAATTTTTAAATTTTCTTATGAAATGCCTCCTTTAAAAAAGTAAATGTTGTCATGTCTAAGAGTCACCACTGGGGGCTGTATAGAGCACATACCTTGTCATGCTTTCCTCAAATATCATGCTTGTCACAGAAGCAGCAGGCTTCCCTCCGGCGAGCAGCTCAGACCTCCGGTAAGTTTGGGGGGGATTTTTTTCCCCCCCACCTGGACAAAGCTCTCCCCCTCTTGATGCATAGTGGGAAGCCAAAAACGGTCAGCGATTCCGCTCCATTTTTTCACTGCCCCTGCACGACGGCTTGTTACAGATCTCCTGCTCAAGCCCCCCCCCCCCACACACACACCCATCCTGTTGGATCGGAGGCCTGCACTCGCACTTTTCTTTTGAAAAGAGAGGGGGGGCTGCGATGTGATGGAAGAGGCAGGGCTTAGCGCGGCGTTGGCGTCCTCCAAAGTCCAGCACGGGAGTATGTTTAAAAGCTCCATTTTTGCTGGCTGCAGATGTCAGAGGGACACAATAGCAAAAAGGGGCATGTAAGAGGTTGGTGACACAGGCATTCCCTGACACATTTATTAACAACATCAGGCTGAGCGTTAATAGCAGCGGCAGTGGCTGGACTATTGCTCAAGCAGTGGTTGCGATTTCTTCTGATAGTACCTCTGCTTTTGTGCATTGGGCTAAGGTCAGAAGGGGGGGTTGAAACACCGCCAAAAAAGGGCTAAAAGGTTCTTCCTCAAGCTCTGGAAAGCCTACTTATCTCTACAATGGCATCCTCTCCTGAGAGGGGGTGGCTGGTCAAAGTGAGCATCGGGGCCATGAAATGTTTGCAACTGTTTTGAACACTGCAGCCCCTGTCTATATTACTTATAAATTAAAAGGTATTTTTTACTCAGCCATGATAGGATTGGAAAAAAAGGTTAGCGGCTTTAATCGCATTCCAGTGTGGGACAAAATGCGACAGGTTCTCTTCCATTACCCAGGACCCTCAAACTAAGGATCTGGGGGCAGGAGAACATGAATTCCCTCAGGGGACCATGAAGAAGCTGATGACTCCTCTTCTGAGGTGTCAAATGCAGGGGATCAGCTTTCACAATCTGTAAGATTGGTGGTGCAATTTCTTGTTGAATGGTCCGCCCCACATTTATGTACCCTTAACTGAGTGTTTAGGTTCGGTAAAGCCTCCTCAAACTGTGCATGCCTTTCCTGTCCATTCATTGCTGGAAAAGCTTTGTGTATCTGAGTGGGATCACCCAGATAAGCATTTTTTTCCTTCCTAAAAAGTTTTTCACACTTTATCCTATGGAGGAAAAAATTCACTAAAAGTGGGGTATACCAGCAATTAACGCTGCTATATCCTCTGTGAATAAAAGTTTGACTTGTCCGGCAGACAATGCTTAAATGCTTAGGGATCCAATGGATAAAAAGTTGGAATTCCTATTAAAAAAAAACAAAAGAACCCACTTTTTTCTCTCGTAGATTGAGTGTCTCAGCCTGCGCTGACAGTAATTGGTTAATCGTTGAGAGACCAGTTTAAACAGGTGCTCAAGGTTATCCTGTTCAGCAGGCCCAGGATCTGGCAGGCTACTAGCAGCTTTATGTTTGCAATAGTTGCTATGAGAGATTCTATCCTTCAGGCCTTGCGCCCTTCCCTAAGCGCCATGCAAGAAGCTCCTGGCTAGCCTTCCTTTTTGCAGTGAAACAGCTATTTGGGGATGATTTGAGTAATACATCCAAAGAAATTCTAGCAGAAAAAGTACCCATTTGCCAGTTAAGAAAAGGAGTAAACATATTTCAGTTTAGCAAGCTCCTTCTCCTGTGCCAGGGGCATCAGCCTCCAGGCAGTCACGACGTATACCATACCACACGCCATACCTATATTATTTGCTATTACGGAGGCTTATTAAAGAACGGTGTACTTACGCACCGGAACAATGTGAGTACCCCATTGTGGGTAGTGTAATTTATTTAATACATTTCCCAACGATATTTCACTTTTGAGTTTCTCTCTTGTTTATGATATGGAGCTGCATTGAACCAGGCTGGAGATCGGCACCTGTTAATCAATACAGAGTCCGGGGGTTGCTCCAAAAGCGTGTTTTGACTCACGCTCTGAGGTGAGCGCAATAGCCTGGGGGGACCACTGAAGTGCACCGGAGCATGGTTTGCAGCACCAAGCATTTCATGAGCATGTTGGAAAACACCATTCATGGACACTGTTTTACACACTTTCTTTGATGTTGATTCTTAGGACTTTTCACTTATCACTTTATGATTATTCAGCTGGAAGGTTTATTATAATCAGTGTGGAGCACTAATGCACTTTTGTATCCATTGATGCACTTAAATTATTTAATAATATTTCATATGCACATTGCACTTTAATATTGTTTGATCTATATGCATACATTTTTGTTTATCACTATTTGAATGACACAGAGAGGGTTAATCTGCATACTCTAGAGATAATGAAACATGATCTGCGCCTGCAGCTGAGTATTGTCACTTTACTGGCATTGGATCATTGTGGCTCGCAAGATTTTTCCTATTTTTTTCCTATTTTAGTCACGACGCCTCCGCCGTCAAGTTCAAAAGGTAATCCTCAGGGTCAACCCCAGGGACAAAAGAGGTCTTAGGGGAGGAAATCTACAAAATACTGAAAAAGCCTCGTTATGAGGAGGAGCCCCCACTAGCTCGAATAGGGGGAATACTTCTGCTGTTCTCAAGGATCTGGCTGGAAGAGTGTCGAGACAGATGGGGGACTTCCTCAATAGCTCCAGGGTACAAACTGGAGTTCCAAGAGTTCCCGTCTCATCGTTTTCTCAGATCAAACATTCCTAAGGATCCACAGAAGAAAAATTTTTTCTTTCAAGCAATGGACCATCTTTTGGCAAAAAGTGATCATGGTGGTCCCCATGTAAGAGCAGGGGTTGGGGTTGTGGTTGAAACCTTTTTTTACGGTGCCAAAACCAAATGGACTTTCTGGATCTCAAAAATCTAATTTGATTCCTGAATATCTGCTCTTTTTTCACATGGAGTCAATCCAATCAGTTATCTCCATCCTACAAGGAGGAGAACTTCTGGCGTCAATCGACATCAAAGATGCATACCTCCATGTGCCTATTTCCTCGCTCACCAGTAATATCTACTTTTCAAGGTAGAAAATCTTAATTTTCAGTGTGTAGCTCTGCTTTTCAGTCTAGCTACTGCACCTTGAGTGTTTACAAAGGTTCTCGCCCCTCCTCTAGCCAGATTAAGGGCCCAAAGTATAATGATTATGGTTTACCTAGACGATCTGTTCTTGATAGAACAGTCAGTAGCCCGCTTAGACCAAAGTATGGTCATTATGGTCACATTCAACTGCCTGGAATACCTAGGTTGGATTTAAGAAATCTTCCTTAACACCATGAAGAAGGCTAAAATACTTGGGTCTGATCATAGATACACCCAGAAAAGGATATTCTTACCCCAGGCAAAGATCACCGCCATAAAGGAACTGATTCAGGTGGTCGAAGCAAGATGAATTCTTCTATTCAGCTTTGCATGAAGTTGTTGGGAAAGATGGTGGCTACATTCAAGGCCGTTCCTTATGCTCAGTTTCATTCGAGACTGCTGCAAAACAGTATCCTATTGGCTTGGAACAAAAGGGTTCAAGCTCTAGATTTCCCATTGTGTCTGACTCCAAAGGTGCACCGGAGCCTCAGTTTCTGGTTAATAACCAAAAATCTGCAAAGGGGAAAATCCTTCTTTCAGTTACCTGGGAAGTGGTAATAACATATGCCAACCTTTTTGGGGTTTGGGAGCAGTCCTGGAAGAGGCAACTGTCCAAGAAAAGTGGCCTAGATCAGAAACGGCCTTGCCCATTAACATTCTAGAAATTTGGGCAGAGCACTTGGTCCTGAGGGCCTAAACGTTCAGTTTACGGAATTGTCCTGCCAGGATTCAATCCGACAATGCCACAGCAATGGCCTATATCAATCACCAAGGGGCACAAGAAGTTGTGTGGCCCAGAGAGAGGTGAATCATATCTTATCTTGGGCAGAAAACAATGTACTTTGCCTATCGGCAATCTTCATTCTAGGAATAGAAAATTGGCAGGCGGACTACTTGAGTCGCCAGCAGTTGTTCCCGGGAGAATGGTTCCTTCAGCCCGATATCTTCCTGTCAATATGTCAAAGATGGAGGATCCCAGACGTAGATCTGTTTGCGTCCAGATTCAACAAAGAAATTGACAACTTTGTGTCAAGAACAAAAGATCCGCTAGCATGTGGAACAGATGCCTTGCTATTCCCGTGGAATCGGTTCTCACTGATTTATGCATTCCCTCCTACAGTAGGTGACCGCGATATTGTGTCAATCTCGCCGCATTTCTCGGCGAGATTTGACACCTGCGAGCCCCGTCGCAGGAGCCAGCGCCGAGATGGCTCACTCATCGGGAAAGGAAAACTTTGTTTTCCTCCCGCGATGAGTGACAGGCAGCGCTGACAGCTGTCTGGTATGAATCCTGAGGCGGGAACACCGCGCCAAATTTTAAATGAAAAAAACGGCGTGGGTTTTCCCCCTGGGAGCATACCAGGCCCTTAGGTCTGGTATGGATTGTAAGGGGAACCCCCCTACGCCGAAAAATTGGTGTGGGGGTCCCCCCCAATCCATACCAGACCCGTATCCGAGCACGCAGCCCGGCCGGCCAGGAAAGGGGTGGGGACGAGCGAGCGGCACCCCCCTCCTGAGCCGTACCGGGCCGCATGCCCTCAACATGGGGGGGTGGGTGCCTTGGGGGAGGGGGCGCCCTGCGGGGGCCCCCCCCACCCCAAAGCACCTTGTCCCCATGTTGATGAGGACAAGGGCCTCTTCCCGACAACCCTGGCCGTTGGTTGTCGGGGTCTGCGGGCGGGGGGCTTATCGGAATCCGGGAGCCCCCTTTAATAAGGGGGCCCCCAGATCCCGGCCCCCCACCCTGTGTGAATGAGTTTGGGGTACATGGTACCCCTACCCATTCACCTAGAGAAAAGTGTCAATATAAAAAAAACACAGTACACAGGTTTTAAGAGTAATTTATTAGTCAGCTCCGGGGTCTTCTTCCGACTTCGGGGGGTCTCCTTCCGACTTCTCCCGGTGTTCGGCCTCTTCTCCCGGGCCCCGCCGCTATCTTCTTCCAGCTCTATTGCCAGTGAGGGGCCCGGTCTGCTGCCGCTGTCTTGTCGCCGCTGTCTCGCCGCCACTGTCTCGCCGCCGCTGTCTCGCCGCCTCTTCTCTTCTTCCCCGATGTTGACACGACACTCTCTCCAGCTCGAATGCTGTGTGCGAGCTGCGGAGCCATTTATATAGGCGGTGACCCCGCCCCCTTACGACATCATGGTCTCAGCATGCGCTGGGACTCTGGGGCCACGCCCCCTTATGGCGCCAGAGTCCCTGCGCATGCTGGGACCATGACGTCGTAAGGGGGCGGGGTCACCGCCTATATAAATGGCTCCGCAGCTCGCACATAGCATTCGAGCCGGAGAGAGCGTTGTGTCAACATCGGGGAAGAAGAGAAGAGGCGGTGAGACAGCGGCGGCGAGACAGCGGTGACAAGACAGCGGCAGCAGACCGGGCCCCTCGCTGGCAATAGAGCTGGAAGAAGATAGCGGCGGGGCCCGGGAGAAGGGGCCGAACACCGGGAAAAGTCGGAAGGAGACCCCCCGAAGTCGGAAGAAGACCCCGGAGCTGACTAATAAATTACACTTAAAACCTGTGTACTGTGTTTTTTTTATATTGACACTTTTCTCTAGGTGAATGGGTAGGGTAACTACTATGGCTCTGTGTCCTGTGATGTACGATAAGAAAATAGAATTTTTATAACAGCTTACCTGTAAAATGCTTTTCTTTGAAGTAGATCAGGGGACACAGAGGTCACTCCCTTCTTTCTGGTATACACGTGTATTGCTTTGCTACAAAAACTGAGGTACTCCCAGTAGTGGGAGGGGTTATAGAGGGAGTGGACTTAATGTCTTAGGGTGTGCCAGTGTCCATAACCTGAAGGTGGCCTATAACACACATTGTAACTACTATGGCTCTGTGTCCCGTGATCTACTTCAAAGAAAAGGATTTTACAGGTAAGTTGCTATAAAAATCCTATTATTGCTGCACACCTTGAGTAAGAGCAATAATTATAGGGCCAAAATTCACAGTTAACTCTAAATTAGTTCTGTCTGACACCCATTAAATAGACAGGAAGTAGGGGGAGGTTTTTCTCCACTTCCTGTTCTGAACAACACCTGATGGAGAGGAAGTGATAAGGAATCTCCCAAATGGAGATACAGATCGCTGTAAAAAGTTGACTGAGGTTCCAAGTCTTCCATACATCATCCTAAACAAAAAAAAGTTAATTTTACAAAGATCTAAAGCAACCCTGTCAGTTGTAATATTCCATGAAGAAAAAAGGTTTATATTTACCTTTCTAGTAGACATTGGAGTTGATTTACTAAAACTGGAGAATGCAAAATCTGGTGCAACTGTGCATGGTAGCCAATCGACTTTTAACTTCAGCTTGTTCAATTAACTTTTGCCAATAAAACCTCGAAGCTGATTGCAGAACTGCACCAGATTTTACACTGTCCAGTTTTGGTAAATCAACCCCATAGTGTTAAACCTTTGCTCTTTGCTCTTGAAAATCTAAAGTCACCGATACTGTCAGATGCTTCCAGGTGTGTCAGATAGTGTGTCCCCTTCTGGCCACTCTGGTTCCTCCTGCTAACCAGTGGCAGCTGGTGCTGTATATTTTGGGGGGGCTGCAAACAATACACCAATCGTCACCCCCCCCCTTTAGTCTGTCGGTTGCTCACTCTCTCGTCCTTCCCCCCACCAGCCCCACACTTACCCCATCTAGTAGCTTTGGCTCCTTCCTGCGTCATCTCTTCCTCCTTGACAACGGCTTCACCCTACATCTCCGGCTTCATGGCGGCTTCATCCTCAGCGGCCAATATGATCACTTCTCCTCTTAGCCAATCGAGTCTTAAAACCCACGTCCTGATTGGCCAGTAGGAGAATCAGGAAGACAAAAGTGAATATTAATTCGCTATTGTCACACAACTGGGTGGGCTCAGGGCGCAGTGCTTTGCGCCCCGAGCCCACCCATTTTTTTAAGCCAATCTAAGCCAAAAAAAACCCAAAATATTGAAATCCATGCGCCCGTAGCCCTGCATGTAGATTAGGGGCCGGATGCATGAATTAAGGGGGAGGCACACCTGCGTCCCTAATGGATGGGCCGCCACTGCTCCTGACCCTTACATCTCTACTGTGTCCTGGTGGCTCAAGATTACATATATGGAGGAGATACTTTAATGAATAAGCAACTCTAAGGCTCCATTCACACCTGAGCGTACTGAAATTGTGAGCAGAATCGCGCGATTCTGCCTGAGATTCCAAAATCGCGGCAAAACACAGAACACATTTGCAATGCCATTATTTCTTAATGGCGCCCCAAATGCGGTGTGATTTTGCTGCGATTGTCGAGCGACAAAATGAGCTAAGACTGTGGCAAAAATCGCAATAACAAACGCGCCTGGCTCTGTGCCAAAATTTGGTTCATGAGCTTCTTTGGCGTGTTTTTGGAGACCCATTCGAATATAGTGCATTGCAAAAGTATTCACCCCCCTTGGATTTTTACCTATTTTGTTACATTACAGCCTTTAGTTCAATCTTTTTAAATCTGAATTATATGTGATGGATCAGAACACAATAGTCTAAGTTGGAAGTAAAATTTTAAAAATGTATACATAAAACTATATTTCAGAAAAAACTGATAATTGGCATGTGCGTATGTATTCACCCCCTTTGTTATGAAGCCCATAAAAAGCTCTGGTGCAACCAATTACCTTCAGAAGTCACATAATTAGTGAAATGATGTCCACCTGTGTGCAATCTAATGCCTTGTTTTCACTGAGCGGATCAGTCCGGTTCGGTTCAGTACAGTACGCTATTTTGAGTGTTTCCATTATGAAAGCGGCCAATACAACCGAACCGCACCATTCTGGGTCCTGCTTCAGATGTGGGGCCATAGAAAATGGTGCGGTTCGGTTAGGGCGGAGCTACGATACATTCCACTGATTGGCGGATGTGTGACGGCATGCTAGGCATTTTTTCTAAACCCACGTATGGCCTCTGGCAGTCCGACTTGCAGTGGAAACGCTCACCTGAATAGGCCGGATCATGCTAGGCCTTCCAAACTGTATGGACCCGAACCGATCCGCTCAGTGGAAACGAGACATAAGTGTCGCGTGATATGTCATTACATATACACACCTTTTTGAAAGGCCCCAGCTAAGCAAGAGGCACCACTAACCAATGAAGACCAAGGCACTCTCCAAACAAGTAAGGGAGAATGTTGTTGAGAAGCACAAGTCTGGGTTAGGTTATAAAAAAATATCCAAATCTTTGATGATCCCTAGGAGCACCATCAAATCTATCACAACCAAATGTAAAGAACATGACACAACAGCAAATCTGCCAAGAGATGGCCACACACCAAAACTGGACTGGGCAAGGGGGGCATTAATCAGAGAGGCAGCACAAAGACCTAAGGTAACCCTGGAGGAGCTGCAGAGTTCCACAGAAGAGACTGGAGTATCTGTACATAGGACGACAATAAGCCATACGCTCCATAGAGTTTGGCTTTATGGCAGAGTGGCCAGAGGAAAGCCATTACTTTCAGCAAAAAAAAAAATGTCACATTTTGAATTTGCGAAAAGGCGGGAGACTCCAAAAATGTATGGAGGAAGTTGCTCTGGTCTGATTAGACTAACATTTTACTTTTTGGCCATCAAAGAAAACACTATGTCTGGGGCAAACCCAACACATCACATCACCCAAAGAACACCACCCCCACAGTGAAACATGGTGGTGGCAGCATCATGCTGTGGGGATGTTTTTCAGCAGTCAGGACTGGGAAACTGGTTGGAGTTGAGGGAAAGGTGGATGGTGCTAAATACAGGGATATTCTTGAGCAAAACCTGTACCACTCTGTGTGTAATTTGAGGCTAGGATGGAGGTTCACCTTCCAGCAGGAAAATTACCCCAAACACACTGCTGGAGCTGGAGCAGTTTTGCAAGGAGGAATGGGCAAAAATCCCAGTGGTAAGATGTGGCAAGCTCATAGAGACTTATCCAAAGCCACTTGGAGCTGTGATAGCCGCAAAAGTGTCTCTACAAAGTATTGACTTTAGGGGGGGTGAATAGTTATGCACATTGACTTTTTCTGTTATTTTGTCCTATTTGTTGTTTGCTTCACAATAAAAAAAAATCTTCAAAGTTGTGGGCATGTTCTGTAAATTAAATGATGCAAATCCTCAAACAATCCATGTTAATTTCAGGTTGTGAGGAAACAAAACACGAAAAATGCCAAGGGGGTGAATGCTTTTGCATGGCACTGTAAATGGTGTCGCTCCAAAAATGTGCCACAAAAAAAGCTCAAAAACGCAGTGCAGCAGGTGTCACTGCATTATGCTTAGGTGTGAATGGAGCCTTTTAATTAAGGAAATAAATGTAATAATTATTTAATATATTGACACAAGAAGATGCTATATTATGTGGGATATTGTAAAGCAGATAGTGATATTGGGGCCACCAGAAGTAATAAGGTTTAGGGGATGCTATCAAACTGTGCACCTAGATCACAGTGGGGGCATGAATTACCGTGAGTAGAAGAGATTCCATAGGCATGGTTTTAAAGGAACGGCTTATTCTTAGGCCAGGTTGACACTAGCTGTGGCCGTGGCCCGCAGCAGGGGGTCCGGTGCATCCCTGTTCTTCATTTCAGGTGCGAATCCAGTCTGAATTTTTACCTGAATTCGGACCTGAAACTGAGCCAAAGATGCAAAGGACCCTTTTCCAGTGCGGACCGCAGCCGCCCAGAAGATATGTGAACCGGCTCCATTGAGAGAAGTCACACTCTCCTGTCATGCAAATTGGATGCGGGGAAACCTGCATCTAATTTGCATAAGTGTGAACCCGACCTCAGGAGAGAAAAGAAAGATCAGTTTGAGGAAAATGTCTCCTGATTATGTGATAGCATTGGGCAGGTGACAGGTAGTCTGTATTAGACATGTGCATGATGAAAAAAATGGTTTAGTTTTGTTTTGATTCGTTACGTTTAGTTCAATTCGGTTGATTCGTTCAATCCGTATTCGGAATTCGTAGTCGGAATTTGTATTTCGGAATTTTCTAATTTTCTTTGAATTAACAGATTTTGTCGACTCAAAGCATTCAAAACGATACATTTTCCAATCGATCGAAACTAAAATGTTATATTGCTTTCGATTTGAATGCAGCAAAGTGAACAAAGAAAAGAAAAATCTTCATCAAATGATTGCAATGACTCTTTAAATCACCTTTGGCTTAACAAAAACAGCAATTATTTTGAAATGGTACTCTAACACACACAGTCTTTGGTTTCATCAATATGTGTAGTTATTCACTGGAGTTCAATGTAAAATTCGATTCAAATTTCAGTCCAAATTTCATTACGTTATTCAGAGCATTCAGTAATATTCGCTTATATATGGTATTTCGGGTATTTGGATATATCCCAGTCTCCAAATAATGAAAAATTAGTCCGAATATTAATTCAGAACGAAACAAACCGCACATGTCTAGTCTTTATGGTGATATCAGGGATCTATTAGACTTTTAATGTCTACTCTGCTCTCTGTACAGGCTGTGCTCGATCCGCTGCTTCCCGGTTTTGAAACTAGGATTTTCACAGCTCTGAACCTGGAAGTGCTCAGAGCTGAGCACTTTTGGTCTCACAGAAGGAAATGGATGTTCCTCAATGACCTCCCACTCACCATCATGACGTTTTCTGGGCAAGGGCTCTGGGTTCCAAGGAGTAGCGGAAGAACCTTGGAACAATGACCAGGGTGGGGGTGGGCCTTTGTGTTAGTCCCCTAAAAGCACCTGGACAGGTCTACAGCCCCAATAACTTTTACTGAATAGCAAGGAGCCTGCTGTGCAAAGTTTTACCCCGTTGAAAGATGTGTGGGACATGTCATGGGCAGCAAAAAGGTTAATATAAGACGTTGTTTGTTTTACATGAAATGTTCCTATTTTAGAGAATAACATTAATCACCTTCTGTCTTATCTCTTTTGTTATCATATCTTTTGGCAGACAGATTACGTCAATTGATATGATATGACAACACTGTTCTTACGCACTTGTGTGCAAGAGATCATAACTGGCATCTTATCAGCCAAGTGTTTATGGCAGTGTAATCTCAACAGCGTCTTCCAGATAAGTTACATTTCTGAATAATAAAAAAGTGAAATCAGTTTATTTTGCGAAATCAGGTTGATCAGTTCCTAGCATCCTATATTGTTGACTTTCTAAAGGTTATTTTTTTTGTTAAATAACAAACATGTCATACTTACATGCTCTTTGGAATGGTTTTGCACAGAGTAGCCTCAATCCTCCTCTTCTAGGGTCCCCCGTTGGTGCCCCGGCTCCTCCCCCCTGCTGAGTGGCCCCATAGAAAGCCACTTGTTATGGGGGGCACTTGTGCATGCTTGCTCCTGAACCCCGCTCTGTGTGTCCGTAAGACACACAGAGTGCGGCTTGGCCCCGCAGCCCACTCCATCCTCAATGGCTGTGATTGATAGCAGCAAGAGCCAATGGCTCCTACTGCTGTGTCTTAACCAATGAGCAGAGAGAGAGCAAAGAGAGTCTTTGCTCTCACGCACATCGCTGGATCGAGATCCGGATCAGGTAAATATAAGGGGTGGCAGGGCTGGGGTGCACCCTGAAGGTTTTTTGCCTTAAAGCAGAGAATGCGATAAAGATGGTCCCTGGCCATCTCTATGACCTTCGGAGGCCAGACACGACGTTATGACGTCACGTTCAGCCTCAGAAGATGTAAACAATTTTTACGGCTAGGAGCCCGATATCTTTTTTTTTTGTAATCTCAGGCTTTTCAGCCTAGAGGTGAGATTTGGGGACTTATAGATCCCAGATCTTGCTGTAAAGAGGACCTGTCAGGCCCTAATCCTAGTACAAGGGATGTTTACATTCATTGTAATAGAAATAGAAGTGATCAAAATTTAAAGAGAAATTGTAAAAATGAAAAAATGTAAATAAAATATTAAAAAAATAAATAAATTAAAGTGCCCCCTGTCCTCTCATGCTCACATGCAGAAGTGAACACACTAATTGAAAAACCTCCTCTGTAAATCTAAACTTGTAACCTGTACAAAATTTTAAAGCGACGCCTATGGAGATATTTAACCCATTCGCTGCCAGGTCCGTACGTCGTACGAACCTAACAGCAGGGGGTATTGCACATAATCCGGTGGATGCAGCCACTGGGATTGTGTGTGAAACTGACAGGCAGCCGCCTGATCGTTCTCACACACCCCCGGTACCGGCTCCCACCCGCGCACGCTCCCTCCATGCTTATCGGGCTCCGCTTGCCCATCGGCGGGCCCAGGACAGTCATGGTGGGTGCCGGCGGGTAGGGGGGAAGGAGAAGAGCGGATAAACGTCCGCTCTCCTCCCCTTCTTGCAGTGACCCGGAAAGTGACGTCTCTGACGTCACTTCCGGGTCACGTTCTCTGTGTCCTCGGTGTTTCGTCAGATTAGGCGACCCGTCAGAATGTGTTAAGGAAGTGACGTTCCATCGCCACCATCTTGCTACACCCCGCACTCCTCCATAGTAAGGATACACTGAGAAGAGGGAAAGTGGACATCTTGTTACACCCACCGGAGTTTTGCATGTTACACTTATTTTTAACCATAAACTGAGTTTATATAGTGAAATACAGTACTTAAACTCTGTATGAATGTTTAGATGTTGAATTTTAAAAGCAGCGAACTTCTGTCAGATTAGCAAACTTATGAAATGATCAGGGTTGCCGCTGCTTTTGAAATTCAACATCTAAACAGTCAGACAGAGTTCTAAGTACTGTATTTCACAATATAAACTCACTTTACTGGTAAAAATAAGTGTAAAATGCAAAACTCTAGTGGGTGTAACAAGATGTCCACTTTCCCCCCTCAGTGTATCCTTACTATTGATGAGTGCGGGGTGTAGCAAGATGGTGGCGATGGAACATCACTTCCGTTACACATTCTGACGGGTCGCCTAATTTGATGAAACACCGCCTCGTTTTGCAGAGAAAGGATGTTTTGCAATGCGATCTGCATTGCAAAGCATTCAGTGAAATACAATGGAGATATGTAGGGTCTTTTAGACCCTGTATATCTCAATAAAGAGAACCTGTCACCTAAAAATCATCACACAGGGGACTGTTTGTCCCCTATGTGGTGAAAAAAAGTTAAGTAAAAAGAAAAAATTTGAGGCCCCCCCACCCCCACATATACACACGCACGAACGTAAATGCATGCGTCGGGGCACCTACACGTGAAACCGTTGATTGCGACACACATGTTACATATCGCCATATACACCAGAGTGAGAGCAATAATTCTAGCACCAAACCTCCTCCGTAACACTAAACTGATACCTTTAGGGGGTCTTTGAAGCGTCGCCTATAGAAAATATAGGGTACTGAAGTTTGATGCCATTTTACGGGTGCAAAAATTATTTAAGGTTTGGCATGTTGGGCATCTATTTACTCGGTGTCACCTCATCTTTTATATTTTACCAAAAATTTTGGTAATGTATTGCATTTGTTTGTCCTAATATTCACGTTAGTGTGTGTTTTTACTGGAATATTGCATTTCCTAGACCTTTACAGTAATATCGTGTGACATAAAAAATTGAAACTACTGCTATTTTATTCTCTAGGGTGTCTGCTTTCAGAAAATATATAATGTTTTGTGTAATCTTCAGGCCTAAAATGATTTTTTAAACATGTGTGCAAAAAACGCAAAAACGGCTCTGGCATGTACGTCCGAGGATGAGACCCAAGAGCGTTCCTCTGGACCGTACCCCTTCCAATGCACCAGGTTCTGTATGCGCCCACGGAACCTACGGTCAATAATAGATTGTACTTCATACTCCTCATGGTTCTCAACCTGTATAGGGTGAGGACATGAGGACATGGCACAGAGGTGGTAAAGCGATTGCAGACCAAAGGTTTCAAGAAGACATGAAACACATTAGAGATGTGCATACTAGGAGGAAGTTCCAAGGCGTAAGCCACTGGGTTAATCCTGCAAAGGATACGGAAAGGCCCAATAAAACGAGGTGCAAACTTCAAAGAAGGAACATGAAGTCGGAGGTTGCGAGACGACAGCCAGACTCTGTTCCCAACCTGGTAGGAAGGTGCAGTCAGGCGTCTGCGGTCAGCATTCAGTCTGTACTTATCGTTAGCATGTTGCAAAGCCTCCTGAACTTGTGCCCAAGTGGAACGAAGACCACGGGGATACTCCTCTAACACAGGAATACTCTGCGGAACAAACGAGTCAGGCAACATGGAAGGTTGGAAGCTATAATCCGCCATAAATGGGGACAATCAGGAAGCCGAATTGAAGGCACTGTTGTGAGCAAAATCTGCCCACGGTAATAGGTCTGACCAGTTGTTATGATGGTCAGAAATATAGCAACATAAGAATTGCTCCAAGGACTGATTGGCTCGTTCTGTGGCCCCATTAGACAGCGGGTGATATGCAGAGGAGAAAGCAAGCTGAATTCCCAACTGTGCACAAAAGGCTTGCCAGAACCGGGACACAAACTGACTACTTCTGTCCGAGACAATCATCTTGGGTAGCCCATGTAAGTGAAAGATCTCCTGAGCAAAAATGGAAGCCAGTTCCTTAGAAGTGGGCAGCTTCTTAGATGGAATACAATGACACATCTTTGAGAACCGGTCAACCACCATAAGGATAACAGTGTTGCCCTGGGAGTTGGGTAACTCCACAATGAAATCCATAGACAGGTGGGTCCAGGGCCTCTCTCCATTGGGTATGGGTTGTAGGAGGCCTACTGGAAGGTGTCGTGGAGTCTTACTCTGAGCACACACTGAACAGGCAGCCACAAAGGCAGTTACATCAGCCTGTAGACTAGGCCACCAGAATTGTTGGGAAATGGCCCAAACGAGTTGATTCTTCCCAGGGTGTCCAGCTACCTTGGGAGAATGGTAAGTCTGGAGCACGGCAGTACGGAGACTCTCTCAGACAAAGCAGCGGTCACAAGGTTTCTCAGGAGGAGCATGGACCTGAGCAGCAAGAATTTTGTCACCCAAAGGAGAAGACTGGTGCGAACCATAGCCGGAATACGATCAGGAGGAATCACAGGAACCGGAAACCGACTCCAACTTGGAAATGGAGGAAAATTGTTGTGACAAGGCATCAGCCCTTACATTCTTAGTACCGGGTAAGAATGAGACAATGTAATTAAAACTCGACAAGAAAAGAGCCCATCGCGCCCTTCTGGGAGAGAGGCGCTTAGCCTCAGACAAGAATGTGAAATTCTTATGGTCAGTAAGAATGAGAACCATCACAGTGGTACCTTCAAGGAGATGTCTGTATTCTTTCAGGGCTAAAATGATTGCCAACAGCTCTTTGTCACCAATCTCGTAATTGCACTCTGCAGGTGACAATTTCTTGGAAAAGTAGCCACGCTGATGCATAGCGCTCTCAGAGTTAGGACGTTGAGACAGAAGGGCGCCAACTCCAGTCTCAGAAGCATCAACTTCTAGGATAAAAGGCAATGTAGGATCAGAATGTGCCAACACAGGAGCAGAAACAAAGGCAGCTTTGAGACTCTCAAAGGCCTTAATGGACTCTGGAGACCAACTCTGTGGGTTACCGTCCTTTCTAGTCATATCAGTTAGGGGCTTGACCAGAGACGAGAAGTTACGAAAAAACTTCCAATAATAGTTGGCAAAGCCTAGGAAATGCTGCAGAGGACATAAACCCACGGGTCGGGGCCACTGTAGGACTGCCGAAAGTTTCTATGGTTCCATCAGAAAACCAGCAGTGGAAATGACATAGCCCAGGAATTTAACCTGTTCACGATGGAACTCGCACTTCTCCAGTTTACAGTAGAGATTGTTTTCTCTTAGTTTCTGAAGCACACGACAGACATCTGTGTGGTGGCTCTCTAGAGACTTGGAAAATATGAGGATATCATCGAGATAAACCACCACACATAACTGCAACAAATCTCAGAGAACATTGTTGATAAATTCCTGGAAAACTGCCGGGGTGTTACAAAGGCCAAAAGGCATTACGAGGTACTCATAATGGCCTGTTCTGGTATTAAACGCAGTTTTCCACTCATCGCCCTCCTTAACCACTTAACAACCGGCCCATAGCCAAATGACGGCTACAGGGCGGTTGCTTAACTCTGGGAGGGCGTCCAGGGACGTCCTCCCAGAATTCGGCTGTCGCGCGCCCCCTAGGGCGCGCACTCGAGAGCATCCGTGACCGCTGGGTCCAGAGGACCCGGCGCATCACGGATCCCGGTAAATGGCCGCTGATCGCGGCCGTTTACCATGTGATCGCGCCGTCAAATGACGTCATTTGACGGCGCGATCACATGTAAACAAACCGGCGTCATCTGATGACGCCGGTTCCTCTCCTCCCCTCCTGTGTACCGATCGGTACACTGTGAGCGGAGAGGGGGATGGATGGATGGTAGCAGCGTTGTGGGCTGCATCTGTAGTGCCCACAGTGCTGCACAGAGACATCCATCCATCCATGTTCAGCCATCCCTCACGGCTCTGCAATGCCCCACAATACTCTGCCATACCTTGCAATGCCCCGAAATACCCCGCAATACTCTGCCATACCCTGCAATGCCCCAAAATACCCCGCAATACTCTGCCATACCCTGCAATACCCCACAATACTCTGCAATACCCCACAATACTCTGCCATACCCTGCAATGCCCCGCAATACTCTGCCATACCCTGCAATACTCTGCAATACCCTGCAATACCCCGCAATACTCTGCCATACCCTGCAATACCCCGCAATACTCTGCAATACCCCGAAATACCCCGCAATACTCTGCCATACCCTGCAATACCCCGAAATATCCCGCAATCCTGGGACGTCCTCCCAGAATTCGGCTCTCGCGCGCCCCCTAGGGCGCGCACTCGAGAGCATCCGTGACCGCTGGGTCCAGAGGACCCGGCGCATCACGGATCCCGGTAAATGGCCGCTGATCGTGGCCATTTACCATGTGATCACGCCGTCAAATGACATCATTTGACAGCGCAATCATATGTAAACAAACCGGCGTCATCTGAAGACGCCGGTTCCTCTCCTCCGATCGGTACACTGAGAGCGGAGAGGGGGATAAATGGATGGTAGCAGCGTTGTGGGCTGCATCTGTAGTGCCCACAGCGCTGCACAGAGACATCCATCCATCCATGCTCAGCCATCCCTCACGGCTCTGCAATGCCCCACAATACTCTGCCATACCCTGCAATGCCCCGAAATACCCCGCAATACTCTGCCATACCGTGCAATGCCCTGAAATACCCCACAGTACTCTGCCATACCCTGCAATGCCCTGAAATACCCCACAATACTCTGCCATACCCTGCAATACCCCGAAATACCCCGCAATACTCTGCCATACCCTGCAATACCCCGCAATACTCTGCCATACCCTGAAATACCCCGCAATACTCTGACATACCCTGCAATACCCCGCAATACTCTGCCATACCCCGCAATGCCCCGAAATACCCCGCAATACTCTGCCATACCCTGAAATACCCCGAAATACCCCACAATACTCTGCCATACCTTGCAATGCCCCGAAATACCCCGCAATACTCTGCCATACCCTGCAATGCCCCGAAATACCCCGCAATACTCTGCCATACCCTGCAATACCCTGCAATACTCTGCAATACCCCACAATACTCTGCCATACCCTGCAATGCCCCGCAATACTCTGCCATACCCTGCAATACTCTGCAATACCCTGCAATACCCCCCAATACTGTGCCATACCCTGCAATACCCCGCAATACTCTGCAATACCCCGAAATACCCCGCAATACTCTGCCATACCCTGCAATACCCCGAAATATCCCGCAATACTCTGCAATACCCCGCAATACCCAGCCATACTCTGCAATACTCAGTGATACCCAGCCATACTCTGCAATACTCTGCCATACCCAGCCATGCTCTGCAATACCCCACAAAAATCTGCAATACTCTGCCATAACTCGCAATACTCTGCCATACCCAGCCATACTCTGCAATACCCCACAATTACCAGCCATACTCTGCAATACTCTGTGATACCCAGCCATACTCTGCCATACCCAGTCATACTCGGCGATACTCTGCAATACCCAGCCATGCTCAGCCATACTCAGCCAAGCTCAGCCATACTCGGCCATACTGGGCCATGCTCAGCCATACTCGGCCATGCTCAGCCATACTCAGCCATACCCAGCCATGCTCAACCATACCCTGCCATGCTCAGCCATACCCAGCCACTGTATGTGGCCAGGCTGTGGAAGTCTCACACATGTGGTATCGCCGTACTCAGGAGGAGTAGAGGATTATTTTGGGGTGTCATTTTTGGTATGTACATGCTATGTGTTAGAAATATTGTATAAATCGACAACTTTGTGTTAAAAAAAAAAAAAAAGCGTTTTAACCACTTCCTGCCTTCCGTCATACGACGTCCTTGACTTTGTGCGGGGATATCTGAATGATGGGTGCAGCTACAGGCATCATTCAGATATCAGCTTTTTCAGCCGGCGATTCCCTACACCATAAGAATGATCATAGTGGCTGTTACAATGCTTGATCGTTCTTACGGGAGGCGAGAAGGGACGTCCCCCCCTCCCGCCACCCTCCGGTGCTTCTACCGGCTCACCGCTACGATTGAAGCCAGGATCTTTTTTTTTTTTTTTTTTTATTTCAGGCACAGCCTAGAGGTGAGATGTGGGGTCTTATTGACCCCATATATCACTGTAAAGAGGACCTGTCATGCCATATTCCTATTACAAGGGATGTTTACATTCCTTGTAATAGGAATAAAAGTGATCAAAAAAATTTTGGGGGGGAAAAAAGTGTCAAACTAAAATAAATAAAGTAAAATGAACAATAAAAAAAAAAAAAAAAAAATTTTAAAGCGCCCCTGTCCGTGTGCTCGCATGCAGAAGCGAACGCATACGTAAGTCCCGCCCACATATGAAAACGGTGTTCAAACCACACATGTGAGGTATCGATGCGATCGGTAGAGCGAGAGCAATAATTTTGGCTCTAGACCTCCTCTGCAACTCAAAATTTGTAAACAGGAAAAAATTTTAAAGCGTCGCCTATGGGGATTTTTAAGTAGCGAAGTTTGGCGCCATTCCACAAGCGTGTGCAATTTTGAAAGGTGACATGTTAGGTATCTATTTAATCTGTGTAACTTCTTCTTTCATATTATGCAAAAACATTGGGCTAACCTTACTGTTTTGTTTTTTTTTTTAAGCAAAAAAAAGCGTTCGAAAAATTGCTGCGCAAATATCGTGCGAGATAAAAAGTTGCAATGACTGCTTTTGTATTCTCTAGGGTCTTTGCTAAAAAAACATATATAATGTTATGGGGTTCTATGTAATTTTCTAGCAAATAAATGATGATTTTTACATGTAGGAGAGAAATGTCAGAATTGGCCTGGGTGCTCCAGAACACCTGAAGGTGCTCCCCTGCATGTTGGGCCTCTGTATGTGGCCACGCTGTGTAAAAGTCTCACACATGTAGTATCGCCGTACTCGGGAGTAATAGTAGAATGTGTTTTGGGGTGTAATTTGTGGTATGCATATGCTGTGTGTGAGAAATAACCTGCTAATATGACAATTTTGTGAAAAAAAAAACGAAAAAAAAAAAACTTGATTTTGCAAAGAATTGTGGGAAAAAATTACAACTTCAAAAAACTCACCATGCATCTTTCTAAATACCTTGGAATGTCTTCTTTCCAAAAAGGGGTCATTTGGGGGGTATTTGTACTTTTCTGGCATGTTAGGGTCTCAAGAAATGAGATAGGCCATCAGTACTTCAGGTGTGATCAATTTTCAGATATTGGCACCATAGCTTGTGGACGCTATAACTTTCACAAAGACCAAATAATATACACTAATTTGGGTTATTTTTACCAAAGATATGTAGCGGTATAAATTTTGGCCAAAATATATGAAGAAAAATTACTAATTTTCAAAATTTTATAACAGAAACGAAGAAAAATGTATTTTTTTACAGATTTTTCTGTCTTTTTTCTTTTATAGCGCAAAAAATAAAGAACCCAGCGGTGATTAAATACCACCAAAAGAAAGCTCTATTTGTGTAAAAAAAAGGACAAAAATTTCATATAGATACAGTGTTGCATGACTGAGTAATTGTCATTCAAAATGTGAGAGCACCAAAAGCTGAAAATTGGTCTGGTTATTAAGGGGGTTTAAGTGCCCAGTGGTCAAGTGGTTAATCCGCACGAGATTGTATGCTTAATCTGCACGAGATTGTATGCCCCTCTCAAATCAAGCTTCGTGAAAACCGTTGCTCCCTTGAGGCGGTCCAATAACTCTGTAATCAATGGAATCGGGTAGGCATTCTTAATCATGAGATGATTGAGACCCCTATAATCAATACAAGGTCTCAGTTCCCTGCAAGAAACCAGCACCAGCAGGAGACGAGGATTTGCAGATGAAACCTCGAGAAGGTGCGTCTGCAACATACTCCTCCATGGCCTTATCCTCCAAGACCGACAAAGGGTAAACCCAGCCACGAGGGGGTATGGCACCAGGTTGAAGATCAATTGCACAATCATAAGGCCGGGGGGGAGGCAAACTACCGGCTTGACCTTTGTCAAAGACATCGCTAAAATCGTGGTACTCCTCCGGCAGGGAGAAGAGTGAAGAGGTGCACAGGACCTTGTCTACCTTCTGGAAGCATGTCTCACTGCATTGTGGTGACCAGGAGAGAACCTCAGCATGGAGCCAATCAAAAGGGGGGTTGTGCCTCTGTAACCAAGGATAACCAACAACCAGCGGAAACCTAGGTGAGGAAATAACTTGAAATTGGATTATCTCATGGTGAAGAGCCCCTACGGCCATGGACAACGGAACCGTCTCACGAGTCACATGGGCAGGCTGTAGAGGTCTCCCGTCAAGAGCCTCAATGGCAAATGGAGTGTCAAGCAGCTGCAGTGGAATCAAGTGCTGCGATACAAAGGCAGCATCAATGAACAGGCCTGCAGCCCCAGAGTCGATTAGAGCCTGTATTTCGACGGACGACTCAGCCCAAGAAAGGGTGACCGAAACTAGGGGCTTATCCTTCTGGATAACTGGGGACAAAACAACGCCACCTTAGGTCTGTCCCTGACAGGACCTCAAGGTTCGGGCATTCCCTGGACGGGTAGAACAAGACCACAGAGAGACGCGTGAATCCCAAGTGCATGGGTTCATCTTCACTGACCGACTCGGTACCAGGAGGCATGAGAGGGGAGGGAGGCACAGGTGGGACTGCAAAGCTCGGAGGCAAACGTACAGGAGGCTTCCACAAGCGCTCCTTAAAAGAGAGTCTTTCTCTGAGTCTGGAGTCAATGAGGATGGCAAACGTGATCAACCTCTCCAGCTCAATGGGTATATCTCAGGCTGCTATCTCATCCTTGATGGAATCCGAGAGACCATGAGAAAAAGCAGCCACAAGGGCATCATTGTTCCAAGCAACCTCTGCTGCCAGAGTACGGAATTCAATGGCGTAGTCGGCAACAGTCCTCATACTCTAATTAATGGACATGAGGCACGTGGCAGCAGAAGCGGAGCGTGTGGGAACATCAAATACCATTTTAAAGGAGGCCACAAAGTCAGGGTAACTCAAGACAACAGGTTTTTGCGTCTCCCATAGAGGGTTTGCCCAGGCCAAGGCTCTCTCAGAAAGCAAAGAAATCACGAAACCCACTTTGCTTCTGTCCATGGGAAACCAACAAGTGGATTGACTGTAACTTCTGAATTCATGGCCTTCGCCTACTATCAGCACCCATCAATGAATGCTTGCTTGCTTCTATTTTTTCGGGAGTCGGGACACAGTCCTCCACCGCCACTGCGCCTCTGACACTATGTACAACTGGAGCGGTGGCTGCCTTCCGATGCTGAGACTTAGTTGCTTGCTGCAGAGAGAAGAGAGTATAAACACAGTGGCCGGGCACCCCCCTAGGCAGCAGTGCACCCTTGGCGGCTGCCTAGCTTGCCTAGTGGTAGCATCGGCCCTGGTCGAAGATTCAGCTCTGTTTAGCTTGCCTGTTCACCAAACAAGTAGTTTTCAAAGAACTCTAGTGTGGTCCAAACCCAAAGCTTATCTCTAGTAGGGTGCTTCAGTGGAAAGAGGGCACAAAACAATGCAGGACCTGCAACCTATGCTGCTTAAGCAGTTTACAGCACTTGAGGGCTGCACTTTGGTCTTTTTTAAATGAGTGCTAAAGCACCTTATTTCAGCACTGTATGTCACATGATACAAAGAGGACAGAAAGAAGGACATTTGTCACTCACAGGTGACCATTCTTTGTCCATGGCTGCAATCATGCTGTGCGTCTGGGAAGGAATTGCCTTCCAATGCTTCCTAAGGGTGCCTGCTTTTAATACCAAAAACATTTCAAAATTTTGCTTCCAGCTAGCGGAAATTTGTGTGAGTACTGCATGCATTCATCTACTTGCACAACATGGAAGATATCAAAGGTCACCAGGGTGCAGCAAATTTTTTAAATAGATAACCTAGAAAGGCTCCATGTAGAATGAAGAAAGGTTTAAAGAGTTCAGAGGTCTTTAGTAAGTAATGCAAAGTTTAGAGGTCAGCAATAAGTAGTATAGCATTTAGGGCAAAGGTAAGTTGTGCAAAGTTTAGCGGTCAGTAGTAAGCAATGTACAATGCAGGGGTCAGGAATAAGTAAATCAGATTGCAGGGAGTAATGCAGAGTTCAGTGGTCAGTATTATATAACATAGAGTGCAGAGGTCAGTAGTATGGTACACAAAGAAGGTGTCAGTAGTGTGTATGCAAACTGCAGAGGTCAGTACTCTGTAACTCACATTACAGGGGTTGGGAGTAAGTATTGCAGAGTGAAGACATCAGTACTTGTCAGGAAAGTTCCCGTGGCAGTCGTAATATCGGCTGCCCTGGCACGTGCCTGTGTGCGCGTTGGTGCGCGTGCTTCTGTGCGCGCTAGTGAGAGGGCGCATGTGCCTATGCGCGCTGGTGAGTGTATGCCTGTGCGCGTCAGTGCAAGTACGCGCGTGGCGCTTGGCACCAATCTGCCTATTTGAACTGGAGGTTCACTCTGGATCGGTGCTGTCTGACCTGCAGCCCCCTCTTACCCTTGTTCCTGTTTATCTGTCTTGCTAGTTTGATCTCCTGACAACCCGGCTTGCCCTTTTGATTCTCCTTGTCTTCTGCCTGCACCTGACCTTGGCCTGCCTTTGATTCTGAAACCGTCTTCTCCTCTGGTACGTCATTGCCCTTCTGTTGCCAACTCTGCCTGTGACCCGACCTGTTTGCTCTGCTCCTGCTCAGCATCATCTGCCTGTATACCTGCCTGCCTGTCTGCTGTCCGTTTGGTTACAGATCGACCTGTAAGATCATCTTTCTATGGTTTCTATGCAGAGCTTCATCAGAATGTACACTCCTCAGTTTTAGTAAATGCCCCTCAATGCGTTAGCTCTCTGTTTATTTTCAGTGTTCACAAAATCCTATGTAATAGAAGAGTTTTACCTTTTAAACATTATTGTGCTGAGGTCTGTAAGATCATCTTTCTATGGTTTCTATGCAGAGCTTCACCAGAATGTACACTCCTCAGTTTTAGTAAATACCCCTCAATGTGTTAGCTCTCTGTTTATTTTCAGAGTTCACAAAATCCTATGTAATAGAAGAGTTTTACCTTTTAAACATTATTGTGCTGAGGTCTGTGAGACACTTGCTTGAGATATATCAATCAAAGCATATGTTATGGGTACAAGAAGTCTTTTATTTAGCCATGCCCCTTTAAACCCCTCCTTATGCCCCATTCACACTTGAGCATAGAGTCATTAGTGATTTATCAGCAGAAGTTCCTAACAATTAGCTGCGGGCAAAAGCCCTTTTGAAAGTACTTATAGGCTGGCCCCTTCCAGAGCTAATCACAGCCCATTGCATGGAATTACTCATTGAGCAATTACTTTTGAACGATTGGCCCTAGACGCAAATAGTCTGCATCCAAGGTAGATCTTTCACAAGTAATCACTGCTTGAGCGATTACATGTGCGCGGACATGATTAGCTGAGGGAGTTGTCAGTCTCTTATTGCTTTCAGTGGGGCTTCTGGCTGCTGCCAGTTGCTGGGAACCCCCACTGGGTCTCCTACATGTTCAACCCCCAATTCCAAAAAAGTTGGGACATGGTGTAAAATCTACATAAAAACAGAATGCAATGATTTGCAAATCTCATAAACCCATATTTTATTCACAATAGAAAATAGAAAACATATCAACTGAGAAAATGTACCATTTTGAAATGGATTGATAAGGATGGCAGCAACACATCTTAAAAAAAGTTGGGACAGGGCTACAGAAAGCTGGCAATGTACAACCTTAATTCCAAAAAGTTGGGGGAGGGCCACGTGTACCATGGTGTAGCATCCCCTCTTCTTTTAACAACATTCTGTAAATATCTGGGAACTGAGGATAGAGGAATGTTGTACCATTCCTGCCTGTGCATATGCTGCTCCAAAAACCATTGGGCTTCCTATAGTGTCTGCAGGAGGCACACGACAGACCCAACAGGCCACCCGACTTCCAACTGCTAATTGCCTGGCTGTGTCTGGGTCTTGAGTGAAACTACTGGAATAAACATGCAGCAAACTTCAAACAAAGAGCAAAGGTAACATTCCTAATTTCTACACTTGTTTTAGATGAATGGCAGGAAAACTGGTGTGGCCTGGTGTATTCAAGAAATGGAAAAAATTCCAAAAACAACACCAAATAGTCCCTACCAATGCTTCCCAGCTTCCTTCTTAACGATCGACCAGAATGTACCCTTTAACAAAATAGAATGTTCGCCCTTGTGTCAGTGTCATAAAAGTCGTGCTGTTTTTCAAACAAGGTCAGTATATCCAATGGGTATGATTAGAACTGTATATAAAAGTTGCTGATTGAACATCAGTTAAGTTTATCATAAAGACGCCATTGAGCTATCTCCGTTATAGGGTAATTACTGAAAAATACATCATTGCGTACACTTATCTTAGGCAATAAAGGCATAAAACAAGACATAGTTCAGAAAAGTTCATTTACTGTATATATCTAAAGATTTACACATTATATAGTTTAAACCCTGTTGTTATTATTTTTGTCCAGGGTCAAGAATTACCACAATTGCAGCAAAATTTGTATTTTCTTAATTTAAAGGCTTCCAGAATGTAGTGGGGGCACCCCTTAGCCTGTGTCCCCCGCCACCCATCCATCTTTCCTCTGCTACCTCACTCCCAGTGACAAAATAGGGTCCCCTCGTGCACTAAGCACAAACCTCATGTGATTAACTCCTTCAGCTCTCCCATACCATTCGGCAAGATACATGGGGTCTCTGTACTGTGGGTTCGTTCCCCGTTACTTTTAGGGGGAAGCAGACAGCTATGAAGGGAGCCAGAATACCAACCCCCACCTGTCATCCACGCCAGATACTACTCGGCAATTAGCTGCAGGATAGAAGACCCATTGAGCCTGGGTTCACATATATGTGAATTCGATGTGGGTTTTCCTGCATCCAATATGCATGACATGCAAGTGTGACCGGCTCTTAATGGAGCCGGTTCACACAGGTCCAGGGTGGCTGTGGAGCAGATTGCAAAAGGGTCCTGTGCGTGTTTGGGTCCGGTTCAGGTGCGAGTCCAGGCAAAAATTCGGACCTGAATCGCACTTGAACAGGTGAACAGACATACACTGGAGCTAAGGCATGAAACTGCAGCAACACATATGTAAAGCCGGCCTGAAAGCAATTGGAGGCTGACAGCTTCCAGAGCTAATCGCAGCCTATTGCATGGAATCACTCATTAAGCAATTACTTGCAAATGATTGTCCCTAAGCACAGATAGTCCAGGTCCAAGGCCAGCCATTCACAGGTAATCACTGCTTGAGTGATTACATGAAGGCAAACACAATTAACTGAGGGAGCTGTCAGCCTACCGTTGCTTTCAATGGGGCTCCTGGCTTCAGCTAATTGTTGGGAAACCCAATTCATATAATGACTTATGGCCCCATACTCATGTGTAAGTGGAGCCTTATGGCTCTATTTGAGGTGCCCAAAGTCTTCTGCAATCCCAGCAATGCCCCCACATGCATGTATCCTTTTTGGTTATAGATAGGTTGTTGTCGGTGTGAGAGGAGTAAGCATCTGGTGACACGGCAGGGTTGCAATACGCCTGTTACATGACCATGATCGACCTGTGGATTACAATAAAACGATCGCTGACACCTGTTCAAGAATTACAGTAATTGCATTCTATCTTATCTCCTGCAGCTTTATTTATTTTGGCACGCAGCTGATGTCAAAGGACACGATGTGACAATACTTCACTTGTTAACCTGTGTACAAAAAGCATATTTGCCATCTTATCAGCCGAGTGTTTAGGAGAGAGGCCCGCCCTTCTGGCAGAAGATATGATATATTTTGCAAAAATGAAAAGGAAAATCTCACACTAGCTTATTTTTTAAGCTCCTAGCAGTAGACATGTGCACTGCTAAAAAATGTGTTCGTTTTCGTTTCATTCGTTCTTTTTTTTTTTTTTTTTAGTTTTTCGAGTCATTCGTTATGATCAAAAATCATAATTTCGTAAATTCGAAAATTTGTAAATTCATAGATTTGAAAAATTGTAAATTCGTAAATTCGAAAAATTTGTAAATTCATAGATTTGAACATTTTAAATTTGTAAATTATAAAATTCGTAATTTCGTAAATTCGAAAATTTGTAAATTCGTAAATTTTCGAAAATCCGAAAATAAGAAAGAAAATCCGAAAATTAGAAAGAACGAAATCTGAAAATTCTAAATGATAACTAACTAATAATAACTAACTATAAAATTATAGGTATTGGAATTTCCTTTCAAATTTGGCTGTTAGTGAACTTAACTAATACCAATTTATCCAATTTTACGAATTATCCGAAATAATGAATGCCGCATCTAAACAAATGGAACGGAACTAATTAATAATAAATAATAACAATAAAATCTTCTATTATTATCGTTATTTATTATGAATAATGTGTTACGTTCCATTCGTTTTGATACGGCATTCGTTATTTCGGATAATTCGTAACTTTGGATAAATTCATATTTGTTACCTTCACTAACAGCCAAACTTGAAAGGAAGTTCCAATACCTATAATTTATTAGTTAGTAATTATTTAATATTTTCCAATTTTCAGGTTTTCAGATTTCCGAATCTCGAAATTTCCGAATTTTCTACTTTTCAAATTTACGAATTTACGAGTTTTCGAATTTACGAACTTACGAATTTTCAAATATTTGAATTTCTGAATATTTGGAAAAATGTGTTAAACAGGTTTACGAATTGGTCGAAATTAGATAAAAAACTAATTTGAAACAAATTGCCTACCTAGCAGCTACTTATGAGGTTTTTTTTTTCTGCCCCTAGAAGCAAATAGCGTTATCCTATGAGTCCATGCACACTATTGTAGGCTAGAAGCATTTTTAAAATTTCAGATTCTACTGGCAAAAAAAAAAAATGCTTTTTTTTGCATTTTTGGGAGCGATTCTTTTCTGACAGCTCCTAAAAGCTCCTGAATGCTGCTAACAGCTGCCAGGTTCTGAAGTCAAGGTAAGGTGAGGGGGAGGCAGACGTTAAGAATTTAACACCTACACGCCCTATAGTAGTTTTACTGCTACATGGTGGGAACCTGAGCGCCGGATTACGTATATATACATCATCTGACACTTCTAGGTAGGGGGGGACGTGTGCACCGCCAGCGGCTCACAACCACTGTGAATACACACAGCTGGAGCCGATCGTCAGGTCCTGCAGACTCAATGTCCATCGGCACTCTCCGATAGTGGAGACAACACACAGAACTGCGATCTGCCTATGTAACCACTTAAGGACCGCCCCACGTACATTTACTGTGGCAGGGCGGCCCTTAAGTGCTAAATCACGTACGTGTACGTGATTCTCGTGCATGGCTCTGGGGCATGCGCCTCAGGCCACCCACGATCACTCTGTGGAGAGACAGAACAGAGGTCTGTAAACAAGGCAGACCGTCGTTCTGTCAGACAGGAAGAGAGACATCTGTGATTCCTGCTAATCAGGAAAGCAGATGTCTCTCTTCCTCAAAACAGTCCATCCTCCACACAGTAAAGCCTCGTACACACAATCGGATTTTCCGCAGGCAAAACCTCAGACTTTTGTCTGAAGGCGTTTGCCTGGATTTTGTCTTGCATACAAACGGCAAGGAATTGTTGGCCAACAAACACGAATGTACTGATGTACTACATGGTTTTTCATCTCTTTAGCGCCACCCTTTGGGCTCCTTCTGCTAATTTCGTGTTAGTAGAAGTTTGGTGAGTGTTGATTCGTGCTTTTCATTTCACGCTTTTCATTTAGCGCTTTTTAGTTTGTTTCTGAACGGCCATTCGTCAACCAGACATGTTGCGGAATCGGAGGAGATAACGTGTTATTTATTATTGGCCTTGGAGTTATTGCTTTGACCCAAGTCCTGTCTAGGAACAGGAGGAGGAGGATTTCTTGGACCAAAAATTGGTTGCTTTATTAATTGTGACCAATTATGTCATATGCCTTTGGTGCGGGAGCTCCAGGAGAATAATCCGGATGATTTTCGGAATTATCTCCGGATGACGGACCCCTGCTTTCACCAACTCTTGGCATTGTTGACCCCCTATATTAGGAAGCAGGACGCATGCATGAGGATTTTATTTTATTTTTTGGTTGAATGATGATTTGATTTGGTATATTTTCTATATTTTTGGATGCATAGAATGCACTTTTTGGTTAAGTTCTATTGGCAGATAGCATGTCTAATTTTATTTGTTTTCTTTTTTTAATGCACAATAAAAAAATTGTGCAGAATAATACTTAGCTATGTGTTTTACTTCAAATGACAGTTTGGGAGTAGGCAGTTTCATTTTAAAAAATACAATGTAAAATTGACAAGGGACACCAACATAGTTATATCTTTGATCTTAAAAACTACGGGATAATGGTGTTGTGGTAACTTGCCCAAAAAAAAAAAAAAAAAAAAAGCATAATAATATTATTCTTGATATCACTAGAAAAAAAAAGCCTTTGAAAATTTGTTTGCAATAATTCCATCAGTATCACCAGCAATGCAGCTTCATTATTATCCCATTAAAGAAGAAGAGAATTGTGCGCTGCATTTGGAGATTTTACAATTTGCCATGTCACGAATATTAATTCTCCAATACGAATAGTTTACAAGACCGACCACTTCTGGCTCGTCCTTGCTTCCGAGCATGCGTGTTTGTACTTTGGACTTTTGTCCAAACGCTCGGAAAATCCGACAACAGACCGTTGATCGCCGAAAATTTTAAAACCTGCCATCCAACATTTGTCCACGGAAAATCTGACAACATTTGTCCGATGGAGCATACAAACGGTCGTATTTTCAGCCAACAGCCTGTCATCACACATTTCCCGTCGGAAAATCTGATCGTGTGTACGAGGCTTAAGAAAACACTCCCAGGGGACATATTTAACGCTTTGATTACCGCTGATGTTAACCCTCTCCCTGCCAGTTTCATTTATACAGTGTCAGTGCATTTTTTTTAGCACTGATCCCTGTATTGGTGTCACTGGTCCACAGAAAGTGTCACTTAGTGTCAGATTTTTTGCGAAACAACAGTTTCGCTAAAAATTGCTGATCACCATCAATACTTGTAAAAACAATAAAAAGTCCATAAATCTATCCCATAGTTTGTAGACACCATAACTTTTGTGCAAATCAATCAATAGACGCTTTTGGGATTTTGTTTACCAAAAATATGTAGCAGAATACAAATTGGCCTAAATTGATGAAGAAATTAGATTTTATTTTTATAGGAGAATGTAAAAAATATTGTTGTTTTTTTCAAAATTGTTGCTATTTTTTTGTTTATAGCACAAAAAACAAAAAACGCAGAGGTGATCAAATACCACCAAAACAAAGAGCTACAGTGGGAACGGAAAGTATTCAGACCCCCTTAAATTTTTCACTCTTTGTTATATTGCAGCCATTTGCTAAAATCATTTAAGTTCATTTTTTTCCTCATTAACCACTTCAATACCAGGCACTTAGACACCTTCCCGCCCAGGCCAATTTTCAGCTTTCAGCGCTGTCGCAATTTAAATGACAATTGCGTGGTCATGCAACACTGTACCCAAACAAATTTTTTATCAATTTGTTCCCACAAATAGAGCTTTCTTTTGGTGGTATTTGATCACCTCTGGGTTTTTTATTTTTTGTGCTATAAATGAAAATTTAGAAAAAAAAACACATTTTTCTTAGTTTCTGTGATAAAATTTTGCAAATGATTAATTTTTCTTCATAAATTTTGGCCACAATTTATACTGCTACATATCTTTGGTAAAAAAAAAAATTGCAAATTAGTGGATATTATTAGGTCTTTGTGAAAGTTATAGAGTCTACAAGCTGTGGTGCAAATCATAAAAAATTGATCACGCTTGATGTACTGATGGCCTATCTAATTTCTTGCGACCCGAACAAGTCAGGAAAGTACAAATACCCCCCAAATGACCCCTTTTTTGAAAGTAGACATTCCAAGGTATTTAGTAAGATGCATGGTGAGCTTTTTGATGTTGTCATTTTTTCCCACAATTCTTTGCAAAATGAAGATTTTTTTTCTACAAAATTGTCATTGTAATAGGTTATTTCTCTCACATGGCATGTGTATACCACAAATGACACCTCAAAATACATTCTGCTACTGAGTATTAAGATACCACATGTGTGGGACTTTTTCACAGCCTAGCCACAAAGAGAGGCCCAACATGCAGGGAGCACCATCAGGTGTTCTAGAAGCATAAATTACACATCTAACTTGTTGACTACCTATTACACTTTTGAAGGACCTGGAGCACCAGGACAATGACACGTGACACTGATGTGGCACTGATGACAGATGGCACTAATACGTGGCACTGATGACACTGATGTGGCACTGATGACAGATGGCACTGATACGTGGCACTGATGACAGATGGCACTAATATGTGGCACTGATGACAGATGGCACTTACAGGTGGCACTGGGGACAGATGGCAGTGGGGACAGATGGCAGTGACAGATGGCGGTGGGGACAGATTGCAGTGGGGACAGATGGCACTGACAGATGGCAGTGGGGACAGATGGCAGTGGGGACAGATGGCACTGACAGATGGCAGTGGGGACAGATGGCAGTGACAGATGGCAGTGGGGACAGATGACAGTGGGGACAGATGACATTGGGGACAGATGACAGTGGGGACAGATGACAGTGGGGGCAGATGGCACTGACGTCACTTTTTTTTCAGGTTTTTTTTTTTCTGACACTCACGCTGTCTCTGTGTGAGGAGGGAGAGCCGGTGATGAGAGATGATCTCATATGTTTACATATGAGATCATCTCTAATTGGAAGCTCCGACCGCGCTGTAAACGGCCGCTGTGATTGGCCATTTACAGTGATCTGTGACAGAATTTCCCCGCGGGAGCGCGCATCATGGAAGTAACTAGGAGGATGTCCAGGGACGCCCTCCCGGCAATTGGCATCCGCGCTGTAGCCGTCTTTCGGCTATAGCGCGGGCGCGAAGTGGTTAATGTACACACAGCAACCCATATTGACAGAAAAACACAGAATTGTTGACATTTTTGCAGATTTATTAAAAAAGAAAAACTGAAATATCACATGGTCCTAAGTATTTGCTCAGTATTTGGTAGAAGCACCCTTTTGATATAATACAGCCATGAGTCTTTTTGGGAAAGATGCAAAAAGTTTTTCACAACTGGATTTGGGGATCCAGAGATGCTCAATTGGGTTTAAGTCAAGGCTCTGGCTGGGCCATTCAAGAACAGTCACGGAGTTGTTGTGAAGCCACTCCTTCGTTATTTTAGCTGTGTGCTCAGGGTCATTGTCTTGTTGGAAGGTAAACCTTCAGCCCAGTCTGAGGTCCTGAGCACTCTGGAGAAGGTTTTCGTCCAGGATATCCCTGTACTTGGCCGCATTCATCTTTCCCTCAATTGCAACCAGTTGTCCTGTCCCTGCAGCTGAAAAACACCCCCACAGCATGATGCTGCCACCACCATGCTTCACTGTTGGGACTGTATTGGACAGGTGCTGAACAGTGCCTGGTTTTCTCCACACATACCGCTTAGAATTAAGGCCAAAAAGTTCTATCTTGGTCTCATCAGACCAGAGAATCTTATTTCTCACCATCTTGGAATCCTTCGGGTGTTTTTTAGCAAACTCCATGCGGGCTCTTATGTGTCTTGCACTGAGGAGAAACTTCCGCACTCTGCCATAAAGCCCCGACTGGTGGAGGGCTGCAGTGATGGTTGACTTTCTACAACTTTCTCCCATCTCCCGACTGCATCTCTGGAGCTCAACCACAGTGATCTTTGGGTTCTTCTTTACCTCTCACACCAAGGCTCTTCTCCCCCCGATAGCTCAGTTTGGCCGGATGGCCAGCTCTAGGAAGGGTTCTGGTCATCCCAAACATCTTCCATTTAAGGATTATGGAGGCCACTGTGCTCTTAGGAACCTTAAGTGCAGCAGAAATTGTTTTGTAACCTTGGCCCGATCTGTGCCTTGCCACAATTCTGTCTCTGAGCTCTTCAGGCAGTTCCTTTGACCTCATGATTCTCATTTGCTCTGACATGCACTGTGAGCTTTAAGTTCTTATATAGACAGGTGTGTGGCTTTCCTAATCAAGTTCAATCAGTATAATCAAACACAGCTGGACTCAAATGAAGGTGTAGAACCATCTCAAGGATGATCAGAAGAAATTGACAGCACCTGAGTTAAATATATGAGTGTCACAGCAAAGGCTCTGAATACTTAGGACCCTGTGATATTTCAGTTTTTCTTTTTTAATTAATCTGCGAAAATGTCAACAATTCTGTGTTTTTCTGTCAATATGGGGTGCTGTGTGTACATTAATGAGGAAAAAAAATGAACTTAAATGACTTTAGCAAATGGCTGCAATATAACAAAGAGTGAAAAATTTAAGGGGGCCTGAATACTTTCCGTCCCCACTGTATTTGTGGAAAAAAAAGGACATTGATTTTATTTGGGTACATCGTTGCATGACCGCACAATTGTCACTTAAAGAAACGCAGTGCCGTATCGCAAAAAATGGCCTGGTCATGAAGGAGATAAAACCTTCCGGGGGTGAAGTGGGTAAACAAGGCAGATCGCCTTTCTGACAGGAGGGAAGGGATGGAGTATCTGTCCCTGCAATGCAGGGAATAAATTGCATCTCTTCCCCTATTAAAAGCACCTCACACAGTATAGTAAAATACTGGCTAGGAGCACAGTTATGCCCCGTACACACGGTCGGACATTGATCGGACATTCCGACAACAAAATCCTATGATTTTTTCTGACAGATGTTGGCTCAAACTTGTCTTGCATACACACGGTCACACAAAGTTGTCGGAAAATCCGATCATTCTGAACGCGGTGACGTAAAACACGTACGTCGGGACTATAAATGGGGCAGTAGCCAATAGCTTTCATCTCTTTATTTATTCTGAGCATGCGTGGCACTTTGTGCGTCGGATTTGTGTACACACGATCGGAAATTCCGACGAACGGATTTTGTTGTCGAAAAATTTTATAGCCTGCTCTCAAACTTTGTCTGTCGGAAAATCTGAAGGAAAATGTGTGATGGAGCCTACACACGGTCAGAATTTCTGACAACAAGGTCCTATCACACATTTTCCGTCAGAAAATCCGACCGTGTGTACGGGGCATTGGTGTCACTTAGTGTCAGAATGTCCACCGCAATATTACAATCTTGCTATAAGTCGCTGATCGCCACCATTACTAGTAAAGAAAAAAAATAGTTTGTAGACGCTATAACGCAAACCAATCAATATACGCTTATAAGGATTTTTTTACCAAAAATATGTAACAGAATACATATTGGCCTAAATAAATGAATCCATTTTTTTATTGGATATGTTTTATAGCAGAAAGTAAAAAATATTGTCTTTTTTTTCAAAATTGTCAATCTTTTTTTGTTTATAGTGCAAAAAATTAAAAAGCAGAGGTGATCAAATACCACCAAAGGAAAGCTCTATTTGTGGGTAAAAAGGACATACCGTATATACTCGAGTATAAGTCGTTCCGGGTATAAAAAAAATGGGAAAAACTTATTGACCCGAGTATAAGACGAGGGTGAGAAATGCACAGCTACTGTAAGTGGAAAAGAGGGTCAACAATGCCCATTTGCAGCCTCACTGTGCCCATTTGCATGCCTCACTGTGCCCATTTGCAGCCATAGGTCTCCCGAACTTCAAACTCAGTAGTTACGTGTTCCTAGATGCCCCCTAGCTGCAGCCAAAATTTGGGGTCTCTGGACCCAAAGTGTCCCGAAATGACATTGCTGCAGATGGACACAGTTGACCGACTTTGGGGCCCCGTATCTCGGGGCCACTTAGTGCTAGGAACCCCAAATTTGGTGTGCAAACCCAGTGGAACTAGCACCATAACATATCCAAGGCTTGTATTTCTAGCACCAAGTGGCCCCGAGATACAGGGCCCCAAAAATCGGTTCAGAAAATGTCAAGCATTTTTCTGCAGCAGAGAATGAAATTTTCCGAACCTATTTTGGGGCCCCGTATCTCGGGGCCACTTGGTGCTAGGAACCCCAGCTTTGGATATGTTATGGTACCACTGGGTTTGCACACCAAATTTGGGGTTCCTAGCACCAAGTGGCCCTGAGATACTGGGCCCCAAAGTCGGTTCGGAAAATGAATTTTTTTGCTGCAGAAAAGTGTTTGACTCGAGTATAAGTCGAGGGGGGGCACTTTTAGCACAAAAAAATGTGCTGAAAAACTCGACTTATACTTGAGTATATACGGTAAATGATGTTTGGGTACAGCATTGCATGAATGTGCAATTGTTAGTTAAAGTAACACAGTGCTATATTGCAAAAAAATGGCCTGGTCATGAGGGGGGGGGGGGTTAAATCTTTCGGAGGTCAAGTGGTTAAACTGATGCATGCTTAAACATAAGCATGAAGCGCTTCTGAAAATGTGAAAATGCTTTGCAGTCAGCTCAACATTTTTTCTTAAAATAGTAGCAGATAAATCACTGCATTGACATTTAGGGACATCATTTATGACCTGCTTGTATATGTACTTTTCACATACTGCAACCAAATTTAGAAAGTTAAGTTGGCTATTTATGTCTTTGGTTTAGGGACAGCTTTAAATGTTATCTTTATGACTGTTTGCTTTTTGGGTGTGGAGCCATTGTGGTGACACTGATGACTTTGTAATTGCATTTTCATCTGGAGGTTCACATCACAGGGAACAGAAAGCCCTGTTGTTCTATGGTTATTAAACAGTGGAGAATAAAGAGACTGTGATAGAGGAAAGCACGTCAACAACATTGTACATTGTACGAAGTTTATAAGGTTAATGGAGATGCCTTCTGGACTTATAGTAGAACCCCAGCTTGTGTATTTAATATGGCAACTCAAAAGTAACAGAAAAGCAAATCAGTGTGACTTATGGTGATGAGACATTAAAGTGTTTGTTAACCCCAAAAAAATATTGATCCTGTTTCTTTAAAGAATGTTATACAGCATAGTGCTTGTGCTGTGTAATTTGGCCCCCTGTAACACCTGGCTGATCCTGCCTGGCTATACCCCCCCTGTAAACTGACCATGATAATCAGGGCTGCTGAGCCTTGACATTGTGGTCAGTGTACGTGCCTCGGTCAGCCACAGCCTGGTCTCCTGTATCTCCCTCTGTCCTCCTTCTCTAAGTTTCATGGAAGACGCTTAGAGAAACTATATTTAAAGTGTTTGTGAAGGTAAAACATTTTCTTTTATAGTTCCCTCTGATATAGAACAATAAGCTCCCCAGTGGATGTCCTTTATAAAAATATGCGGTATAATAGCTTACTTCAGAGCGCCATTCGGCACTTACTTGACTGCCTGCCGGTCTCCTCCTCTCCTCGTTTCCCAGCACCTCCCCCCTGCAGCTATCGCATCAGGAGAATACACCAGCGGGCAGTGAGCTGAGCGCCGAACGGCACTCTGAAGTAAACTATTATACCACATATTTTTATAAAGGACATCCACTGGGGAGCTTACCATTCTATATCAGAGGGAACTATAGCAGAAAATGTTTTACCTTCGCAAACACTTTAAATATAGTTTCTTTAAGCATCTTCTAGGACAGCCATGAGACTTAGGGCTCCTCCTACCAGGACGGGAAACACGTTAACCCCCACCAGATAAAAGGGCGGTCCTCCAGGCCCCCTGTTAATATTAGTGTTTCCCCCAAATGGGGGTAACATGTTTCCTGCAACTGGTTCCCCTAGGTCTCATGAACGTGGCTCCTGTGGCGATTGGGGTGGTATTCCTACCTTCTTAGGCCCCAGAATGGCACATCCACTGGGGGAGTGGGTTTGTGGCTGCTGTCCCTGCTTCTCAGTGCATGGGGAATGCCAGCACTGAGGTGTACGTCCTGAGCTCCGGTCCGTGAGCTGCATGGTGGCAGTCGGCTTGTTTTCCCTGCTAAACAGCATAGCTGGAGTGTGCAGTGGAAGAGGGGAAGCTGCTCACGTGGAGGGGCGGAACTTATGCATTCCAAGCTGGCCCACAGGAAGTACCCGGTTGGGTGACTTCCGGGGCATGTGACGTCATCAGCGGGCGCTTGAGACACTAGTTCCTGTCTCTAAAACGGCACGAACAGAGATTCTGGGAGGCTGGTGTTTAAAAAAGTGAAACCCGGCAGAGGCTGCGAACCACTACAGAGGCGGGATGGACTCTGTGATACCTGCAAAGGCAGCGGAAGCAGGTCATAACACCAGCACCTCACAGGTAAGCCTGAAGTGTGTTTTGCTTACTTGCACATCCTGTGAGTGTTCTCCCCCTTGTAACCAGTAGGGACTAGGTGAAGGGGTCACATTTTTCCTTTCCTCCTACACAGGGAGTTATGGAGTGTATGTGGCATAAAATTCATCTGGGTCATTTGTTCTCTTGCAGGCCAAGACTCAGGACAAGGCCCAAGCGCAGCCACCCAAAAGGAAATGTGCGGTTTGTGGAAACAAATTGAGCTCCTCGTGGAGCAAAGTAGTTTGCTGCACCTGTATAGGCAGCCTAGTTAATGATGACCCGGTAGTCTCCTGTCTGACTTCTGTTAGAGGTGAGCTTACGTCTACGTTTAGCTTTTTTTAAACTCTGATTGATAAGATTCAAGTTCCCTCAGAGGATTCATCGCTTAGGACTTCAGCCAGTCCTAGCACTCCACAGCAGAGTGTGGAGAGTGAAGACTCTGAGGCTGAAGCTGGATCTACCCATTCTTCTTCGGAAGAATCGGGGTAAAATACAGGGCCCAAGGATATAGAATCCGCAGGGGGCCGAAGGGGGGGGTAAATCTTCCGGAGGTCAAGTGGTGTAACGGATGGCATGGAGCGCTTCTGAAAATGTGAAAATGCTTTGCAGTAGGCTTAACGTTTTTTCTAAAAATAGTAGCAGATAATTCAACGCATTGGAATTTAGGGAGATCATTTATGACCTGCTTGTGTATGTACTTTTCACATACTGCAACCTATTTTAGAAAGTAGAGTTGGCTATTTATGTCTTTGGTTTAGGGACAGATTTAAATGTTATCTTTATGACTGTTTGCTTTTTGGGTGTAGAGCCATTGTGGTGACACTGATGACTTTGTAATTGCACATTCATCTGGAGGTTCACAGCACAGGAAACAGAAATCTCTGATGTTCAATGGTTAATAAACAGTGGAGAATAAAGAGACTGTGATAGAGGAAAGTACGTCAACAACATTGTGCATTGTATGAAGTTTATAAGGTAATAGAGATGCCCTCTGGACTTATAGTAGAACCCAGGTTTGTTTGGCAACCTTGTCAAAAGTAACAGAAATGCAAATCAGTGTGACTTGTGGTGATGTGACATTAAAGTGTTTGTTAACCCAAAAAAAAGTATTGATCCTGTTTCTTTAAAGCATGTTATACAGCACAGTGCTTGTGCTTTGTAATTTGGCCCCCTGTAATACCTGGCTGATCCTGCCTTGCTATACCCGCCCCCTGTAAACTGACCATGATAATCAGGGCTGCTGAGCACTGACACTGTGGTCAGTGTACGTGCCTCCGCCAGCTGCAGCCTGCTCTCCTGTGTTTCCCTCTGTCCTCCCCCCCCTCCCCTCCTTGCCTGTCAGCTCCCCGATCCTCCTTTCCTGCACTAAAAATAACAGTGATTTTCTTTGATAGTTCTCTCTGATATAGAACAGTAAGCTCCCCAGTGGATGTTCTTTATAAAAATATGCGGTATAATAGCTTACTTCAGAGCGCTGTTCGGCACTCACTTAACTGCCTGCCGGTCTCCTCCTCTCCTCATCTCAGCTGACTTCAGCGGGGGTTTCACTGCACCTACCCCTGCAGCCCACGCATCAGGAGAAGAGACCAGCGAGCAGTGAGCTAAGTGCCGAATGGCGCTCTGAAGTAAGCTATTATACCGCATATTTTTATAAAGGACATCCACTAGGGAGCTTACTGTTCTACTGTATATCAGAGGGAACTATAGCAGAAAATGTTTTACCTTTACAAACATTTTAAATATAGTTTCTCTGAAGTGTGTTTTGCTTACTTGCACATCCTGTGAGTGTTCTCCCCCTTGTAACCAGTAGGGACTAGGTGAAGGGGGCACATTTTCCTTTCATCCTGCATGGGGTGTTATGGAGTGTATGTGGCATAAAATTCATTGGGGTCATTTGTTCCCTTGCAGGCCAAGACTCAGGATAAGGCCCAAGCACAGCGAATACAAGGAAATGTACGGTATCCGGAAATAAATTGACCTCCTCATGAAGCAAAGTAGTTTGCCGCACCTGTATAGACAGCCTAGTTAATGATGACCCGGTAGTCTCCTGTCAGAAAATGCTGACTTCTGTTGGAGATGAGCTTACGTCTATGTTTAGCTAGTTTAAAACTCTGATTGATAAGATTCAAGTTCCCTCAGAGGGTCCATCTCCTGTTAGGACTTCAGCAGGTCCTAGCACTCCACAGCAGAGTGTGGAGAGTGAAGACTCTAAGGTTGAAGCCGGATCTACCCATTCTTCTCCGGAAGAATCGGGGTCAGATACAGGGCCCAAGGATAGAGAATCTGCAAGGGGCTCTAGGTATAAGTTATCATTGGAAGATGTAGATGACTTATTAAAGGCTATCTATACGACACTTGATATATGAAGGTACAATTGTCTAAACATGAGCTTATGTACAAAGGTTTGCATAAGAAAAAGGCTGGAGTTTTTCCCGTGCATAATTCCCTTCTTGATACTATCAAGCTGAAGGAAAATCCAGAGGGAAAACCTTTCTTTTCCGGTAACCTAAAAAGAAGGTTTCCATTTGAAGAGGATACAGAGCAGCCATGGAACAATAATCCTAAGTTAGACGCACCTCTTTCAAAAGCTTTAAAAAACTCGGGCCTAGCGTTTGACGATATGGGCACACTTTGGGTTTCCGATGGATAAATGAGGAGATATCCCTCTTCACAGAGCCATTGGGAATCTTAAACCAGCTCTGGCCTCCACTTGTGTAGCCAGAAATGTAGAAGTATGGTTGACACAAATACAAACACACTTGTTGGCAGGTACCTCTAGAGAACAGATTCTGAAATCTTTCCCTCTCCTCTTTTGTACAGTGGGGTTTTTGGCTGATTCTTCCGCAGAGTCGGTAAGAATGACAGCTAGGTCCTTAGTGAATTTGGCCAGAAGAAGCCTATGGCTTAAAACCTGGTCAGGTGACGCTGTCTCAAAGTTTTGCCTATGTGGTCTTCCCTTAACAGGCAATTATCTTTTTGGCCCAGGTTTGCAAGAGGTGCTGGAACGCACGGCCGATAGAAAAAAGGCCTTTCCAGAGAATAAGAAAAAACCAACAGCCAGAAAGTTTTTTCATGGCCAAAGTAGGCAGCAAGGTCCTAGAGAAAGGGACAAAAGGCCCCAAAAGCATTGGACAGGGCACAAGGGCAGAGGTAGAGGGGTCTTCTTGTTTAACCCTCCTCAACAACCCGCCAAGCCACAGTGACTCATGTCTCCCAGTGGGAGGAAGATTGGGGGCTTTTCTCCCACAGTGGGCAGCCGTCACCTCAAGTCTATTCATCCTGGACCTAGTGACCAATGGGTACAGGCTGGAATTTTCTTGTCAGCCACCAGAGCGATTATTGGTCAACTTTCCTCCTCAAGATCAGGTAAAGGCGAGGGCCCTGGGTCTCCAAATTGGAGACTTGATAGATCAAAAGGTCTTGATCCCGGTTCCCAGGTCGGATCAGGGCAAGGGATGTTATTCATCCAGCCTTCCAAAGATTCTTGAGACTAGCGGTCAAGATGGGAACAGAGATTCGGCACTTTCAATTTCAAGCCCTCCCCTTCGGCCTGTCTGCAGCCCCACAAATCTTTACAAAGGTGTTGAGGGAGGCGCTGGCTAAGGTTAAAGGCAATAACTATAACTATCCCTTACCTGGACGACCTCCTAGTGGTGGCAGAGTCATACCAAAAGTTATTAGCAGATCTCCAGACCATACAGGACTTCCTTCGATCTCTAGGCTGGTTAATAAACAAAGAGAAGTCTTCCTTAATTCCGGCCCAGAAAGTGACATATGTGGGATACGAATTTTGCTCAGTAGACCAGCAGGAAAAGGTCTCAAGAATGATGCACACAATGTCAGCCTTACAGACCAATTAGTCGGTTTCGCTGAGGGAAGTTTCAAGAGCAGTGGGTCTGATGACCTCTTGCTTTCCCACAGCGCCATGGGCAAGATTTCATCAACGCCCATTACAGCCGTTTCTACTAAGGAACTGGGGGGGAGACGCAAGTTCCCTGGAATCAAGGGTCTTGTTACTCTCCATGGTAAAAAGAAGCTTGTGGTGGTGGAGGACGCACCTCTACCTAACAAGAGGTCTACCGTGGTCCATTCCGATATCCCAGATGATCACAATGGATGCGAGTTCCTGGGGATGGGGAGCCCATCTCAGCAACACAATGGCACAGGGAGAACAGTCCTCAAGGGAAGCAAGAGCTTCATTGAATCAGAGAGAGCTTCTAGCGGTTCAGAGAGCCTTGTAGGCATTTCAGACTGAAATCAGGGGTCACAATCTTCAGATTCTATCCAACAATATCGATACTGTTGCGTACCTCAACAAACAGGGATTTAAACTTTAATCTATCGCCCAGGAGATTTTATCATGGGCAGAAGGGAATCCAGCCTCAGTTACAACAGTGCACCTGAAGGGGACACAAAACTGTCTGGCAGATTATCTCACCGGGTATGTCGAGACCATTGGTCCCTTCATCCCGAAATCTTTTCGGGTCTCACCAACAGATGGGGATGCCCCAAAGCACACCTATTCGCAGATCAGAACAATCGCAAGACAGAGAAGTTCTTTTCTCTGAACCCAGCGGATCAATCATTGGGGATCGATGCTCTGGCGAATCCGTGACCTTTCAGCCTCTGTTATGCCTTCCCGCCGATCAGGCTAATTTCAGAAGTCCTCCGGAAGTTTCTTCTAGAAAAAACAGATCTTATCCTAATAGCCCCTTTTTGGCCCAAGAGGCCATAGTTTTCCCTGTTACAGACTCTGGTCTCAGAGCCTCCACTGATTTATCCAAAGAGAAAAGACTTATTATCGCAGGGTCCAGTGTCGCACCCACAGGTGGTTTCCTTAAGCTTGACGGCCTGGTATCTGAGGAAAAGATACTAAGCGCCCAGGGGTTCTCTGACAAAGACCCTGGTTAATTGCAGAAAACCAGTCACTAGAGCCATATACTCCAAGGTCTGGAAGAAATATAACTCACGGTTATCTGAAAATCAAAGATTAACTCATGATGTTCCTTCAATTTTGGAATTTTTTTAAGAGGGTGTCTACAAATGTTTTCAGTTAGTACTTTAAAGGTACAGGGGGCAGCTATCAGTGATTTTCTCCAATTTTCTCTTTTGGAAAATCCCACTCACTAGATTATTTAAATCAATTTCTAGGTCCAGGCCAGTAGTGGTTAGAAGTTGTCCAACCTGGGACCTGTCCCTGGTGCTTCAAATTCTGGTAGAATTTCCTTTTTAGCCCCTAGAGGATATTTCAGTTAGGTTACTTACCTTAAAAACATTTTTGCTTGTGGCAATTACCTCAGCTCATAGGGTAAGTGAGTTACAGGCCCTTTCACTGAGGTTGCCTTTCCTCATAATTTTTGAGGGTCGGATTGTTTTAAAAACACATCCAGGATTTTTGCCTAAAGTGGCCAGTACATTTCACAGATCTCAGGACATTGTACTGCCAACCTTTTGCAGTTCGCCAAAGGGCGACCAAGAAAGAAAATTTTGTTGTTTAGACGTTAGAAGAATTCTTCTCGTTTACCTCATTTACAGACGCCTTGTTTGTCCTCTTTTCAGGAGCACACAAGGGAAAAAGTGCATCTAAAGCCACCTTGGCTAGATTGATAAAGCAAGCTATTTCTGAAACTTACAAAATTAGGGAAGTTCCTTCACCTTTTGTCACTGCGTGCTCAGCAAGAACCTTGTCTGCTTCTTGGGCTGAGAGGGCTGGAGCCTCACCAGAACAAATTGGCAAGGCTGCCACTAGGGATGGGCTGTCTTTTCGGGTCGAACATGCGTTCGACTCGAACATTGGCTGTTCGCCCGTTTGCCGAATAGTGGACAATTTGGGGTGTTCACGGCAAATTCGAAAGCCGCGGAACACCCTTTAAAAGTCTATGGGAGAAATCAAAAGTGCTAATTTAAAAGGTTAATATGCAAGTTATTGTCCCGCCCCCCTCTGACAACACAGGGAAAGCCATAGGGAAGTCCCTGTGAAGTCCCCATGCGTCAGAGGAGGGCGGGTGGCCCCCCCTGTTATATAAGAAGTGTCAGAAGAACGTCACCGTCTCTTGTGTTTTTTAACCTTTTTGACACTTTTTTTGTGAAATGGTAGGGCTACATTTGTACCCCATTACCGATTCACACAAGGGGGGCCGGGATCTGGGGGTCCCCTTGTTAAAGGGTGCTTCCAGATTCCGATAAGCCCCCCCGCCCGCAGACCCACACAACCACCGGGCAAGAGTTGTAGGGATGAGGCCCTTCTCCCCTTTAAACTTGGGGACAAGGTGCTTTGGGGGATTACCCCAAAGCACCCTCCCAATGTTGAGGGCATGTGGCCTGGTACGGTTCAGGAGGGGGGGCGCTCTCTCATCCCCCCTCTTTTCCTGCGGCCTGCCAGGTTATGTGCTCAGATAAGGGTCTGGTATGGATTTTTGGGGGGACCCCACGCCATTTCTTTTTAAATTTTAGCGCGGGGTTCCCCTTAATATCCATACTAGACCTGAAGGGTCTGGTATCGAATTTAGGGGGACCCCCACGCATTTATTTTTTAAGATTTGGTTCGAGGTTCCCCTGTGGGGAAATTCCATGCCGTTTTTATCAATGAACGTTTATATGTATTGCCGGACCTACAATTTATAATGGCCGACGCTAGCGAAGATAGTTTTACATGACTTTTTTTCCTTTAGAAATGTCATTTTGCTGTCAGACTATCAAATACGGCAAACATGCGCCCCTTTACAGGCATACTATAGACACGCCCAAGGTATGAAATTTAAAGGAATATTAAACTTTTATTGTTTCACTTTAAGCATTATTAAAATCACTGCTCCCGAAAAAACGTCCGTTTTTAAAACTTTTTTTTGCATTGATACCTGTCCCCTGGGGCAGGACCCAGGTCCCCAAACACTTTTTCTGACAATACCATGCATATAAGCCTTTAAAATTAGCACTTTTAAATTCTCCCATAGACTTTTAAAGGGTGTTCCGCGGCTTTCGAATTTGCAAACACCCCAAATTGTTCGCTGTTCAGCGAACGGGCGAAAAGCCAATGTTTGGGTCGAACTCGTGTTTGACCCGAACATAAAGCCTATCCCTAGTCACTATGTGTTCTAGCATCCACATCTTTCAGCCTGCTGGTCAGACATCCATTTTGGCACACTTTCCCAGACAATGAACAGTCTCTTGCTTGTTTTTGTTGTTTTTATTAGGGGATTAAACTTGGATGGGGAAAGAGACATGGCCCAAATGATGAATACTTCTCAATTAAATAAATGTTAGTTGAGTCTAAATTTGACAGTCTCTTCCTCTGGACATATCCTCCAGCACACTATTTGAGATCACTTGCTTCACTTCACTGTCCAAATCTAGATTCCTTTCACCGTTAGCACATGGCTAGGCCTCACTCTGAATAAGTCCTAACATTCTCCTAGTAGCCCTTTACAGGCAGGGGTCTGCAGTCTCCTAAGTGGTAGCAACCATTTTAGTTGAGAAGAATAGATGTGCTCACTGACACTTGGTGGACTACTGATCCTAGCATGTGCAATGCAAATCCTGCCAGCCCTCGTGGTTTCAACGACTTGACTCCAAAACAACACACAGTCTCTCTCTCTGGCTCCACATCCAAATCCTGGCATGTCTCTCCTAGAGCTTCACACTGTGCTTCTCACTCACCGAACACAGCATGGATCCCTCCTGAGTGACTTTCCTGGCAGTGCTCCCAACTGTCCTCTTCCTGCTCCTGTTCAAGGACATCTCTCAATGACCGAGTAGAGAGAGGCTCCCTCCCAACTCCCGAGCTCCAGGCCTGAGTTCACCCCCCCAGAAAGGGGGTTCCCTCAGACCATGACAATCTAGCACTCCATCATTCGGTTCTTCCACTCGACAACTCCTCCCACAGCAGGCTGACCATGGGTATATATAGGAGGCCTGCCCCCTGCCAATCCTAGTTGGGGATTGGTCAGGGCTCCCACATACACCCCATGTCACTCCATCTCTCTGCCCTGCCTCTTTTCCAGAACCTTCTGAAAACCAGAGGAGGCGCCCAAGAGCTGAAGCACATGTCAGTCAACTGCTGCTACACTAAACCACTCCCCTGCCCCCAGATCAAAAACAAACAGGCCTAACTCACAGCATAGGCCTGCCTAAATTTACCTGCGCTGACAGTACAAAACAAACCCACTACTCTGGCACCTACCTACCTAAGGTAGAGGGTGCTACAATACATAAAAGGGTTGTTATGTGCTGATGCTTACTCCTCCTATTTGCTCACTACAAGGATGTTGCACATTGTGTTCTGGTAACTGTCATTTTTGTTTTTCGTTTTTTTTTCCATCTGTCATTCTCTTTGTATCCATTATTGATGAGCTCAAGGTTCAGACCTAGCACAAGTTTGGACTGAACTTTGGCTGTTAGGCTCTTCTGGCCTATTAGAAAATGGGTGTTTTTAACCACTTGCCTACTTGGCCCTTTTACCCCCTTCCTGCCCAAGCCAATTTAAATCTTTCAGCTCTGTCGCACTTTGAATGACAATTGCGCGGTTATTCAACACTGTACCCATATGACATTTTTATCATTTTCATATTCATATTCACACAAATAGAGCTTTCTTTTGTCTTTTATCTTTTTTTCACCACTGGGCTTTTTATTTTTTGCTAAACAAAAACAAAAAATGTGAAAAAAAAACATTTTTCATAGTTTGTTATAACATTTTGTAAACAGGTAATTTTTCTTCTTCACTGATATGCGCTGATGAGGCTGCACTGATGGGCACTGATGGGCTTCACTGATGGGCACTGATGTGGCAACACTGATGAGACGGGCCCTGATAGGTGGCACTGATGGACGCTGACAGGTGGCACTGATGAGGCGGGACTGGTTGGCATTGATGAGGAGGCACTGATGAGGGTGCACTGATAGGCGGCACGAAAGGGCTCTGATAGGGGGCACTGATGGGCAACACTGATAGGCGGCACTGTGGGGCACTGATAGGTGACACTGAGGAGGTACTGATGGCCACTGATTGGCAGCACTGGTGGGCACTGTTGGGACTGCACTGATAATCAGGACTCTGATAATCGGTGCCCTGATTATCAGTGCTGATGTCTTTTTAACACAAGCCGGTTATTGGCTCTCCTCTCCCATCATGCTGTCAGCGAGAGGAAAGAAAGGGCGAAAACCAGCTTGTGTTTACTTCCTTGGACACAGCCGTGATTGGCCCTTTACCCTGATCTGTGATCAGCTGAGTGCGAAGGACTCAGTGACTCAGTGATTACAGAGTGTGCCACCCGTGCTCCGCATGGGGCGCACAGGCAGCACGATCATGGGAGGATGTTCATGTACACCGTCCCGTTAAATTAAGCCCATGCTGTAGCCGTCTTTCAGCTATAGCGTGGGCGGGAAGAGGTTAATTTGACAGATCCAGCTCCCATTGATTCTAATAGAGTTTGGGTTGAACAATCCAAGCTTCTTTGAAGTGCGCCATATGCTTTTTGAACTGAATCTAGGGCAGTTCAGATAATCACTAGTATCCAACTTACAGCCACAAAAAAAAGCTAAAATTCAAATTAATGCACATGTACCCTGTACTCATCACACTGACTGGGCAACCCAATGCTATCTTGTTTCCTTCCTGAAAATGTATAAAAAAAAATTTAGAGTCAGCGCTTAGCGGAAAAAACAGCAACTAGCACTAAAATGTCAATAAACTAAGCCTTCTCAGTAAAAAATAGTAAAAACTGTGATGCACTCAAATACAAAGTTAATAAAAATACTAACATATACAATTGATATATCCATTAAAAAACCAATGTGAATAAATCATTACTAACCCTTTAAGTGACATGGAATAATAATGTGTGAATGATATGTTATCAAATTCAAAGCCAAAATAAATAAATAATTACTGTCCCTTGAAGTGACATAAGTCAATAATATATGAATGATATATATACAATTCAGTTCATCCGTATATCCCGTAACTAGTCCATTTAAGAATGATAAATAAATGTGAATTAAAAAAATATAAAATATGTGGATGTGTGTCCTTTAAAATATATGTATCTGGATGGTCTAGTTCCAATATTACATTTCTCCACAGTGACAACAGCCACCAACACATCGCACTCACTAGAAGATGTGGCTGCTTAAATTATAGGCAGTGCATAAGCATTATGATATTTCCAAAAGGAATGGATCACAGCTTTTTGTTTCCAGGAGCGGTCCCTTTAAGGATGATCAACCTCTGGTAATAGCATCGGTAAGGCCATCACTTTCCAGGGCCAACAGATATATAGTGTAGCTGTGTGAAAGAAGTGCTTACCACAGGAGCCAGAAATACCCATATAGTGTAGTATTTTATTAAAAGCTGGGCTCAGCAAACAAATATTAAAAAACAGTATGCAAAAACTCACAAAGATGCTTGACACATACAGGAATATGCGGCGGCATGACGTCAGCACTCTTAGCTCTGCTCAATGCATTTCATGCTCTAGAGCATTCTCAGGGGTCAAAGAGTGATGATTGTCAGCACCAGTTTTTTAATAAAATACTACACTATATGACTTTTTCTGGATCCTGTGGTGAGCACTTCTTTCACACAGCTGCACTATATATCTGTTGGCCCTGGAAAGTGACAACCTTACCAATGCTATCAACAGAGGTTCTTCCTTAAAGGGATTGCTTCTGGCAACAAGAAGCTGTGATCTATTCCTTTTGGAAATATCATAATGCGTATGTACTGCCTATAATTTAAGTGTGTGGTGTGTTGGTGGTGATTGCAACTGTGGAGAAGTGTAATATTGGAACAGTGTCCCGCCATGTCCATCCATCTTCAATCACACCGCCTGACGGACCCGAAAAAAAAACCCGGAGAAACTCTGCCTCAATGGGAGGCATCCTGTGACATTGCATGATGTCAGAAGGGGGCGGGGTCACCCGGTTATATCACCTGGTGGTCCCGCCCTTGGTTATATAAGAGCTGTCATTGCAAAAAGGCTGCAGTTGGCGGGACGCCTCCCATCGAGGTGGAGTTTTTCTGGGTTTTTTTTCTGTCCGTCAGCGCTGTGATTGAAGATGGAGTTACATTGTGGGACACTTTATTTAAAAAAAAAAAAAAAGGAATTGTCAAAAACTGTTTACTTATGTTTTTCTTCTTTGACACTTTTTTTGGGTGAATGAGTAGGGGTACAATATAATTCTTTCTATTTCAGAGATTATAAGAGTATTCCACTAACTGATGCATGGGGTACAGTCTTGCTAGAATTCTACCTTTGGGTTTGGAAGCTTCCATAGCAAATTAAGGGTCACAGATTTAGTGCTCTGGAAGATAATTGAAGATACATGTAGATGTCTTTTGGGGCCTACTTTCAACACGTGTGGTGGGGTTGCAAGTAAAATAAGTAGTCATCCAAATTACTTTTCCATATTCCCCAAGTATTTTCCATTATTGAATATTAATCTTTTTTTTTTCTTTTTGTGTTTTGTTTTTGTCGAGCTTGCATTGGCCACCCATATCTTTTCAGTGGATGGTAATGCTTTTATTCAAGTTATCTAATCAGTTTTAAGCCATAACTTACTTCTTGCATTACAATTGGAGTGGAACAATAGGAAAAATCAAAACATCACATATACTGTATGATACAGTCTGCCACTAGCAACATAGCAGTTCTGTTGTAACATAATTACTGCAGGAAGACCACTGCCAATACTGGTGACTAGTCCTTTCGTTTTATGCACGTATGAGGTCCTCTTTATTTCCAAATATGGTATTATGGATCCATGAACTAGCGAAAACTTTAGCACATATATTGCTGTGGAACTGATTTTTTTTTTAAAATGTTTTAGAAAGTAAGAACAAGCTATTTTTTTAATATTTCCACTCAAAACTATATATTTTCATGTACTAGTTTAAGGAGCAAAATATGTATTTTAATAATCAAGTGGTACTAATAATAATACTTTATTTTGTCATCAAATTTCAACTCTGAAAATTCAAGTCAAATTTAAGTTCATTAGTTCTAAACTATTAAAGTATTAGTTCTAAAGTATCTATTAGTAGCCTATCAGTATATGTACATCTTTGAAGAAATGTATTTTGATATAACTAAATATACAGCAACGGTATTAAAAAATACTCTATTACAGTGATCATGCTGGTCAGTGTAGCAACCTGGAAGGGACTTTGCAAGGGGTTGGTCTGGATTTCATTGATGGATATTTTCTTTGACAGTGTGAAAAGTGGCAGGAAAGCAAATTTTAGGATCAAATCAAATTTCAAATAATACAAAAAGACTTAAAAATTATTTCTTTTTCTTTTTTTATTTCAAATATGTAAAACATATATAACAGCATTAGAAAAAATATCTACACAATAAATATTGAGTGACAAACAAATCAGCAAATATTTTATTTAAAGGAAAAAAATGACTTCCCACAAAAGCACAATATACTCAAAGGACTTTTAATAATATTAAATATGACCTCTCTATTTCAATATGTAGTTATTGTCATTTTCTAAAGTTGACAATTTTGCTTTTTCACAACATGGCAACCTATATGTTTTGCTTATAGAGTTGGTGTACAGAACTCTCATAGAAGTCTCATTCCTGCTTTCCTTAAGATGTCTCCTTAAAGTGTTTGTAGTAGGGATGCACTGATAACATTTTTGTAACACTGAGTACGAGTACCGTTACTTTTTTAAAGTACTCGCCAATACCAATTACTGATATCTATTGCCTAGGAAGAGTAGGTAGAGGGGTCATTTGGGAGTTTGGGGGGTGAAGTTAGGGAGTTCGGGGGTGTTGGGCAGTAGGGGTGTAACTGAGGACAGTGTGGGCGGGTGTAGGTGGGTAAGTGAGGGCAGGGTGTGGGGAGGGAGTTGGGTAGGGGGATAAGTGAGGATAAAGAAGCACAGGGGTGATGATTATGCAGCAGAAGATTTCTCTTTCCTGTCTATGTAATCCCCCCCCCCCCCAGGTGTAACCCCTGCAGTGCTGGCCTATGCACTCACCATACAACATGGCCCCTCCATTCTCATGCAGAAGCCTGAAGAGCCAGATGGTGAGGATGAGCAGAAAAGTTGAAGACAAGCAGCTCCAGCACTCCTTGATGCTGGAGGAGCTGCAGGGTCTGGGAAGACATTGCTGTCCTGTTCTGCCCCATCTCTGCCAGTGCTGCCCTCACTCCGGACCACACTCCGTACTCACTTTCATAGCCCCGCTACAGCAGTCATAGTCAGCAATGAGAGAGCTCCAAGGCTCAATATCTAGGAAGCTCGCTCACAGCGTGAGGCCTGCACTGCATGATGGGAGCTGTAATTCTCCGCTGTCTGTTAGTGTACGGCCGGTCAATGAACATCGGCATGGCTTCCCCCCTCCAAAAGTACCACAGTCCTAATGGTGTCACCCTTGTGGCGGATGGCTGAAATGTCATTGGTTGTTAAGGCTGCGGAGGCTCTGCTCCTTAACAACCAATAATTGCCGGCATTCTGTTCTTTACATTTTAGCTGTTAGTGGGGAAACCCCGCTGACAGCTGGAAAAAAAGAAGCCAGAAGGTATTGGATTTGGGCCATGGTACATTTGCACGAGTACTGATACCCCTGCAAACGCCTAGTATCTGCATCAATACCGATACTGGTATCGGTGCAACCCTAATTTGTTCACCTTTTCACAAAACATGAAAAGGTGAACCATCTCACAACACCTCCCTAACACCCCTGGTCCTTGTTACACTTACCTCCTTGGATGATTATCTTTCACTGCCAACTTTAGCTGATGTAGCAGTGTGGGTATTTGAAAGCCAAGCTCTTCTGCACCCTTCTTTTTTTCCAGGACACTGTACTGAAACAAAGAGGGCTCAAAGAGATTCTCATTGTCAGTGCGGTCATCTGCCAGCATTGATCAATGCCCACCCATCATTGCGAACATTATGATGTTACACAACCTCCAGGCTGTGTACGGCATTTTCAGATGCTTGAACTGCTACACCAGCTGGTATGGGTGACAGAAGATAGTCATCAAGGGAGGTAAATGCAGCAAGTACTGGGGGTGCTGGAAGGTGTAGTAAGTAAGTTCACTTTTTAATTTCCAGTGAAAAGGTGAACTAACCCTTTAAGGGATGCAGATTGTGTAGGTGGTTGTAATGAAGGCAGACACTCCTGTTCAGATATCAACCTGAAAGGAGAAGTTGTGAAACCAACTTCCATTTCTTTAAAACAGAAAAATGTATAAATATTCAAAAAAAGGCAGATAAAATCCATGCAATGCACATATTTTACCTAAAGGAGATCGCTTTTTTTAAACTTATATTACATTGTAATGCTTAAATACAATGATGGTAATAAAATACATTACAAAGTTAATAAATCACTTAATATATTAATAATTTAACAAATTAACAAATAAGTTAATAAATATTCTTACATAAATTGTTAAAAAAATTTAACTTTTTTACCTATGTACAACCTTTATAACAAATTTTTAAAATATGTTAGCAAACAGTCTGTTTTTTTTTTTTTTTTTTTTTTTTTTAATACTTATACAGTACTGAGTAGGTATTTTTAGGTACCACATCAATTATTAGATATTACTACCAAAGGTAAAATTCATAAACATTCATTTTTTATCCTCCTTTTTGCATAATGCTCTTATATAAGCAAGTGAAAAAACAAAGGTTTTCCACTCCATTCTTCTCCACTTTTCCAATGAAAGAATATCTAAAGCCAAAACTGTTTTTTTTTTTTTTTTTTAATTTTTGATAGAATAGGGAAGGGTTAAACACCTGACAGTTTTTTTTTTATTTGCCATTTGTGTTCCCATTGGTTTAATTTCCCTTTAATTGTTTTCTTATGAGACACAACAGGAATTGAAGGGAGATCTCCCCAAAGTAATCAAAATCTTCTCCAAAACAGTGTCAGTGTGATAAGTGCCTCTATTGGAAGATTAACTCTCCTTTCCTGTTTGCACTATCACTTGCTTTTAGTCCCAGTGACAAATGTCCCTAGGAAAAATAAGGGTGACCCTATAAGAGACACAAACCGTTTTTAGCTTTAGATATATTTTAGGCAAGTAAAAAAAATCACAGTAACTTAGCATATTTTTGAGATGCGCTGAATATTGGATTAGTACCTAAAGGAATATTGCTGTTTTTTTATTTTATTTCTTGAGCAAAAACTCTCCATCTAATATTCAGGATACTTTGAACCAAAGCTTAGCAATTATGTCAAGGGATGAAATGCTCGAGGTATAGTCTAGTTATTCAGTCGGGGTCTTGGAGTAACCATCTGTAAAACAAAAAATACTAATGTTCAGTGAAAAATAACTTTTATCCAGGTTTTCATTACTACTGTTCTATCAAATGAACATTTCTGGCCATTTCTGTGAACTTCAGGCAAATAACTACAAACACAAAATACATAGATAGGAGCTGTTTACTTTCTCTGCCCATTGAGTCCTAAAATTTACACGGTACTGCCATCATAGCTAGGTTGGTGACTTGAATTTTCTCTGCTGTAGGTAAGCAGCATAGCTAGGTCACCTCCCCATCCCCAACCTGTGATTGACAGTGAAAGAGCAACAGAAACAGAGTGATGAGCTCATCTCTCTCCTTCTATCAACATGTTCCTTGTCAGCTTTTAGTCCTGGGGTTTTTACAAGGCGACCTGATTCATGTGCCCCTAACCTAGTAACACCTCTATGCAATGTCAAGAGATATACACCAAGTATATCGTTCAAACTACCAAAAACAGACAGCTTAGGTTTGGGTGGATCAACGGGTTCAGCAGGAGTAGAATCTTTATTGGGTTCTTATGGCTTTCGTTGGCTCAATTTGGAAAATGTGTCCTCACTTTCTGTCTGAAAGACATCAGACTAAAACCTACAACCTACAACAACCAACAAGGATATTTTCCTTTCATATATTATAAGCTGCACCAACTTTTCCAATATATTTTTAAAGTCCAAAACAGGTTGCTTCATTGGGGTTTGAACAAGCTGGCCCTTAAATTATTTGTGCCAAATAGTCTTCTGAGCTTGTGGCTATGCACTTCACAGTAGGGCTACCATGTATTCTACTATCAGGAAAGGGACAGAAGGCAAGACGCATGGTTACCTGGAAATTGTTGACTGTTTCAACATTAGGGATGAGCCGAACACCCCCCTGTTCGGTTCGCACCAGAACATGCGAACAGGAAAAAAGTTCGCTCGAACACGCGAACACCGTTAAAGTCTATGGGACACGAACATGAATAATCAAAAGTGCTAATTTTAAAGGCTTATATGCAAGTTATTGTCATAAAAAGTGTTTGGGGACCTGGGTCCTGCCCCAGGGGACATGGATCAATGCAAAAAAAAGTTTTAAAAACGGCCGTTTTTTCAGGAGCAGTGATTTTAATAATGCTTAAAGTCAAACAATAAAAGTGTAATATCCCTTTAAATTTCGTACCTGGGGGGTGTCTATAGTATGCCTGTAAAGGGGCGCATGTTTCCTGTGTTTAGAAAAGTCTGACAGCAAAATGACATTTGGAAAGAAAAAACTCATTTAAAACTACCCGCGGCTATTGCATTGCCGACAATACACATAGAAGTTCATTGATAAAAACGGCATGGGAATTCCCCACAGGGAAACCCCGAACCAAAATTAAAAAAAAAAAAATGACGTGGGGGGGTCCCCCTAAATTCCATACCAGGCCCTTCAGGTCTGGTATGGATTTTAAGGGGAACCCCGCGCCAAAAAAAAAAAAAAAAAGAACGGCGTGGGGTTCCCCCAAAAATCCATACCAGACCCTTATCCGAGCACGCAACCTGGCAGGCCGCAGGAAAAGAGGGGGGGACGAGAGTTTGCCCCCCCCATGAACCGTACCAGGCCACATGCCCTCAACATTGGGAGGGTGCTTTGGGGTAGCCCCCCAAAACACCTTGTCCCCATGTTGATGAGGACAAGGGCCTCATCCCCACAACCGTGGCCGGTGGTTGTGGGGGTCTGCGGGCGGGGGGCTTATCGGAATCTGGAAGCCCACTTTAACAAGGGGACCCCCAGATCCCTTCCCCCCCCCTGTGTGAAATGGTAAGGGGGTACTTACCCCTACCATTTCACTAAAAAAGTGTCAAAATAGTTAAAAATGACAAGAGACAGTTTTTGACAATTCCTTTATTTAAATGCTTCTTCTATCTTCCTTCATCTTCTTCTTCTTCTGGTTCTTCTGGCTCTTCTGGTTCTTCCTCCGGCGTTCTCGTCCAGCATCTCCTCCGCGGCGTCTTCTATCTTCTTCTCTTCGGGCCGCTCCGCACCCATGGCATTGAGGGGAGGCTCCCGCTCTTCTCTTCATCTTCATCCTCTTCTCTTCTTTCTTCTTCTCTTCTTCTCTTCTTAATTTTCTTATCCGGGCCGCTCCGCATCCATGCTGTGGCATGGAGTGAGGCTCCCGCTGTGTGATGGCGTCTCCTCATCTGACGGTTCTTAAATAACGGGGGGCGGGGCCACCCGGTGACCCCGCCCCCTCTGACGCACGGGACATGACGGGACTTCCCTGTGGCATTCCCCGTGACGTCACAGGGAAGTCCCGTCAAGTCACTGTGCGTCAGAGGGGGGCGGGGTCACCGGGTGGCCCCGCCCCCCGTTATTTAAGAACCGTCAGATGAGGAGACGCCGTCACACAGCGGGAGCCTCCCTCCATGCCACAGCATGGATGCGGAGCGGCCCGGATAAGAAAATTAAGAAGAGAAGAAGAGAAGAAGAGAAGAAGGAAGAAGAGAAGAGGATGAAGAAGAAGATGAAGAAGAAGATGAAGAGAAGAGCGGGAGCCTCCCCTCAATGCCATGGGTGCGGAGCGGCCCGAGGAGAAGAAGATAGAAGACGCCACGGAGGAGATGCTGGACGAGAACGCCGGAGGAAGAACCAGAAGAGCCAGAAGAACCAGAAGAAGAAGAAGATGAAGGAAGATAGAAGAAGCATTTAAATAAAGGAATTGTCAAAAACTGTCTCTTGTCATTTTTAACTATTTTGACACTTTTTTAGTGAAATGGTAGGGGTAAGTACCCCCTTACCATTTCACACAGGGGGGGGCGGGATCTGGGGGTCCCCTTGTTAAAGGGGGCTTCCAGATTCCGATAAGCCCCCCGCCCGCAGACCCCCACAACCACCGGCCACGGTTGTGGGGATGAGGCCCTTGTCCTCATCAACATGGGGACAAGGTGTTTTGGGGGGCTACCCCAAAGCACCCTCCCAATGTTGAGGGCATGTGGCCTGGTACGGTTCAGGAGGGGGGGGGCGCACTCTCGTCCCCCCCTCTTTTCCTGCGGCCTGCCAGGTTGCGTGCTCGGATAAGGGTCTGGTATGGAATTTAGGGGGAACCCCACGTCATTTTTTTTTTTTTTTTGGCCGGGGTTCCCCTTAATATCCATACCAGACCTGAAGGGCCTGGTATGGAATTTAGGGGGACCCCCCCACGTCATTTTTTTTTTTTTAATTTTGGTTCGGGGTTTCCCTGTGGGGAATTCCCATGCCGTTTTTATCAATGAACTTCTATGTGTATTGTCGGCAATGCAATAGCCGCGGGTAGTTTTAAATGAGTTTTTTCCTTCCAAATGTCATTTTGCTGTCAGACTTTTCTAAACACAGGAAACATGCGCCCCTTTACAGGCATACTATAGACACCCCCCAGGTACGAAATTTAAAGGGATATTACACTTTTATTGTTTGACTTTAAGCATTATTAAAATCACTGCTCCTGAAAAAACGGCCGTTTTAAAAAAATTTTTTTGCATTGATCCATGTCCCCTGGGGCAGGACCTAGGTCCCCAAACACTTTTTATGACAATAACTTGCATATAAGCCTTTAAAATTAGCACTTTTGATTTCTCCCATAGACTTTTAAAGGGTGTTCCGCGGCATTCGAATTTGCCGCGAACACCCCAAATTGTTCGCTGTTCGGCGAACTTGCGAACAGCCAATGTTCGAGTCGAACATGAGTTCGACTCGAACTCGAAGCTCTTCCCTATTCAACATACACTGGTGTGCACAGCCTATTGCATTCGGGTGTGCACCCCAAAGCTCAAACACATATGTGTGTGTGTGTGCATGTGTATATATACTGAGGGTGTCAGTAGAGCAGTGGACAGTGTCAGTAGGGTAGAGATTGGTGTCAATATGGCAGTGGATAGTGTCTGTAGTTTTTATTTTTTTATCATTTTATTTTTATAAATATTATTTTTAATTGTATTTATTAAATTATTTTTAAGGGGGCTTTGGTGGAATATCAGGGGTCTAAACAGGGGGAATCAACCCACACAGGGTGATTAGGGTGTGCCCAGGCACATCTGGCACACCCTGTATGCATACCCTAACATGTCATCAAGTGCAGTTTGATATTATGCAAAATGGATAGATGACTGTGATCTATCCAGGCCCTAAAGCAGCAAACGACCCCACATTATAACACTACCACCATAATGCTTTACAGTTGTTAGGAGGTATTTCTCCTGAAATAATGTATTTAGTTTACAGCAAATGTGTCTACTGTTACTGTGACCAAGTAGTAATCAACACATTGTTCAAGAAGGTCTAGCCTTTGCTTGTATGTTCAATGGCAAACTGTAATTTTCCTCTAATGTTCTTTTTGGACAGCAAAGGCTTTATCTTGACAAGGCTTTCATACAGGTTAGCATCAAACCATCAGCTCTTGGGCTAAATTTGCTGGGCCAACCAGTCCTGGATAAATTAGCAGCTGTTTGAAATCTACTCCAATAATTTCCTTACACTGATTATTTCAAATAATTTGCTGGACTTTTTAAATCCCTTTCTAGACTTTATAGACATCTATAAATTTCACTCTTAGAGTGGTAAAAATAGGTAACTGCTATGGTTGTCTAGCGGTGGCAGGGGGCCCATTACGGAGGTGCAGTGTGGGAGAGCTGACTGTAGATCCCACAAGACCATCAAGATTATTTTTTCTGTTTCCCTTAACAGTGTAGATTTATTGCCTCAAGAACTTCTACCAGTGCCGGGACAAGGACATCTAGAGCCCAGGGCAAACATGCCAAATTGCCCCCAAGATGTATGAGCATTATGTGTCAGCAAAAATACCCTCACCCACCAAAAAAATAAATTGAGCACTCATCTGCACGCTAACATCCTAAGCATAAATACCCCCTTCTCCCAATAAAAATCCGCCCCCTACTAAAATTACCTTCCCAGCACGAACCTTTGTCCCAGGCCTGACTTCTACTAAAGCCCAGCCAAAACTGTTTTTTGTTTTTTACTGACTAATAGAACATGTCTGTCCAGCACTCACTAGGTGGGCTGAGAACTTGCACTGAGGCCGCGACGTCTGACATGCTGAAAAAGACTGGACAGCTACTGAGAAAATCTAGCTAGAGAACAATGGTTAAAAGTTATTTCCCTGCACTACTGCTCTTCCTTGCCAAATTAGCCACTGGTCCCTAGTTGTTGTACTGGTTATGTTAACAACTCTCCTACCACATGTCTTTGAATTAAGATCGATGAGTTTTGTCACAGTAGGCACTGCCAACCACCATTGGTAAACTCACCTTTAAATATGGGTTTACGCTTCCCAACGAAGGATAAAAGCTTCCTGACCCAGAACTTTGAGATCCTGACCCTGGTCCAGCCGAGGTAAGGACAATAGCTGCAACGTCGTTTTCAGTAGGCCTCTCCAAAATGTAGTTGACAGGAGCAGTTTTTTCATCTGTGTTGTAAGTAGGTAAATATTCCTTACTTTCAGACTCGCTTTGATGCCATTCTCCTTCTATATCTGTTAACCTGTGGCACAAACACACACAAAATAAAATAAAGAGATTCTGTCTCTAAAATTAAAAATTACAATATAAGTCTCCCTACAAAGAAAATATTGAATACTCCCTGTCTGCAGCACTGATCTCCGCAGTAGGGAAGAGATACTTGCAGACAGAGACATAGCAGAGCTCAGAATGGGAACAGAGGGAACCAATCAGCGGTGTGATGTCTATTATAACTAAGTTCCACTTTAAAATTTGTATTTTATAAAATAGGGAAAAATTAAAGTGATTGTAAGAGCTGAAGTTTTTTTTACCTTCATGCATTCTATGCATGAAGGTACAAAAACCTTTTGTGTGCTGTTCCCCCCACAGTCGCCCCCTTATACTTACCTAACCCCCCTCTCGATCCAACGATGTGCACAGGAGCCACAGCAGTGGGAGCCATTGGCTCCCACTGCTGTCAATCACAGCCAGTGAGCCAATGAGGAGAGAGTGGGGGGGCAGGGCTGAATAGCGGCTCTATGTGTCTTAGGGATGCACCAATGTCCCCCCATAGCAAATGGCTTGCTATTGGGGGCACTGGTCAAGGAAAGGGGACAGGAGTGCCAGTAGGAGAAGCAGAGGATCAGGGTTGCTCGGTGCAAAACCATTGCATAGAGAATGCAAGTATAACATGTTTGTTAATAAAAGAAAAAAAAATTAACCTTTAGAATCCCTTTAAAACCTCTAAAAGTTTTTTTTTTTTTTCAATGTCTTCGACCATTGGGAGATTGCCTTTCACTTACAGAGAGTGTGCAAAATTCAATAAATATATGACAGAGATCCTACCCTTTCTACACTTTATCTAAAAATAAAAGTAGAAAAAAACTCTTTAAATATTTAAAATATATATGTATGAGTATATATTCTTCTACTGTAATTTTTCTCAGACTTTTAGGTGCTATTAGTTTGACAACCAAGATTTTGGTCTGTCTGGCTGCTATATTCTACACTGTACTAAAAGATAATTACGTTAGAATATTTTCTTTTCATTGAACTAGTCACAGTCTATATAACCATTTATTCTATCAACATCACCACCTTGTGGCCTCTTTCCATACAGTCTGAAAAACAAAGGAAAGCTGTTCAGAGAGTGACGGGAATTGTAAACTCTGAAAAAGAACTGGCATGATTTTTTTAGTAGAATCTCAGTAGAATCTCATGCAAAAACAGAAAAAGAAAAAAGAATGGGGTTCCCCCAAAAAATAGTACCAAACCAATACCCAAGGATGTACCTTGACTGGTCAGGAAAGGAAGAGGTCGCAAGTGTGTAGCTCCCCTCCCTTACCATACCAGGCCACATGCCTTCAACATGGGGATGGGGACAAGAACCTTATTACCACATCCTTGGCCCAGTGGGTGTTGGGGTCTGTTGGGGGATATTATCGGAATTTGGATACCTTCTTTAAAATAAGGGTGATAGCTGACTCCCGTTGTGAATGAGTGTGGGATACATAGTACCCCTTGTTACTCATCACACAAAAAAGTAAATAGCAAAAGAAACCCACATCCCTAAAAAGATAAAAAAATTTAATTGTAACGTCTATCACACTGTCCAGAGCACAGATATTTTACTCATTGTTCTCCTTACCGTAACTTGTCAGAAGCATGTCTTCTTCTGCGCAAACATACAGACAGGGACACGATAATGATAAGAATCACAGCAAGACCAGCAACCACCCCGCCGATGACACCGGCTTTACTGACAGCTGTCTGGCATTGGTCTCCTGTGTACCAGAACTGGCTTGACGTCTCACAACTGGGGGAAAACAAGGGTGGAAAAGTTTTAAAAGAAACTTTGGCTTACACAACATAAGTTTCAGCAAGCACATTGGCTATATATTGTAAATGTCAGTCATTTAAAGTACATAAAAACACATTAACAAGTTGGAGGACCACATAATAATAAACTTTTTTCTTTCTAACAGGGCACGTCTTTTGTGTCAATGGCTTATATCTACATGCAACTATGCTGCAGGCACTAACAAACTGTACCATGGTCTGAGGGTAAGGAAGCCTTAGAACACGATAAGTGGGAGTGGCCAGGAGATGGGCCAGAGAGCAGGCTGGGGGTTGGCCGCATCAAAGCTGTCTGCCTGTACACAAAGGAGGCAGCCAGAAGAGGACCAAGATGGCACCCGCACAGTGGATCACAGCAGGACAAGACTGGATTTGATGTCTGGTTGAGTGTGTGTTTTAAAAAAATAACACGAAAATGCAGATAAGAGGGAAAAAAATGGGTGGGGGGAGATGAATACCACTTTAATACTAATACTGACTATCAGATAAAAATCACACTTAAAAAATCCAACTGCACTGCTGTCTGATACAACTCCTTTGTTTTTATCTTTAAGTGAGTTGCCCCTGAAACTCCTTTTTCTATTCTCCCTTTTCCTTCACTCCCCCACTGTTACATTCAGCCTCTGGTAACAAAGAAAATATCTGCTACTCCTCGGTATAGGGAAGCATGTGATTCCTTATGTGTGATTGGCCCAACTCTGTCACATGGGGGCTAAGAGTCTCACCAGCCCTCTGTAAGCTCTGACTGTAGGTATTTGGGGCTTCCACCAAGTTGTCTTTGGCCAATGAGGGGAGAAGAAGATTGGGAGTGAAAGAAAGGTAAATATGTGTTGCCTATAAAGTGAAGCGTAAAATAAAGTGAAGCTGTTCCTGCAAGGGCATGACACTGACTCACTCCAATGCTAATTATTAATCATAAATATTACTAATTATAAATGCATTTAGTAATAATAATAAAATAATACGTATCTTTATTAATATTATTATTACTAAAGTACTGTTGAAGAAATCTCTCAAATAAGGTCAGGAAGAGGCAAAGGTAAGAAAAAACAAAAACAAAAAAAACTTACTAGCACTTAGGTCCTTTGTTGTTCACCAGGCATTGCCCCATGTTACAGTCTATTAATTGTTGGTTAGTATTACTACAGTTGGTCACACACAGAAATCCAACGCTGGGGGATATAACACCGTAAAAATACTGATGGAATTCCTCAGGAATTGTATCCACTGATGAACACAGGCCTATAAAATAAGGGAAATCATAATTTTAAAGAATGAAAGCTGAAGTTTAATATACATATAAAATTGGGTGAAAAGGTATTTGCCCCCTTTCTAATTTTTTTTTTTTGCACATTTGTCACACTTTAATAACTCAGATCATCAAACTAATGTTATTATTAAACTAAGATAACCCGAGTAAATACAAAATGCAGTTTTTAAATGATGGTTTCATTTATTAAGGCAAAAAAGCTGTCCAAACTTGCCTGGCTTCCCTTATGTGAAAAAGTAATTGCCCCCTAAACCTAATAACTGGTTGTGTCACCCTTGGCGGCAACAACTGCAATCAAGCATTTGCAATAACTGGCAATGAGTCTTTCACATTGCTGTGGAGCAATTTTGGCCCACTCTTCTCGTTTTAATTTTTTTTTTTATTAGAGCCACATTGAAGAGTTTTCCAGCATCAGTGGCCTGTGTAAGGTCGTGATACAGCATCTCATTGGATTTAATCCGGGCTTTGACTAGGCCACTCCAAAATCTAAATTTTGCTTTGTTTGAACCATTTGGAGGTGGACTTTCTGTTGTGTTTCGGATTATTGTCTTGCTGCATAACCCAAGTGCATTTGAGCTTGAGGTCACAAACTTATGGTTGGACATTCTCCTTTAGAATTTTCTGGTAGAGCTCAGAATTCATGGTTCCATCAATTATGGTAAGTCGTCCAGGTCCTGAAGCTGAAAAGCAGGCCCAGACCATCACGCTACCGCCACCATGACTGTCTGACTGTTGGTATGATGTTCTTGTTATAAAATACTAGTTTTATGCCAGATGTAACGGGATGCACGCCTTCCAAAAAGTAAAATCAGTCCACAGAATATTTGCCTAAAAGTCTTAAAGGGAATAATCAAGATTTTTTTTGGAAAATGTGGCTTTGGCACTGGAACTCTCCCATGGATGCATTTTTGCCCAGTCTCTTTCTTATTGTTGAATCGTGAACATTGATCCTACCTGAGGCAAGTGAGGCTTGCAGTTCTTTAGATGTTGTTCTGGGTTCTTTTATGACCACCTGGATGAGTCGTCGTCATGCTCTTGGAGTAATTTTTTTACTAACCACTTTTTTAACCACTCCTGGGAAGGTTCCCCACTGTTCCAAATTATCTCCATTTGTGGATAATGGCTCTCCCCGTGGTTCACTGGCATTCCAAAGCCTTAGAAATGCCTTTGAAACCCTTCCTAGACCGATACATGTACATTACTTTGTTTCTAATTTGTTCTTGAAAAAAATGTGCTTAATCACAGTTCATTCATGATTCAGCATGGGAGAGGGCAATTACTGTTTCACATAGGGCCAGGCAGCTTTTTTGCCTTAATAAATGAAATAATAATTTAAAAACTGCATCTTTCATTTACTCGGGTTATCTTTGTGTAATATTAAAACTAGTTTGATGATTTGAATCATTTAAATATGGGAAATATGCAAAAAAAAATAATAAAAAATCAGAAAGGGGGCAAATGCTTTTTCACAGCAATGTATAATTGCCTTTCTCTTTTCCCTCCTCATTAGCATGCATTCAAATTTTTTAAATAACATCATCCTATACACGTTTAGATTCTGCTTTAAAAAATAAAGGAACCAATTTGTTTTTCCTATCTGTTAAAAGTAGGGTATAATCACAGAATGTACCCTAAAGCTGAACTCCTGTTTATTTATTTATTTTATTACAGGTATTTCTATAGCATCAACAATTTATATAGTGCTTTACTTAAAGAGTATATTGTACATTCACATCAGTCATATGTACACATACTAGGGCCAATTTAGACAGGAGCCAATTAACCTGCCAGCATGTCTTTGGAGTGTGGGAGGAACCCAGAATACCCGGAGGAAACCCTTGCAATCACAAGGAGAACATGCAAACTCCAGGCAGGTGGTGCCATGATTGGGATTGAAATAAATCTCCCTTAGTGCTGCCAGGCAGAAGTGCTAACCAGTTGGGAAGCATCAATGAATGCAGTTACATAATTTATCTAAAACCATCCACTGCACAGCAGCACTCGTCAGGACAAAGGGAGAGACTAGGAGCCAATCGGGTTTGCTGCATTAATGTGTTAACATGTTGACAGGAGTAGAGCTGTATAAGCAGAATAATGATCATGTGATGATGGCGCTGATGCTCTTTCTTTGGGAATGTGTTTTGGCCAGTGCTGATCCTGCAGTAGACACTGCCAACCTAGTTGTGTTACCTGGAAGGTGCCTCACAAGACTAGCTGAGTAGAAGTAAAAAAAATCTTTGTAGGCAAAATGGTTTCTTCACTTGCAGTAGGTCAGCTTTAACATCATTTTTAAAGTGATTTCCAAACATGTGCTGTATAAATGTCTCTTAAGTAACAACAGTGCACTTGGTACTGTACTTGTGTTATTCTATAACTGGTCTTTGTGTTCCTTTATAGTCCCCTTGGATGCTACACCCAGACTGTTTTTGGGGCCTTGACTTTTGCCCAAGTCATTATAAACCACACCCATTACAGTGCTAATTTTAACCCATTTCATTTCAGTTATTGATGAGAGGAGGTAGGGGCTTAATCTCAACTTGAATAGTCATCAAATGCCTTTTTTACAGCTTGGGTATAGGGATCAATTTACAGAGAAATATGGGTGCTGAAGGTACCATAAGCCAGCTTTACTTCTGAAAGGTTGTTATTGTAGTGCAGGTCAGGTTTGCTTAATATGTAAGGCATTTATAACATACAGTATATGGAAGGTGTGGTCATTAATAAATACAATTTCAAAGGGTTATGGGCAGGCCATCAAGCTCATTTACTGTACTCTGTTCTACTCTGAGGCAGAATATAATTACCTGATACATCAATGTCTTGACTGTTAACTGTTGTTCTGCTTGAATTGAAGCACAAAATACCTTAAATAGGAGAGAGAAAGTTTTAGATTAGTTTCACATTTGCTTGATTTTCTTCAACAGTGAGACGTAGATCCTTCCACTCCTCAAACTGATTCAAAATATAAGGCATTTTATTATATCACTACCAGTAGTATAGCATTTTCTTGCTAGAAGCATATGAGCTGGTGTCATTATATTATAACAACTTGAGGGTCAGGGAGACAGTTCTGGTGCTTGGTGACTGGCTCAGCACAGTCTCATGACTTGGGGAGAAAGTCCTAATACTTGGCGACTGGCTGAGCATTGTCATCTGGGGTGGGGAGAAAGTCCTGGTGCTTGTTGACTGGCCAAGCACTGTCATCTGGGGTGGGGAGAAATTCCTGGTGCTTGATGACTAGTCCAGCATTGTCATCTGGAGTGGGGAGAAAGTCCTGGTGTTTGGGGACTGGTACGGCACTGTCATCTGGAGTGGGGAGAAAGTCCTGGTGTTTGGGGACTGGTATGGCACTGTCATCTGGGGTGATGAAGGAGTCCTGATGCTTAGTGACTGACCCAGAGCTGTCACATGGGGTGGGGAGAAAGTCCTGATGCTTGTTGACTAGTCTAGCACTGTCACATGGGGCAGTTCCCAGCCTTGTTAAGCTGCAGGCCATGGCTTGGAGCTTGCACAGGGCTTTCTCTGATTACTTCTGGCTGAGCAGAGTAGCAGGGGTGAAAAAGGAAGGCAAGTGTTGCCTAGTTCTGCATGGTCAAAGCATGTTTTTTATTTTAGTTACATTTGAAATCAACTATTTCAATTGTCATATTCTACAAAGAATAAAATCCCTGATGTATGCATATAATTATTCTGTATAATAAACTCACCATCTGTTAATATGTCTGATGTACAGTTTACATCCTTCAGAGATTGATTAACTGTGTTCACAGCTTGTTTGTATTGCTCTTCTATTTGCTGGGAATCCACCATCAAGTATACCTCATGATCAACACGTATACTTCCCTTACTGTGAATATAAACATTAACAAACATTAACATATCTGATTACTTATTAGAGGTACACACCTGAGCAGCGTGTATATATATATATATATATATATATATATATATATATATATATATATATATAAATATATATATACAGGTGAGGTGAAGAGCAACATTAGTTGACCCCTCAGTGCAATGCAATCAGGCATCCCAAAGGCCATATATAGAAAAATATTAAGGACTGAGTGCAGGATTGGTGCACTTAATATTTATTAAAAATTCAAACAAAAAATTACAAGTGTACATAACGTTTCATCTGCAACATTTTCGGGCTAAACCACGTTCCTCAGGCAGGAACATATAAGAAATGAAGCAATTATGTTCCTGCCTGAGAAAGGGCGTTAAATACTTTAGCCTGAAACTGTTGTAGATGGAACATTTTATATGTTTGTAATTTTTTGCTTGTATTTTTTATTTCGATTTTTAATAAATATTAAGTGCACCATACAGTACAAAGCTACAAACCCTTGTACCTATCCTGAATAAAAGTACCATTGTTCAGCAAGATTGTGCAGTAGGCACTTTGTGTTCTCTAGATTTGTATGGAAAATCTAAAATGTGTTTTCTTACCTAATAGAGGATATTCTGACTTCCTGAAAATTGAGGACCTTGGTTTTATAGAAATTATTCATCTGTAAAAAATAAGAAACACATTAACTTAATATATTGTAATAACAGCTACAACTTCTCCTATGCATGTCTAACATTAAAGAGTACCTAATCCAAAAAGTTGAAAAACAAACTTGCTTCCTTTATGTTAAATCAAATTTTTGCCTCCTCTTTCAAAATATTGTTCATGAAATCCTCCCAACCCACAATCTGTTTGTTAACAGTTCCCAGAATGATGACCTGTGCTGAGGATGCTTTAATAAATGTCCTTAGACTCCTTACCAACACTTGGTACTGCTGCTCGCTCCCAATCAGTGACATCCAGGTTCCCTCCTGGCAATTGGGAATCAGTCAAAGGTGTTGATTTACTACGTAAAACTCGGTGGTGCAAAAAGTGTTGCAGCTGTGCATGGTAGCAAATCAGCTTCTAACAGCTGGTTCAAGTATGCTTTGACAAAAAAGAACAAAGCTGATTGAAGTGGCGGTCTGTCCAGAGGGGGTGCACACGGGCACTGCCCCCCATCTATGCATCTGGCCCCATAATCTACATGCAGGGCGACGGACGCATGGATTTCAATAGGGGTTTTTTTATTTAGAAGCACATGATTATAGCCTGAGGCTCTAATTGGCTTCAAAAATAGGTGGGCTCGTGGTGCAGAGCACTGTGCCCTGAGCCCACCCAGTTGTGTGACATTAGCAAATTAATATTCGCTAATGTCTTCCTGTCTCTCCTCCTGGCCAATCAGGAATTGGCTCCTGAGATCCCATCGGGAGTTCCGAAGACCCGATTGGCTGGGAGGAGAAAACGGAGGGGGTACAAGAGACACGGAAGAGGGAAGTCACCACCAGATGGATTCAAACATGGATGGAGGGGAGCTCTGTGCACTGATCACACCGGCAATCTGTAAGCTGAGCTGTGACCACAGTATTACATGGTAAGTCAGCGGGGGGGTGCACGGTGGTGGGTTGGAGCAATGGGGGGGTACTTGGTCAAATAAAAGTCTTCAACCTATATATGAACACAGCCACCTTTTGGTGGCAGTGTTCATCTGCAGTGCCATCTGTTAATAGTTTAACTAGAATCAGAATCAGAATTTATCAGAATCAGTTGCAGTATTAAAAAAAATAGTAAATTAATTAAAAAATAATTAAATAAATTAAGTAAAAAAAATGTTTTTTTTTTTTACATTTATGTGTATTTGTCAGCCTACAGTAGAAATAAGGGAGTTTATGTTTCTTTAGAACAGTGTGCCAAATAAAAATCTTATAAACAAACAATATTCAATTTAGGCATTCTATTTGTCGTAGGATTTGATCTCTGGAATTCCAGATTCACTTCATCTAGTCTAGTAAGAGGGCTCCCTTTCCACATAAGGAGCACTTTGAAGTGAAAATGTCCTTAGGCACTGAGCACTTTGTCACTTTTTATTCCACATGGACTGTTATTTGAACAGATGTGCTTTTTGGTGAATTTTAATATTTAGTTTGTATGATATTGCACATTATAATTCATCAAATATTATTTATTGGTATATTTTCACTTTTTGTATATGTTTCCTAGGTTTCTATTCATTTATTGGTGTTCTTATATGCATTCATTTGAACTTTCTGGTTTGTATTATTACATGCATAATTTCAGTGTTAGTGTATGCATATTTTATCTTGCATTTGCTCTTGTTTTCGGAATAGTCATTTGTTTTTGAGATTTAAACATTTGAGGTGTTTTCACATTATTACTATGTTAATTGACACAAGCTGGCCTGAACATCTTTGTATCAATGACTTTTGGCAAACACAAAGTTAATGCATTTATTTTTTCCTGTTGATCATTCTAAATTTGCCTTTCTCAGATAAGGTGACAAGGCTTGCTCCCTGTCTCACTGTAGGAGCTGTGTTGCTATTCTATGAAGCCTGTGCCTATTTTGAACTGTAGGCTGATGTGCAAATGTACTGCATGCCTGCAGAGAACATGGTGATGGAGTAAAGTACTGCGGCATGTGCAGTCTAGTGCTGCCTGCTTTTTTTTACTGCAAAAGCTCATTCAGTATATGTAAATGCAAATAAACTTCTCTTGCTTGGTCTGTAAAATTTACCAATGCATGCATTTTCTTATATCTGTTCAATAAGTTCTCACTGTGAAGTACAAAACACCCCCCCCCCCCCTTTATGTTATATAGATGATGAAATGGGCAGATGTTTTGTAGTCCTAATACACTTCCAGCCCTAGGGTGACAACATTGATCTTCCATAGATATAGTAATATAGTACAGTGACCATTGTCAACCTAGGACAGGAGGCGTGATAGTGGCAGGATCACCAGTTGGAAATAAAAGGAAAAAAAAAATCCTGAGAAAAAAGAAAATGAATACACCCACTACATGTAAGGAATGGTAAGACAAAATATATATTTTGGTCTTGGGTTTAGATACACATTAACAGTAAACCATAGATGTACCTGGTCTGTGAATCTGGTTACAAAGCTTTTATATACGCTTGTGTCCTTGTTTTGTAGGTCCTCTGTAAACTCTTCATTCGCAACGTAGACTGTCACCACCACTTTAATGAGAACTTTATCTGTGATGAGATATTATTAGGATGTTGTTTTAGTATTAACATCTATCAACCTTGTTGATGCACAAAAAAACATAACTGTATAATAATACTAACATTATGATTTTGTGTATGTGTTTTAATTGTATACTTTCTTCCGTGTTCTTACTTTACATTTAGAATAATGCCCCGTACACACGGTCGGATTTTCCGATGGAAAATGTCCGATCGGAGCGTGTTGTCGGAAATTCCGACCGTGTGTGGGCTCCATCGGATTTTCCGACACACAAAGTTGGAGAGCAGGAGATAAAATTTTCCGACAACAAAATCTGTTGTCGGAAATTCCGATCGTGTGTACACAAATCTGACGGACAAAGTGCCACGCATGCTCAGAATAAATAAAGAGATGAAAGCTATTGGCCACTGCCCCGTTTATAGTCCCGACGTACGTGTTTTACGTCACCGCGTTTAGAACGATCGGATTTTCCGACAACTTTGTGCGACCGTGTGTAGACAAAACAAGTTTGAGCCAACATCCGTCGGAAAAAATCCTAGGATTTTGTTGTCAGAATGTCCGAACAAAGTCCGACCGTGTGTACGCCCTATAAGATTAACCAATCATTTTTATGAAGCCAACAAAATGATACATGAATTCTTTAGGCACCTAATTGAATATTGGATCACATTTTTTTTTTTTTTTAAATTTACTAAGCACTTTGTACACAATAAAAATTGTATTTAAATACAAAGTTTTTTTTTTTTTTTTTGAGTCTTGGGTAAAATACAGAATGAAGAAACCCCTAGCAGGTCTGTGCCTCGCTGAAGAGATTACCCTTTACTTATTATCCTGCAGATAAAAAAAAAGAGCAAATCTAAAAAAAAAAAGAAGAAAAAAAAAGAAAATCTGACCAAATTGTTCTCAATTCCTGTTGTAGACATTGTTGGAAAGGATATTCTCAATGGGTGATTGCAGAGCTGAGGATGAGGGCTTGTCCCTCGAAATGCATCAGTCGGCCTTTACTAATTGTAGTTAGCCGTAGAGGCCTTTCTATTGTTTTCTATAAAACAATGTGATGCTACAACCCATCAAACTCACAAAAGATGTAAGAGAGCTACGTAAACGCCTGGACTGCAGCCGCATAAACTGTCACAGGAACATCCTTAACAAAAAAGTTGGCATCATTGTGTTAACGCTTTTTATTAAGGGTCCAACAGAAGCACACAATCCTACAGACAGAGAAAGTTGACGTTTCAGCCTGGGTGGACTAAGGTCCACATTCTCTGTCATTAGGACCATAAACTCCTGTTAGAGCATTAACACACCCAGGTTATGAAGATGTGAATATTTCCTTTCTTCGGGGTATGATGGTTATATATCTTGAGGCAGATTCGATGGACGACTTGGTCTTTTTCTGCCATTACTCTTCTATGTTTCTTTGTCTGTGATTTTAATACTTTTGTGAGAATTTTTGAGGATTTAATTAATAAAGTTGTGTCAATGGTACTGCACAATGTCATTGTGTTCTCTGATATTGTCAATTTAGCAAAAAAAAAAACGTTCTAACTCTTCCTCATGCTATCCAACAATATAAAAAAGGTTTTCCCTTCATAATTTTACAGCACCCTGATGGCCCATCCCAGTGGTCACTAGAGACGCAGTATAATGTTGCTAGGTTTTAAAATGCTGTATACTGTATCTCTAAAACATCTTTAGGTAAGGTGAAACAAATTTGTTGGTTGCCTGGGGGGAAACTGGGGAAATAGGGAACCAGATAAGTGATAAAACTGGTTGATTAAACCTCAGTTTTATACAAGTTATAAAAGAAGTGATAAAAAGAGAGAAGAATAAAATACAGTCAGTACACATATCTAAATAGAGAATCCATAGATATCCTCTGTACACGTACCTGTCTTTACTTCATTCACAATAAATTCACATACAGAGCCGAAGAAGACGGTGGTACACACACACTGTCTGCCATTGAAATAACCACCATTCTTACAGGATGTGCCTGTAATATAAACAGAGAACTGATATTACAGAATGTACATTATAATTGTATAACTGTAAAATATATTTATAGGATGCCTTGTAAGAGGAATTCAAAAAACATTACAGGTTGATTTACTAAAACTGGTGAGTTCAGAATGAATCGGGTGCAGCTCTGCATAGAAACCGCTACCAAGCTTTTTTCATCAAAGCTTCATTGAACAAGCTAAAATTAGAAGCTGATCAGCTACTATGCACAACTACACTAGATTTTGCACTCTCCAGTTTTAGTAAATCAAATCCTATGTTTTATATTAAAGTACTGTATATCTAAAGCATTTTTATATTTTGAATAGGCAGGGAATACATAAAATAGCCTGACTCAACCACGGTTATACCCTGATGTTGTTTCAGAGGTTTCTTGGGGTGCCTTGCGCAATGCCAGAATGATGTTCTTTATGATGATGCATTCATAGTTCTTGAGTTGACTTTTCTTGTCATGCGGAACTTCTCAAATAAGTAACTACTGACACCAATTATATTTTTAGCTATCTGTGGGGGGACCTTATTCCCAGCAAAGTAAGGAACATTCCTCCAATTGACTACCAATGTAAGGGTGGAACATCTACCTCTGACCACCAGTGTAAGAGCACCCTTCCTCACTGACCACCAATGTACGATCACCCTTCTTCACTAACCACTGATAAAAAGGGTCCAGTTATATATCTGTTGAGATATCTGTACTATCCATGTGTTCCTTAAAAATAAAGTATTGAAAAGGAAAAAAAAGGTGAAGAAACTGACATTTTAACCCTTTCCTACACTTTAAACAGTTAGCGTTAGATATATTTTAAACTACATTTCTTATAATTGGGAGGCCATCTAAAAAAAAAATAAGGAACTTGTATCCTAACCCTTCAATTCAAAAAGTATTTTACTACTTGTAAAGCATTAGACTTTGTTTGTACTTAATACCTCTAATTATATTTTTAAAGGAGTGCAGATTTTTGAGGATAGTACATTTTTACTTTAAGAACTACTTCTACTACTTCTACTACTACTACTACTAAAACTACTACTATCACTATCACTAGCACTATCACTAATAATAAAAATAGTAAATTGTATTATTAATAGTATAATGCATAACAATTTTTCTCTCTTTATGGGTGCAATAACAGAACTTGTATCCTAACCCTTTGGGCAATTACAAAATTCTTCTACTACTTGTAAAGTAAAGCACCTTGTTTGCCATAGATAACAGCATGTAAATAAAATGTAGTTGAAACCTTTAATTTGATTTTGGACGGGTGCAGACGTTTCAGGATAGTACATTTTTATTCTAAGAACAACTTCGACTATTACTGCTACTACTACTATCACTAATAATAAAAATAGTACACCTAATAGTATTACTAATAGTATATATATATATATATATATATATATATATATATATATATATATATATATATAAAACAAATTACATAGAAAGCGTAAAGTATATAAAATTTTTTCTCTTTATGGGTGCATAAACCAAAAAAATCCCCTTATAATAGTAATAATCATACAATTTATTGTGTTAATTCTTTAACACAAATTGCTTTTGTTCTTTACTGACCTGAATTGGTTGTGGAAGATGTAGCATAATTGCTTGTGTGTACACTTGTTGGCTTCTGTGTAGATGGTTCATTGGTGGAGTCAGTAGAAAATATTCTACTAGTATGCTCAGTAGTAGCTTTAGATGTAATAGACCCAACAGTATTGAAAGATGTAGTAAAGCTTCTTGGGTATGTACTCGTTGACCTTTGTGTGGGTAGTTTCGTGGTGGAGTCAGTAGAATATAATCTGCTAGTATGCTCTGTAGTAACTTCAGACCCAGCAGTTATGGAAGAAGTAGTGTAGCTGCTTACATATGGACTTGTCTTCTGTGTTGATAGTTCAGTAGTAGAGTCAGTAGGATATACTCTAGTAGTAAAATCTTTAGTAACTTCAGATGTAATGAAGGAAGGGCTAACAGAAGTAGTGAAGTTTTTCATGTCTGGGCTTATTGTAATGGGGTCATTTGTAGTTTTTTCTGTACTCCAGTCAGTTTCATATTTTCTGGTAGTCTGAGAGGTAGTAGAGTTGAAGATTATTTCTGTAGGAGTTTCAGTTTTTTTGGGGTCAGTGACTGATTGACTAGTGGTTTCAGATGCAACTGACATGGTCTTGCTTTCAGTGTGACTGTTGGTATAGTCTATAGTGGTTTTGGTTATAGTGGAGCCAGTAGGAACTTCAGCAAGGTTCGTAGTAGATTCTCTAGTTGTTTCAAATATTCTGGTGGCTTCAGAGACAATGGTATGCGTATTGTTGATTGTAGATTCTGTAACGTCTTGAGATGTAATGGAGCCTGTAGTTGTTTCAGTTGTGGTTGAGTAAATGGTATATTCTTTGGTGGTGTCAGAGATAATGGAGTCAGTAGGGTTTGTAATAAATTTTCTAGTGGTGGATTCTGTGGATTTTTCGGGAGACATTTCTGTTGTAGTGTAGAGAGCAGTGTCTTCAGTTGTAATTCTAGATGTGAGGGAGTCAGCTGTAGATTCATTAGTAGATTCAATTGTTGTATGGTCAGTGGAAATTTTAGAAGTCAATTCCGTGGATGAGAAGATAGTAGGGTCAGTTATAATAGATGCAGTTGAGTGTTCAGTAATAGTTTCCATTGTTGTGAAGTCAGTTGTTTTTTTAGAATTAATTTCATTGGTAGTATATTCATTTGCAATGGCAGTTGTATTTGAGGCTGTAGTGATTTTAGCAGTGTCAGTAATGATGTCACTAGTGATTTCACTATTGGCTCCCAATGTACCATATACTCTGGTGGTTTCCAAGGTTTTGGTGTCAGTAGTGAGTTCACTAGCAGATACAAAGGTGAGAGAGCTTGTACTGTACTCAGCCTTTGGAAAGGTTGAGCCATCAGTAGTAACACCAGTAATAGGTACATCAGATATAGGTATACTGAACAGGCTGGTGGTAGATGTCATTAGGTTACTGGTCATCTTAGGAACGCTAGTGGATGTAGCTGTGGGAAAGAGAAGACAACATTACTAAACCTGAGGCTCTTTAAGCATTTCTTCATTATTTTGAATTGCATGTCTCAAGCTGTGCATTGTGGTTTCAGACACAGAATGTTGGGCCACTCTTGTGCCCTATAGAAAAAGGTAGCAAGCAGGTAAAAGAATAATGATTAGAATATGAAGGAATAACATTAGCACAGCTCTACGGTATTGAAGTATACCTAGGCCAAAACTTTGTACTTATTTGAATAGAATAGGGAGATATTTTGTTTATTTTCTGTAGACACAATAGGAAGTGAGAGGATAGCCCTTCAAAATGAGGACAATTCTCTCTTTGTTGTCACTGGAGTAGATGTTCACATTGGATCATTTTTCCCTCTACCCCTGTTTTAGTGACAATTCTAAATTGTGGATCTTGATCCAATATGGACACTGACTGCAGTAGATATCCACATTGGGTGATTTGGCCTCTATCGCTGTTCCAGTGACAATTAGGGATGAGCCAAACACCGCACGGTTTGGTTCGCACCAGAACTTGTGAACAGACAAAAGATTTGTGTGAACGTATGAACACCGTTAAAGTCTATGGGACACAAACAAGAAAAAACAAAAGTGCTAAATTTAAAGGCTTATATGCATGTTATTGCCATAAAAAGAGTTTGGGGACCCGGGTACTGCCCCAGGGGACATGTATCAATACAAAAAAACTTTTTTTAAATGGCCGTTTTTCAGGAGCAGTGATTTTATGAATGCTTAAAGTGAAACAATAATAAAATGAAATATTCCTTTAAATATCCTGCCTGGGGGGTCCCCTTAGTCTGCCTGTAAAGTAGCACATTTTGCCATGTTTAGAAAAGTACTGCAGCAAAATGACATTTCTAAAAGAAAAAATGTCATTTAAAATTGCTCACGGCTGTAATGTATTGCCAGATCCAGTCAATATACATAAAAAATCATTAAAAAAATTTTTTTAAAAATGGTGTGGGGGTCCCCTCCAAAATCCATACCAGACCGAAAGGGCCTAGAATGGACGGGGGGGACCCATGCCATTTTTTTCTTAATTCTGTCATAGGGCTCCCCTTAACCATTTCAATATACTATATTATATATTGTACACTGCACTATGTACCCTGCACTGTATTATATATACTACACTGAGGGCACTATATACTCTGAATTTGCTCTATATATACTATATGGACTGCACTATAAACTCTCCTGAAAAGTTGGGGGGCCTTAGGTGTTGGTGGTGGCAGAACACAGTAACCCCTCACAGTTACTCTTGTTGGACGCAGGTCCCTGCTGTTAAATATTATTTCAAAAATTGTAACATAAACCCCTTAATTTATCTCTTTTTAAAACAGAGACTAGAAATGATCATAAATGTTATCAATTATTTTTTTTTTTGGCTCTGATAAAGGTGGGATCCCTGTAACCCTGAAACATGTTGGCACATCTCAGCTTATAGCAGTTGAGTGGCACCTTTATTTTCCAATTTATATTAGCAATGAAAATCCGATAACAAAGGTCACTTAATGTGATTTTGGGTGTTTTTTAAGGGTCTAGCAGGCTTTAAATGGGTTCTGAATATTACTGAAGCTATTCTGTACTTGATCATGTACCAAAAATGACCCCTCATTAGCCTCATTAAAAAACAGACAGCAGAGCAAAGAAAATAATTAAATACAGACACACAAAAATAGAAATAAAAGTAATAAATGTAAAGAACACTAAAAACTAATATATATATATATATATATATATATATATATATATATATATATAAACATTTTTTTTTCAAATTAAGAACGTGAATCTATGGATGTCAATCATACAATTTGAGTCTTTTTTAAAATTCCTTTACACATCATTGAATGCTCAAAATTAGCACAGCTTCCTTTCATTTACTAAGCTAAGTGAACAACCTTTACTTCAGATCACAAGTTTGTACATACTTAGCCTGACTGCAGCTTCTTCACATTGGCTTCCCATGTAGCCTTCTGGGCACTGACACTTTAGCCCATCATAAGTGCCCCCATTTAAGCAGGGAAGACCTGCAGGAAGAAATAGTATAATGTTTGAGAAATAGGTTACACACCACTAAACTAGCTTCACATATTTTATAGATGTATGTTTAGTCAAATACTACTTTGCAATCCTTAAAAAGGGAGGACATCAAAAAGAAAAACTGTATCCTAACACTCTGGGCAATTCTAAAATTCTTCTAATACTTGTAAAGCATTGTTCCTTGTTTGCCATAGATAGCATGGAAAGAAAATACTTGATACCTACCGTACTTGATACCTTTTAACTATATATATATATATATATATTTTTATTTTTTTTTGGTGGGGGGTGCTGGATTTTGAGGATATTTTTACTCTAAGAACTACTTCTACTTCTACTACTATCCCTAATAATAAAAATTGTACACCTAATAGTATTTTTAAAAGTATTTATGTAAAACAAATGACATAGAAAGGGTAAGGTATATAACTTATGTCTCTTTTTTCTGGGTGCATAAACAAAAAATCCCCTTATAATAGTAATAACAATACAACATAAATTGTTAGTTCTACAACACAAATTGCTTTTGTTCTTTACTTGCCTGAATTGGTTGTGGGAGATGTAGTATAATTGCTTCTGTGTGTACTTGTTTCCTTCTGTGTTGATAGTTCAGTGTTAGAGTCAGTAAAATATACTCTAGTAGTATGCTCTGTAGCAGCTTCAGATGTAATGGACCCAGTAGAAATGGAACTTGAGGGGTAGCTGATTATATCTGGACGTGGCTTCTGTGTTGATGGTTCTTTAGTATTATCAGATGCAATAGACCAAGTAGGAAAAGTTATGTATGTACTAGTACTGTCAGATGTAACAGCATTCGTAGTATATCCACTGACTGCTTTGGATGTGTTGGCATCGGTAGTGGTCTCATTACTCTCTACAAACACAGTGGATTCTGTACCATATTCTCTGGTGGTTTCCAAGGTTTTGGTATCAGTAGTGAGTTCACTAGCAGATACAAAGGTGACAGAGCTTGTACTGTACTCAGCCTTTGGAGAGGTTGAGCCATCAGTAGTAACACCAGTAATAGGTACATCAGATTTAGGTGAACTTAACTGGCTGGTTACAGATGTCATTGGTTTACTGGTGTTTGCAGGAGCTTTGGTGGATGTAGCTGTGGAAAACAGCAGACAACATTACATTACCATTAGGCTACATTCACACTAGAGTGTCGCGTTTTCAGGCATTTTTTCAAGCGTGCTTTTCAAGTGCTTTTGAGCATTTTTTTTTAGCAGAATTGCAAATATGTCAGACATTTTTTAAGGCCTTTTTCATCTAGGCATTTTGTTTTAGCCAATGGAAATCCCTAGGAGGAGGAGATCAAAAACTCTAAATTCTGCCTGAAAAGTAGCTAATGTACTTTTATGAGTGACAGGCATTTTGCTACAAGTGACAGAAAGCTTAGATGTGAATAGGGATGAGCCCGATGTTGGGTGTTCGCCCATTCGCCGAATTTAGAACATTATGTGGCGTTCGCAGTGGCTCTGCTGTGAGAGCCATGATTGGCCAAAGGCCACGCCCCACTCTATGTAAGGCTGCTTATATAGCGACCGTACATAGTGAAATGAATGAGGGCAGCAAAATAACATTTCTAAAGGAAAAAATGTCATTTAAAACTGCTCGCGGCTGTAATGTATTACCGGATCCCGGCAATATACACACTAATCATTGAAAAAAATGGCGTGAGTCCCCCCCTCCCCCCAGTCTATTACCAGGCCCTTTGGGTCTGGTGTGGATATTAAGGGGAACCCTGCGCCAAAATAAAAAAATAGAATGGCGTGGGGGTCCCCCCAAAAATCCATACCAGACCCAAAGGGCCTGGTATGGACGAGGAACCCATGCCGTTTTTTCTTAATTCTGTCATAGGGCTCCCTTTAACCACTTTAATATGCTATATTATATATAATGCACAATACCCTACACTGTATTATATATACTACACTGAGTTCACTATATACTCTGAACTGCTGTATATATACTATATGGACTGTACTATATACTCTGAACTGCAGTATATATACTATATGGACCACACTATATACTCTGCTGAAAAATTGGGCCTTAGGTGTTGGTGGTGGCAGAACACGGTAACCCTCACAGTTACTCTTGTTGGGCGCAGGAACAGTCCCTGCTGTTAAATATTATTTCAAAAATTCTAATTACATGCCCCTGTTAAACAGGGACAGAAACATTGGGCCTTAGGTGTTGGTGGTGCCAGAACATTGTAACCCCTCACAGTTACTCTTGTTGGGTGCAGGAACGGTCCCTGCTGTTAATTATTATTTCAGAGGCTGTTTGCCCTCTTTAGTGGCCTGTGAGCGTCTGCCTCTCGTTGGAGGCCTTCCGGACATGATGGGTATTTTTTTTTAACACCACACTGCACTGTATTATATACTGTGTACCCTGCCGGAAGTGTATTTGAAACTGTACACACTGTATTATCTACTGTACACCACCAAATGCACTGTATATATAGGCTACGCTGAATGCAGAGTATATATATATATATATATATATATATATATATATATATATATATTATACTGTATATTAGGCTATATATATATATATATATATATATTAGTCTGACTGTGTATATATATCAAATACACTACCACTAACTAACCTGCCTGCCTAGTCTAGCTTAATCTCTCTATCTCCGTCCTCTATAACACACTATACGGGTGCTGTGTAAGCAGCCTTATATAGTGTGGGACGTGGACTTTGCTCAGTCCCCCTGAGCCATGATTGGCCAAAGGCGCCCTGCCTTTGGCCAATTATGGCTCTTGCTGAGGAGCGTGCTTTGATTGGCCAAAGTATGCAGGTCAGGTGTATGCTTTGGCCAATTATCACACAGCAATGCACTGCGGTCTTGCAGTACATTATGGGGCACTCGAATTTGCTGCGAACGCCCCATAAAATTCGCTGTTCGGCGAATGGGCAAACACCTGATGTTCGACTAGAACTCGAAGCTCATCTCTAGTAACAATTCAAAATGTTGGATCTGGTTCTTTCACCTCCATTCCTGGTGACAATGGTTACTGGGGTCATTATAGAGGGTCAATCTCTTCAGTGGGGACAAACAAACCTTCCTTCTACCTCCTTTCTGGGAGTGCACTCATGAAACAGATGTGACCAAATGTACAGTAGGGCCAGTTGGAGCTTTTGGAGTAACCTTTCACATTTGTGAAAGTACAGAGCCTCTGTCTCATCTGCAGCACTGATCTCCCATCAGACCCTGATTGTGGTAACTAACTTTTAAACCTTTTGGGCAATAGGGTGTTAGGGAGTGAGGTTCTGGTGGGGTTGGGTACTTTTTTTACAATCAGAGACAAAAAGTATTGTTTTTAGATTTCCATATTTCTCACTGAATGCTGCACCAATACCTTTTAATAACTGCTAATATCTTAACATTGCAGACATGTTTTGGGTGCATCATATAACTGTGCCTACTTTACATTTTCAGAAAGGTAGTACAGAGAGAAGAAAAAAATACAAACTGCAGTGATCAGTTACCAGAATTTTATATGGATGTTAGATCACCAAGAGATTTACCAATTTACCAATTTAGATTGGTTGCTAGCAATAATTAAAGTTTTGCTGTTTGCATTACTGAATCAGATAGGATTTTGATATGAATTTAAGCAATGCTTGGAGGTGACTGACAATTCACACTGGGGTCCAGAGAACCAGAACTTTCATACATGTGTCCTTAAACAGCTCACCTCCAAGATAGATGAAATAAACACTTTGACATTTTTTTTAAAAGCTTTTCAGGCAATGCTCAGACCTGATTTATAACATTGGTACCAACCTTTTGATGCTTTTTTAAAACATTTTCACAAAAACCGAGGGGTCTATGTATAAAACATTTACTGTGCAGATGTCTTAACCATCTGCTGTATTGTATATAATATAATTATCTTCTATGATCATCGGCTCCATCTAATGGCCATAATGTGATATTTTCCTGAAATACCTCAATAAAAAAATACCACATTATGACCACAAGATGGAACTGACGATCATATAATCATATTATGAACAATATGGTCAACATTTGTGGTGCCCGTGTGAAAGCTTAAGAGATCTTCACAGAGAATGTTTTATACAACATAGACCCCTTCATTTATCTCTTTCTAAAACAGAGACTAGAAATGATCATAAATCTTATCAATTTTATTTATTTTTTGGCTCTGATAAAGGTGGGATCCCTGTAACCCTGAAACATGTTGGCACATCTCAGCTTATACCAGTTGAGTGGCACCTTTATTTTCCAATTTATTTCAGCAATGAAAATCCGATAAAGGTCACTTAATGTGATTTTGGGTGTTTTTTTAAGGGTCTAGCAGGCTTTAAATGGCTTCTGAATGTTACTGAAGCTATTCTGCACTTATTCGTGTACTAAAAATGACCCCTCAGTAGCCTCATTAAAAAACAGAAAGTGGGGCAAAGAAAAAAAAAAGAAAAATGTTATGACTAAATGCAGACACATAAAAATAGAAATAAAAGATAAAAGTAATAAATACAAAGAACACTGAATAAAAGAGAAAAATAACTAATATATATATATATATATATATATATATATATATATATATATATATATATATATATATATATATATATATATATATATATATATATATATGTCAATCATACAAATTTAGTCTTTTTCTTAAATTCCTTTACACATCATTGAATGTTCAAAGTTAGCACAGCTTCCTTTCATTTACTAAGCTAAGTGAACGACCTTTACTTCAGATCACAAGTTTGTACATACTTAGCCTGACTGCAGCTTCTTCACATTGGCTTCCCATGTAGCCTTCTGGGCACTGACACTTTAGCCCATCATAAGTGCCCCCATTTAAGCAGGGAAGACCTGCAGGAAGAAATAGTATCAAGTTTGAGAAATAGGTTACACACCACTAAACAAGCTTCAAATATTTTATAGGTGTATGTTCAGTCAAATAGTACTTTGCAATCCTTATAATGGGAGGCCATCAAAAAGAAAAACTGTACCCCAACCCTCTGGACAATTCTTCTACTACTTGTAAAGCATTGCACCTTGTTTGCCATAGATAGCAGCAAGAAAATTATATATATATATATATTTTTTTTTTGGGGGGGTGCTGGATTTTGCGGCTATTTTTATTCTAATGCCGTGTACACACGAGTGGACTTTCGACGGATGTACGGTGAGAGGTCAGCAGTGAACGTCTACGTAATTCTGTAGAATGGGATTTCGTGAAGTAAGTTACCAGAAATACTCAAATCCATTTTTATGATGGGGGTAATTGCATGATCCGAAGACAAGGTAACCTCCGTCATTCACTCATGGAGACATCGTACGTTGTGTAGGGATGGGTGTGACACGTCAGAGATAAGACAATCGTTAAAGCCTCCTTAGGTGTGGGGTGAGGTTATGTTATATAACATCACACTAATGAAGTGTCCTAGGGATAATAGTTGACTTATATTTACAAAAAAAAATCTTTCATTTTATTGCCTTTATCTTAGGTGTGATTTCTGAGTGTAAAATGTTAAACAAACTAGGGATACGATGACTCAGTAAAGAAGAAATGTAAAGCAGTCAATAAATTAACTTCAACCACTTTATAGGTGTATGCTCAGTCAATTCACACTTCTGTGCATGTTTTTGTGCACAATAGTTATAAAAATTCACATAGCTACTGCTGGTAGATTCATTCTGTTCTATGTGAATGGGGCAAAATTGAACCTTCTACTGCTATTTCCCCTGCAGGTTGAATATTATTCATTCATAAAAAACTAGCGTTTTGAAAAATAGTGCATTATGACCACTAGATGGAGCTGAGGATCATATGAAGTAAGTATCTCCTATGATCCTCAGCGTCATCTAATGGTCATAATTGACTCATCTAAGTTACTGGATTTTTTGGTTAAGCTTCTATATTATCTCACAACCGACTCTGACATCTGACTATGACAAAAGACTCTAACACCTAACTAACACGGTCACTTGACTCTGCTTGACTCTGACAAGCGACTCTGGAACCCGACTCTAACATCTGACTGTCAACTGCCTCTCTCAATTGACTCAGACACCTGACTTACTCATATTAAATCCACCAACACACTGACAAAGAGTTGCTGTATGGGCTGCAACCTTACTACGAACCAACAATGTCCAAAGTCTTGCACCTGGCCAGAGCAGGTATAAGAAACAAAGAGATCTTTGGTAAAACATTTAGCACACAGTACACAATGTTAGGCACACATTTAACCCCTTGATTATCTGAGATGTTAACACCTTCCCAGACAGCGTCATTGGTACAGCAACAATGTATAGCTTTAGCACTGATCACTGTATTAGTGTTACTGGTATTGTCAGTCACAGTTAGTCAGTTCTCACCCAGTGGCAGTTAGTGGCAGATTACCTGCCGCACTATCACAGTTCCGTTATATGTTGCTGATCAAAAAATATTGTTTTCTTTTCAAAATGTTTGGTCTTTTTTTCTTCATATAATAAAGAATAAAGAACCCAATGTTGATCAAATACCTTCAAAGTAAAGCTCTATTTGTTTGAAAAAAATGGCATAAATGTCATTTGGTCACAGTGTTGCACGACTGCGCAATTACCAGTTAAAGTAGCGCAGTTAAAATTTGGCTTGACCATGAAGGGGGTAAAACCATCCGGACCTGAGGTGGTTAGGAGTAGATATGATCACAATATCTAAATACCTAAATGGTGGTTCTACCATACAGAGAAAACTGTTCAGTCTCAGGTCACTGAAGTGGACATGTGGTCACTCAATGAAGTTGGAAGAGATTTAACCTTAAACTACGTAAGGGGTTCTTTACTGTTAGAACAGTAAAGATGTGGAACTCACTTCCACAATCGGTGGTGTCAGCAGGAAGTATTAACAATTAAAAAATTCAATCACAGACATCTTAGCATAACCAATATACAGGGATATATTAGATCCTTCTAAGGTGTACTTGTCTCTATCCAAATAGTGTCTTTATTCAACCCTACCAACTATGTAATTGGGCATGATATGTGAAAACACAATCTCCCCTCTCTAATTGTGTAGACAAAAAGAATTAACAGGTCCCATTTCATTTGAGGACCAAGCCAGCAGATACAAAGCTTATATCTCAGTTCCCTCTGTATATGATGCAGTTCAATTGAAACACACTAAATGTATAGCTGACCCAGACCGTCGTTCAATTTTGTTTCATCCTTAGACATTTCCAGCATGTTCCTTTTTCATTTTTCTGCAAAAGAAGTAGAAAATGTTTCTTACCAGATGCTGGAGAGCAGAAGAGAGGCACAATGACCAAAAACCACATGAAGGTCCCCATCGCTGCAGATCAGTACGATGTTCAACTGAGTCCAGCTTCAGCAGCACCATACATTTATAGGACAGAGGCAAGATCAGTGTACCTCATTCCTGAGGTATGTGACGCAGGACTAAGGTGACACATAGCGTAGCGTGTAAGGATTGCTCAATGAACCAAAGGTCAGCATTCTAATTGCATACATTAAACCTTGAAGCCAAACCCTGAGTGACCGTGTATGTTCGAGATAAGATCGAATAAAACTACTCACAACAACATCTTGTATCATCCTAAAGTGAACTTGTGCTTTGTCTATGTAGGGCAGGGATTCTCAATCAGGGTCTCAAGGATCCCTAGGGTATCTACAGAGGTTGCTAGGGGTTCCTTGAGCAGTGAGCAGTTTCTGCCTCTCAGATAAGTTTCCACTGACACCAATGATCTTTTTTTTTTTTTTTTTCAATCAGATACTTTTTATTGAATTTTTTTTTTTTTTACAATTTACAAGACTACTACATACAGAACAAGCCCACTAAACATATGATATTACTATAAAAAACCAAAAAAAAACCAAACAAACAACAAAACTAAAATAGATTTTGCCCCTTACACATTATACAATCATTGTTACTTAAGACCTTTTACCATAGAAATAATAATTACATTCTTCACATATAAAAATAGCAACAATATAAGGTAAACCAATATATTCAATTTAGTGACTGCACCTTAACAGCCCTTATGTACAGTGATCTCATACCAGGGATCTGTTATACTACTAACTTACAACAAACTCATCTGTGGACTCTACCTATTTGCACAAACAGATTAGAGTCTAGCCATCAAGACCAAATTTTCCAAATTTTTTGGGGGCATTTCCTATGTTTATATGTCCACTTCTCCCTTCGTATATTAAAATGAATCGCATCATACCATTGAGCATTTGTTGATGGGGAGTTTGATATCCATTTATGCAGGGGAGGGCTGGCAGCCTTAGGCCTGGGGGGCAAGTCCAGTCAAGTGGCCCATAGATCCGGTGGTGGCAAAGTGATGGATCGAGAAAACAGTCTCTAAGGTTTTTCATGATCACAAAGGTGGGGGGGCAGGGAGGACAATGTGGCCCTCCAGGGCCTGTGGGGGACTTGTACTACCATGGCCTCTAAAAACTAAACTGCAAGCAAGTCCCTGTATGAATCCCTCAGAGCTAAGGACCAGACCCCCCTCCACCACTAGTGACGAACTACAAGTCCCAGCATTAACCCCTGAGATCTAAGGATGTGTCTCCTTAGATCCCACGGGTTCATGCTGTGCCCTGTAGTCCTTCACTAATTGGGGGGTGACACATCCTCAGCTCTGAGGGGTTCATGCTGTGACCTGTAGTCCTTCACTGGCTGAAGGGCCGGGGGACGCATCCTCAGCTCTGAGGGGTTTAAGCTGGGACAGTGGGACCTGTAGTCCTTCACTAGTTGGGGGGGCAGGGGTGTGTGACACATCCTGAGCTCTGAGGGGTTCATGCTGGGACCTTTAGTCCTTCACTTTTGGGGTGTCACATCCCCAAAAGTAAAGGACTACAAGTCTCAGCATGAACCCTGGCTGAGATTTAAGGATGTGATCTCCTCCTCTGCTGCCGGCTCATGCCCCCATGACACACATGTTCTAATTCATTCACTGCTCTCAACCTTACCTCATCATAGGCTCTAATAGGCTTCAAAATAGGGTGGACTCAGAGCGCAGAGCATTGCGCTCAGAGCCCATCCAGGTGTGTTAGAGAAGCAAATTAATATTTGCTTTTCTAACACTAACCCTGCCTCTCTGCCAATCAGGAAGAGCGGGTATGATACCCGTCACCTGATTGGCTGAAAGGACAGGTGCTCCTATTGGATGTCTAGCAGGAGGAAAAGCATGGAGGAAGCATAGAGAACACAGGAGTCACTGCCTGACCCACAGCTCACCGCTATCACCCGCTGCCTGACCCACCGCCAAGATGGGGTAAGTGCCGGTCAGACAGCGAGCGGCGGGGTGGGGTGTTGGTTAAATGCTGATGGGGGGTAACATTGGCTGCATCTGATGGGCACAGTGACTGCATTTGATGGGCACAGTGAGGCTGCATTTGATGGGCACAGAGAGGCTGCATTTGATGGGCACACTGAGGCTGCATTTGATGGGCACAGTGAGGCTGCATTTGATGGGCACAGTGAGGCTGCAATTGATGGGCACAATGAGGCTGCAATTGATGGGTACAGTGAGGCTGCAATTGATGGGAAAAGTGAGGCTGCAATTGATGGGCACAGTGAGGCTGCAATTGATGGGAAAAGTGAGGCTGCAATTGATGGGCACAGTGAGGCTGCAATTGATGGGAAAACTGAGGCTGCAATTGATGGGCACAGTGAGGCTGCAATTTATGGGCACAGTGGCTGCATTTGATGGACACAGTGGTTGCATTTGATGGACACAGTGAGACTGCAATTGATGGACACATTGGCTGAATTTGATGGGCACAGTGAGGTTGCATTTGATGGGCCCAGTGAGGCTGCAATTGATGGGCAGTGGCTGCAATTGATGGGCAGAGTGAGGCTGCAATTGATGGGCACAGTGGCTGCAATGGATGGCACAGTGGCTGCATTTAATGGCAGAGTGAGGCTGAAATTGATTTGATTGTTTTTTTTCAGTATTTTTCAGTTTGCAACCCCCCCCCCAAAAAAAAAAAAAACATTTTGAGCACCAGCCACCACTGACAGAGAGAGACATCACTCCAAATTGTCTGCACAGAGAGACCACTCCTCAAGATTGCTTGATTCCTTAATCAACATAGTAAAGACTTGTACACACTACTAGTTTTTTTGTTTTGTTTGCTCAATCCATCGAGTTGACAAAAAAAACTTTTTTATAGCGCACCAAAGATGCAGCATGCAGCCGTGTTTGGGCACTTTCAGAAAATGCAGCAAAAATGTGCAAACTAATAGAAGTCTATGGGACGGGAGGGTAAAATGTAGGAAGACAGTGAGATTACCAACACTGCAGCCAAACTGCAGCAGACCAGTGTGAGCTCACTACATAGTACATAGGACCAGGTACTGCACAGGCTCCAGAAAGAAACCTCCTTATCTACAGGGAGAGGGAAGGGGAGAGGAATTTGGGAGAGAGGAGGGAGAGGCCGGTCACAGCTCACTCACGTTCCTGCCCACACGTCACACAGGCTGTGAGCGGCCACAGTGAGAGAGAGGCTGGAGGAGGCAGAGTGGATCCACCTTCTTCCATTCGGCTGTGCTCTTAATGGAATGGACACAGACTGTCAGCTCAGAAGCAGGGAACAGCACTGTCTGTGACATGACAGATGTCCGCTCACAGCACTAGCGTTCCTGCACGCTTCTGGGCTGTTATCCAGACCTGCCAGCCTCCCTCCGGAGTCACCCGAGCAGTAACACTTGGCCAGCTGCACATGCTCAGTTCCCAGCTGCCAGCACATCGGCCTTTTTACGGGGAATCAGAGCAGCCTGGGGGGAAATTGCCCCCCCCCACCCCCGGCCCAGCCCGCCCCTGCATTTATGCAATATGAGTTTATGGGCTATATACATAGACCGCAGCCACATCACATGCATTTTAGGTGGAAGGATATCTTCTGATATAATCCCTAGCAAATCTATTTTTGGATCTGAATGAACATTTGTGGAGCATTGTGTGTTTGAGTGTTTAAGGTATCGAATATACACTCCCAATATCAATGCAGTTTAGAACAATGCCACATCATGTGTATAAGTGTGCCCATTTCAATAGTACATCTTGGTAGGCAGGGGTGCCCCTTGTCGCCCCTGCTGTTTGCCTTGGCCCTGGAACCTCTGGCAGCAAAGATAAGGGGGGATCCAAACGAACTACAGGCACAGATGTAGTCTCAATGTATGCAGATGATACCCTATTGTACCTGGGAGACACACAGGGTACATTAAAGAAAGTTATGTCCCTCATAAAAGAATTCGGAAACTTGTCAGGCTTTTCCATTAACTGGAATAAGTCAGTGTTGATGCCGGTAGATCTCATAACTAAACCATTACCACAGGGAGCAGAGATGATACAAATAGTACCCACTTTTCGTTACTTAGGTATACAGATATCCCCAAACCCATCCCAATATATAGACCTCAACTTAGTTCCTCTACTTCACAAATTCCGTGAAAAATGCACATCCTGGTGTAAACTGCCACTCTCAGTAGTAGGAAGAATTAATTTGATAAAAATGGTTTGGACACCGCAGCTTTTGTATATATTTAACAACTCCCCGGTTTGGATTCCTCGAAAGTGGTTTGACAGGATAGACTCCCAATTCAGGGAACTGATTTGGAGCAAAAAAACTGCAAGGATTAGTTTAACGACATTACAGTATAGAAAAGATGAGAGAGGGTTGGCAGTTCCTCACTCTAGGGCCTATTACCTAGCATCCCAGCTCCAACAACTGGGGGGCTGGGGGGTGACAGATCTAGCGGATCCTATCCGCAGACTGTTAGCTGTACAGGATGAAAGTGTGACGACTCTGGAGTGTCTGGAGGCGGGATATATGCATCTTGATCCTGAGGCCCCTACAGTGAGAATGCTTAAAACATTGTGGGCATACACAAAAAAAATGGTGGGGATCAGAGGTTTCATAACCCATACACCAATATGGCGTAATTCTAATTATAAAGAACTACTAAAGTTAAAAAGATTCAGAAATTGGGAACTGTTAGGAATTCGATACATGTCTCAACTGTATAATGGACCAAATCTCAAGTCCTTTATGGAAATTCAGGTGGAATTTAATATCCCACGTACCAACTTCTTCAAATATTTGCAGCTACGACATACGATACAAACACAATCGCAACATACTCCATTACAACTGACTGACCACACATTGATACAGGGGATCTTCCTGGAAGACAATAAGAGGGGAATGATTTCCAGAGCATATAACATACTCCTTAGTGCCATGCAAGACCCCTCCGGCCTTCCTTGTCGGCGAGGCTGGGAGGAGGATATAGGAAATATAGACGGGGAAACATGGAATTTGTGCCTATCTTCTACGCCCTTGGTCTCGGTCTCCGCATCCCAAAAGCTATCGTTTCTATACTTGCTGCACAGGGTATACAGGACCCCGGTCAGGCTGCACAAATGGGGAATCAGAGAGACCCCATTATGTCCGAAATGTGAAGGTGCCCAAGGGGACCTAATCCACATGATCTGGAGATGCCCCAAACGTTTTCGCTACTGGAAGGAAGTTTTAGATGTAATATCACAGGTTTATATGTTCAATATTCTACGAGAACCAGTAGTATGTTTATTGGGAGCATTGGATGAGGAGTCTTTAACCCCTTCGGCCCATACTGCGGTCCTACGACTGTTATATGTTGCACGTAAACTCATCGCTCAACTATGGATCACTCCCAGAGTGCCCACTAGAAAACCATGGGTGGATCAGGTCTACAAATTACTAATCAGGGAGAAACTAACTTACCAACACAGAAATGTTCCACGTAAGTTCTTTTCATTATGGCAGGCTTGGCTAGATGTTCCGGGTCTGGCACCACATCAGCTGATTAAAGACAGGCTACTGCAAATGTAAGACACTAACTGCACCTGTACTGTGGTCGTCAAATACCTGACAAAATGTATAATTCCAGGGGACGTAGCATACCATGGTGGGTTGAGGCAACCTTTGTGTTTTGTTACCTCATGCCCTTAAGGTACTGAGGAAGTTTAAGTAAAAGTTTATTTTTATTTCTCTTTGTTTCTGCTTCTACCCTTTTTTTCTTTTTTTTCTTTATATAGAAATGACAATGTACTAATAAAACGCGTCTCTAATGTCATGGATATCCTGTAGCATCTGATAATGTATCGTTAAAGATGTATGTTCCATATTGCCATGTTATTGTAGTACATCGACTGTCATGTATTATGTACTGTGAAAGTTAAAAATAAATTTTCTTTTCTGATTTAAAAAAAAATAGTACATCTTGGACAGTTTGGTGTAGCTGCTTTCATTTTTTAGTTTTTGAGGAGTATAGTGAGACCTGTGAATAATAAATAACTGAGTCAGACACTGTGAGGAGGATAAGGAGACTCTGGTCAAATTCACCAGAGCTTGCTGCCATTCCACATCACTAATGGTCTCCAGATCCCTACTCCACCCCTCAAAACTAGCACCCTATGTACTAGTGCCATTTGTTGTTTGTAGGGAGAAGTATACAGAGGGGATGGAAAGTATTCAGACCCCCTTACATTTTTCACTCTTTGTTATATTGCAGCCATTTGCTAAAATCATTAAAGTTCTTTTTTTTCCTCATTAATGTACACACAGCACCTCATATTAACAGAAAAACACAGAATTGTTGACATTTTTTGCAGATTTATTAAAAAGGAAAAATGAAATATCACATGGTCCTAAGTATTCAGACCCTTAGCTGTGACACTCATATATTTAACTCAGGTGCTGTCCATTTCTTCTGATAATCCTTGAGATGGTTCTACACCTTCATTTGAGTCCAGCTGTGTTTGATTATACTGATTGGACTTGATTAGGAAAGCCACACACCTGTCTATATAAGACCTTACAGCTCAAAGTGCATGTCAGAGCAAATGAGAATCATAAGGTCAAAGGAACTGCCTGAAGAGCTCAGAGACAGAATTGTGGCAAGGCACAGATCTGGTCAAGGTTACAAAAAATTCTGCTGCACTTAAGGTTCCTAAAAGCACAGTGGCCTACATAATCCTTAAATGGAAGACGTTTGGGATGACCAGACAACCGGAACCCCTATGGCAGAGTGGCCCGACGGAAGCCTCTCCTCAGTGCAAGACACATGAAAGCCTGCATGGAATTAAAAAAACACCTGAAGATGGTGAAAAATAAGATTCTCTGGTCTGATGAGACCAAGATAGATCTTTCTGGCCTTAATTCTAAGCGGTATGTGTGGCGAAAACCAGGCACTGCTCATCACCTGTCCAATACAGTCCCAACAGTGAAGCATGGTGGTGGCAGCATCATGCTGTGGGAGTGTTTTTCAGCTGCAGGGACAGGCCGACTGGTTGCAATCAAGGGAAAGATGAATGCGGCCAAGTACAGGAATATCCTGGACGAAAACCTTCTCCAGAGTGCTCAGGACCTCAGACTGGGCCGAAGGTTTACCTTCCAACAAGACAATGACCCTAAGCACACAGTTAAAATAACGAAGGTGTGGCTTCACAACAACCCTGTGATTGTTCTTGAATGGCCCAGCCAGAGCCCTGACTTAAACCCAATTGAGCATCTCTGGAGAGACCTAAAAATGGCTGTCCACCAACGTTTACCATTTAACCTGACAGAACTGGAGAGGATCTGCAAGGAGGAATGGCAGAGAATCCCCAAATCCAGGTGTGAAAAACTTGTTGCAACTTTCCCAAAAAGACTCATGGCTGTATTAGTTTAAAAGGATGCTTCTACTAAATACTGAGCAAAGGGTCTGAATACTGATCATGTTATATTTCAGTTTTTTTTTTTTAATAAATCTGCAAAAATGTCAACAATTCTGTGTTTTTCTGTCAATATGGGGTGCTGTGTGTACATTAATGAGAAAAAAATGAACTTAAATGATTTTAGCAAATGGCTGCAATATAACAAAGAGTGAAAAATTTAAAGGGGTCTGAATACTTTCCGTCCCCACTGTATGTCACCAATAAGTCCCTGTTTGGTGCATACTGTGGATACTACCATAGTTAAACCTCTTTTTAACACATTACATTTTTATTGAAATTTTAACTACAGCAAAGTCACCAAAACGGCACAGACATCAGTCTGGGTGTATAGACGTGTTTGACAAAAAGCAATGGTAATGTAACATAATACCAAATATCAATTCAACAGTACATTATTGCAAGTTGGAAGTTCCTGCCAGACTGGTCCGAAAGGAACCACAACCAGTCAATGAGGGACTATCAATATTTTACTCCATGAAGGAGAACAATGGTAAATCAAAATAAGAAAAGCTCAAGACAGAAGTTTACAGAAAGGGCTATTGTATGTTGACAATATGTCCTACAATGAACCATCAAAGCAAGGAGAACAACGATGGGTACGCCTTATGATATCAGTGATCAGAAGTTATCAGTCTAAATTAGGAGACATGCTTAAGCTTATATGTACAGCAGCTATGCAAGATTTCCAATCCTGTCTAAATTTCTTAATACCACCAGTCAGGAAGCGTAATATTCATATGAACTCATATGAAATACTCATATGAACAATGCAAATAGGCTCTGTATAACTTTCCATAAGTTAGGTGAGGGGTCTTATCTCCATTCACCATTGATCTTTTTAACTATCTATGAGGGGGTAATTCCTCAAATGACCAATGTATGAGGAACATTCTTCCCACTGACCATTACACTAATGTATCATGAGTTGTAGATATAATAATTTTTAGCAGGGGTTCCCTGGGACTGGGAAGGTGTTTCAAGGGTTCATCTGTGTTCAAAAGGTTGAGAAAGGCTGATGTAGAAAATGGTCAAAGCGGAACTTCGTCCATCTGATGCGCAAGGCATCATTTCACTACTCCAACTCCTTTCAATGAAAAATGTTTTACCTTTTTAAAAATATTTTGGGTTAGCCCCCCATTCCCCCAGTATAACATTGTCTGTGTTCCAAAGCTTCTTGGGATATACACGTCACATATCCCAGGATACTTTAGCTCCATCATCTGCACATCATCTGCCTGAACCAAGGAGAGGCACCCAGCAACAAAGATGGCTGTGCATTACTCAGTGTGTGACAAAAGGCATGGCAGATTGAAGCAGGACAAAGCTGCCTTTCACAAGCTGGGTGAGTATGTGAATTTAGCATTTTAGCAGCGAAAAAAGTAAGAGTGGGAAAAAATATCAAGAAAGGGGGGATAATCTTTCGTTAAGCCTCCTGAAAGTGGCTCCTTTTTTCTTGCAGCATTTTTTGGAGCTAACCTTGCATGCAGTTTTGTTCCCTATACTGTGTGCATCAATAGATACTGATCCCTCACTGTGTTCATTCATAAATGAAGCATAATAAACTGTTTTTACTATACTTCAGTTTGTGAATCAACAGGAAGCCACTCAGCACAGAGCATTTCCCATTCATTCACTGTCCAGTGCAGCAGAGACTGCAGAGACTGCACAGATTCTGAAATTAAATAAAACGTAATATTGTAAAAAATAAAAAAATGTAAAATGAAATCAAAAATAATAAAAATAAAAAACTACTGACACCAATCTCTGCCCTACTGACATCACCCCTGCTCTACTGACACCATCCCCTGCTCTACTGGCACCATCCTCTGTCCTACTGACAAAGTCCACTGCCCTACTGACACCATCCACTGTCCTACTGACACCAACCTCTGGCCTACTGACTAGCGATGAGCCAAATACCTCCCGGTTCGGTTTGCACCAGAACTTACGAACAGGCAAAAAATTTGTGCGAACCCCATTAAAGTCTATGGGACACGAACATGAAAAATCAAAAGTGCTCATTTTAAAGGCTTATATGCATGTTATTGCCATAAAAAGCGTATGGGGACCTGGGTACTGCCCTAGGGGACATGTATCAATGCAAAAAAAGTTTTAAAAACTGATATTTTTTCAGGGACAGGGATTTTAATAATGCTTAAAGTGAAACAATAAAAATTAAATATTCCTTTAGATATCGTGCCTGGGGGTGTCCTTAGTCTGCCTGTAAAGTAGCGAATCTTTCCCATGTTTATAACAGTACCCCCCTCTTGAACCGTACCAGGCCACATGCCCTCAACATGGGGGGTCCCCCTCAAAACACATTGTCCCCATGTTGATGGGGACAAGGCCTCTTCCTCACAACCCTGGTTGTGGGGGTCTGTGGTCGGGGGGCTTATCGGAATCTGTAAGCCCCCTTTAACAAGGGGACTCCCAAATCCCACACCCCCCCCATGTGAATGGGTATCAGGTACGCCCACACATTCACCAAAAAAAGTGTCAAAAAAGTAAAAATGACAGTAGACAGTAGACAGTTTGGGATAATTCCTTTATTAAAAAAAAAAGTCCCGTGATGTCTGTTCATCTTCGATCACAGCGTCCGACGACCCGAGAAAAAACAGAAAAACTCCGCCTCGATGGGAGGCTCCTGCCAACTGCAGCATTTTTGCTCTGACAGCTCTTATATAGCTGAGGGCGAGGCCACCTGGTGACCTAAGTGGGTGACCCCACCCCCTTCTGTCATCATTTGATGTCACATAACATCAGAGGGGGCAGGGGCACCCGTTTACATCATCGGGTGGCCCTGTCCTCAGCTATATATATAGGATCCTTTACTACCTGCTTACTGGATTGGCCACCACACTCCCAGGCTCAATCTTGTAAACATCGCTACAAATGGTTTTTATCCTTTGTACTTTAAGGCACACCCTGTATTGTAATACTATATAAATCCTTTTTTAAACTTTGTCAATAAAATATTATATGTTTTATTTTATACATCTCAGTTTTCTTTTGGCACCGCAATAATCCCTGCACCTTTGGTTCACACAACTACTTTGACAATTATTGGGATGAGGTGCTATATCGTACCAGGGACTACCCAGTCACTCCAAATGTTCTACTATATAACAGCTGTCAATGCAAAACGCCTGCAGTGGTGTGACGCCTCCCATGGAGGCAGAGTTTTTCCGTCTTTTTTTTTCTCAGTTCAATAGAAGATGGATGGACATCGCGGGACATTTTACCACTTAAGGACCCGGCCTATTTTTCAACTTTGTTGTTTACAAGTTAACCACTTGCCGACCGCCTCACGCCTATATACGTGAGCAGAATGGCACGGACAGGCAAAATCACGTACCTGGTACGTGATTGCCTTCCCGCGGGTGGGGGGTCCGATCAGACCCCCCCCGGGTGCCAGCGGCGGTCGGCATTTGTCTGGGAGCGATCAGAGATGAGGGGGAGGCCATCCGATCATGGCCCCCCCTCGCGACCGCTCCCAGCCAATGACAAACATCCCCTGCCTCTGTATAGTACACAGAGGCAGAGGATGTGATGTCATCTCTCCTCGGCTCGGCAGTTTCCGTTCCGGCGCCGAGGAGAGAAGACATCTGAGTAAGTGTAAAACACAACACAACCCAGTAGAACATGCCAGACAAACATTACACCCCCGATCCCCCCTCCGATCGCCCCCCGATCCCCCCCCAATCACCCCTCCCTGTCACACTGACACCAAGCAGTTTTTTTTTTTTTTTCCTGATTACTGCATGGTGTCAGTTTGTGACAGTTAGAAGTGGTAGGGCAGTTAGTATTAGCCCCCTGTAGGTCTAGGGTACCCCCTTAACCCCCCCTAATAAAGTTTTAACCCCTTGATCACCCCCCGTCACCAGTGTCACTAAGCGATCATTTTTCTGATCGCGGTATTAGTGTCACTGGTGAAGCTAGTTAGGGAGGTAAATATTTAGGTTTGCCGTCAGCATTTATAGCGACAGGGACCCCCATATACTATCTAATAAATGTTTTAACCACTTGATTGCCCCCTAGTTAACCCTTTCACCACTGATCACCGTATAACCGTTACGGGTGACGCTGGTTAGTTTGTTTATTTTTTATAGTGTCAGGGCACCCGGCGTTTATTACTGAATAAAGGTTTAGCCCCCTGATCGCCCGGCGGTGATATGCGTCGCGCCAGGCAGCGCCAGATTAGCGCCAGTAATGCTAACACCCACGCACGCAGCATACGCCTCCCTTAGTGGTATAGTATCTGAACGGATCAATATCTGATCCGATCAGATCTATACTAGCGTCCCCAGCAGTTTAGGGTTCCCAAAAACGCAGTGTTAGCGGGATCAGCCCAAAAACCTGCTAGCACCTGCGTTTTGCCCCTCCGCCCGGCCCAGCCCAGCCCACCCAAGTGCAGTATCGATCGATCACTGTCACTTACAAAACACTAAACGCATAACTGCAGCGTTCGCAGAGTCAGGCCTGATCCCTGCGATCGCTAACAGTTTTTTTGTAGCGTTTTGGTGAACTGGCAAGCACCAGTGGCCTAGTACACCCCGGTCGTAGTCAAACCAGCACTGCAGTAACACTTGGTGACGTGGCGAGTCCCATAAGTGCAGTTCAAGCTGGTGAGGTGGCAAGCACAAATAGTGTCTCGCTGCCACCAAGAAGAAGACAAACACAGGCCCGTCGTGCCCATAATGCCCTTCCTGCTGCATTCGCCAATCCTAATTGGGAACCCACCGCTTCTGCAGCGCCCGTACTTCCCCCATTCACATCCCCAACCAAATGCAGTTGGCTGCATGAGAGGCATTTTTATGTTCTCCCGAGTACCCCTACCCAACGAACCCCCCCAAAAAAGATGTTGTGTCTGCAGCAAGCGCGGATATAGGCGTGACACCCGCTATTATTGTCCCTCCTGTCCTGACAATCCTGGTCTTTGCATTGGTGAATGTTTTGAACGCTACCATTCACTAGTTGAGTATTAGCGTAGGGTACAGCATTGCACAGACTAGGTGCACTTTCACAGGGTCTCCCAAGATGCCATCGCATTTTGAGAGACCCGAACCTGGAACCGGTTACAGTTATAAAAGTTACAGTTACATGTACGCGGATGTAAACAGTGCCATTGGGAAATTGGGGAAGCATTTTATCACACCGATCTTGGTGTGGTCAGATGCTTTGAGGGCAGAGGAGAGATCTAGGGTCTAATAGACCCCAATTTTTTCAAAAAAGAGTACCTGTCACTACCTATTGCTATCATAGGGGATATTTACATTCCCTGAGATAACAATAAAAATGATTTAAAAAAAAATGAAAGGAACAGTTTAAAAATAAGATAAAAAAGCAAAAAAATAATAAAGAAAAAAAAAAAGCACCCCTGTTCCCCCTGCTCTCGCGCTAAGGCAAACGCAAGCGTCGGTCTGGCATCAAATGTAAACAGCAATTGCACCATGCATGTGAGGTATCACCACGAAGGTCAGATCGAGTGCAGTAATTTTAGCAGTAGACCTCCTCTGTAAATCTAAAGTGGTAACCTGTAAAGGCTTCTAAAGGCTTTTAAAAATGTATTAATTTTGTTGCCACTGCACGTTTGTGCGCAATTTTAAAGCATGTCATGTTTGGTATCCATGTACTCGGCCTAAGATCATCTTTTTTATTTCATCAAACATTTGGGCAATATAGTGTGTTTTAGTGCATTAAAATTTAAAAAAGTGTGTTTTTTTCACAAAAAATGCGTTTGAAAAATCGCTGCGCAAATACTGTGTGAAAAAAAAAATGAAACACCCACCATTTTAGTTTGTAGGGCATTTGCTTTAAAAAAGTATATAATGTTTGGGGGTTCAAAATAATTTTCTTGCAAAAAAAAATAATTTTTTCATGTAATCAAAAAGCGTCAGAAAGGGCTTTGTCTTCAAGTGGTTAAAAGAGTGGGTGACGTGTGACATAAGCTTCTAAATGTTGTGCATAAAATGCCAAGACAGTTCAAAACCCCCCCAAATGACCCCATTTTGGAAAGTAGACACCCCAAGCTATTTGCTGAGAGGCATGTCGAGTCCATGGAATATTTTATATTGTGACACAAGTTGCGGGAAAGAGACAAATTTTTTTTTTTTTTTGCACAAAGTTGTCACTAAGACCCCTTTCACACTGGGGCGGTTTGCAGGCGGTATTGCGCTAAAAATACCTCCTGCAAACCGCCCCTAAACAGCCTTCGCTGTTTGTTCAGTGTGAAAGCCTGAGGGCTTTCACACTGAAGCAGTGCGCTGACAGGACGGTGAAAAAAGTCCTGCAAACCAAATCAAAAATTTACGCCCTTAGAAAGCCTGAAGGCGTGCGCGGCTAGGCTCCCAAAAAGTCCCACACATGTGGTATCCCCATACTCAGGAGAAGCAACAGAGAGAGCTGCAAAATACTCACCATGCCTCTCAGCAAATAGCTTGGGGTGTCTACTTTCCAAAATGGGGTCATTTGGGGGGGGTTTGTGCCATCTTGGCATTTTATGGCCTTCAAAACTGTGAAAGGTAGTGAGGAGTGAAATCAAAAATTTATGCCCTTAGAAATCCTGAAGGCGGTGCTTGGTTTTCGGGGCCCCGTACGTGGCTAGGCTCCCAAAAAGTCCCACACATGTGGTATCCCCGTACTCAGGAGAAGAAGCTGAATGTATTTTGGGGTGCAATTCCACATATGCCCATGGCCTGTGTGAGCAATATATCATTTAGTGACAACTTTTTGTAAAATTTTTTTTTTTTGTCATTATTCAATCACTTGGGACAAAAAAAATAAATATTCAATGGGCTCAACATGCCTCTCAGCAATTTCCTTGGAGTGTCTACGTTCCAAAATGGGGTCATTTGGGGGGGGGTTTGTACTGCCCTGCCATTTTAGCACCTCAAGAAATGACATAGGCAGTCATAAACTAAAAGCTGTGTAAATTCCAGAAAATGTACCCTAGTTTGTAGACGCTATAACTATTGCGCAAACCAATAAATATACGCTTATTGACATTTTTTTTACCAAAGACATGTGGCCGAATACATTTTGGCCTAAATGTATGACTAAAATTGAGTTTATTGGATTTTTTTTATAACAAAAAGTAGAAAATATCATTTTTTTTTTAATTTTCGGTCTTTTTCCGTTTATAGCGCAAAAAATAAAAACGGCAGAGGTGATCAAATACCATCAAAATAAAGCTCTATTTGTGGGGTACAGCATTGCATGGCCGCGCAATTAGCAGTTAAAGCGACGCAGTGCCGAATTGTAAAAAGTGCTCTGGTCAGGAAGGGGGTAAATCCTTCCGGGGCTGAAGTGGTTAAAATCAATTTTTTTGCTAGAAAATTATGTAGAACCCCCAAACATTATATATATTTTTTTCTAACACCCTAGAGAATAAAATGGCAGTCGTTGCAATACGTTTTGTCGCACCGCATTTGCGCAACGGTCTTACAAGCGCACTTTTTTTGGATAAAATGTACTTTTTTTAATTAACAGTAAAGTTAGCAGTAAAGTTAGCCCCATTTTTTTTTATATTGTGAAAGATTATATTACGCTGAGTAAATTACCCAACATCTCTAGGTTCAAATTTGCGCCTGCTCGTGGAATGGCGACAAACTTTTACCCTTAAAAATCTCCATAGGCACGTTAAAAAAATTCTACTGTATGTTTTGAGTTACAGAGGAGGTCTAGAGCTAGAATTATTGCTTTCGCTCTAACGATCGCGGCGATACCTCACATGTGTGGTTTGAACACCGTTTGCACGTATGCGGTCGCTTCTGCACACGTGCTCGGCGGGATGGGGCGCACTTACATTTTTTATTTGTTTTTTATTATTTATTTTAAATTTTATTTTAAATTTTTATACCGTTTTTTTTTTTTTAAATTGTGTCACTTTTATTCCTATTATAAGGAGTGTAAACATCACTTGTAATGGAAAAAAAGCATGACAGGACCTCTTAAATATGAGATCTGGGGTCAAAAAGACCTCAGATCTCATATTTACACTAAAATGCAATTAAAAAAATAAACAGATTAAATTTCATTTACAAAAAAAAATGTCCCTTTAAGAGCTATGGGTGGTAATGACGTTTTGACATTGCTTTCGCCCTGCAATGATATGGAGACGGGTGGGGGCCATCTTCCCTTCACTCATCTCTATGCCAAGCTAGGGAGCAGACGCAATTGCCTCCGCCACAATTGCTCCGGTAATCGGTGGAGGGTACCAGAGAGACCACATTTATCTTGAAGCGGACCGCCCGCTGAAGAAGAGGATACCAGGGTTATGGCAGCTAGCTGCTGCCATAACAAAGATACTCCTCTTCAAAGTAGTGACGTAAAGCGACGGTGGGAGGACCTTAAGTGGTTAATAAAGGACTTGTCCCAAACTGTCTCCTGTAATTTTTACTTTTTGGACACTTTTTTGGGTGAATGAGTAGGGGTACAATGTACCCCACACTCATTCACACAGGGGTGAGGGTGGGGTCTGGGGGGCCCCTTATTAAAGGGGGCTTTCAGATTCCAATAAGCCCCCCGCCCGCAGACCCCCCACAACCACCGGGCAAGGGTGTGAGGAAGAGGCCCTTGTCCTCATCAACATGGGGACAAGGTGTTTTGGGGGGACCCCAAAACACCCTCCCCATGTTGAGGGCATGTGGCCTGGTATGGTTCAGAAGGGGGGCACTCTCTCCCTCCCCCTTTTCCTGTGGCCTGCGAGGTTGCGTGCTCGGATAAGGGTCTGGTATGGATTTTGGGGGGAACCCACGCCATTTTTTTAATTACATTTTGGCGCAGGATTCCCCTTAATATCCATACCAGACCCAAAGGGCCTGGTAATGGACTGAGGGGGGAATCCATGCCGTTTTTTTCAATGATTTTTATCTATATTGCTGGAATCCAGCAATACATTACAGCCTCGAGCAGTTTTAAATGGCATTTTTTCTTTACAAATGTCACTTTGCTGCTCTTATTCATAAAACTATGTACTAACTATACTGTATATATATATACAGTTGTGTGAAAAAATATTTGCCCCCTTTCTGATTTTTTTTTTTTTGCTTATTTGTCACACTTAAATGATTCAGATCATCAAACAAATTTTATTATTACACAAAGATAACCTGAATAAATACAAAATGCAGTTTTTAAATGATGGTTTCATTAAGGCAAAAAAGCTGTCCAAACCGGCGTGGCTTTATGTGAAAAAGTAATTGCCCCTTAAACCTAATAACTGGTTGTGCCACCCTTGGCGGCAACAACTGCAATCAAGCATTTCCGATAACTGGCAATGAGTCTTTCACATTGCTGTGGAGCAATTGTGGCCCACTCTTCTTTGCAGAATTGTTTTAATTCAGCCACTTTGGAGGCTTTTCCAGCATGAGCGGCCTGTGTAAGGTCATGATACAGCATCTCAATTGGATTTAAGTCCGGGCTTTGACTAGGCCACTCCAAAACCTAAAATGAGCTTTGTTTGAACCATTTGGAGGTGGACTTGCTGTTGTGTTTAGGATCATTGTCCTGCTGCATAACCCAAGTGCACTTAAGCTTGAGGTCACGAACTGATGGCTGGACATTCTCCTTTAGGATTTTCTGGTAGAGCTCAGAATTCATTCAGCAAGTCCACCTCCAAATGGTTCAAACAAAGCTCATTTTAGGTTTTGGAGTGGCCTAGTCAAAGCCCGGACTTAAATCCAGTTGAGATGCTGTATCATGACCTTACACAGGCCGTTCATGCTGGAAAAGCCTCCAAAGTGGCTGAATTAAAACAATTCTGCAAAGAAGAGTGGGCCACAATTGCTCCACAGCAATGTGAAACACTCATTGCCAGTTATCGGAAATGCTTGATTGCAGTTGTTGCCGCCAAGGGTGGCACAACCAGTTATTAGGTTTAGGGGGCAATTACTTTTTACCATCAATTATGGCAAGTCATCAAGGTACTGAAGCTACAAAGCAGCTCCAGACCATCACACTACCACCACCATGTCTGACTGTTGGTATGATGTTCTTGTTATGAAATGCTGTATTAGTTTTACGCCAGATGTAATGGGACGCACACCTTCCAAAAAGTAAAATTTTTGTCTCATCAGTCCACAGAATATTTGCCTAAAAGTCTTGGGGATAATCAAGATGTTTTTTGATAAATGTGAGATGAGCCTTTGTGTTCTTTCTGGTCAGCAGTGGCTTTGGCCTTGGAATGCGCTCCCATGGATGCCATTTTTGCCCAGTCTCTTTATTATTGTTGAATCGTGAACACTGATCTTACCTGAAGCAAGTGAGGCCTGCAGTTCTTTAGATGTTGCTCTGGTTTCTTTTATGACCTCCTAGATGAGTTGTCGGTATGCTCTTGGAGTAATTTTTGTAGGCCGGCCACTCCTGGGAAGGTTCACCACTGTTCCAAGTTGTCTCCATTTGTGGATAATGGCTCTCCCCGTGGTTCACTGGAGTTCCAAAGCCTTAGAAATGGCTTTGAAACCCTTCCTAGACTGATACATGTACATTACTTTGTTTCTAATCTGTTCTTGAATTTTTTTAGATTGTGGCATGATGTGTGGCTTTTTGTGATCTGTTAGCGTGCTTCACTTTGTCAGACATCTTCTTTTTATGTGATTTCTTGATTCAACAGGGCTGGCAGTAATCAGGCCTGGGTGTGGCAAATGAAATTTAACTCAGCTTAACTCAAAATTGTGGTTAATCATAGTTCATTCATGATTCAGCATGGGAGGGGGCATTGACTTTTTCACATAGGGCCAGGCAGCTTTGAACAGTTTTTTTCCCTTAATAAATGAAATAATAATTTAAAAACTGCATCTTGGATTTACTCAAGTTATCTTTGTGTAATATTAACATTTGTTTGATGATCAGAATAATTTAAGTGTTAGAAATATGCAAAAAAATAAATCAGGAAGGGGGCAAATACTTTTTCACACAACTGTATATATAAATATGCAAAAATACACAGTATATAGACTATATATATACACTCACCAGCCACTTTATTATGACATAGATTCAAAAAGGTGTTAGAAACATTTCTCACATATTTTGGTCCATATTGACATGATGACGACAAGCAGTTGCTGCAGATTTGTCGGCTGCACATCAGTGATGTGAATCTCCCTTTCCACCACATTCCAAAGGTCCTCAACTGGATTGAGATCTGGTGACTGTGGAGGCCATTGGAGTGAACTCATTGTCATGCTCAAGAAACCAGTGGTGAGATGATTTGATCTTTGTGACATGGTGTATTATCCTGCTGGATGGAGCCATCGTAAGATGGGTACACTGTAGTCATAAAGGGATGGACATGGTCAGCAACAATACTTAGTGGACAGTGGCATTTAACCCCTTCCTGACCGGCTCCTCTATATACAGTATACAATGGCAGAATGGCTCTGCTGCACAAATTGTCATATATATACTGCGGCTGCTTTAAGAGCCATAGCAGGCACGAGTGCCTGCTGCATGGCGGGGGTGATTGCGGGCACAAGAGCAGGAATGGGCTGACCTGTCAGGGGAGGAGAAACAGCTTGTGTGTTCCTACTAAGTAGGAACAACAATCTGTCTTCTCTCCCAGTCAGTCCTATCCCCTCACAGTTAGAACACACCTAGGAAACACACACTTGACCCCTTGATTGCCCCCTAGTGTTAAGCCCTTCCCTGCCAGTGACATTTACAGTTGCAATAAAAAGTATGTGAACCCTTTTGGAATGATATGGATTTCTGCACAAATTGGTCATAAAATGTGATCTGATCTTCATCTAAGTCACAACAATAGACAATCACAGTCTGCCTAAACTAATAACATACAAAGAATTAAATGTTACCATGTTTTTTATTAACACACCATGTAAACATTCACAGTGCAGGTGGAAAAAGTATGTGAACCCCTCGACTAATGAGATCTCCAAGAGCTAATTGGAGTGAGGTGTCAGCCAACTGGAGTCCAATCAATGAGATGAGATTGGAGGTGTTGGTTACAGCTGCCCTGCCCTATAAAAAACACACACCAGTTCTGGGTTTGCTTTTCACAAGAAGCATTGCCTGATGTGAATGATACCTCACACAAAAGAGCTCTCAGAAGACCTACGATTAAGTATTGTTGACTTGCATAAAGCTGGAAAGCGTTGTAAAAGTATCTCCAAGAGCCTTGCTGTTCATCAGTCGAATGGTAAGACAAATTGTCTATAAATGGAGAAAGTTCAGCACTGCTGCTACTCTCCCTAGGAGTGGGCATCCTGTAAACATGACTGCAAGAGCACAGCGCAGACTGCAAAATGAGGTGAAGAGGAATCCTAGAGTGTCAGCTAAAGACTTACAAAAGTCTCTTGCATATGCTAACATCCCTGTTAGCGAATCTACGATACGTAAAACACTAAACAAAAGTAGATTTTATGGGAGCCACTGCTGTCCAAAAAAAACATTGCTGCACATTTACAGTTTGTACAAGAGCACCTGGATGTTCCACAGCAGTACTGGCAAAATGTTCTGTGGACAGATGAAACCAAAGTTGAGTTGTTTGGAAGAAACACACAACACTATGTGTGGAGAAAAAGAGGCACAGCAACATCAAAACCTCATCCCAACTGTGAAGTATGGTGGTGGGGGCATCATGGTTAGGGGCTGCTTTGCTGCATCAGGGCCTGGACAGATTGCTATCAGAGGAAAAATGAATTTCCAAGTTGATCAAGACATTTTGCAGGAGAACTTAAGGCCATCTGTCCACCAGCTAAAGCTCAACAGAAGATGAGTGTTGCAACAGGACAACAACCCAAAGCATAGAAGTAAATCAACAACAGAATGGCTTTAACAGAAGAAAATACGCCTTCTGGAGTGGCCCATTCAGAGTCCTGACCTCAACCCGATTGAGATGCTGTGGCATGACCTCAAGAAAGCGATTCACACCAGACATCCCCAAGAATATTGCTGAAATGAAACAGTTCTGTAAAGAGGAATGGTCAAGAATTACTCCTGACCATTGTGCACGTCTGATCTGCAACTACAGGAAACGTTTGGTTGAAGTTATTGCTGCCAAAGGAGGTTCAACCAGTTATTAAATCCAAGGGTTCACATACTTTTTCCACCTGCACTGTGAATGTTTACATGGTGTGTTTAATAAAAACATGGTAACATTTAATTGTTTGTGTGTTATTAGTTCAAGCAGACTGTGATTGTCTATTGTTGTGACTTAGATGAAGATCAGATCACATTTTATGACCAATTTGTTCAGAAATCCATATCATTCCAAAAGGGTTCACATACTTTTTATTGCAACTGTATACTGTAATCAGTGGCTATTTTTAGCTCTGCTCGCTGTATAAATGTCACTGGTGCCAAAAAATATTATGTTTTTTTTTTTAAATTGTCGCACTTCTTTTGTTTATAGGGCAAAAAATAAAAACCTCAGAGGTCATCAAATACCTCCAAAAGAAAGCTCTATTACTGGGAAAAAAGGGACCTAATTTTTGTTTGCATACAGCGTCGCACAACTGCGCAATTGTCAGTTAAAGCTATATCGCCCTTTCGCAAAAAATGGCCTGGTCAGGAAGGGGGTAAATTCTTCCGGGGCTGGTGGTTAAACTTTGCTCAGTTGCCCAAAGTATTCCAAGGGGCCCAAAGTGTACCAAGAAAGTATCCTCCACACCATTACACCATCACCACCAGCATTAACCATTGATACTGTATAAGGTAGGATGGATCCATGCTTTAATGGTGATTACACCAAACTCTGACCCTACCAGCTGAAATCGAGACTTATCAGACCAGGCAACATTTTTACAATCTTCTATTGTCCAAATTTTGGTGAACCTGTGCAAATTGTAGCCTCAGCTTCCGGTTCTTGGCTGCTGTCAGTGGACCCAGTGTGGTCTTCTGCTGCTGTAGCCCAGCTGCTTTAAGGTTTGATGTGTTGTGCATTCAGAGATGTATTCTGCATACCTTGGTTGTACCAAGTGGTTATGTAAGTTGATGTTGCCTTTCTATCATCTCAAACCAGTCTGCCCATTCTCCTCTGACTTCTGACATCAACCAGGCATTTTCTTCCACACAACTGCCACTCACTGAATATTTCCTCTTTTTAAGACCATTCTAGATGGTTGTGTGTGAAAATCCCAGTTGATCAGTAATTTTTTAAATACTCAGACCAGCCCGTCTGGCACCAACAAACATGCCACGTTCAAAGTCACAAATCTCCTTGCTTCCCCATTCTGATGCTCGGCAAATTGTCTTCACCATGTCTAGATGCCTAAATGCATTGAGTTGCTGCCATGTGATTGGCTGATTAGCCATATGACATTCTCCCAATCCTCTTCTGGATCATCCAAATGCTCTCTAGCAAACCTCAGATGGGCCCGGTCATTTACTGGCTTAAGCAGGGGGACATGTCTGGCACTGCAGGATCTGAGTCCCTGGCGGCGTAGTGTGTTACTGATGGTAGCCTTTGTTACGTTGGTCCCAGCTCTCCGCAGGTCATTCACTAGGTCCCCCCGTGTGGTTCTGGGATTTTTGCTCACCGTTCTTGTGATCAATTTGACCCCACGGGGTGAGATCTTGCATGGAGCCCAGATTGAGGGAGAGTATCAGTGGTCTTGTATGTCTTCCATTTTCTAATTATTGCTCTCACAGTTGATTTCTTCACACCAAGCTGCTTGCCTATTGCAGATTCAGTCTTCCCAGCCTGGTGCAGGTCTAAAATTGTGTTTCTGGTGTCCTTCGACAGCTCTTTGGTTTTCACCATAGTGGAGTTTGGAGTGTGACTGTTTGAGGTTGTGGACAGGTGTCTTTTATACTGATAACAAGTTCAAACAGGTGCCAATAATACAGGTAATGAGTGGAGGACAGAGGAGCCTCTTAAAGAAGAAGATACAGGTCTGTGAGAGCCAGAAATCTTGCTTGTTTTAAGGTGACCAAATACTTATTTTCCACCATAATTTGCAAATAAATTCTTTAAAAAATCGGACAATGTGATTGTCTGGATTTGTTTCCACATTTTGTCTCTCATAGTTGAAATATACCTATGATGAAAATTACAGGCCTCTCTCATCTCTTTAAGTGGGAGAACTTGCACAATTGGCGGCTGACAAAATACTTTTTGCCCCACAGTACATAGGTACAAAAGCCTGTAATATTGATAACACTTAACTGTTGCAAAATAGACTAGAACTAGATGAGGGTGCGCTTCCCTACACACCAAAAGGACTTAAAGAGGAAGTAAACCTTGATGGGTTTTACTTCCTCTTTCATTTGCTGCAAACCCTGCAAAGTAAAAGCATAATGGGCTAGTATGCATTGTATACTAGCCCATTATGTGGCACTTAGCTGCAAAGGAAGCCCACGCTGTCCCCACTGCAGAAAGCATCCATCTTCCCCCCTCTTCCTTCCGGGGCCGTGAACTCCGGCTCTGTTACTGGCCGGAGTCACGTGATGTCACCCCCAGTCATGTGCACGGGAGCCGACGGTCACGGGCACTATAGAAATGGCACAATCGTGCCCTCTCTTCAGTACGCATGCGCAGATTATGTTGGCACAAGGATATATGGTAAATATCTTCTGAACCATACAGGTTTAGAAGATATTTCCAGTACCTACAGGTAAGCCTTATTATAGGCTTATTTGTAGATAAAAGTGGTCTGTAAGCGTTTACAACCACTTAACTAAAACGTAACCTTTATTTTAAATCATTGATTTAAAAAAGGCTACATTTTAGTTAAGTGGCCTTTTTGGTGCATAGGGAATCGCACCCTCGCCTAGTTCTTTGAAAAATAGCTCAAGTTCTGTCAGATTGGATGGAGAGTGTCTGTGAAAAGCAATTTTTAAGTCTTGCCACAGATTGTCAATGGGACTTAGGCCTGGACTTTGACTGGGCCATTCTAACACATGGATATGTTTTGATCTTAAGAATTCCATTGTAGCTCTAGCTGTATGCTTAGGGTCATTGTCCTGCTGGAAGATGAACCTCTGCCCCAGTCTCAATTTTTTTACAGACTCTAATGCTGCATACACACGACCGGTTTTGCAGTGACGTAAAGCACGTATGACGGGACTAGAAAAAGGAAGTTCAATAGCCAGTAGCCAATAGCTTCCGTCTCGTACTTGCTTCAGAGCATGCTTTGTTTTTGGTCCGTCGGAACAGCATACAGACAAGCGTTTTTTCGCAATCGGAATTGGTTCCGTCGGAAATATTTAGAACATGTTCCATTTCTAGGTCCGTCAGAATTTTCGAAAAAAAAGTCCAATGAGGGATACACACGATCGGAATAAACAATGAAAAGCTTCCGTCTGACTTTTTCTGTCGGAAATTTTTTTTTTTTTTTTTTTTAGGCCAAAAAGTAAAATTTTGTTCTCATCTGACCAGAGCATGTTTGCTATGTCCCCCACATGGCTTCTTGCAAACTGCAAATGGGATTTCTTATGGCTTTCTTTCGACATCGGCTTTCTTCTTGCCACTCTTCCATGAAGGCCAGATTTGTGGAGTGCATGACTAATAGTTGTTCTGTGGACAGATTCTCCCACCTGAGCTGTGTGGATCTCTACAGCTCCTCCAGAGTTACCATGGGCCTCTTGGCTGCTTCTCTGATTAATGCTCTCTTAAAACATAATTTCCTATTGGGAGTATCTCACCAAAAATGAAATTTTTATTGAAGAGGATGCCTGAAATGTGACTTGTATCTTAGTGCAGACTTCTGGGAAAAACAGTGAGCCAATCACACAAGCAGAAAATTATGTTTCTGCCAGGCGTTCTGTACACATTTGTGTACAGAACACCTCCAGGTTGCCAAATTGCATTACCTTTTCAGAAAATCACATTGCTGCAGATTGAACAGGAAAGGTAATTTTTAATAAAATTCAATCACAATATGACTTGTGTTGCAATTGTATACGCTATATAAATTTTTCTTTATTTGGTACCACGAAAGTCGAGTTATCCTTTAACTGTTTGGTTAAATATTTGATGTATGGTGGTGACTGCTTAAGCCTTTTTGAGGAAATTTCTATTTTTAACCACTTCCCCTCCAACAACATCATATGATGTCTTGGACTTTGAGTTGGGATATCTGAATGATGGGTGTATCTGTAGGCATCATTCAGATATCTTCTTTTTCTGCTGGTGATTTCCTGCACCATAAAAACAATCATAGTGGCTGTTCAGCCGCTTGATTGTTTTTACAGGCAGCGGGAGGGGACAAGACATCCCCCTCCTGCCACCCTCCGGTGCTTCTACCGATTCGATAGTGCGATTGGCTAGCCAGCAGCCAGCGGCGGCCATTTACTATAGAGCTACCGGAGGACCAGATGGCCCCCTGGTCATCTCTTTGACTTTCGGAGGCCGGGCATGACTTTATGACGTCACGTCCAGCCTCGGAAGATTAAAACACTGCAGTTTTTTCCGGGAAGACAATATCTTTTTTTCTTTTATCTCGGGCCTTCCAGCCTACAGACAAGATCTGGGGACTTATAGACCCCAGATCTCGCAGTAAAGAGGACCTGTCATGCCCAATACTTATTGCAAGCAATGTTTACAAACCTTGTAATGGGAATAAAAGTGATTAAAAAAATGTAAAGAGAAAGTGTCAAAATATAAACATATAAGTAAAATAAACAATTAAAAAAAAAAAATTAAGTGCCCCTGTCCCCACATGCTTGCACACAGAAGCGAGCGCATATGTACGTTGCGCCAGCATATGTAAACGGCATTCAAACCACACATGTGAGGTATCTCTGCAAATGTAAGAGCGAGAGCAATAATTTTAGCCCAGGACCACCTCTGTAACTCTAAACATGCAACCTGTAAACATTTTTAAAACGTCACATATGGAGATTTTTAATTACTGAAGTTTGGTGCCATTCCTCATGTGTGTGCAATTTTAAAGTGTGACATGTTAGATATCTATTTACTCGGCATAACATCATCTTTTACATTATGCAAAAAAATCAGGTTAACTTTAGTGTTTTTTTTTAATACAAAAAACCTTTTTTTTTTCCAAAAAAACCTTGTTTTAAAAATTGCTATTGTTTGGGGGTTCTGAGTAATTTTCTACCAAAAAATTATGATTTTTACATGTAGGAAAGAAGTGTCAGAATTGGCTTGGAAAGTAAGTGGTTAATAAGATCATCTGCAACGTGTCCACATTTCTTATATCTAAATAATCCTGGATTGTTATTATTATGGTTTACTGCATTACGTGTGTCTTTTTATATGCCTAGAGTTAAGTTGTGAAATTGAGCCAAGCTAATAAGAGGCATGAAGGAGCTCAGCTCAGCTATGAGGGTGAAGATTTGCTGAACTACATCCAATCTCTCATGAGAAGAGGCAATGGGGGAAATAATCACCATGTATAAATACATAAATGGTCCATATAGTGAACTTGGTGTTGAGTTATTCACTTTAAGGTCATCACAAAGGACAAGGGGGCACTCTTTAACCTCCACATACAAAAGACTTCTTCACAGTGTGGAATAGACACCCTCATAAATTATTGTTGATCAGCTGAGTAGATTGTTTTGAAAAAGAGCTGCATGCATTCCTGAATTCACAAAATATAACTGGATACTGCCATTTAAAGGTAATAACTTCAGAGATTGTTGATCTTGGGAATTTGCCTTGTGGGGGGATCAGGAATATTTTTTTTCCCTGTTGGGGAAATCTGGACCATGCTTTATATAGGGTTTTTATATAGGGTTTGTTTGGATCAACTGTGGGTATAGGATTCTTTATATGGAGTTTTCTTTTATTATATTTATTTATGTTTTTATTACGTTTTTATATTGGTTGAACTAGATTGTCTTGTTTCACCTGACTAATTATGTAATTACGTCTTTCTTTTTACAGATAAGATAAGGTAAGGGAATTTGCTTGTTATAGCGTCACTGTAAATGTGGAAATATGTGGTAACGCTCAAAGGGTGCCTTAAGTAAACTCATGAATCTTAGAATAGATTGCCATGAAAAATATAAAAACAGAATTGCAAATGTACAATGAAAATTAATTAAACATTTTAAATACCATGATTAAATGTGGAGAAGGACAGAAAAAGAGAGAAAAACATTTTATGATTTGAAAAAGGACATGCATGAATAACAAACCGAGGTATTATTTCAAAATATACTTTAAATGTGATATAAATCCAACTGACAGTATGCTTGAAGTGAAATTATACCCAAAAGAACTTAGTATGTTGCAGCTTTCCGATTCTGCTGCAAGTACAAACTGTAAATATTTAAAACAAATCTTCTTTTATTTCTTTATCTGTAAGCATGTTAGAAAAATTAAAGTGTATCTAAACCTAAGCAAAAATGTAACCACTTAAAGACCAGGCCTTTTCCTGACATTTGTTGTTTACAAGCAGGGGTGGGCGAATGGTTCTGCCCGAACATGAGTTCATGCCGAACTTTAGCTGTTCAGATGTTCGCCAAACAACCCAATTATAGGGTCGTTCGACTGTTTGTTCGGCCCGCCGAACGACCAAAATGCACTGCACCACCGCACAGTGCCTTGAAAGCCCTGATTGGCTGAAGCAATGAAAGCTTCGCCCAATCAGGGCACAGAGCACTGTCAGAGCCATGATTGGATGCTGTCATGATGGCTGTATCCAATCATGGCTCATTGCTCTTAATCCCGCCACTCTATAAAAGCATTCTTTCCATAGCGGCCATTTGTAGTGTGATAGCGGCATGGAGAGAGATACAACAGGGCTCTGTTCAGTGCTATTAGATAGTTAGTGTGTTATAGTGTGTCATTCTGATTCTATTGTCAGTGTAGAATATCAGTTTAGTGTGTATCTAGGGATAGATCAGTGTGAGTGTAGTGAGACCATCTTTACATTAGTGTGAATGTAGGGATAGTACAGTCAGTGTGAGTGTAGTGACCGTTTATCACAGTATAAACAGTACATTGCGTTATCGAAAGTTTAACGCCATATAGTTCTGTGCATTACTGCAGGTTTTTTTTTTTAAGTTATTTATTTATTTAGTTTTCACAATATAAGATACAAAGAAAAGACAACACATCACTGGCGTGTAAAGCACTTAAGGGCCGGTATCTGAATATCAGATATGACTCCTTATTAGCGTCACATTCCCAGAGACCCCTAATTTGGCATAGAGTTCCGCACAACACAGTATCTGGCCCATTTGTTGCCATCTGTCAGACCAGTATTCCTAAGTTAAATTAGTAGGAAGACACCTATTGAGTAAGCTGCAATGATAGGACATCCCCCCCAGAAGTCCTCAGAGACTTCCAACCATGGTTGCCATATTTTGGTGAATTTCTTAGGGCATGCCCTACTTTTATATATCAACTTAAATTTAGGTAGAACCCCATGAACAATCTGAAAGAAAGCATTGGCGGAAAGGGGGACAGCATCCCTCCAATGCAATAAACTAGTTTTACGTGCATAAAATAACAGTATACATAACAGGGTCCTAGCATGTGTAGAAGGAACATAATCATTGAGAACCCCTAAAAGTCCAACTTACGGGGAGTGACGTATCGGCAGATGAAGCTTGTATTTGAAAAAGGCAAACAGATCCTTCCAGTAGGACGAGAGTCCAGGGTAGTTCCAAAACATATGAAAAAAATTTGCAGCAATCAAGTCACATCTAGAACAAGCAATATCCTGACCCAAGATGTCATCCTTATGGTCACTGATCCCATCAATTCCCTACCAGAGATTCAGAAAACACTAGCCTGGGTTAGTGACATTTCTTACTATAAAGTTAATGAGACTAAATCCTATATCTTAAACTTGGGAATGAACGCACGCACCATCGACCACCTAAAGCAGCGATTCCCCTATACCTGGGCGGACAACACAATAACCTATTTAGGAGTTCAACTATCTAACTCATCCAAATCATTATTTCAACACAACTACTTACCACTCTGCACTAAACTACAAGGAGACTTCACCAGGCTAGCGTCGTATGAATTCTCATGGATGGGGCACTTGGCAGCCTTCAAAATGCTCCACCTTCCCCAAATTTTATATTTATTTATTATTATTTATTGTCCCAATTCCAATACCATCTAAGTACTTAAAATCACTCGAAACTATCCTTTCTAAATTTATATGGCAGGGTAAGTAATCTAGATGTGGACATGTGAAACGAATAAAGCAACCCCAAGCAGGAGGAACAGGTAATGTAGATTTCCAAGATTATTACTTGGCCTTGGTGCTCACGCAATCTAAAGACTGGTTTCTGTCTCCTCCATCCATACCATGGGGGAAAATGGAAGCTGTCACTGTCCCAGGGGGTAACTTATCTATGTGGATACCTTCTATGGCACTTGGCTCTAAGATCCCTCCCTGTATCTCCCCAACAGTATTGGCAACACTTAAATCCTGGGTCCGGTTTCTAAAACTTTACATCCTCTTCAAGCCACAGTCCAAATTCCCTCTTGAAACACTACATAATTTTATGCAGTCAACATCCTTTACATCACGGAAAGTGAAACAAATAACATATATAACTGATCTGATTGATAAGGGGAACATTAAACCATTCCCCACACTTCAAAAATAACTTCACTTACCAAACTCAGATCTGTTTCTTTACATTTGTACCAAACATGGTATTGCCACGCTCCCATCATGGTCCTATAACATACCCCAAATGGCTTGGACCTTTTTCAAAACACCCACACCACACCAAAAGGGATCTCACTCTTCTACAGTCTTCTCCAACAAAAAAGTGTCTTTACCAAATCTGCCCCACTGATTAGATGGGAAGCAGATTTAGGATGCACCTATACGGGGGACCAATGGGAAAAAGCCTGCAACGCCACATATAAAGCCACCTGTTGTTCCACCCTATGGGAACTATCCATCAAACTGACACAACGTTGGTACCTCACTCTCGATAAAATATCTAAATTTAACACCAAACTAGACAACAAATGTTGGAGACTGTGTGGACATAAAGGAGATATGTTTTACATATTATGGACATGCCCCAAGCTAACACACTATTGGGAAACAACTTACCAATTACTTTCTGCAATCACCAACACAATAATACCTCTGAATCCATCACTGGCACTCCTTTCTCTAGATATAGAGATCAGAAACATCATAACACATGTTCTGCTATTCGCTAGACTCAGTATCACAAGGAAGTGGAGGAATCCTGACCCACCTACATTAAGAAAGGTTGTAGAATCAACCCAAGTACACTTTACTGAAACAAATATAAAACAATGTATGTGGCGCTAACTAACCTGAGTGAAATAACTGATGAAGAAAACAGTACATCCAAGTGCAATATTAAAATAAATGAAGCATAACATAAAATAAACATATTGCAATAATGGTTAATAATAAAGTGCAATAGTGCAAAATGCTAAAGTGCAATGTGGAATAAATAAGCAATCTAGAGCTGTGCAATATATGAACAATGTGCTAAAAACTGGAATAAAACGATGTGCATAAACAAAATATATAAGATAATGTGACACACCAATGTGTGTGAAAAAATGTCCAAAAAACGCAAGCAGATGATCATAAAAAAGTGATAAGTGCAATCCAATAAACCGTGTACTGCGACTCACAATACAGACAAGCTTAGATCTTCTGATAATGATTCACAGAGTATAAGGAAAGTGCAAGTGCGATAAAGAATCAATGTGACGAAAAAAGTGTCTATGATGTAGATGATTCATCCAATCATACTCCAGAGTGTGACAGGGGCCCCTGTTGAAGACCCCTAGGTCAAAACGCGTTGCGCCCATACACCACTCTTCATTTTGCCCATTTGTTTTTATTTATCGTGATCACGTTTTTATTTGTTATACTGTTGTTTTATCAATAAAAACACCCTTTTACCTGCATGTGGAGGCATATCTTTTTTGTCTTTACATCCACTGCATGAGGTCTAGTACCTCCAACTGCTCCACAAGTGACTTTTTGGACTCTCCTGATCCACGCTTTGGCTGTCCCCTGTGAAGACCCATCCGGTTGTTCTTGGAGATCCACGTACACTGCAACCTAGCGGATCTGAGCATCCAGACCTTCCATTCTACGTCTTTGGTGACAAACTCTGTCGCTGACATTGGAATCCACAGGATCTGGTAAGAGTCTCTTTTGTATTTCTGCTTATTGGCTCATCCTGCTGAGAGGTCGGTTTACGATGCAAGGTGACTTCTGACAACCATCAGATTACCACCATTAATTGGACTACCTCCATTTCCTGTGCAGTGGGATATTCACATCCATTTATGGACATTATGTTCAATTCACCTTTGGCTTGTTAATACTTTTTTAGCACCCACCCACAACTTTATTCATTTACTTTTTTGCACATGCGCTGCATTTTTTCCATATACAAGTTTACTGTTTTTGTCAGACTGTATGCAGCAGCTCTTATTAGCCTTATTAGTTAGCGCGGTGTTTCACATTTATTTTGACACTGTTTGAGATACAGCCTAGATTCCAATTTTTTTGGCATAATAATAAGTATTACAAGCAAATTTGTGGAATTGCGATGGGCGCGAAGTATGCGCCCAGTGTTGCCAATTTGTATATGTCAGAATGGGAAGAGGAAGCACTATATAACAATGTACCACATCAGCTTACACTGTTCAAACAGTATATAGATGACATTAACATAATTTGGAGTGGGAATAGAGAGAGCTTCATTGATTTTTGCTTCAATCTTATTACTAATGACAAAAATATAAAACTCATTTGGGAAATAAGTGATGATAAAATCAATTTTTTAGATTTAGTAATAGAAAAAGAGGGAAGCAGATTAATGACTCATACTTATATTAAAACTGTCGATGGGAACAGCTATCTGCCCCTTGATAGCTGTCACCATACCTTATGGTTAGATAATATACCAAAGGGCCAGTTAATCAGATTAAGGCAGAATTGTACCACAAAAGAAGTGTTTTTTGAACAAGCAAAAATGATCAGAGAGAGATTTGTCCAAAAAGGATATCGTGCTGAGTTTATTGAAGAAAAAATACAGGATGTTGCATCACTGGATAGAGAAAAATTGATACAAGATAGTATTAAGAATACAGTTACCAATACAACATACCTATTATTATGAATTTTAATATCCAATACAAGCAAATTGAGAGAATTTTTAAAAAACACTGGGACATCATTACAACAGATCGTCATTTGGGCACTATTTTTCCGGAAAAACCTAAATTTATTTACAGAAGAGCCCCCACTTTGAGGGATCATTTGGCAACAAATTCCCTGGACCCCCCAAATAAGAGAAAGTTTTCTTTTTTCGAGGGTAAGGGGTATTATCCGTGTAGGAGTTGCTACACGTGTCGACACACAAAAGAAAGCAAGAAAAAGAAATCTAGCTTTACCTCAAATGTGACGTCAAAAAATTACCTAATAGAAGATTTTCTATCATGTCGTAGTGAAGGGGTTGTGTATCTATTGGAGTGCCCTTGCCAAATCCAATATATTGGCAGAACGAAGAGAGAACTATGGAAGAGGTTGAGGGAACATGTGCAGAACATCAAAAAAAGTTTTGATAAACATATTTTATTAAGACATTATGCAAAATATCATAACAGTGATCCCTCATCATTAAGTTTGTGGAATAGAAAAATACAAACCCCATTGGAGGGGTGATAAGTTATTAAGATCATTCAAGCTGAGTCCCGATGGATTTATGAATTACGTACTTTGTTGCCACTAGGGCATAATGTGGAATTTGACCTTAATTGCTTTATTTCCAATTATTAATTTATTATTATTTTTTTCAATCATGGTCATTAGTTCCCCCTGGTGGAAGGTGTTATTGTATTAATAGATGGTAGTGGGAATTTTGTGTCAATATTTTTTGAGGTTTCTCTTCATATTAGTTGGACTAGTCCTTTATTTATCCTTATTTTATTTATTTTGTATATTTTTATCACTACCATTTATTGGAGGCCATTTGTTACCCTTTTTCTTGAATGCTATAATGCTCCACTTCCACTAGATGTCACCAGTGGGGCTGGGAGTCCTGTGTTATCCTTCCCTATTTATTCTTTAGTGTTATATATGATATTCTCACTAGATGTCACTAACGATTTTTAGATTATGTGTTGTATGTATTTCCCTTCTCTCTACCACCAGATGGCGACTGTGAATTTGGTAGATTTATTTTAATATATGACGGAATAGAACATTCAGTTCGTCACTGTTATTTATGTATTACTTATTTAGTATTCATGCTGTATTTGATGCTTTTATTGTGAATTACTTACAATATTTTAAAATAAATAAAAGGAGCCACCTTTTTTCTTTCACCATATATATAATGGCATCTACTGAGTGTGGGAGAACGCTATCTCATGCTGGATATTGTGTATACTGGATATCGTCTGTCCCCCTGCACCATATTGTGACGATACGGAAGCTGATTGCCTGTGTTTTGCTTGTCCATTCTCGACTTGGCCCAGTGGGGGCCACTGCTAGAGGTGAGAGGCTGGAGGAAATAGCTGTCACACTCCGGAGTATGATTGGATGAATCATCTACATCATAGACACTTTTTCCATCACATTGATTCTTTATCGCACTTGCACTTTCCTTATACTCTGTGAATCATTATCAGAAGATCTCAACTTGTCTGTATTGTGAGTCGCAGTACACGGTTTATTGGATTGCACTTATCACTTTTTTTTGATCATCTGCTTGCGTTTTTTGGACATTTTTTCACACACATTGGTGTGTCACGTTATCTTATATATTTTGTTTATGCACATCGTTTTATTCCACTTTTTAGCACATTGTTCATATATTGCACAGCTCTAGATTGCTTATTTATTCCACATTGCACTTTAGCATTTTGCACTATTGCACTTTATTATTAACCATTATTGCAATATATTTATTTTATGTTATGCTTCATTTATTTTAATATTGCACTTGGATGTACTGTTTTCTTCATCAGTTATTTCACTCAGGTTAGTTAGCGCCACATACCTTGTTTTATATTTGCTTCAGTTATGTGAGTACACTTTTTATGTTGGCGGCTCCTTTCCAGTTCTTTGGTTGGTGTGGTTTTGCGCATTAATATTCCCTTTGGTTTGTTCCAAGTACACTTCATCTATGAATCAACAATAGTTCTCCGACATAACAATAAGGACCACAGCTATAAAATGTGGCAACCATAGTTAAGATAGACTAGCTCCTAAGGTATTGTCCAGGCTTTATGTTCCTAACTATGTTGGGTGAACCTTTTCACTTTGTAGTTGCTTTGTTACGTTAGATAACTCTAGAGTAGGGAGGATGCCTCCAACCCAGACACAGTATTGCACCCATGGGGGTGTCCAGAAGGGTAGTCGCCTCCAATACCTCTACTACACCTAGAGTAGCCGAATAACTGGCATTAAGATAATAATACCTGTACTAATACTGTTATATTACCTCACATATAGGTATATATATAGTTACCAAACAAATGTATCCAATATTACTCGACAGACACTGATGTGTATATGTTTGTATGTTGTAATGTCTAATTGTTGATATTAATGATAAACATTCAATAAAAGTCTATTGATTACAAAAATATATGAATGAATGAATGAATGAATGAATGATTTATAAAGCGCTGCAAATGCGAACTGAATCGCCTCAAGGCGCTGGATGCATTCTCTGATGTCAGCTTCTCAGAAAAGGAAGGTCTTTAGTTTTTTTCTGAAGGCCTGGTGGTTTTCTTCCATGCGGATGTTGGTAGGAAGAGCGTTCCATAGTTGAGGTCCTTGGACTGCGAATCTTCGTTCTCCCTTTGCTTTGTAGCGGTATTTGGGAATGGTAAGGAGGTTTTGGTTAGCTGATCGAAGACTGCGATTCGGTGTGTAGTGTTTTATTTTCTCGCGGAGATATGGTGGGGCGTTTCCTTGTACGCATTTGTGGGTGATGCAGAGGGTCTTGAATGTGATCCGTTTCTTCACGGTTAGCCAGTGTAGGCTCTTTAGGGAGGGGGAGATGGATATATATATCCTGACCCAATCCCATCCGAACCAGCTTAGCTGGTGTGTAGTGTAAATGATGTACAAACGTAAATTGGATCAACTTATCAGCAGTGCTGATTATATCCTGAAAGCATATCTCAGTAGCCTCCTCCCAATATGCCTCAGAAAGCTCAGGCGTTATCAACAGCCATTTGCGATGAGCGTTCTTGAAACGATCAGCCCCATCAACTGGAGGCGACCATAAAAGGTCGTCACCAGTTTGGAGATTTCTGGAAATGACAAGAGGTCCTCAATAGAAGATTCCGTGAGCTCAATGGTCAAGAACCCAAATTGCGCCCAAATGGCATGACGTAGTAAGAGATATTTAAAAAATAACTTATTTTCAATGCCATGTTTACGTCTAAGTGTGTCAAAAGGCATTAAATTAGTATCCTCAATGATATGGGAAAGGTGAGTAACCCCAAACTGACCCCACCAGGGCGAATTTGGGTGACCAAAGAGCTCAGGGAGATTAGGATTCCTCCACAAGGCGACATACCCAGAGAGGCCTGCGTCAGAATTTCCCTATTCTCCCTCCAAGCCACAAAACCAACGTCAACAGGAGAGATGAGCCCCTGGATCTCCTTGACCTATGAAGCTCGTCCCTGAGAGAGGTGGATAGTCCAAAGAAGGCTGACAAAAGCGCAGTGGAGGGAGTCTGAGGGTCAGAGTGTAACCAAGCATGGACGTAGGTGTGTTGGGAGGCAATAAAATAATTCCGCAGATTTGGGCATGCCAGACCTCCCACGGCCCTAGTCGCCTGCAATGAAGACTTGGCTATACAGGGCTGGCTACCATTCCAGAAAAAAGAGGAGAGGGTAGATTCCACTTGTGTAAAAAAAAAATTTTGGGAGAAAAACTGGAGCAGCTTGAAAACAATATAAGAATTTTGGTAGGAAGATCAGTTTGAAGATATTTAGGTTGAGGGGCAATGACGTCCAGGTATGAAGCCTGTCCACCATTTGTTTGACTATGGGAGTATTATTAAGTTCTTCATATCTAGAGGGATCACCACGTATTTGAATGCCTAGGTATTTAAAGAATTATGTTAATTGCAGTCGTGACCTCTGTAGGTATTCAGTGGAGATAGAAGGACCTATAGGAAATGCCTGAGATTTCTCCCAACCCACCTGAAGCCCTGAAACCTCTCCAAACTCCTCCACCACCTGCAACAACTCAGTAAAGGAACTCTCTCTACCGTCCAAGTATATAAGAGCATCGTCCACATAGAGAGAGATCTTGTCCTCCTAAAACCGAAGCCTATGATGTCACCGCTGTCCCCAGTAGCAGTGATCGTCCATCTTCACCCCTCTTCCTTCCGGGGCCGCGGACTCCGGCTCCGTGACTGGCCGGAGTCGCGTGACATCACTCCCGCGCATGTGTGCGGGAGCCGTCAGTCATAGTATGACCCCTATTAGAAACGGCACCAAGTACCCTTTCTAAAGTGCGCATGCGCAGTATACATTGGCGCATGCGCCGTAGTCATCGGCGCTCGGCTTTTTGTAATTATCTCCTATACTGTGGAGGTTTAGGAGATATTTCAAGCACCTACAGGTAAGCCTTAATATAGGCTTACCTGTAGGTAAGAGTGGTTACAACCCTTTAAGCCCTTTCTGTAGCCATCTTTCAGCTATAGCAGAGGTGGGAAGCCGTTAATTTTACATATCTAGCTCCCATTGATTCTAATAGAGTTTGGGCTTGACAATCCAAGCTTCTTTGAAGTTCACCATATGCTTTTTGAACTGAATCCAGGGCCGTTCAGATAATCACTATGTAACGAGCCCCTTGCTCGCTCGGTTCCACTCTCCCGACACTCCTCTGCTGCTATAGAATCAGATTGCAGATCGCAACATCTGATTGCTCGGTCAGCCAATGCTCCGGAATTAAAACTACAGCTATGTGCCGTTCTAACCCAGTTGTGATAGCTCAGAACAAACACTAGGCAGGCTGTATGTAAGTTCAACCAGGAATCTCCTTTATTGCAAAATACAGGCTCTTTTATACACTAAAAGAGGAGGTGCAGACCTCCTGCTCATATTACTTTAACAATACACCTGTAACCTAATTAACCTAATTAACATGGGCTAATTAACTAATCCCTTTAGACAGCCTAGATTAATAAGACATGACCTTTAGGCCAGACTGGCCGTCTTGTAGTTCAGAAAATCCAATCAACATTATCACAATAGCAGAGTTAATTAAACACAAACAACAATGGGGATCTAATGACTCTTAGATCCCATACTAGAGACTTATTTACAATACACATTTTAGCAGACAACAGACAGGTAGCTGAAATTGATCACATTATCATTTAACAGTAGGAGTCCCAACGGTATGAATCAATCACTATTCCAATATGGCAAATCCAGGGTCCCCAGAGTCTGTGTGTCCTGGGGGACCAGGACCAGAATCCACAGTAATACCACCTCAAGGGTCCCCAGGCATACAGCTCACAAAGAGCACAGTTCCCCCAAATGCCAGGGCCCACAATCGATCGGCAAGAGGCTAGCATACAGTCCCCTCCAAAAGTCTCTCTCCCGGCTAGGTCTGTCACACACTAGTATCCATCTTACAGCCACAAAAAAAGGCTAAAATTCTAATTAATGCACATGTACCCTGTACTCATCACAATGACTGGGCAACACAATGCTAGCTTGTTTCCTTCCTGAAAATGTATGAAAGATGTAAAGTCTTAGCAGAAAAAACAGCAACTAGCACTAAAACTTAGTAAAAGCAGTAATGCACTCAAACACAAAGTAAATAAAAGTAAATAAAAATACTAACATATACAATGGATATATCCATTAAAAAACCAACGTGAATAAATAGTTACTAACCCTTTAAGTGACATGGAATAATAACGTGAATGATATGTAATCACATTCAAAGTCAAAGTCTAAATAAATAAATAATTACTGGACAAACAAAGAAAAAATCTTGCGAGTCACACCAGTCCAATGCCAATAAAGTGACAAGTGATAATACCCAGCTGCAGGCGCAGATCACATTTCAAAACCGTGCAAATTACATAGAGAGATATTATATGCTGCGCTAGGGTGAACCAAATTAATATGTAAACTCCTAAAGTGTAAATATAATGGTGTATCAATCACATATTAAAAAACTCATATAAACAACATATCATATAAACAGCATTTAAAGTGCAACGTGCATATAATATATCAATAGATATTAAATTGCATGCATAAATATAAAGTGCCCAGTGCTCACCCTGATATCAAAAAGATTAAAAAGATTCTATTAATCAATCCTGTGTAATAAGTGAAAAGAAGTTCTGAAATCAAATCTCAAAATAACTATATAAAGTAATGTCCATATATGGTGTCATCCAACATGCTCATCAGATCCTATGTGCCGCAAACCATGCTCCGGTGCACTTCAGTGACCCCCCTAAGATGTTGCTCTCACCTCAGAGCGTGTGACACAGCTGCTAACTGTGTCAAAAAACACCTTGGAGCCACCCCTGGGCTCTAAACTGATTACAGGTGCCGATCTCCAGCCTGGTTCAATGCAGCTCCATATCATAAATGCAGACAAAAGAAAACATAGTGTAATAACGTAGGGTAAATTTATTAAATAAAAAAGACACTCCCCACAATGGGGTACTCACATTCTTTTGGTGCGTAAGTTTACCGCTCTGTAATAAGCCTCCAAAGTTTAAAAATTGCAGGTATAGCGTGTGGTATGGTATGCGTCTCAACAAACAGACTCCGTGCTGCTCACTCCGTCCGGGCCCCTCCCCTGTGTGTGTTCGACACAGGGATCACGTGTCTTCATCAGGGAACATCTTTAGGAGTTTACATATTAATTTGGTTCATCCTAGCGTGAGGTTCTGCGTGAGGTCATTAAGATTTGTTCCTTGACATGGTAGTAATGTACCATAAGCAACACATCTCTGGGGGTCTGTTCAGGAAGGAAAGAAGGCTTGGGAATACGGTGAATGTGATCCACAAGGAGGTCCTGTGGTGACAAGGATGGTAGTAAAGTTGAAAACAGTGCCTGGGTATATGACAGTAGCTGTGTAGCAGGTACTGATTCAGGGATCCACCTAATCTTTATATTGTTCCTTCTGGAACAGTCTTCCAAATCTGCTACTTTGTTTTTCAACCATGCAATTTCCTCGGTGTGGTTGCTATGGGCATCCACCATGGTGTTGAAGGAAGAGGTAAAGTCACCCATGCGTTGTTCAATGTGATCAACTCTGCTGCCTAGGGCCTGCACGTCTCTCTGGCAATGGTGTATCCCTGCAGTCATGTCAGCATGTAGTGAGGCCTGCAGGGACAGTAACATGTCCTTGAGAACAGTGTCTGACACTGGCTTGTCAGAAGTGGGGAATGTTGCTATGGGGTCCAGTACATTTACTACTGCTGTCTCCTCAGCAGTGTGAGGCCTGCTTACCTCCATTGCCGGGTCCTGTAGCGGTTGTTCTGGTGAGGAAATCCTCTGTTTCTGCTTGGCTGGGCTCCTGGTAGTCGGACTAGAAGCCCCAGAAGAGGATCCGCTGCCGGGAAGGGTACCGTGAGGTTTGTTGAGAGGACTGGAGCGGACGTTAGTTGATTTTGCGGCCCGCTGCTGTGTCAGGCTCTCTGAGGCACCAGCGCCATTTTGTTGTGGATCGCGTGCTCTGAAGAAGTCCTGCAGCTTTTGAGGGATATAAGGATTTTGTGTTTTTTCCCGCTGGCGAGTCATCTCGTTGAATACAGCGGGTCACGGGGAGTCCGTAGATGTCTTTAGAGCCACGGATAATGCCGGTGGTCGTCGATGTGGCTGGATTCTCTCTGGCCGCCGAGCGGAGCTCTCAAATCAAGCGTCCATGATGGAGCTCGGTCGCCACGCCCCCCTTCAGCCCCCCCCCAACTGATGACGAGCCTTCACTCGGAGATATATTCACGGCGGTGAATACATGCAATGCCTCATTAACTATGCTCACAACTGAGATAAAGGGGATCAAAGAGGAAATCTCCTTTCTAAGGCAAGATACACAAAAGCTGAGAGAGAGAACTTCTGCATTAGAAGGGAGAGTGAGTTCCATTGAAGACGATATGGCGCCTATGCAGAGTGACCTCACTTACAATAACCATCTCCTTACACAGCATTCCTCAGGCATAGAAGAATTGGAAAATAGAATGAGGAGAAACAATGTCAGAATGATTGGGCTTCCTGAAAGAATAGAAGGAAAGAACCCGGTGGACTTTATTGAAAAATGGCTGATCTCTGCGTTTGGCAGAGATGTGTTCACCCCTGTGTTTTCTGTGGAGCGCAAACATAGGGTGCCGACGAGCCCCTTGCCGCCGGGAGCCCCTCCAAGACCCTTTCTATTCAAGCTCCTTCACTACAAGGACAGAGATGCAATATTGCACAATTCTAGGATCAAACCAGAAACCTTAAAAATCGACAATGCCAAAATGTCTTTTTTTCCAGACTTTTCTGCTGAGCTGCAGAAGCAGCGCGCAAAATTCATGGATGTTAAGAAACGCCTCAGGGCACTTGACTTAAAATATGCCATGCTGTATCCAGCCCATCTTAGGGTGGAAACACTGGGCTCAGTGAACTTCTTCGATTTACCATCCGCGGCGGAGCAATGGCTGGTTCGGGAAGAAAGATTGCTCAAGGAAAATCGCAACCGACGCCCCGCTTCTCCTGATGGGTAAAGTACCACACCGATAGGCGCCCTATTATTTTCCAGGACCTGTTGCCAAGGCGGAGAAGGCTGCTGATCCACAGACTACCATGACTAACAGGGCTTTTTGTTCTTGTTGCAGAGAAGTTATTAAGACACTACGGTGCGCTTCCACTGTTGCCCCCAATGTGGTCTGGTCCAGACCTCCAACAGCCCTTTGGCAAACCAGTTTGGCCATGTTGGCCAGTACATATTGTTTTTTAGTTTTGTTGTCCACCCCACCCTGAACTGTTTTCTAATGCTACCCTTTTCACAGCAAGAAGACTTTGCCATGTACCTGGCTGACTCTTGGCTCCTTTCAATATCATGCTGCTTTTCTTAAAATGTAATGTGATACTTTTCTTTTGGGCTGCTTTCCTCCCTCATACCTCACAATCGGGACTTCCTCATTGATCTTATTTTATTGTCCCTTATTCAGGATATATTATTTAAAGTCATCCTTCTTGATATGGTTGTTTTACCACAATGTCCAAGATAACTAGAATCTTGTCCTGGAATGTCCGGGGCCTGAAAAACGCTGTCAAGCGCTTGGCAGTGCTTCGCACGATCAGGCATTTGAACGCAGATGTCATTTGTTTGCAGGAGACTCACTTCCCCCAACCACTACTCCTCAATTTGCTATATGACAGTTTTATCATCAATATCATGCTACTTACTCAGTGTATTCAGGGGGGTGAGTCTCCTAGTAAAAAGGGGCGTACAGTTTTCTGCCATAGAGGTTAAAATTGATCCAGATGGGTCGATATATTTTTCTCTTGTGTTCATTATATGGGATAAAATGTATATTGGCGGGACTTTACATTCCCCCACCATTTTCTGCTGGCCTAATGAAGACTCTGGCAGACTTTTTGTCCCGCTGTCCGGGTGTGCCGATCCTGGTCGTGGGAGACTTTAATACTTATGTCAATCACGGAAGGGATAAGTTACATGCTCGGACAGGAGATGGGACACAGGGACGTCAGGGGCTTGCCCCGTTTGCTCATCTCATATTAGAGATGGGCCTGGTTGATGTTTGGAGGACACGCAATCCAGATGCTAGGGTATATTCATGCCAGTCAGCCTCAATAGGAGGTCTGTCTAGAATTGACTTGGGGTTAGGGAATGACCTTTTCTTACCGTTGTTAGAGTCCTCGCAATACCACCTCAGACAAATATCTGACCATTCCCCATTCTCGGTAGACATCCAGGTGGAGGCGGCTAAAGGCAACACACTATGGAAACTTAATCCCCTGTGGTTGTCACTTATCCCAAACCCTGACCTAATTCCAGAACTTCTCATAAACTTTTTCAAACAGAATATAGACTCAACTACTATAGATATAGTTTGGGAGACGGTAAAAGCATTCTTATGTGGTCAATTTATTAGAGTGATATCCCACATTAAAACATCTACTAAAGCATGGGAGAATTCAGTATTAGACACGGCACAGCTGTCGGAAGCAAGATATATTGCTGACCTTACTGATGACATCAAAAGATCCTGGTTAGCTGCCCAATCCATGCTTAAGGATCTCTTGTTACAGTTAGCAAAGAATAAATGATTTTTCTTACAGCAGACTTATTTTGAAGTAGGGGAAAATACAGGACATATGCTAGCACTGCTGGCTAAATCTCAGCAACCATCCTCACATATAGGAGCAGTGTCTGACATTCAAGGGGCATTACACCACTCTACCAAAAATATTATGGAAGTCTTTAAGCGTTTTTTTCAAGATGTTTATACGTCCAAAGTCCAACCCTCACACAAAGCTATCTGTTCGTTCTTAGATAGATACCCCTTGCCCTGCTTGTCAGCCTCGGATGCGTCTCTGCTGAATGCTCCTCTTACTGAGGAGGAGTTGTTAGAGGCTTTAGCAGATACACAAAACAATCGGGCACCTCCCGGAGGAAGTATACAAGCAATACTCGACACAGTTAATCCCCATTCTACTAAAAGTTTATAATAGGACATTTGAGACCAGAACCTTACCCGCCTCTATGAATGAGGCCCTTATAGTAGTGCTGCTGAAATCCGGTAAAGATTCGTCGTCACCGGATTCGTACAGACCTATTTCATTACTTACATTTGACATCAAGCTGTTGGCCAGGGTACTGGCGAATAGACTAGCGAAATGTATACAGAAGGTAGTTCATAGAGACCAATCAGGGTTCATACCGACAAGATCCACATCCCAAAACTTATGCAGACTGTTTCTCAATATACAGGTCCCCACTGACAACCCAGGTAATAGGGCCATTCTCTCTCTGGACACTGCCAAAGCGTTCGATAGTGTTGAATGGCTCTATCTATAGGAGGTACTTACCAGATTCGGGGTGGATAGCTCCTTCTTGAGATGGGTCCAACTGTTATATAGCTCCCCGTCGGCAAGAATGCGCATAAATAGTGACAAATCATCCCTTTTCAGGGGTAGACAAGATAAAGTATCCTTATACGTAGATGATACCCTGATATATCTGGGAGATACTGACAGCTCATTACAAAATGTAATGAACCTGATCGCTGACTTCGGGAAGCTATCGGGTTTTAGCATCAACTGGAACAAGTCAGTGTTAATGCCCCTAGATCCTCTGCCAAAGCCCCTACCTGTGTGTGCGAAAGATATAGTGGTAACTAAGGAATTCCGCTATGGCATACAAATATCACCAGATCCCACCCAGTACTTAGACCTGAACATGGCTCCACTGCTTCGAAAATTCAAATTGAAATGTGCTGCATGGAAAAAACTACCCCTTTCTGTTACAGGGAGAGTAAACTTAATTAAAATGGTATGGACCCCCCAACTTCTTTACATATTCCCCAACTCCCCAATATGGATAATTCACAAGTGGTTCACACGAATAGACACTCAGTTCAGGGAATTAATTTGGGGTAATAAACAGGCGCAAATTAGCTTTCGTTCATTACAACTCACTAAGGACCAAGGAGGCATGGCAGTCCCATACGCCAAGTATTACTTTATAGCTTCCCAGTTGCAACAATTGAGTAACTGGGGGGAAGTGGACCCATCTGACCGTATTAGATACCTGTTACTTCCAGATGAGTCTAGTCTCCCAGCCTTAGCCCATTTAGAGGCAGGATTCACATATCTGCCAAATTCACTTCCCACCATCACACTACTAAATACTCTTTGGAAATATGTTAGATCTCTTCTCAAGATTAAGGGGGTGTGTTCTTGGACTCCCATATGGAGGAATACATACTTTAAGGAACTTCTCAAAGTAGAGGATTTCTACTCCTGGGAGGAAGCGGGCATTCATTATATTACCCAATTGTTCTCTGGAACCATACTCGAATCCTTTACAGAACTTAGTGAGGAATTTTGTCTTCCTAGAACACATTTCTATAGATACCTCCAGTTGAGGCACGCTATTCAAATGAGGGTTGGGTGTCTCCACTGGGGGTGATAGTGCATCCATTAATGAATGATGTACTGTAAACAGATGAGAAAATTGGTATGATTTCAAGAGTATATATGAGGTTGCTTAATTCCACGCATGATGCTAATACATTAGCCTGCAGAAGGGGCTGGGAATGAGATTTGGGACCTATGGATGGAGACACTTGGGAGTTATGCCTAACCTCTGCTCCATTGGTATTGGTATCAACATCGCAGAGATTATCCCACCTCTATCTACTACATAGAGTATACAGAACCCTGGTTCGTTTGCACAAATGGGGACTCAGAGATACTCCCTTATGTCCAAAATGTGGCACCCATAATGGTGATTTACTACAAATGATGTGGAAGTGCCCAAAACTTTTTAGTTACTGGAGCTATGTTCTCAATACTATCTCACAGGTATTCCAATTCCCGATTCCACAGGATCCAGTGGTGTGCCTACTGGGTACCCTGGAAATACCCTCACTCTCGCCCAAAGGTCACACTGCTGTATTACACTTACTATATATATAGCTCGTAAAGCAATTGCAAAACTATGGATCACCTCAAGGGTACCAACAGGCGAACAGTGGGTGAAATTGGTAAATAGTTTGCTTATATGTGAAAAGATTACCTATCAACATCGTAATGCTCTGAAAAAGTTTTATTCAATGTGGCAATCTTGGTTAGATACTCCGGGACTAGGCCCAAGTCATTTAGTGAAAGACAGACTCCTACAAATGTAAAGTGAGCACAGGGAAAGTGGGTGAGTCAAATTACGTCATACACTATATTTTTGAAGTGAGCTGCAAGAATAGTTTGGTAGGGGTGGACACACTATATATCTTGAGAAGTTGGTTAACATTAGGTAGTATGTACCCATTAGGGGTATAATTGTTTTATTTTTTCTTTATTTTCTGGTTACACAACAATATAGACTTGCCAATGGATCATAGATGCATATGGGATCCAGGTAATTTATCTCCGTTTTACAACTTAATGACCTGCTACACCATATTAAACGTGGCCCGTAGGCCCACAGAAGCCTTACCTAATACATAATAGTGAATGTATAAGTTACCAGAATGAAAAGAAATTGTGCCTGTAATCTCAGCTATATATTTCTTCTGATTGTATGCGTGTTTATCCAGATGTGTTCTTTTTCCAATAAACTTAATTTTGATTTAAAAAAAAAAAGCTGGGCTCAGCAAACAAATATTAAAAAACAGTATTCAAAAACTCACAAAGATGTCCACCACATGCAGGACCATGCGACAGTGTGACATCAGCACTCTTAGCTCCGCCCAATATGTTTCAGGCTCCAGCGCATCTTCAGGGGTCAAAGAGTGATGATTGTTACATGTCTAATATATATACACACTTTAAAAATGTCCCCAATGCTGTTGTATCCATCTGCCATATAAACTTGGCGGTATTTATTATACATCTAGTGGCCAAATATATGTAGATGTGTTTGTCCTATAGTAAAATGGCCACTAGACTTCGACAATATGGCGACCGGATTAGGTTGCAATGATGTCCATTCACAATCTCTTTTTAATAAGTTTGATCTACGGCAAAATGGCCACTGAACTTCGGCAATATCGCAAAAGTATGCAATGCCATTGGGGACTTATTGAAGTGTATATATATATTAGGCATGCAACAATCATCCCTCTTTGACCTCTGAGGATGAATGCGCTAGAGCATGAAACACATTGAGTGGAGCTAAGAATGCTGACGTCATGCCACCACATGGTCTTGCATGTGTCGAGCATGACTTTTTCTGGCTCCTGTGGTGAGCACTTCTTTCACACAGCTGCACTATATATCTGGCCCTGGAAAGGGACAACCTTACCGATGTTATCATCAGAGGTTCTTCCTTAAAGGGACCGCTTCTGGCAACAAGATCTATTCCTTTTGAAAATATCACAATGCGTATGTGCTGCCTATAAATTTAAGCGTGCGGTGTGTTGGTGGTGGTTGCAATTGTGGAGAAGTGTAATATTGGAGCAGTATCTCATCCATCCATCTTCAATCACGAGCCCACCAGACCAGAAAAAAAAAAAAAAATTGAGAAACTCCGCCTCACTGGGAGGCATCCCATGACATTGCATGATGTCAGAAGGGGGCGGGGTCACCCGTTTACATCACCTGGTGGTCCTACCCTTGGTTATATAAGAGCTGTCATTGCAAAAAGGCTGCAATCGGTGGGACGTCTCCTATCGAGGTGGAGTTTTTCCTGGTTTTTTTATCTGTCCGTCAGCACTGTGAAGATGGCGTTACATCACGGGACACTTTATTTAAAAAAAAAAAAAGAGATTGTCAAAAACTTTTTTCTGTCATTTTTTTCTTTTTTTGACACTTTTTTAGTGAATGAGTAGGGGTACAATGTAATTCTTTCTATTTCAGAGATTATAATGCCGCGTACACACGATCGGAAATGCCGCCAGCAAAACTCCGATAAGAGCTTTTTGTCAGAAAATGCGACCGTGTGTATGCTCCATTGATCTTTTGCTGGCGGAATTCCAGCCAGCAAAAGATTGAGGGCATGTTCTCTATTTTTCGGTCGGGAAAAGTTCCTATCCGAAAATGCGATTGTCTGTATGCAATTTGGAAGCGCAAAAAATGACGCATGCTCGGAAACAATCCGACGCATGCTCAGAAGCATTGAACTTCATTTTCTCGGCTCGTCGTAGTTTTGTATGTCACCGCGTTCTTGACGGACGAAAGTTCAGAGAACTTTTGTGTGACTGTGTGTATACAAGGCAAGCTTGAACGAAATTCCGTCTGAAAAACCATTAAAGCTTTTTCTGATGGAATTTCCGATCGTGTGTACGCGGCATAAGTGTATTCCACTAACTGATGCATGGGGTACGGTCTTGCTAGAATTCTCCCTTTGGGGTTGGAAGCTGCCATAGCAAATTAAGGGTCACAGATTTAGTGCTCTGGAAGATAATTGAAGATACATAAAGTAAAGTCAAGTAAAATAAGTAGTCATCCAAATTACTTTTCCATATTGCTCAGTATTTTCCATTATTGAATTTTTATTTTTTTTTGTCGAGTTTGCATTGGCCACCCACATCTTTTCAGTGGGTGGTAATGCTTTTATTCAAGTTATCTAATCCGTTTTAAGCCATAACTTACTTCTTGTATTAAAATTGGAGTGGAACAATAGGAAAAATCTAAATATCACATATGTTTAAAAAAAAAATCAGTTCCACAGCAATATATGTGCTAATACCGTCCCTAGTTCGTGGATCCATAATATCATATTTGGAAATAAAGAGGCCCTTATACGTTCAGAAGACAAAGGGACTAGTCACCAGTATTGACAGTGGTCTTCCTGCAGTAGCACATATATTGCTGTGGAACTGATTTTTTTTTTTTTAATAAGCTTAGAAAGTAAGAGCAAGCTATTTTTTTTAAATATTTCCACTCAAAAATATATATATTTTCATGTACTAGTTTAAGGAGCATAATATGTATTTTAAGAATCAAGTGGTACTAGCCCTCCTAGAACTGTCAGAAGAAGAAATCCAAAATACTTTATTTTGTCATCAAATTTCAACTCTGAAAATGACAGTCAAATTTGAGTTCATTAGTTCTAAAGTAGACCTATTAGTAGTCTATCAGTATATGTACATCTTTAAAGAAATGTATATTGATATAACTAAATAACTATACAGCAACAGTATTAAAAAAAACTCTATTACAGTGATCATGCTGGTCAGTGTAGCAACCTGGAAGGGACTTTGGTGTCCGTTTATGAAGCAGTGATCAGCGGTGATCCCGAGGATCACCGCTGATCACAGTCCATAAACAGTTTATGAAACAGTGATAATTGGGGGAGAACATGTTTGAACTTGTTCTCCCTCCGATTATCTCTACACACGGAGAATCCTCATTGAATGACACAGTAACGGCCAGTTTATGAAGCAGTGATCTCACCGCTTCACTGGTGATCTGAGTCAGAATTCACACTCCCAGGTTCACCAGCTCAGAGGTGGTGAATCTGGGAGTGAAGTGGAAATCTGGGGGGATCTGAGGGGGAAGGAGGAAGTTTTTTAACTTCCTTATGCCTCGTTCAGACCCCCCAACACTGTAAGCATGTCCCCCTGTCATATTTATGTGTATACATATATATACATATATTGTGTATATGTATATATATATAATGTATGTGTATATACATGTATATATAATGTGTATGTGTGTATACATATGTATATAATGTAGGGGGACTCATTATTTTATTAACAGTAATTCACGCCGTCTGTCCGTGTATTGAGCGGTGATAATTTATCACTGCTTAATAAACTGACATCTCTGTATTTCTGGTGCTGTAATCTCGTAAAGTCTCACGAGATTCCAGTATCAGGAGCTTTTCTCCACTGTTGAAAGCATTTGTAGATCTCTTCACTCCTCCAAAGGTGAAGCGATCTACAAAGCTTCATAAACTGGCACACAGAGGAGAAAAATCTTCACTATGAATGCCGGAGAACGAAGCAGTGAATAGATTTCACTGCTTCATAAACGGACACCTATGCAAGAGGCTGATCTGGATTTCACTGATGGATATTTTCTTTGAAAGTGTGAAAAGTGTCAGAGAAAGCAAATTTTAAGATCAAATCAAATTACAAATAATACAAAAAGTCTTAAAAATTATTTATTTTTCTTTTTTATTTCAAATATATAAAAAATATATAACAGCAGTAGAAAAAATATCTACACAATAAATATCAAGTGACCAACAAATCAGCAAATATTTTATTTAAAGGAAAAAAACTGACTTCACACAAAAGCACAATATACTCAAAGTACTTTTAATAATATTAAATATGACCTCTCTATTTCAATATGTAGTTATTGTCATTTTCTAAAGTTGACAATTTTGCTTTCTCACAAGTTTTGCTTATAGAGTTGATGTAGAGAACTCCCATAGAAGTCTCATTCCTGCTTTCCTTAAGATGTCTCCTTAAAGGGTTTGTTGTAGGGATGCACCAATACCATTTTTTTTAACACTGAGTACGAGTACCGTTACTTTTTAAAAGTCCTCGCCAATACCAATTACTGATATCTATCGCCTAGGAAGAGTAGGTAGAGGGGTCATCTGGGAGTTGAGGGGGACGGGGTTAGGGAGTTGGGAGGGGGTGGGGAGGGGTAGTAGGGGCATAAGTGAGGACAGTGTGGGGGGGTAGGCGGGTAAGTGAGGGCAGGGTGTGGGGGTTAGTTGGGTAGGGGGATAAGTGAGGAAAAAGAAGCACAGGGGTGATGATTATGCAGCAGAAGACTTCTCTTTCCTGTCTATGTAATCTGCCCCCCCCAGGTTTAACCCTTACAGTGCTGGCCCATGCACTCACCATACACCATGGATGGCCCTTCCATTCTCATGGAGAAGCCTGAAGAGCCAGATGGTGAGGAAGAGCAGAAAAATTGAAGACAAGCAGCTCCAGCGCTCCTTGATGCTGGAGGAGCTCCAGGGTCTGGGGAGACATTGCTGTCCTGTTCTACCCCATCTCTGCCAGTGCTGCCCTCACTCCGGATCACACTCAGGACTCACTTTCATAGCCCGGCTACAGCAGTCATAGTCAACAATGACAGAGCTCCAAGGCTTAATAACTAGGAAGCTCGCACACAGCGTGAGGCCCGCACTGCATGATGGGAGCTGTAGTTCTCTGCTGTCTGTTAATGTATGGCTGGTCTATGAACATTGGCATGGCTCCCCCCCTCCAAAACTAACACAGTGCTACCTAATGGTGTCACCCTTGTGGCGGATGGCAGAAATGTTATTGGTTTTTAAGGCTGCGGAAGCTCCGCTCCTTAACAACCAATAATTGCTGGCATTCTTTTCTTTACATTTCAGCTGTTAGTTAGATGACAGCTGAAAAAAAAGAAGCCAGAAGGTATTGGTTTTGGGCATTGGTACATTTGCACGAGTACTGATACTGATACTAGTATCAATATCAGTGCAACCCTAGTTTGTTCACCTTTTCACAAAACATGAAAAGGTGAACCATCTCACAACACCTTCCCCACACCCCTGGTCCTTGCTACACTTGCCTCCTTGGATAACTATCTTTCACTGCCAACTCTAGCTTAGGTAGCAGTGTGGGTATTTGAAAGCCAAGCTCTTCTGCACCCTTCTTTTTTCCAGAACCCTGTACTGAAACAAAGAGGGCTCAAAGAGATTCTCATTGTCAGTGTGGTCATCTTGCAAACCTCCAGGCTGTGTACTGCATTTTCAGATGCTTGAACTGCTACACCAGCTGGCATGGGTGACAGAAGAGAATAATCAAGGGAGGTAACTGCTGCAAGTACTGGGGGGGCTGGAAGGTGTAGTAAGTAAGTTCACTTTTTCATTTCTAGTGATAAGGTGAACTAACTCTTTAAGGGATGCAGATTGTGTAGGTGGTTTTAATGAAGGCAGACCCTCCTGTTCAGATATCAACCTGAAAGAAGAAGTTGTGAAACCAACTTCCATTTTTTTAAAACAGAAAAAGATATAAATATTCAAAAAAAGGCAGATAAAATCCATGCAATGCACATATTTTACCTAAAGGAGATTGTTTTTTTTCAACTTATATTACATTGTAATGCTTAAATACAATGATGGTAAAACAAATACAGTACAAAGTTAATAAATCGCTTAATACATTAATAATTTAACTAAAATACTAACTAACAAATAAGTTAATAAATATTCTTACATAAATTGTTAAAAATGTTTAACTTTTTTACCTATGTACAACCTTAATATGTCAGCAAACACAGTCTGTTTTTTTTTTTTTTTTTTTTATACTTATAGAGTACTGAGTGGGTATTTTTAGGTACCACATCAATTATTATATATTACTACCAAATATTAAATTCATAAACATTCTTTTTTTATCCTCCTTTTTGCATATTGCTCCTTTATAAGCATGTGAAATAACAAAGTTTGTAATTGGAGATTCTCCACTCCATTCTTCTCCACTTTTCCAATGAAAAAATATCTAAAGCCAAAACTTTTTTTTTTTCATTTTTGATAAAATAGGGAAGGGTTAAACACCTGACAGTTTTCTTATTTTTGTTTTTTTTTATTTGCCATTTGTGTTCCCATTGGGGAAATTTCCCTTTAATTATTTTCCCATGAGACACAACAGGAATTGAAGAGAGATCACCCCAAAGTAATCAAAATCTTCTCCAAAACAGTGTCATTGTGATAAGTGCCCCTATTGGAAGATTAACCCTCTTTTCCTGTTTGCACTATCAATTACTTTCAGTCCCAGAGACAATTGTCCCTAGGAAAAATAAAGGGGGTGACCCTACAAGAGACACAAGAAGTTTTTACCTTTCGATATACTTCTTTAGGCAAGAAAAAAAAAACACAGTAACTTAACAGGGCATATTTTTGACATGCGCTGAATATTGGATTAGCACCTAAAGGAATATTGCTGTTTTTTTTTTTTTATTATTATTTCTTGAACAAAAATACTTCATCCAAAATTCAGGATATTTTGATACCAAAGCTTAGCAATGATGTCAGGGGATGAAATGCTTGAGGTATAGGCTAGTTATTCAGTTGGGGTCTTGGAGTAACCATCTGTAAAACAAAAAATACTAATGTTCAGTGAAAAATAACTTTTATCCAGGTTTTCATTACATTACATTTCTGGCCATTTCCGTGAACTTCAGGCAAATAACTACATACACAAAATAGATAGATAGGAGCTGTTTACTTGCTCTGCCCATTGAGTCCTAAAATTTACACGGTTCTGCCAGGGCAGCTAGGTTGGTGACTTGACTTTTCTCTCCTGTAGGTAAACAGCATAGCTAGGTCACCTCCCCATCCCCAACCTGTGATTGACAAGGAAAGAGCAACAGAGTGATGAGCTCATCTCTCTCCTTCTATCAACATGTTCCTTGTCAGCCTTTAGTTCTGGGGTTTTTGCAAGGAGACCTGATTCATGTGCCCCTAACCTAGTAACACTTCTATGTAATGTCAAGAGATATACACCAAGAATCAGTATATAGTTCAAACTACCAAAAACAGAAAGCTTAGGTTTTCGTGGCTCAACGGGTTCAGCAGGAGTAGAATCCGTATTGGGTTCTTATGGCTTTCGTTGGCTCAATTTGGAAAATGTGTCCTCACTTTCTGTCTGAAAGACATCAGACTAAAACCTACAACCTACAACAACCAACAAGGAAATTTTCCTTTCTTATATTATAAGCTGCACTAACCTTTCCAATATATTTCTAAAGTCCAAAACAGGTGGCTTCATTGGGTTTTGAACAAGCTGGCCCCTAAATTATTTGTGCCAAATAGTCTTCTGAGCTTGTGGCTATGCACTCTGTGATAGGGCTACCATGTATTCTACTATCAGGAAAGGGACAGAAGGTAAGATGCATGGTTACCTGGAAATTGTTGACTGTTTCAACGTACACTATATTACCAAACGTATTGGGATGGCTGCCTTTACACGCACATGAACTTTAGTGGCATTCCAGTCTTAGTCCGTAGGGATGCCACTAAATTCCCCCAACACAAATCTCCTCCCCCCAAACCTCCTTGTAGTGTCCCCCCCTTCTCACATGATACTACAGTGCCCAGGGCAGCCTCCCCTCCTTCCCACCCTTTGTCCCAGGCCTGACTTCTACTACAGCCCAGCCAAAACAGTTTTTTGTTTTTTATTGACTAATAGAACATGTCTGTCCAGCACTGACTAGGTGGGCTGAGAACTTGCACTGAGTCCCCGATGTCTGATATGCTGAAAAAGACTGGACAGCTACTAGCTGGAGAACAATGGTTGAAAGTTAATTCCCTGCACTACTGCACTTCCTTGACAAATTAGCCACTGGTCCCTAGTTGTTGTACTGGTTATGTTAACAGCTCCCCTACCACATCTTTGAATTAAGATTAATGAGTTTTGTCACAGTTGGCACTGCCAACCACCCTTGGTAAACTCACCTTTAAATATGGGTTTACACTCCCCAATGAAGGATAAAAGCTTCCTGACCCAGAACTTTGAGATCCTGACCCTGGTCCAGCCGAGGTAAGGACAATAGCTGCAACGTCGTTTTCAGTAGGCCTCTCCAAAATGTAGCTGACAGGAGCAGTTTTTACATCTTTGTTGTAGGTAGGTAAAGGATCCTTATTCTCATACTCGTTTTGATGCCATTCTCCCTCTATATCTGTCAACCTGTGGCACAAACACACAAAATAAAATAAAGAGATTCTGTCTCTAAAAATAAAAGTTACAATATAAGTCTCCCTGCAAAGAAAATATTGAATACTCCCTGTCTGCAGCAATGATCTCTGCAGTAGGGAAGAGATACTTGCAGACAGAGACATAGCATAGCTGAGAGTGGGAATAAAAGGAACCAATCAACTGAGTTCCACTTTAAAGTGTTTTTCCTTTTTGATAAAATAGGGAAAAATGAAAGTGGTTGAAGTTTTTTTTACCTTCATGCATTCTGTGCATGAAGGTAAAAAACCTTTTGTGTGCTGTTCCCCTCACAGTCCCTCCCTTATACTCACCTATCCCCCCCCCTCGATCCATTGGTCAAGGGGAGGAGACAGGAGTGCCAGTAGGAGAAGCAGAGGATCAGGGCTGCTCTGTGCAAAACCACTTACAGAGAGTGTGCAGAAATCAATAAATGGATGACAGAGATCCTACCCTTTCTACACTTTATCCAAAAATATAAGTAGAAAAAACTCTTTAAACATTTTAAATATATATGTATGAGTATATAATCTCGTACTGTAATTTTTCTCAGAATTTTAGGTTAGGAATTATATCAATTTGACAGCCAAGATCTGTCTGGCTGCTATATTCTATACTGTACTAAAAGATAATTACGCTAGAATATTTTCTTTTCATTGAACTAGTCACAGTCTATGTAACCATTTATTCTATCAACATCACCACCTGGTGGCCTTTTTCCATACAGTCTGATAAACAAAGGAAAGCTGTACAGAGAGTGACGGGAATTGTAAACCCTGATAAAGAATTGGCATGATTTTTTTTAGTAGAATCTCATGCAAAAAAAAAGAAGAAAAAAGAATGGGTTTCCCCCAAAAAATAGTACCAAACCAAAACCCAGGGATGTAGCTTGACTGGTCAGGAAAGGAAGAGGTTGTAAGTGTGCAGCTCCCCTTCCTTACCATACCAGGCCACATGCCTTCAACATGGGGATGGGGACAAGAGCCTTATTACCACATCCTTGGCTCAGTGGATGTTGGGGTCTGTTGGGGAATATTATCGGAATTTGATACCGCCTTTAAAATAGGGGTGATATCTGACCCCCATTGTGAATAAGTGTGGGATACATAGTACCCCTTGTTACTCATCACACAAAAAAGTAAATAGCAAAAGAAACCCACATTGCTAAAAAAATATATAAAACATTTTTTAATGTAAATGTCTATCACATTGTCCAGTGCCATAGACCCATCATGAATCACCATCATAATCAATGATTTGTGAACATGAACATGGTGATCCACGCTGTGACAATCCCTTTCCACCAAACTCAGATTGCAAATGTAAGTTCCCTGGCTGTTTCATAAAAGTCCACAATATGGCTAGGGATTCTGGCTGACATCATTAACCCCATATAGTGATGACCATATGGGGTCAGCAGGATCCCTGACAAACATTATTATTATTATTATTATTATTCATGATTTATATAGCGCCAACAGTTTACGCAGCGCTTTACAATGAAGAGGGGGCACAGCACGATTACAGTACAATGCAGAAGGGACAGGAGGGCCCTGCTCGTAGAGCTTACATTCTAAAGGGAGTAGATGCGGGGAATGATTTGATGGGGTTGTTAGGTGGATGTGGGATAGGTTTCCCTGAACAAGTGAGTTTTCAGGGATCTCCTAAAGGTGGACAAGTTAGGGGCTGATCGGATATACTGGGGCAGGGAATTCCAGAGGATGGGAGAGACTCTGGAGAAGTCCTGAAGATGAGCATGAGAGGAGGTAACAAGGGAGCTAGAGATCAGGAGGTCCTGAGAGGAGCGAAGGGGACAATTTGGGTGATATCTGCAGATGAGGTCGGTGATGTAGCTGGGGGCAATGTTGTGGATGTCCTTGTATGTTGTGGTTAGCATTTTTAATTTTATATGGTGGAGTAGGGGAAGCCAGTGAAGGGATTGGCAGAGAGGAGCAGCAGTCACAGATTGATTAGTGAGGTGTATTAGTCTAGCAGCAGCATTTATAATAGACTGAAGGGGGATAGCCTGCGTAAGGGTAGGCCATTAAGGAGAGAGTTGCAGTAGTCAAGGCGGGAAATAATCAAGGAGTGAATAAGTTGCTTTGTGGTGTCATTAGTCAGGAAGGGTCGAATTCTGGATATGTTGCGGAGGTTAACATTAGCATAATTGAATTTAGCAGCAATAGTTTTTTTCTTTTTAAATATCACTATTGCAGGTGCACATTATACAGGTGTTCCCGTCTGTTTCACATGCAGATTTGGCCATCCCTCAAACATGTTATTTGTATATTTTTGTTGATCTTTAAACCTTTCAAAAAGAACAAAAAAGACCCATTCCCCAATGAACTGTAATTTTAAGTATCATATAAGTTTCATATATAAGTTTCATATAGTAAACTTAGTTCCATGTGGCCATTTTAGGTCAGAGATGTAATGTGCATCCCTCCCCCATTGTAAATGTGCATCTGTAGGGTGGAGGATTGCCCAGATGAGTCAGATTGGGTCAGCACTAACAGCTTACTTCCAGATTCAGCCAGTTTGCACTGAATCCAAGCTCATACTTAATTATAATAAATAACAGTTTAGACTGTTGATCCTAGGAGAATGCAGTTATCTTAGAACAGTGGTCTCCAAACTGCAGCCCTTTGCATAATTTTATCCAGCCCTTGGGGCAATATTTCATCCAATAATACCAACAATGGAGCATAATTCTCCCCACTGACACCAATTAAGGGGCACAATTCCTCCCAACGACACCAGTGATGGGACACAATTCCTCCTAATGACACCAGCAATGGAGTCCAATAACATCAATCATGGGGTACAATTCCTCCCACGAAAAACAAAGATGGGGCACAATTACTCCCTCTGAAACAAACTATGGGGCATTATTTTTTTCCCACTGATATCTGGACCTTTTCTATTGCCAATGCCCACAGTCCGGCTTCCCTAAAGTCTGAAGGACAGTGAACTGGACCTTTGTTTAGACAGTTTGGAGACCCCTGCTTTAGAAGATCAATAAGGGTTTTTTTCTGATCCCCTTTTGTTTAATCTGACTAAATATGTAGCCACACTGAATACTATAAAATCAGTTTTTGGTAGACTGACCATTTTACTCATTGTTCTCCTTACCATAACTTGTCAGAAGCATGTCTTCTTCGGCGCAAACATACAGACAGAATTACGATAATGATAAGAATCACAGCAAGACCAGCAACCACCCCGCCGATGACACCGGCTTTACTGACAGCTGTCTGGCATTGGTCTCCTGTGTACCAGAACTGGCTTGACGTCTCACAACTGGGGGAAAACAAGGGTGGAAAAGTTTTAAAAGAAACTTTGGCTTACACAACATAAGTTTCAACAAGCACATTGGCTATATATTGTAAATGTCAGTAATTTAAAGTACATAAAAACACATTAACAAGTTGGAGGACCAAATAATAATAAACTTTTTTTTTTTTTTTAACAGGGCAAGTCTTTTGTGTCAATGGGTTATATCTACATGCAACTATGCTGCAGGCACTAACAAACTATATCATAGTCTTGGGGTGAGGAAGCCTTAGAACATATTCCCAGGAGGTTGCACGATAAGTGGGAGTGGCCAGGGGATGGGCCTGAGAGCAGGCCGGGGGTTGGCCACATCAAAGCTGTCTGCCTGCACTCAAAGGAGGCAGCCAGAAGAGGACCAAGATGGCACCCTCACAGTGGATCACAGCAGGACAAGACAGGATTTGATATCTGGTTGAGTGTGTGTTTTAAAAAAATAACCCAAAATGCAGATAAGAGGGAAAAAACATGGGGTGGGGGGAGATGAATACCATTTTAATACTAATACTGACTATCAGATAAGGAATAGGGAAGCATGTGATTCCTTATGTGTGATTGGCCCAACGCTGTCACATGGGGGCTAGGAGTCTCACCAGCCCTCTGTAAGCTCTGATTGTAAGTATCTGGGGCTTCCACCAAGTTGTCTTTGGCCAATGAGGGGAGAAGAAGATTGGAAGTGAAAGACAGGTAAACATGTGTTGCCTTTAAAGTGAAGCGTAAAATAAAGTGAAGCTGTTCCTGCAAGGGCATGACACTGACTCACTCCAATGCTAATTATTAATCATAAATATTATTAATTATAAATGCATTTCATTTTAATAAAAAGAATAATAATAAAATAATACGTATTATTATTAATATTATTATTACTAAAATGCTGTTGAAGAAATCTCTCAAATGAAGACAGGAAGAGGCAAAGGTAAGAAAAAACAAAAACAAAAAAAAAAAACTTACTAGCACTTAGGTCCTTTGTTGTTCACCAGGCATTGCCCCATGTTACAGTCTATTAATTGTTGGTTAGCATTACTACAGTTGGTCACACACAGGAATCCAACGCTGGGAGATATAACACCATAAAAATACTGATGGAAATCCTCAGGAATTGTATCCACTGATGAACACAGGCCTATAAAATAAGGGAAATCATATTTTTAAAGAATGAAAGCTGAAGTTTAATATACATATACAATTGTGTGAAAAAGTATTTACCCCATTTCTTATTTTATTTATTTGCACATTTGTCACATTTAAATGACTCAGATCATCAAACTAATTTTATTATTAACCTCCCTGGCGGTTTTCCTGAGTGTGGCTCGGGGTTAAATTTCAGTACCATTAGCAGCAACCCAGAGCCACACTCTGGATCGCATTGCAGGATCCTGGTGCAGTGTACTTACCTTGTCCCCAGGATCCTGCGATGTCCCCCCGCTGTGTCCGTGGGCTGTGTCCTCCGCCCGAAGCCTCTGTGTGCCAGGCTCCGTTCCCTGTGAGCGTTGCGACGCACGGGGCGGAGCTCAGCGGTAAATATAGAAAAAGTAAAAATCATAATACATACAGTACACTGTAACCTTATAGATTACATTACTGTATGAAATTATTTCACATCCCTTTTGTCCCTAGTGGTTTGTCCAGTGCCCTGCATGAAGTTTTATATAATATATACTGTTCTTTCTGCCTGGAAATTGGTGATTGTCCAAAGCAACCAAAAAGTGTCCCTTTATGTCAAAAGTGATTTTAGACCAGCTATAAAACAGCGATAGTAAATTAGAACACTTGCAGAATTGCGCGATAGTGAATCGTGGGGAAATTGATTTTATTATTATTATTTTTTATAATTATTTATATTTATTTATTATATTAAAATTTATGAATTTGTGTTTCAAACTTTATCATACCCGGGATATCTACTAGACTTTTGTTTGGACAGATTTAAGTGTGTTATTGCTAAGAATTACAGGCCTACAATATAAAACGCCTAATTTTTATGCAAAATAATTGTACCACTTTGAGACGCAAAGATCTGACATAATCATACTGCCAGGGAGGTTAAACAAAGATAACCCGAGTAAATACAAAATGTAGTTTTTAAATGATGGTTTCATTTATTAAGGCAAAAAAGCTGCCAAACCTGCCTGGCTTTATGTGAAAAAGTAATTGCCCCCTAAACCTAATAACTGGTTGTGCCAACCTTGGCGGCAACAACTGCAATCAAGCGTTTGCGATAACTGGCAATGAGTTTTTCACATTGCTGTGGAGCAATTTTGGCCCACTCTTCTTTGCAGAATTGTTTTAATGCAGCCACATTGGAGAGTTTTCCAGCATGAGAGGCCTGAGTAAGGTCATGATACAGCATCTCATTAGATTTAAGTCTGGGCTTTGACTAGGCCACTCCAAAATCTAAATTTTACTTTGTTTGAACCATTTGGAGGTGGACTTGCTGTTGTGTTTCGGATCATTGTCCTGCTGCACTTGAGCTTGAGGTCACAAAGCTATGGTTGGACATTCTCCTTTAGAATTTTCTGGTAGAGCTCAGAATTCATGGTTCCATCAATTATGGTAAGTCGTCCAGGTCCTGAATCTGAAAAGCAGGCCCAGACCATCACGCTATCGCCACCATGTCTGACTGTTGGTATGATGTTCTTGTTATAAAATACTGTATTAGTTTTATGCCAGATGTAACGGGACGCACACATTCCAAGAAGTAAAATCAGTCCACAGAATATTTGCCTCTTGGGGATAATCAAGATTTTTTTGGTAAATGTGAGATGAGCCTTTGTGTTCTTTTTGGTCAGCAGTGGCTTTGGCCTTGGAACTCTCCCATGGATGCCATTTTTGCCCAGTCTCTTTCTTATTGTTGAATCATAAACACTGATCTTACCTGAGGCAAGTGAGGCCTGCAGTTCTTTAGATGTTGTTCTGGGTCCTTTTATGACCTCCTGGATGAGTCGTCGTCATGTTCTTGGAGTAATTTTTGTAGGCCGACCACTCCTGGGAAGGTTCGCCACTGTTCCAAATTATCTCCATTTGTGGATAATGGCTCTCCCCGTGGTTCAGTGGAGTTCCAAAGCCTTAGAAATGGCTTTGAAACCCTTCCTAGACTTATACATGTACATTACTTTTGTTTCTAATTTGTTCTTGAATTTTTTTAGATTGTGGCATGATGTGTGGCTTTTTGTAATCTGTTAGCGTGCTTCACTTTGTCAGTCAGCTTCTATTTATGTGATTTCTTGATTCAGCAGGTCTGGCAGCAATCAGGTTTGGGTATGGCAAGTGAAATTTAACTGAGCTTTCCAAAAAAATGTGGTTAATCACAGTTCATTCATGATTCAGTATGGGAAGGGGCAATTACTTTTTCACATAGGGCAAGGCAGGTTTGAACAGCTTTTTTCCCTTAATAAATGAAATAATCATTTATAAATTGTATCTTGCATTTACTCGGGTTATCTTTGTATAATATTAAAATTACTGTAGTTTGATAATCTAAATAATTTAAAAGTCGGAAATATGCAGAAAAAAAAATCCAGGAAGGGGGCAAATACTTTTTCACAGCAAAGTATATTTGCCTTTCCTAGTTTCTCTTTTCCCTCTTCATTAGCATGCTCAGGAATTTTTTAAATAACATCTTCCTATACACGTTTAGGTTCTGCTTTAAAAAATAAAGGAACCAATGTGTTTTTCCTATCTGTTCAAAGTAAGGTATAATCACAGAATGTACCCTAAAGCTGAACTCCTTTTTATTTATTTATTTATTTATTTATTTATTTTATTACAGGTATTTCTATAGCATCAACAATTTATATAGTGCTTTACTTAAAGAGTATATTGTACATTCACATCAATCCCTGCCTCCAAGGAGCTCTAAATCTAAGGTTCCTAACTCAATTCATATGTACACATACTAGGGCCAACTTAGACAGAAGCCAATTAACCTGCCAGCATGTCTTTGGAGTGTGGGAGGAACCTGGAATACCCGGAGGAAACCCTTGCAATCACAAGGAGAACATGCAAACTCCATGCAGGTGGTGCCATGATTGGGATTGAAATTAACTTCCCCTAGTGCTGCCAGGCAGAAGTGCTAACCAGTTAAAATAGGAAGCATCAATGAATGCAGTTACATCATTTATCTAAAACCATCCACTGCACAGCAGCACTCATCAGGACAAAGGGAGAGACTAGGAGCCAATCGGGTTTGCTGCATTAATTTGTTAACATGTTGACAGGAGTAGAGCTGTATAAGCAGAATAATGATCATGTGATGATGGTGCTGATACTTTTTCTTTGGGAATGTGTTTTGGCCAGTGCTGATCCTGCAGTAGACATTGCCAACCTAGCTGTGTTACCTGGAAGGTGCCTCACAAGACTAGCTGAGTAGAAGTAAAAAATCATTATAGGTAAAATGGTTTCTTCACTTTCAGTAGGTCAGCTTTAAAATAATTCTTAAAGTGATTTTCAAACATCTGCCTTCTAAATGTCTCTAAAGTAACAACAGTGCTGAAGTGCACTAGGTACTGTACTTGTGTTCTTCTTTAACTGGTCTTTGTGTTCCTTTATAGTCCCCTTGGATCCTAAACCCGGACTGTTTTTGGGGCCTTAACTTTTGTCCAAGTCATTATAAACCACACCTATTACAACACTAATTTTAACCCATTTCATTTTAAGTTATTGATGAGAGGAGGTAGGGGCTTAATCTCAACTTGAATAGTCATCAAACGGATTTTTACAGCTTGGGTATAGGGATCAATTTACAGACTAATATGGGTGCTGAAGGTATCATAAGCCAGCTTTACTACTGAAAGGTTGTTATTTCAGATATGTTGTAGTGCAGGTTAAGGTTTGCTTAATATGTAAGGCATGTATAACATACAGTATATGGAAGGTGTGGTCATTAATAAATAAAATTTCACAGGGTTATGGGCAGTTCATCAAGCTCATTTACTGTACTCTGTTCTACTCTGAGGCAGAATATAATTACCTGATACATCAATTTCTTGACTGTTAACTGTTGTTCTGCTTGAATTGAAGCACAAAATACCTGAAATAGGAGAGAGAAAGTTTTAGATTAGTTTCACTTTTCCTTGATTTTCTTCAACAGTGAGATGTAGATTCTTCCACTCCTCAAACTGATTCAAAATATAAGACATTTTATTATATCACTACCAGTAGTATAGCATTTTCTTCCTAGAAGCATATGAGCTGGTGTCATTATATTATAACAACTTGAGGGTCAGGGAGAAAGTTCTGGTGCTTGGTGACTGGCTCAGAACAGTCTCATGACTTGGGGAGAAAGTCCTAATACTTGGAGACTGGCTGAGCACTGTGATCTGGGGTGGGGAGAAAGTCCTGGTGTTTGGAGACTGGTACGGCACTGTCATCTGGGATGGGGAGAAAGTCCTGGTGTTTGGGGACTGGTATGGCACTGTCATCTGAGGTGGTGAAGGAGTCCTGTTGCTTAATGACTGGCCCAGAACTGTCACATGGGGCAGGGAGAAAGTCCTGACGCTTGTTGACTAGTCTAGCACTGTCACATGGGGCAGTCCTCAGCCTTGTTAAGCTGCAGGCCATGGCTTGGAGCTTGCACAGGGCTTTCTCTGATTACTTCTGGCTGAGCAGAGTAGCAGGGGTGAAAAAGGAAGTCAAGTGTTGCCTAGTTCAGCATGGACAAAGCATGGGTTTTATTTTAGTTACATTGGAAATCGACAATTTCAATTGTCATATTCTACAAAGAATAAAAACCTTGATGTATGCATATAATTATTCTGTATAATAAACTCACCTTCTGTTAATATGTCTGATGTACAGTTTACATCCTTCAGAGATTGATTAACTGTGTTCACAGCCTGTTTGTATTGCTCCTCTATTTGCTGGGAATCCACCGTCAAGTATACCTCATGATCAACACGTATACTTCCCTTACTGTGAATATAAACAACAAATAATAAAAAAAAGTATATATACACAGTACCTCATATCTGATTACTTATTAGAGGTACACACCTGAGCAACGTAATATATATATATATATATATATATATATATATATATATATATATATATATATATAAAAACAGGTGAGGTGAACAGCAACATCAGTTGACCTCTCAGTGCAATGCAATCAGGCATCCCAAAGGCCATATATAGAAAAATATTACGAACGAGTCCAGGATTGGTGCACTTAGTATTTATTAAAAATCCAAACAAAAAATTACAAGTGTACAAAACGTTTAATCTGCAACAGTTTTGGGCTAAACCACCTTCCTCAGGCAGGAACATATAAGAAATTAAGCAATTGTTCCTGCCTGAGAAAGGGCATTAAATACTTTAGCCCGAAACTGTTGTAGATGGAACATTTTATATGTTTGTAATTTTTTGCTTGGGTTTTTATTTGGATTTTTAATAAATATTAAGTGCACCATACAGTACAAACCCTTATACCTATCCCAAATAAAAGTACCATTGTTCAGCAAGATTGTGTAGTAGGCACTTTGTGTTCTCTAGATTTGTAAGGAAAATCGAAAATTAGTTTTCTTACCTAATAGAGGATATTCTGACTTCCTGAAAATTGAGGACCTTGGTTTTATAGAAATTATTCATCTGTAAAAAAAATAAGAAAGACATTAGCTTAATATATTGTAATAACAGCTACATTTCTCCTATGCATGTCTAACATTAAAGAGTACCTAATCCAAAAAGTTGAAAAACAAACTTGCTTTCTTTATGTTAAATCAAATTTTTGTCTCCTCTTTCAAAATATTGTTCATGAAATCCTCCCAACCCACAATCTGTTTGTTAACAGTTCCCAGAATGATGACCTGTGCCAAGGATGCTTTAATAAATGTCCTTAGACTCCTTACTGTTGCTGGCTTCCAATCAGTGACAGCCAGGTTCCCTCCTGGCAATCGGGAATCAGTCAAAGGTGTTGATTTACTACGTAAAACTGGGTGGTGCAAAAACTGTTGCAGCTGTGCATGGTAGCCAGTCAGCTTCTAACAGCTGGTTCAAGTATGCTTTGACAAAATGAACAAAGCTGATTGAAGTGGTGGCCTGTCCAGAGGGGGTGTACACAGCCCCCGCCCCCTCCATCTATGCATCTGGCCCCATAATCTACATGCAGGGTGACAGATGCATGGATTTCAATAGGGGTTTTTTTTATTTAGAAGCACATGATTATAACCTGAGGCTCTAATTGGCTTCAAAAATTGGTGGGCTCGTGGTGCAGAGCACTGTGCCCTGAGCCCACCCAGTTGTGTGACATTAGCAAATTAATATTTGCTAATATTTGCTTCCTGTTTCCCCTCCTGGCCAATAAGGAATTGGCTCCTGGGATCCCATTGGGAGTCCGAAGACCCAATTGGCTGGGAGGAAAAGATGGAGGGGTACTCGGGAGCCGAGACACGGAGGAGGGAAGCCGCCGCCAGACGGATTCAAACACAGATGGAGGGGAGCTCCCTGCACTGATCACACCGGCAATCTGTCTGCTGAGCTGTGACCACAGTATTATATGGTAAGTCAGTGGGGGGGGTGCACGGTGGTGGGCTAGAGCGATAGGGGGGGATCCGTGGTCAAATAAAAGTCTTCAGGACACCCTAGGACAGGAGGCGTGATAGTGGCAGGATCAGTTAAAAATGAAAGGAAATCCTGGGAAAAAAGAAAACAAATACACCCACTACATGTAAGGACTGATAAGATAAAAGATATACTTGGGTTTAGATACACATTAACAGTAAACCATAGATATACCTGGTCTGTGAATCTGGTTACAAAGCTTATATATACGCTGGTGTCCTTGTTTTTTAGGTCCTCTGTAAACTCTTCATTCGCAACGTAGACTGTCACCATCACTTTAATGAGAACTTTATCTGTGATGAGAAATTATTAGGATGTTGTTATATTATTAACATCTATCAACCTTGTCGATGCAAAAAAACCAAAAAAAAACAAAGCATAACTGTATAACAATACTAATATCATGATTTTGTGTATGTGTTTATCCAATAATTTTTATGAAGCCAATAAAATTATACATGAATTCTTTAGGTATCTAATTGAATATTGGAACGCTATTTTTTTTTATTTTAAATTTACTAAGCACTTTGTACACAATTAAATTGTATTTATATACAAAGTTTTTATTTTATTTTTGAGTTTTGGGTAAAAAACAGAATGACAAAACCGCTAGCAGGTCTGTGCCTTGTGGCAGAGATTACCCTTCACTTATTGTCCTGGAGATAAAAAAGAGCAAATCTAAAAAAAAAAAAAAAAAAAAAAAAAAAAACCCCAAATCTGACCAAAGTGGGCTCAATTATTGTTGTAGACATTGTTCGAAAGGATATTCTCAATGGATGATTTCAGAGCTAGTACTAATTGTAGTTAGCCGTAGAGGCCTTTCTATAAAACAATGTCATGCTACAACCCATCAAACTCACAAAAGATGTAAGAGAGCTACATAAACGCCTGGACTGCAGCCACATAAACTGTCACAGGAACATCCAAAACAAAAAAGTTGGCATCATTGTGTTAATGCTTTTTATTAAGGGTCCAACAGGGGCACACAAACCTACAGACAGAGAAAGTTCATGTTTCAGCCTGAGTGGACTAAGGTTCACATTCTCTGTCATTATGACCATAAGCTCCTGTTGGACCTTTAATAAAGAAGGTTTTAAGAGCATTAACACATCCAGGTTATGAAGATGTGAAGATTCCCTGTCTTCAGGGTATGATGGTTATATATCTTGAGGCAGATACGATGAACCACTTGGTCTTTTTCTGACATTACTCTTCTACGTTTCTTTGTCTGTGATTTTAATACTTTTGTGAGAATTTTTGAGGAATTAATTAATAAAGTGGTGTCAATGGTGCTGCACAATGTCGTTGTGTTCTCTGGTATTTTCATTTTAGCAAAAAAAAAAAAAAAAAATGTTCTAACTCTTCCCCACGCTATCTATCCAACAATATAAAAAACGTTTTCTCTTCAAAATTTTACAGCACCCTGTTGGCCCATCCCAGTGGTCACTAGAGACGCAGTATAATGTCGCTGGGTTTTAAAATGCTGTATACTGTATCTCTAAAGCATTTCTAGGTAAGGTGAAACAAATTTGTTGGTTGCCTTGGGGGAAACGGGAAATAGGGAATCAGATAAGTGATAAAACTGGCTGATTTAACTTCAGTTTTATACAAGTTCTAAAAGAAGTGATAAAAAAGAGAAGGATAAAATACAATCAGTACACATATCTAAATAGAGAATTCATAGATATCCTCTGTACACGTACCTGTCTTTACTTCATTCACAATAAATTCACATACAGAGCCGTAGAAGACGGTGGTACACACACAGTGTCTGCCATTGAAATAACCACCATTCTTACAGGATGTGCCTGTAATATAAACAGAGATCTGATATTACAGAATGTACATCATAATTGTATAACTGTAAGATATATTTATAGGATTGGGAGGCCATCTAAAATAAAATAAGGAAATTGTATCCTAACCCTTTGGGAAATTCAAATTATTCTACTACTTGTAAAGCATTAGACTTTGTTTGTACTTAATACCTTTAATTATATTTCTGAGGGGTGCAGACTTTTGAGAATAGTACATTCTTACTTTAAAAACTACTTCTACTACTTCTATCACTAGCACTAGCACTACCACTAATAATAAAAATAGTAAATTGTATTATTAATAGTATTTATCTAAAAACAACTGACATGGAAAGGGTAAGGTGCATAACAATGTTTCTCTCTTTATGGGTGCAATAACAGAACTTGTATCCTAAACCTTTGGACAATTCCAAAATTCTTCGACTACTTGTAAAGTAAAGCACCTTGTTTGCCATAGATAGCAGCATGTAAATAAAATTTAGTTGAAACCTTTAATTTGATTTTGGAAGGGTGCAGACTTTTGAGGATAGTACATTTTTTATTCTAAAAACGACTTCTATTATTACTGCTTTTACTATTATCACTAATAATAAAAATAGTACACCTAATAATATTACTAATGTTATCTATCTAAAACAAATTACATAGAAAGAGTATATAACATTTTTTTTCTCTTTATGGGTGCATAAACCCAAAAAATCCCCTGTGTTAATTCTTTAACACAAAATGCTTTTGTTCTTTACTGACCTGAATTGATTGTGGAAGATGTAGCATAATTGCTTGTGTGTACACTTGTTGGCTTCTGTGTAGATGGTTCTTTGGTGGAGTCGGTAGAAAATATTCTACTAGTATGCTCAGTAGTAGCTTCAGATGTAATAGACCCAACAATATTGAAAGATGTAGTAAAGCTGTTTGGGTATGTACTCGTTGACCTTTGTGTGGATAGTTTTGTGGTGGAGTCAGTAGAATATAATCCGCTATTATGCTCTGTAGTAACTTCAGACCCAGCAGTTATGAAAGAAGTAGTGTAACTGCTTACATGTGGACTTGTCTTCTGTGTTGATAATTCAGTGGTAGAGTCAGTAGGATATACTCTACTAGCAAAATCTTTAGTAACTTGAGATGTAATGAAGGAAGGACTAACAGAAGTAGTGAAGTTGTTCATGTCTGTGGTGTAGGTGCCCACGTCTGGACTTGGCTTCTGTGTTGACAGTTCTTTAGTATTTTCTGATGTAATGGACCCAGTAGTTACAGAAGATGTGATGTGAATGTTCATGTCTGAACTTGTTTCCTTCTGTGTTGACCGTTCAGTAATGGGGTTAGTAAGATATACTTTAGTAGTATGTTCTGTAGTAGCTTCAGATGTGATAGACTCAGTAATAATGGAAGATGTAGGGTAGCTGGTCATATCTGGACTTGGCTTCTGTGTTGATGGTTCTTTAATATTACCAGATGTAATAGACCCAATAGTAAATGAAGATGTGGTGTAGGTGTCCACATCTAGACTTGGCTTCTGTGTTGATGACCCATTTGTATTTTCTGACGTAATGGACCCAGTAGTTACAGAAGATGTGATGTAAATGTTCATGTCTGAACTTGTTGCCTTCTGTGTTGACCGTTCAGTAATGGAGTCAGTAAGATATACTTTAGTAGTATGTTCTGTAGTAGCTTCAGATGTGATGGACCCAGTAATAATGAAAGATGTGGGGTAGCTGGTCATATCTGGACTTGGCTTCTCTGTTGATGGTTCTTTAGCAATATCAGATGCAATAGACCCAGTAGTAAATGAAGATGCGGTGTAGGTGCCCACGTCTGGACTTGGCTTCTGTGTTGATGGTTCTTTAGTATTTTCTGACATAATGGACCCAGTAGTTACAGAAGATGTGATGTAAATGTTCATGTCTGAACTTGTTGCCTTCTGTGTTGACCGTTCAGTAATGGATTCAGTAAGATAAACTTTAGTAGTAAGTTCTGTAGTCGCTTCAGATGGGATGGACCCAGTAATAAAGGAAGATGTGGGGTAGCTGGTCATATCTGGACTTGGCTTCTGTGTTGATGGTTCTTTAATATTACCAGATGTAATAGACCCAGTAGTAAATAAAGATGTGGTGTAGGTGCCCATGTCTGGACTTGGCTTCTGTGTTGAAGGTTCTTTAGTATTTTCTGATGTGATGGACCCAGTAGTAAATGAAGATGTGATGCTCTTGTTTGAGCTTGTTGCCTTCGGTGTTGACAGTTCAGTGATGGAGTAAGTAGGATATACTCTAGTAGTAGGTTCTGTATCAAATTCAGATGTAATGGACCCAGTAAAAATAGAAGAGGTGGGGTAGCTGATCATGTCAGGACTTGGCTTCTGTGTTGATGGTTCTTTAACATTATCAGATGTAATAGACCCAGTAGTAAAAGAAGATGTTGTGTAGGTGCTCATGTCTGAACTTGTTGCCTTCTGTGTTAGTGGTTCTTTAGTGCCAACAGAAGTATTGTAGTCAGTAATGTTTTCAGTAGCAGTTTCCTTTGTATTAGAAATTGTGGAATATTCTGAAGGTGTTTTAGATATGCTGGAAAAAGTGGAACTTTTGGATGTAGTTTGTAGTGTATCTGTATACTGGCTAGAAATACCAGTTGAAATGGAATTATAGTTAGTATATTCTCCAGTAGTTTGCAATGTAATGGAAGCAGTTGAGTATTCAGAACTAGAAACCAAAATAGTGGGGGCAGTAGTATGCTTTATATTAGAATCAGTCCTTGTGAGATCACTTGTAATTCCTGTAGATATGTCAGTTGTAACTAAGTTAGTGTTAGCTTTAGATGTAATGGGGTCATTTGTAGTTTTTTCTGTACTCCGGTCAGTTTCATATTTTCTGGTAGTCTGAGAGGTAGTAGAGTTCAAGATTATTTCTGTAGGAGTTTCATTTGTATTGGGGTCAGTGACTGGTTGACTAGTGGTTTCAGATGCAACTGACATGGTCTTGCGTTCAGTGTGACTGTTGGTATAGTCTATAGTGGTTTCAGTTATAGTGGAGCCAGTAGGAACTTCAGCAAGGTCCGTAGTAGATTCTCTAGTTGTTTCAAATATTCTGGTGGCTTCAGAGACAATGGTATGCGTATTGTTGATTGTAGATTCTGTAATGTCTTGAGATGTAATGGAGCCTGTAGTTGTTTTAGTTGTGGTTGAGTAAATAGTATATTCTTTGGTGGTGTCAGAGATAATGGAGTCAGTAGGGTTTGTAATAAATTTTCTAGTGGTGGATTCTGTGGATTTTTCAGGAGATATTTCTGTTGTAGTGTAGAGAGTAGTGTCTTCAGTTGTAATTCTAGATGTGAGGGAGTCAGCTGTAGACTCATTAGTAGATTCTATTGTTGTAAGGTCAGTGGAAATATCGGAAGTCAATTCCATGGTAGGGAAGATAGTAGGGTCAGTTATAATAGATGCAGTTGAGTGATCTGTAATAAGTTCCATTGTTGTGAAGTCAGTTGTTTTTTTAGAATTAATTTCATTGGTAGTATATTCATTTGCAATGGCAGTTGTATTTGAGGCTTTAGTGATTTTAGCAGTGTCAGTGGTAATGATGTCACTAGTGATTTCACTATTGTCTCCCAATGTAAAGTAACTCATAGTAGAGGAGGTAGAGTCTACAGGTGCCATTGATGATGTCATGTATTCACTGGTAGCTTCAGAGGTTTTGGCATCAGTAGGTTCTGATGTTTTGGAGTCTGGGGATATTTCAACAGTCTGATCTGTTGTAGTAGGAAAAGTTATGTGTGTACTAGTACTGTCAGATGTAGCAGCATCCATAGTATATCCACTAACTGCATTGGATGTGTTGGCATCAGTAGTGATCTCATTATTTTCTACAAACACAGTGGATTCTGTACCATATCCTGTGGTGGTTTCCAAGGTTTTGGTGTCAGTAGTGAGTTCACTAGCAGATACAAAGGTGAGAGAGCTTGTACTGTACTCCACATTTGGAAAGGTTGAGCCATCAGTAGTAACACCAGTAATAGGTACATCAGATATAGGTATACTGAACTGGCTGGTTGTAGATGTCATTAGGTTACTGGTCATCTTAGGAACTCTAGTGGATGTAGCTGTGGGAAAGGGAAGACAATATTACTAAACCTGAAGCTCTTTAAGCATTTCTTCATTATTTTGAATTGCATGTCGCAAGCTTAGCATTGTGGTTTCAGCCACAGAATTTTGTGCCACTCTTGTGCCCTATAGAAATGTAGCAAACAGCTAAAGGAATAATGATAAGAATATGAAGGAATAACATTAGAACAGCTCTACGGTATTGAAGTATACCTAGGCTAAAACTTTGTACTTTGAATAGAATAGAGCAATAGTTTGTTCATTTTCTGTAGACACAATAGGAAGTGAGAGGATAGCCCTTCAAAATAAGGACAATTCTCTCTTTGTTGTCACTGGAGTAGATGTTCACATTGGATGATTTTTCCCTCTACCCCTGTTTTAGTGACAATTCCAAATTGTGGATCTGGATCCAATGTGGACACTGACTGTAATAGATGTCCACATTGGATGATTTGACCTATATCGCTGTTCCAGTGACAATTAGGGATGAGCCGAACACCCCCTGGTTCGGTTCACACCAGAACTTGCAAACAGACAAAAAATTTGTGCTAACGTGCAAACACCGGTAAGTCTATAGGACACGAACGTGAGAAATCAAAAGTGCTCATTTTAAAGACATTTGCATGTTATTGCCATAAAAAGTGTTTATGGATATATATATATACCGTATATACTCGAGTATAAGTCGAATTTTTCAGCACATTTTTTTGTGCTGAAAGTGCCCCCTTCGACTTATACTGGAGTCAAGCACTTTTCTGCAGCAAAAAATTTCATTTTCCGAATCGATTTTGGGGCCCTGTATCTCAACTTCAGCTGAAGTTCCTAGCACTAAGTGGCCCCGAGATACGGGGCCCCAAAATCAGTTCGGAAAATGTCATTCTCTGCTGTAGAAAAGTGCTTGACATTTTCTGAGCCGAATTTGGGGCCTCATATCTCAGGGCCACTTGGTGCTAGGAACCCCAAATTTGGTGTGAAAACCCAGTGGAATTGGTACCATAACATATCCAAAGCTGGGGTTCCTAGCACCAAGTGGCCCTGAGATACGGGGCCCCAAAACTGGTTTGGAAAATGTCATTCTCTGCTGCAGAAAAGTGCTTGACATTTTCTGAACTGATTTTTGGGGCCCTGTATCTCGGGGCCACTTAGTGCTAGAAACCCCAGCTTTGGAACTTTTATGGTGCTAGTTCCACTGGGTTTGCACACCAAATTTGGGGTTCTTAGCACTAAGTGGCCCCGAGATACGGGGCCCCAAATTCGGTCAACTGTGTCTATCTGCAGCAATGTCATTTCGGGACCCTTTGGGTGCAGAGACCCCAAATTTTGGCTGCAGCTAGGGGGCATCTAGGAACCCTTAACTACCGAGTTTGAAGTTCAGGGGACCTATGGCTGCAAATGGGCACAGTGATGCTGCAAATGGGCATTGTTGACCCTCTTTTCCACTTACAGTAGCTGTGCATTTCTCACCCTCATCTTATACTCAGGTCAATAAGTTTTTCCCATTTTTTTTGTGGAAAATTAGGGCCTCGACTTATACTCGGAACGACTTATACTCGAGTATATACGGTATATAATAATTTTATATCTATATCTATCTATCTATCTATCTATCTATCTATCTATCTATCTATCTATAGATAGATAGATAGATAGATAGATAGATAGATAGATAGATAGATAGATAGATAGATAGATAGATAGATAGATAGATAGATAGATATGTTTGGAAGTTCTAAGTAATTTTCTAGCAAAAAAAAAAAAAAAAAAGCGATTTTAACTTGAAACCAACAAATGTCAGAAAAATGTTCAGTGTTTAAGTGGTTAAACTTCCCTCATTTACACACCAAAGTGTATTTATTTGATCTAATGGACAAATTGTTACAATGTTTATACTTAAATTCCACTGCTAAAGAATGTTGTGATTCTTGGCAGACTGCCCCCCCCCCCTTTTTTTTTTCCTTTCTTTTGATGGCTGTCGGCTTTAGCAGAGCAGAGAGAATTCTCTGCATAGAAAAAATCAGGAAATACTTTGTTAAGATCGCAACGGAGAAAAAATCGCGATAACGATTCTTCGTGCAGCTCTAGTGGGCAGTAAAACCCTGAGGTTAAGCCACGTTTTTCCTGCTCCTCAACCACGCCTCCTTTTGCTGCTGAGGTAGTGGCCTAGGGGGTATACACAAGTATCACCGCGAGGGCAGAAATTATACCCCCTTGCTGCGTTTGGTGGGCTGTAGTTCAAGTCAATGGGGCAATTTAGGGGGTAAAACGGGTGGTAAGAAGGTGATACAACGCCTCCTCACCGCCTGTCTATTGCTGCCTGAAGAGCAATCCAAATGCAGATCGTGCTTCAAACAGCAAATAAGTATAAACAAGGCCTTACTGTGAAAGGTAAAGAAGAAAGCTGAGAAAACACCTTCAAAGAGGTTAAAAACAAAAATATTGTTGAGCACAAGAGACAGCTAAGTAGTACCTCCCTCTTCGTCATGTAAATGAAGTAGACTTAAATTCAGTCCTCAAAAATCGCACACAAGTACGCACGGCCGGCAAGTCAGTAGGCAAGCGACCCGGCTCTGCAGAGCTGACCGTTTATTTACGATGTCACAACTGTCCTGTGTCAGCTGACCACAGAATGGCCAATAAGAGGGGGGGAGGGATACAGCAGTGCAAGTCTTCCAAGCCCAGCATCAGTTGACATGACAATACGGCGATCATAGCGCCCCCTGCAGCTATTGCTAATAAATATTTTTTACGTTTTTTCCAAATGTCGGTGTCATTTTCTGCCTCAAATTGCCTATTTTAGTTAAAGTGTATTTAAACCCAAGGAAAAGGCTTTCTTTTTTTTTCAGCTGGTGATCTGGCCAGTTAGACACCCCCCTGTCTTATGTTTGGGGAGCGGCATTGTAATCCTGTGCAGACTAGTCTTACATGGCCTAGGCCTGGGATGGTGAACCTTGGCACCCCAGATGTTTTGGAATTACATTTCCCATGATGCTCATGCACTCTGCAGTGTAGTTGAGCATCATGGGAAACGTAGTTCCAAAACATCTGGGGTGCCAAGGTTCGCCATCACTGGCCTAGGCAATAGATGGACTTCACATAAGGCTGCATTTACGCCTAATGCCGCGTACACACGGTCGGACTTTTCGTCTACAAAAGTCAGACGGACGCCGACGGACCAAATCCGATCGTGTGTGGGCTTCCCCGGACTTTCAGCAGACTTTTCCAGCCGCAAATCTGACAGACTTTAGATTTGAAAAATGCTTCAAATCTTTACGTCGTAACTCTGCCGGACCCAGAAATCCGCTCGTCTGTATGCTAGTCCGACGGACGAAAACCGATGCTAGGGCAGCTATTGGCTACTGGCTATCAACTTCCTTATTTTAGTCGGGTGTACGTCATCACGTACAAATCCGTCGGACTTTTGTGTGATCGTATGTAGGCAAGTCCGTTCGTTAGAAAGTCCGCCGCAAGTCCGCCAAAAGTCCGTCGAAAGTCCGTCGAAAGTCTGTTGGACGGGCTGTCGGACTTTTGTAGCCGAAAAGTCCAACCGTGTGTACGCGGCATTAGCCTTCCCAAAATGCAGGCGGAAACGCACGTTTCTGCCTGCTTTTCTGGAAACTCGCAAAAAATATATCAAATTGTGCAACGTGCTTGTGGTGCCATTATGTCTTAATTATGAATTCCTATTATACTTTCCTAATTCCTCATTAATTAAGTTATCATTTATTATTATTATTATTATTATCCCTTAATCATTATTATTATACTTATATGTATGTAGTATACAAGTATATAATATCGTTATATAAAATGTAATATATATACTGTATATATATATATATATATATATATATATATATATATATATATATACGGTATATATATATATATATATATATACCGTATATACTCGAGTATAAGTCGATTTTTTCAGCACATTTTTTGTGCTGAAAGTGCCCCCCTCGACTTATACTCGAGTCAAGCACTTTTCTGCAGCAAAAAATTTCATTTTCTGAACCGAATTTGGGGCCCCGTATCTCAGGGCCACTTGGTGCTAGGAACCCCAAATTTGGTGTGCAAACCCAGTGGAACTGGTACCACAACATATCCAAAGCTGAAGTTCCTAGCACTAAGGGACCCCGAGACACGGGGCCCCAAAATCGGTTTGGAAAATGTCATCCTCTGCTGCAGAAAAGTACTTGACATTTTCTGAACCGATTTTGGGGCCCCATATCTCAGGGCCACTTGGTGCTAGGAACCCCAAATTTGGTATGAAAACCCAGTTGAACTGGTACCACAACATATCCAAAGCTTAAGTTTCTAGCACTAAGTGACCCTGAGATACGGGGCCTAAAAATCGGTTCAGAAAATGTCATTCTTTGCTGCAGAAAAGTGCTTGACATTTTCTGAACTGATATTTGGGGCCCTGTATCTCAGGGCCACTTGGTGCTAGAAACTTTGGAAATTTTATGGTGCTAGTTCCCCTGGGTTTGCACACCAAATTTGGGGTTCCTAGCACAAAGTGGCCCTGAGATACGGGGCCCCAAATTCAGTCAACTGTGTCCACCTGCAGCAATGTCATTTCGGGACCCTTTGGGTTCAGAGACCCCAAATTTTGGCTGCAGCTAGGGGGCATCTAGGAACCCTTAACTACTGAGTTTGAAGTTCAGGGGACCTATGGCTGCAATTGGGCACAGTGAGGCATGCAAATGGGCACAGTGATGCTGCAAATGGGCAAGTGTCTTTTCCACTTACAGTAGCTGTGCATTTCTCACCCTCGTCTTATACTCGGGTCAATAAGTTTTTCCCATTTTTTTTGTGGTAAATTAGGGCCTCGACTTATACTCGGAACGACTTATACTCGAGTATATACGGTATATATTTTTTTTTTTTCAAATTAAGAAGGTGAATCCATGGATGTCAATCTTACAAATTGAGTCTTTTTTAAATTCCTTTACACATCATTGAATGTTCAAACTTAGCACATCTTTCTTTTATTTACTAAGCTAATGCCCTGTACACACAATCGGAAATTCCGCCAGCAAAAGACCTACGAGAGCTTTTGGTCGGAAATTCTGACCGTGTGTATACTCCATCGCTGTTCTTGGCGGCCGAAAGTTCAGAGAACTTTTGTGTGACTGTGTGTATGCAAGCCAAGCTTGAGCGGAATTCCGTCGGAAAATCCATTCAAGTTTTTTCCAATGGAAAATCCACTCGTGTGTATGGACCATAAGTGAACAACCTTTTTTTTAGATCACAAGTTTGTACATACCCTGTTTCCCCGAAAATAAGACCTAGCATGATTGTCAGTGATGGCTGCAAAATAAGCCCTACCCCCCAAATAAGCCCTACCCTGTTTCCCTGAAAATAAGCCCTACCCTGAAAATAAGACCTACAAGGACTTTAATTAGGGCTTATTTGGGGGGTAGGGCTTATATTGCAGCCATCATTGACAATCATGCTAGGTCTTATTTTCGGGGAAACAGGGTACTTAGCCTGACTGCAGCTTTTTCACATTGGCTTCCCATGTAGCCTTCTGGGCACTGACACTTTATCCCATCATAAATGCCCCCATTTAGGCAGGGAAGACCTGCAGGAAGAAATAGTATATAGTTTAAGAAATAGGTTACACACCACTAAACTAGCTTCAAATATTTTATAGGTGTATGTTCAGTCAAATACTACTTTGCAATCCTTTTAATGGGAGGCCATCAAAAAGAAAAACTGTATCCTAACTCTCTGGGCAATTCTAAAATCCTTCTACTACTTGTAAATCATTGTACCTTGTTTGCCATAGATAGCAGCATGGGCATTTGGGGGGATGTTGGATTTTGAGAATATTTTTACTCTAAGAATTAATTCTACTTCTACTACTATCACTAATAATACAAATTGTACACCTAATAGTATTATTAAAAGTATTTCTCTAAAACAAATTACATAGAAAGGGTAAGGTATATACTAGTTTCTCTTTTTCTGGGCGCATAATCAAAAAATCCACTTATAATAGTAATAACAATACAACATAATTTTTTAATTCTATAACACAAATTCTATAACACAGATTTGTTCTTTACTTACCTGAAGAAGATGTAGTATAATTGCTTCTGTGTACACTTGTTTCTTTCTGTGTTGGTAGTTCAGTGTTAGAGTCAGTAAAATATACTCTAGTAGTATGCTCTGTAGCAGCTTCAGATGTAATGGACCCAGTAGAAATGGAAGTTGAGGGGTAGCTGATCATATCTGGACTTGGCTCCTGTGTTGATGGTTCTTTAGTATTATCAGATGTAATAGACCAAGTAGTAAATGAAGATTCTGTGGATTTTTTGGGATACATTTCTGTTCTCGTATAGAGGGTAGTGTCTTCAGTTGTAATTATAGATGCAATGGAGTCAGTTGTAGATTCACTGGTAGATTCTGTTGTTGTAAGGTCAGTGGAAATTTCAGAAGTCAGTTCCATGGTAGAGAAGACAATAGGGTCAGTAATAATAGATTCAGTTGAGTGTTCAGTAATAATTTCCATTGTTGTGGAATCAGTTGTTTTTTTAGGATTCAGTTCATCAGTAGTATATTCACTTGCAATGCCAGTTGTGCTTGAGGCTGCGTCAGTTGTAATGATGTCACTAGTGATTTCACTATTGGCTCCCAATGTAATGGACCCAGTAGAAATGGAAGTTGAGGGGTAGCTGATCATATCTGGACTTGGCTTCTGGGTTGATGGTTCTTTAGTAGTATCAGATGTAATAGACCAAGTATTAAATGAAGATTCTGTGGATTTTTCGGGATACATTTCTGTTCTCGTATAGAGGGTAGTGTCTTCAGTTGTAATTCTAGATGCAATGGAGTCAGTTGTAGATTCTGTTGTTGTAAGGTCAGTGGAAATTTCAGAAGTCAATTCCATGGTAGAGAAGACAATAGGGTCAGTAATAATAGATTCAGTTGAGTGTTCAGTAATAATTTCCATTGTTGTAGAATCCGTTGTTTTTTTAGGATTCAGTTCATCAGTAGTATATTCACTTGCAATGCCAGTTGTACTTGAGGCTGCGTCAGTTGTAATGATATCACTAGTGATTTCACTATTGGTTCCCAATGTAAAGGAGCTCATAGTAGGGGAGGTAGATTCTACAGGTGCCCTTGCTGATGTAAGGTATTCATTAGTAGATTCAGAGGTGTTGGCATTAGTAGGTTCTGATGTATTAGAATCTGGGGATATTTCAACAGTCTGATCTGTTGTAGTAGGAAAAGCTATGTATGTAGTAGTACTGTCAGATGTAACAGCATCCGTAGAATATCCACTAACTGCTTTGGATGTGTTAGCATCAGTAGTGATCTCATTACTCTCTACAAACACAGTGGATTCTGTACCATATTCTCTGGTGGTTTCCAAGGTTTTGGTATCAGTAGTGAGTTCACTAGCAGATACAAAGGTGAGAGAGCTTGTACTGTACTCAGCCTTTGGAGAGGTTGAACCATCAGTAGTAACACCAGTAATAGGTACATCAGATACAGGTGAACTGAACTGACTGGTTACAGATGTCATTGGTTTACTGGTGCTTGCAGGAGCTTTGGTGGATGTAGCTGTGGAAAACAGCAGACAACATTACATTACCATTAGGCTACATTCCCACTAGAGCGTTGCATTTTCAGGCTTTTTTTTCAAGCTTATTTTTCAAGTGTTTTTGAGAATTTTTTTGAGCAGAACTGCAAATATGTCAGGCATTTTTAAGGCATTTTTCATCTAGGCATTTTGTTTTAATGGAATGGAAATCACCAGGATGAGGAGATCAGCTAAAAACGCCTGAAAAAATGTTCAAATCAAGTGTTTTCAGGTGTACTCATTGATGTCTATAGGGACAAAAACTCTCAATTGTGCCTGAAAAGTAGCTTATGTACTTTTATGAGTGACAGGCATTTTGCTACAAGTGACAGAACGCTTAGATGTGAATAGTGATGAGCCCGATGTTCAAGTTGAGTGCAAGTTCGACTCGAACATTGGGTGTTCACCCGTTCGACAAATTTAGAACATTATGGGGTGTTTGCAGGAAATTCGAGCACCCGTGAAACGCCCCATAATGCACTGTGAGACCGTCAATGCACTGCGAGATTGCAGTGCATTGACGGCTGCTGATTGGCTAAAGCATGCACCTGACCTCCACTTTCAGACGATCCCTGAAAACTCATCTCTTTAGAGAAGCCTATCTGGCCCCCACCTAACAACTGTACATTTACTGTATCTTCTCAATCAGCACATCACCCACAGCTATTACCTTTTGTATCTCTTGACCTTCCCTCTTAGATTGTAAGCTTTAAGGAGCAGGGCCCTCTGATTCCTACTGTATTAAAGTGTATTGTATTTGTACTGTCTACCCTCAAGTTGTAAAGCGCTACGTAAACTGTTGGCGCTATATAAATCCTGTATAATAATAATAATAATAACCTGACCTGCATGCTTTGGCAAATCACAGTGCGCTCTGCTGTGAGAGCCAAGATTGGTCAAAGGCCACGCCCCACACTATGTAAGGCTGCTTACATAGCGGCCGTACATAGCAAAATTAATGAGGGCAGCAAAATAACATTTCTAAAGGAAAAAAATTTTCTAAAACTGCTCACGGCTGTAATGTGTTACTGGATACCGGGAATATACATACAAATCATTGAAAAAATGGCGTGGTTCCCCCCTACCCCCCAGTCCATTACCAGGCTCTTTGGGTCTGGTATGGATATTAAGGGGAACGCTGAGCCAAAATTAAAAAATAAAATGGCATGGGGGTCCCTCTTGAAATCCAAACCAGGCCCTTCAGGTCTGGTATGGATTTTAAGGGGAACCCTGTGTCAAAATTAAATATAAAATGGCGTGGGGGTCCCCCCCAAAATCCATACCAGGCCCTTCAGGTCTGGTATGGATTTTAAGGGGAACCCTGAGCCAAAATTAAAAAAATATTTTTTGATCCCCCTCCAACCTGACGTCAGAGGGGGTGGGGTCACCCATTTATGTCACCGAGTGGCCCTGCCCTCAGCTATATAAGAGCTGTCAATCATCGTGAAAAGACGTCAGTCGTGGGGGCGCCTCCCATGGAGGCAGAGTTTTTCTGTTTTTTTATTTTCCGGGTCGTCGGCGCTGTGATTGAAGATGAATGGACAACACGGGACACTTTTTTTTTTAATAAAGGAATAGTCCAAAACTTCTCCTGTCATTTTGACTTTTTTGACACTTTTTTTGGTGAACGTGTAGGGGAACAATGTACCCGATACCCATTCACATAGGGGGTCGGGATCTGGGGGCCCCCTTGTTAAAGGGGGCTTCCAGATTCTGATAAGCCCCCCACCCACAGACCCCCACACCCACCACGCGTGGGTTTGGTATGGATTTTGGGGGGACCCCCACACAAATTTTTTTTTAATTTTGGCGCAGGGTTCTCCTTAATATCCATACCAGACCTGAAAGGCTTGGTATAGATTTTGGGGGGACCCCCAAGCCATTTTTTTTTATTTTGGTGTGGATTTCCACTCAATATCCATAAGAGACCCAAAGGGCCTGGTAATGGACTGGGGGGGGGGGAGAGACCTGCGCTGTTTTTTAAAATTTTTATGTATAGTGCCGGGATCCGAAAATACATTACAGCCGTGAGCAGTTTTAAATTACATTTTTTTCTTTAGAAATGTCATTTTGCTGTGGTACTGTTATAAACACAGGAAAGATGCGCTACTTTACAAGCAGCCTAAGGGGATCCCCAGGCATGATATTTAAAGGAATATTTCATTTTTTATTGTTTCACTTTAAGCATTATTAAAATCACTGCTCCTGAAAAAATGGCAGTCTTTAAAACTTTTTTTTGCATTGATACATGTCCCCTGGGGCAGGACCCAGTCCCCATACACTTTTTATGGCAATAACTTGCATATAAGCCTTTAAAATGAGTACTTTTGATTTTTCGCATTCGTGTCCCATAGACTTTAACGATGTTCTCACAAATATTTTGCCTGTTCACATGTTCTGCTGCGAACCGAACCGGGGGGGGGGGGGGGTTTGGCTCATCCCTAGATCTGAACAGGGGCCATTGAAATGAATGGAATTTTGCTTGTTGAGAGTTTTTGAGCTTTCGGCTACAAGCTACAAAATGTTCAAGTGTGAACAGGGCCTCAAACATAATGCTGTTGAAGCATTTATTCAGTATTTTGGATGTTACACCACTACTGTGTCTTGTATGATGAAGCGGAAGGAATAACCATAACATTAGCACCAATCTACTTTGGCTCTGTACTTTGAATAGAGTAAGGAGATGTTTTCCTTCATTTTCTGTAACACAACAAAAAGTGAGAGGATAGCTTTCCAAAATGATTTTGGATATTTGTTGTCGCTTGAGAAGATGTCTACATTGGATGATTATCCCTGTTTCCGTGACAATTCCAAATTGTAGATCTGGATCCAATGTGGACACTGGCTGGATGAGATGTCCACATTGGATAATTTTCCCTCTATGACTGTCCAAGTGACAATTCAAAATTTTGAATCTGGGTCTCTCACCTCCAATCCTGGTGACAATGGTCACTGGGATGAATAGAGTCGGCCAATCTCTCCAGTGGGACACACACACCTTCCTTCAACCTCCTTACAGAGAGGGCACTTATGGAACAGATGTGACCAAATGCAGAGTAAGGCCAGTTGGTGTTTTAGCAGTAACCTTTCACAATCTGGAAGGTACAGAGCCTTTCAAATCTTTTGGGTGATAAGGGGTTGGGGAGAGAGATTCTGGTGAAATCGGGCTCTTTTTTGCAACAAGAGACAAAAAGCAAATGTTTTTAAAATTCTATATTTCTTACTGAATGCTGCACCATTCCCTTTAAATAATGGCTAATATCTTATTATTGCAGACATGTTTTAAGATGCATCATATAAATGCACCTACTCTAATTTTTAAAAAAGACAGCACAAAGAGAAACAATAATATGCAAACTACACTGATCAGTAACCAGAATTCAGCGTATAGAAGTTAGATCTCTAAAAGAATAATTGCTAGCAATTTCAGAAGTTTTGCTGTTTACATTACTGAATCAGATAGCATTTTACTAATATAAGATAGCATTATACTAATATAAACTATATATATACTATATCTAGTACAGAGGTGACTGTCAATTCATACTGGGGTCCAGAGAACCCAAGCTTACACACATGTCCCCAAACAGCTCACTTCCTAAGTAGCTGAAATAAACACTTTGAAACTTTTAAAACGCTTTTAAGGCAATGCTCAGACCTGATTTATACCAGTGATACCGTATATAAACTATATTACCAAAAGTATTGGGATGCCTGCCTTTACACACATAAACTTTAATGGCATCCCAGTCTTAGTCTGTAGGGTTCAATATGAGTTGGCCCACCCTTTGCAGCTATAAGAGCTTCAACTCTTCTGGGAAGGCTGTCCACAAGGTTTAGGAGTGTGTCTATGGGAATGTTTGACCATTCTTCCAGAAGGGCATTTGTGAGGTCAGGCACTAAGGCTGGATGAGAAGGCCTGGCTCAAAGTCTCCGCTCTAATTCATCCCAAAGGTGTTCTATCGGGTTGAGGTCAGGACAGTCAAGTTCCTCCACCGCAAATTCGCTCATCCATGTCTTTATGGACCTTGCTTTGTGCACTGGTGTGCAATCATGTTGGTACAGGAGGGGGCCATCCCCAAACTGTTCCTACAAAGTTGGGAGCATGAAATTGTCCAAAATGTCTTGGTATGCTGATGCCTTAAGAGTTCCCTTCACTGGAACTATGGGGCCGAGCCCAACCCCTGAAAAACAACCCCACACCATAATCCCCCCTCCACCAAATGATTTGGAACAGTGCAAAAAGCAAGGTCCATAAAGATATGGATGAGCAAGTTTGGGGTAGAGGAACTTGACTGGCCTGCACAGAGTCTTTGAGAGCTTTGGGATGAATTCGAGTGGAGACTGCGAGCCAGGCCTTCTCATCCAACATCAGTGCCTGACCTCACAAATGTGCTTCTAAAAGAATGGTCAAACATTCCCATAGACACACACCTAAACCTTGTGTACGGCCTTCCCAAAAGAGTTGAAGCTGTAATAGCTGCAAAGGGTGGGTCAACGCGCATTATTGAACCCTACAGACTAAGACTGGGATGCCATTAAAGTTCATGCATGTGTAAAAGCAGGTGTCCCAATAGTTTTGGTAATAAAGTGTATATATATACCTCCCAACTGTCCCTGATTTCGAGGGACTGTCCCTGATTTGGAGCAATGTCCCCCTGTCCCTCACTCCTCCTCATTTGTCCCTCATTGTGGTCTGATCTATGTAGTTGTATATAAAATGCACTTTTTATCTTTCAAAAAGTGTTTCCCAGTGCTAAACCTTTCATCCAATTTCTAAATTGCTGCATTTGTACATTTTAAAAGCCAATATAAAGGAATAGTAGTGGTAAAAATAAGCACTTGTGGATTTAATTCTCCTTTAAGTGCGTGTGGCAGGGAGTGTGTCCTATGCCTACATACATTTGCTAGTAGGTGTCCCTCATTCCCATCTTAAAATATTGGGAGGTGTGGGAATCTATTGCTATCACTCATACAAACTGAGTCTTTTTGTAAATTTCTTTACATATCATTGGAAGTTCAAAGTTAACACAGCTTCCTTTTATTTACTAAGCTAAATAAACAAACTTTACTTCAGATCACAGGTTTGTACATACTTGGCCTGACTGCAGAATATTCACATTGGATTCCAAAGTAGTCTTCTGGGCACACACACTTTTGCCCATCAGGAGTGCCACCATTTAAGCAGGGAAGACCTGCAGGAAGGAAAGGTATAAAGTCTGAGAAATGGTTTACATATATTATTATAATTTTTTATTTTTTGCTTTGTTTTTTTAATTTTCATTACATATCTTATTTGTCATCACTGGGTCTTTGTGAATCTTGATGCAATGCAGGTAGATCATGGCTGTCAGGTGGGGATGTACACAGCTTCTTTTACAGCTTCCCTAAGTAATGAACATGCCAGCCTACATAACTGAAAGGACTGAAATCCAATGCATGAAAGGGGTGAGCCAGGGAGAGTCAGGCTGGGGAGGACAAGGCTAGGTGATGCTGGATGTTCTCCAGCCAGGAAATGAGCCAAACTGATTAGCCAAAAGGTGTAGTATATCTGTCAATACAGTCCTGGGGTTTACACAGCTCTGCCACACAGCACAACCCTGTGTGGCTCGGCAGAATCATCTCTGCTGTAGGTCTTGCCCCTCCTCCAACCTGTGACTAGACAGTGAAAGAAAAACAGCAGATCAGTGAGCGCCTCTCTCTGCCACCCTGCTCTCTCCTTCTGTCAGCATGCTCCTGGTGGAGCACTACAGCACAACTGATTGGCTTTAGGTGCCCCTTTTTTATCTTCTAGTCTAAGCTCTGCTATACAGGGATTGTAAATAGACATGTGAAATTCGTTTCATTCCGAATTCGTTTTTCGGCAAAATTTGGAATATTCGTTTATTCGGAGGCATCCGGATGAACGAAAGACTATTTGACAAATTTTTTCGAAAACAAAGAACGAAAATTCTAAAGAACAAAAATCTGAAAATTCAAAAATCAAAAAATCAGAAAGAACGAAAATCCGAAAATTCAAAGAAATGAAAAACATTCAGATAATTTTGTTTTTCGTATTTTCTATTAAAATTAAATTATTAACCATTATTATTGTTTTTTTATTATTATTATTATTATTATTTATTACAAGATAAAAAAATTAAAAAGTCCCGCAATGTAAATCTATCTCACACCGCGGACGAGCTGAAAAAATAAAAAATGATGCCACGTGACGTCAGAGGAAGGAGGGGTCACCCGTTTACATCACCGAGTGGCCCCTCCCTCAGCTATATAACAGCTGACACCGAGAAGAAGCTTCACTCGGCCGGAGCCTCCCATGGAGGCGGAGCTGTTGCGGCTTTATTGGCAAGTCAGGCGGCGTGAATGTGTCTATGGGAATGTTTGACCATTCTTCCAGAAGCACATTTGTAAGTTCACCCACTGATGTTGGATTAGAAGGCCTGGCTCACAGTCTCCATTCTAACTCATCCCAAAGGTGTTCTATCGGGTTGAGGTCAGGATTCAGTGTGGGCCAGTCAAGTTCCTCCACCTCAAATTCACTCATCCATGTCTTTATGGATCTGGCTTTGTGCACTGGTCCATAAGGTTCATAAAGACATGGATGAGCAAGTTTGTGGTGGAGGAACTTGACTGGCCTGCACAGAGTCCTGACCTCGACCCGATAGAACATCTTTGGGATGAATTAGAGCGGAGACTGTGAGCCAGGCCTTCTCGTTCGACATCAGTGCCTGACCTCACAAATGCGCTTCTGGAAGAATGGTCAAACATTCCCATAGACACACTCCTAAACCTTGTGGACAGCCTTCCCAGAAGAGTTGAACCTGTTATAGCTACAAAGGGTGGGCCAACTCAATATTGAACCCTACGGACTAATAATGGGATGCCATTAAAGTTCATGTGCGTGTACATGCAGGTGTCCCAATACTTTTAGTAATACAGTGTAGTTCTGTAACTAGACCGCATTGGTCTATTTCTTTGTTTCTTTTAGTACTAGTCCATTGTATTGACAATAAGTTGCTAATGGTTTCTTTGAGCATTCTGTTTGATATATGTATGTCTACTTGGAACCTGCTTTCATTTCTTAAATAAAAAAATATGAAAAAAAAAAAAAATCCTGAGATAGTATCATCTGATTTGTGGTGCTACACAGAGCCCTTTCTCTGACAATACTAGTCCAGTTTTGAGAGACTTATCAAGGTGATGCCCTCGGGCATGAGGCTTGTCTACATTTTATTAAAAAAAACTGTTGTTGTGATGTCTATGATGGTACCATGAAAGTTTGCATTGTCTCCATTATTTTTATTGCCTATATAATAAATTCGGGACGTAGGTTACTTTTTATGAGCATGTATTTTTCTCCACATCTTTACTCTTAACAAAAACACAATGCTGACTGGGAGTTCTGATTCTACTGGAACTTCACTTGCTGCATACTTGTATCATACCAGTGACTTAGTAAGCCAGAAATGTAACCAGGCTGTTAGCATTTCCACGGTGAGAGGTCAGCAGTGAACGTCTACGTATTTCTGTAGAATGGGATTTCTTGAAGAAAGTTACCGGAAATACTCGAATATACATACAATTCATTGAAAAAAATGGCGTGGTTCCCCCCTACCCCCCAGTCCATTACCAGACTCTTTGGGTCTGGTATGGATATTAAGGGGGACGCTGAGCCAAAATTAAATATAAAATGGCGTGGGGGTCCCCCCCAAAATCCATACCAGGCCCTTCAGGTCTGGTATGGATTTTAAGGGGAACCGTGAGCCAAAATTGAAAAAATATTTTTTGACCCCCCTCCGATGTGACGTCAGAGGGGGTGGGGTCACCCGTTTATGTCACCGAGTGGCCCTGCCCTCAGCTACATAAGAGCTGTCAATCATTGTGAAAAGACGTCAGTCGTGGGGACGCCTCCCATGGAGGCAGAGTTTTTCTGTTTTTTTATTTTCTGGGTCGTCGGCGCTGTGATTGAAGATGAATGGACATCACAGGACACTTTTTTTTAATAAAGGAATAGTCCAAAACTGTCTCCTGTCATTTTGACTTTATTGACACTTTTTTTGGTGAACGTGTAGGGGTACAATGTACCCGATACCCATTCACATAGGGGGTCGGGATCTGGGGCCCCCTTGTTAAAGGGGGCTTCCAGATTCTGATAAGCCCCCCACCCACAGACCTCCACACCCACTGTGCGTGGGTTTGGTATGGATTTTGGGGGGACCCCCACACAAATTTTTTTTTAAATTTTGCCGCAGGTTTCTCCTTAATATCCATACCAGACCTGAAAGGCTTGGTATAGATTTTGGGGGGACCCCCACGCCATTTTTTTTTTTTAATTTTGGTGTGGATTTCCACTCAATATCCATAAGAGACCCAAAGGGCCTGTTAATGGACGGGGGGGAGACCTGCGCTGTTTTTTAAAATTTTTATGTATATTGCCGGGATCCGAAAATACATTACAGCCGTGAGCAGTTTTAAATGACATTTTTTTCTTTAGAAATGTCATTTTGCTGTGGTACTGTTATAAACACAGGAAAGATGTGCTACTTTACAAGCAGGCTAAGGGGATCCCCAGGCATAATAAAAAATGTCAGTCTTTAAAACTTTTTTTTGCATTGATACATGTCCCCTGGGGCAGGACCCGGCCCCCATACACTTTTTATGGCAATAACTTGCAGATAAGCCTTTAAAATGAGTACTTTTGATTTTTCACATTCGTGTCCCATAGACTTTAACGATGTTCTCACAAATATTTTGCCTGTTCACATGTTCTGCTGCGAACCGAACCGGGGGGGGGGGGGGTGTTTGGCTCATCCCTAGATCTGAACAGGGACCATTGAAATGAATGGAATTTTGCTTGTTGAGTTGAGCTTCCGGCTGCAAGCTACAAAATGCTCAAGTGTGAACAGGGTCTCAAACATAATGCTATTGAAGCATTTATTCAGTATTTTGGATGTTACACCACTACTGTGTCTTGTATGATGAAGCGGAAGGAATAACCATAACATTAGCACCAATCTACTTTGGCTCTGTACTTTGAATAGAGTAAGGAGATATTTTCCTTCATTTTCTGTAACACAACAAAAAGTGAGAGGATAGCTTTCCAATATGATTTTGGATATTTGTTGTTGCTGGAGAAGATGTCCACATTGGATGATTATCCCTGTTTCCGTGACAATTCCAAATTGTATATCTGGATCCAATGTGGACACTGGCTGGATGAGATGTCCACATTGGATAATTTTCCCTCTATGACTGTCCAAGTGACAATTCAAAATTTTGAATCTGGGTCTCTCACCTCCAGTCCTGGTGACAATGGTCACTGGGATGAATAGAGTCAGCCAATCTCTCCAGTGGGACACACACACCTTCCTTCAACCTCCCTACAGAGAGGGCACTTATGGAACAGATGTGACCAAATGCAGAGTAAGGCCAGTTAGTGTTTTAGCAGTAATCTTTCACAATCTGGAAGGTACAGAGCCTTTCAAATCTTTTGGGTGATAAGGGGTTGGGGAGAGGAGGTCCTGGTGAAATCGGGCCCTTTTTTGCAACAAGAGACAAAAAGCAAATGTTTTTAAAATTCTATATTTCTTACTGAATGCTGCACCATTCCCTTTAAATAATGGCTAATATCTTATTATTGCAGACATGTTTTAAGATGCATCATATAAATGCACCTACTCTAATTTTTAAAAAAAAACAGCACAAAGAGAAACAATAATATGCAAACTACACTGATCAGTAACCAGAATTCAGCGTATAGAAGTTAGATCTCTAAAAGAATAATTGCTAGCAATTTCAGAAGTTTTGCTGTTTACATTACTGAATCAGATAGCATTTTACTAATATAAGATAGCATTATACTAATATAAACTATATATATACTATATCTAGTACAGAGGTGACTGTCAATTCATACTGGGGTCCAGAGAACCCGAGCTTACACACATGTCCCCAAACAGCTCACTTCCTAAGTAGCTGAAATAAACACTTTGAAACTTTTAAAACGTTTTTAAGGCAATGCTCAGACCTGATTTATACCAATGATACCGTATATAAACTATATTACCAAAAGTATTGGGATGCCTGCCTTTACACACATGAACTTTAATGGCATCCCAGTCTTAGTCTGTAGGGTTCAATATGAGTTGGCCCACCCTTTGCAGCTATAACAGCTTCAACTCTTCTGGGAAGGCTGTCCACAAGGTTTAGGAGTGTGTCTATGGGAATGTTTGACCATTCTTCCAGAAGGGCATTTGTGAGGTCAGGAACTAAGGTTAGATGAGAAGGCCTGGCTCAAAGTCTCCGCTCTAATTCATCCCAAAGGTGTTCTATCGGGTTGAGGTCAGGACAGTCAAGTTCCTCCACTGCAAATTCACTCATCCACATCTTTATGGACCTTGCTTTGTGCACTGGTGTGCAATCATGTTGGTACAGGAAGGGGCCATCCCCAAACTGTTCCTACAAAGTTGGGAGCATGAAATTGTCCAAAATGTCTTGGTATGCTGATGCCTTAAGAGTTCCCTTCACTGGAACTATGGGGCCGAGCCCAACCCCTGAAAAACAACCCCACACCATAATCCCCCCTCCACCCAATGACTTGCAACAGTGCAAAAAGCAAGGTCCATAAAGATATGGATGAGCAAGTTTGGGGTAGAGGAACTTGACTGGCCTGCACAGAGTCTTTGAGAGCTTTGGGATGAATTCGAGTGGAGACTGCGAGCCAGGCCTTCTCATCCAACATCAGTGCCTGACCTCACAAATGTGCTTCTAAAAGAATGGTCAAACATTCCCATAGACACACACCTAAACCTTGTGTACGGCCTTCCCAAAAGAGTTAAAACTGTAATAGCTGCAAAGGGTGGGTCAACGCGCATTATTGAACCCTACAGACTAAGACTGGGATGCCATTAAAGTTCATGCATGTGTAAAAGCAGGTGTCCCAATAGTTTTGGTAATAAAGTGTATATATATATATATATATATATATATATATATATATATATATATATATATCATATTTATTTATTTATTTATTTATTTTTAATTAGGAAGGGGAATCCATACCTCCCAACTGTCCCTGATTTCGAGGGACTGTCCCTGATTTGGAGCAATGTCCCCCTGTCCCTCACTCCTCCTCATTTGTCCCTCATTTTGGTCGGATCTATGTAGTTGTATATAAAATGCACTTTTTATCTTTCAAAAAGTGTTTCCCAGTGCTAAACCTTTCATCCAATTTCTAAATTGCTGCATTTGTACATTTTAAAAGCCAATATAAAGGAATAGTAGTGGTAAAAATAAGCACTTGTGGATTTAATTCTCCTTTAAGGGGGTGTGGCAGGGGGTGTGTCCTATGCCTACATACATTTGCTAGTAGGTGTCCCTCATTCCCATCTTAAAATATTGGGAGGTGTGGGAATCTATTGCTATCACTCATACAAACTGAGTCTTTTTGTAAATTTCTTTACATATCATTGGAAGTTCAAAGTTAACACAGCTTCCTTTTATTTACTAAGCTAAATGAACAATCTTTACTTTACTTCAGATCACAGGTTTGTACATACTTGGCCTGACTGCAGATTCTTCACATTGGGATCCAAAGTAGTCTTCTGGGCACACACACTTTAGCCCATTAGGGGTGCCACCATTTAAGCAGGAAAGACCTGCAGGAAGGAAAGGTATAAAGTCTGAGAAATGGTTTACATATATTATTATAATTTTTTATTTTTTGCTTAGTTTTTTAATTTTCATTACATATCTTATTTGTCATCACTGGGTCTTTGTGAATCTTGATGCAATGCAGGTAGATCATGGCTGACAGGTGGGGATGTACACAGCTTCTTTTACAGCTTCCCTAAGTAATGAACATGCAAGCCTACATAACTGAAAGGACTGAAATCCAATGCATGAAAGGGGTGAGCCAGGGAGAGTCAGGCTGGGGAGGACAAGGCTAGGTGATGCTGGACGTCCTCCAGCCAGGAAATGAGCCAAACTGATTATCCAAAAGGTGTAGTATATCTGTCAATACAGTCCTGGGGTTTACACAGCTCTGCCACACAGCACAACCCTGTGTGGCTCGGCAGAATCATCTCTGCTGCAGGTCTTGCCCCTCCTCCAAGCTGTGACTAGACAGTGAAAGAAAAACAGCAGATCAGTGAGCGCCTCTCTCTGCCACCCTGCTCTCTCCTTCTGTCAGCATGCTCCTAGTGGAGCACTACAGCACAACTGATTGGCTTTAGGTGCCCCTTTTTTATCTTCTAGTCTAAGCTCTGCTATACAGGGATTGTAAATAGACATGTGAAATTCGTTTCATTCCGAATTCGTTTTTCGGCAAAATTTGGAATATTCGTTTATTCGGAGGCATCCGGATGAACGAAAGACTATTTGACAAATTTTTTCGAAAACAAAGAACGAAAATTCTAAAGAACGAAAATCTGAAAATTCAAAAATCAAAAAATCAGAAAGAACGAAAATCCGAAAATTCAAAGAAATGAAAAACATTCAGATAATTTTGTTTTTCGTATTTTCTATTAAAATTAAATTATTAACCATTATTATTGTTTTTTTATTATTATTATTATTTATTACAAGATAAAAAAATTAAAAAGTCCCGCAATGTAAATCCATCTCACACCGCGGACGAGCTGAAAAAATTAAAAATGATGCCACGTAACGTCAGAGGAAGGAGGGGTCACCCGTTTACATCACCGAGTGGCCCCTCCCTCAGCTATATAACAGCTGTCACCGAGAAGAAGCTTCACTCGGCCGGAGCCTCCCATGGAGGCGGAGCTGTTGCGGCTTTATTTGCAAGTCAGGCGGCGTGAATGTGTCTATGGGAATGTTTGACCATTTTTCCAGAAGCACATTTGTAAGTTCACCCACTGATGTTGGATTAGAAGGCCTGGCTCACTGTCTCCATTCTAACTCATCCCAAAGGTGTTCTATCGGGTTGAGGTCAGGATTCAGTGTGGGCCAGTCAAGTTCCTCCACCTCAAATTCACTCATCCATGTCTTTATGGATCTGGCTTTGTGCACTGGTCCATAAGGTTCATAAAGACATGGATGAGCAAGTTTGGGGTGGAGGAACTTGACTGGCCTGCACAGAGTCCTGACCTCGACCCGATAGAACATCTTTGGGATGAATTAGAGCGGAGACTGTGAGCCAGGCCTTCTCGTTCGACATCAGTGCCTGACCTCACAAATGCGCTTCTGGAAGAATGGTCAAACATTCCCATAGACACACTCCTAAACCTTGTGGACAGCCTTCCCAGAAGAGTTGAACCTGTTATAGCTACAAAGGGTGGGCCAACTCAATATTGAACCCTACGGACTAATAATGGGATGCCATTAAAGTTCATGTGCGTGTACATGCAGGTGTCCCAATACTTTTAGTAATACAGTGTAGTTCTGTAACTAGACCGCATTGGTCCGTTTCTTTGTTTCTTTTAGTACTAGTCCATTGTATTGACAATAAGTTGCTAATGGTTTCTTTGAGCATTCTGTTTGATATATGTATGTCTACTTGGAACCTGCTTTCATTTCTTAACCACTTGACGACCGCCTCACGCCGATGTACGTCGGCAAGGTGGCACGGACAGGCAAAATCACGTACAGGGTACGTGATTTGCCTTCCGCGGGTGGGGGGACCGATCGGTCCCCCCCCCGGTGCCCGAGGCGGTCGCCATTTCTTCCCGGGCGATCAAAGGTCAGGGGGAGGCCATCCATTGTTGGCCACCCCCTCCCGATCGCTCCCGGCGAATGAAAATGCTTCCTTCCCTCTGTAATGTAAACAGAGGGAAAGGAAGTGATGTCATCTCTCCTTGAGCCGGTCTTTTCGTCGCCGCGCCGAGGAGAGAAGACATCAAGTAAGTCTGCACAACACTACACTAACAGTAGAACACGCCAGGCACACTTGTCACCCCCCATCACCCCCCGATCACCCCCTGATCACCCCCCTGTACCCCCTGTCACTCTGACACCAATAGCATTTTTTTTTTTTTTTGCATTGGTGTCAGTTTGTGTCAGTTAAAAGTTTTAGGGCAGTTAGGTTAGCCCCCTTTAGGTCTAGGGTACCCCCCCTTAGGTCCAGGGTACCCCCCTAACCCCCCCTAATAAAAGTTAACCCCTTGATTACCCCCCGTCACCAGTGTCGCTAAGCGATCGTTTTTCTGATCGCTGTATTAGTGACACAGGTGACGCTAGTTTAGGGAGGTAAGTATATAGGTTCGCTGTCAGTGTTTTATAGCGACAGGGACCCCCATATACTACCTGCTAAAGGTTTTAACCCCCTGATTGCCCCCTAGTTAACCCTTTCACCAGCGATCACCGTATAAGTGTTACGGGTGACGCTGGTTAGATAGTTTGTTTTTTGTAGTTTATTACAGTTTATTACAGTTTATTATAGTTTTAGGGCACCCGCCGTTTATTACCCTATAAAGGTTTAACCCCCTAATTGCCCGGCGGTGATAGATTTATAGTTTTTAGGATCTGATAAGGTCTGCGTCGCCCCAGGCAGCGTCAGGTTAGCGCCAGTACAGCTAAAACCCACGCACGCAGCATACACCTCCCTTAGTGCTATAGTATCTGAACGGATCGATATCTGATCCGATCAGATCTATACTCCCCAGCAGTTTAGGGTTCCCTGAAACGCAGTGTTAGCGGGATCAGCCCAGATACCTGCTAGCACCTGCGTTTTGCTCCTCGGCCCAGCCCTGCCCAGCCCACCCAAGTGCAGTATCGATCGATTACTGACACTTACAAAACACTAAGCACACATAACTGCAGCGGTCGCAGAGTCAGGCCTGATCCCTGCGATCGCTAACAGTTTTTTGGTAGCGTTTTGATACAGTCGCCAACAGTCAGGAGCTTTTTTGCCTGTGAGTCTCACTAGTGTACCCCTAAATTTAGAGGCCAAAATGGCAAATCCAAGGTACACTAGTGAAGAGGCCTACAGGATTCTGAGTATGACAGATAGTGAAGAGGAAGTCACTCATCTGTCAAGTTCAGGCTCAGAATACGAACCTGTAGAGGACAGCGGCTCCATGACAGATAGCTCTGACGACAGAGTTGTGGTCCCTGCTAGGGTCAGGCGTACCAGACCCCGAACTTATGCTGTCCTTGAAGTGCAAGAACCGCAGGACTCTCGTATGGAGCAGAGCAGTACTAGCGCTACTACTCCTTCTGGTGAACTGGCAAGCACCAGCGGCCTAGTACACCCTGGTCGTACATCCAGCACTGCAGTATCACGTGGTGACGTGGCGAGTCCCATAAGTGCAGTTCAAGCTGGCGAGGTGGCAAGCAGTAGTAGTGTCCCGCTGCCACCAAGAAGACAAAGACAGGCCCGTCGTGCCCATAGTGCCCTTCCTGCTGCATTGGCCAATCCGAATTGGGAACCTTCCACTTCTGCAGCACCCGTACTTCCCCCTTTCACTGGCCAACCCGGAATTCAGGTGGAAACAGTTGACTTTATGCCACTGGATTTTTATTCACTGTTTTTCACCGAAGATCTCTATAGATCTATTGTGGACCAAAGCAATTTGTACGCTGGTCAACACATCGCCACTATGCCCCAGTCCACCCTTGCCAGAGATTGGAGACCAATTACGGTCTCCGAATTTAAGACCTTTCTGGGCCTTTCCCTCCTCATGGGGTTGAATAAAAAGAGTAAGTTGCGGTCATATTGGTCCACTGACCCAATTTACCATTCATCCTTGTTCTCTGCTTCCATGGCCAGGGCACGATACGAGCAGATTTTGCGGTTCATGCACTTCAACGACAATGAACTCTGTCGTCCTCGTGGAGACCCTGCATACGATCGGCTCTACAAAATTCGGCCCCTCGTAAACCACTTCAACCAACGTTTTGCAGACTTGTTTACCCCCCATCAAGTTGTCTGCGTTGATGAGTCCCTGATTAAGTTTTCTGGCCGCTTGTCATTCAAACAGTACCTTCCCAGCAAGCGTGCCAGATACGGGGTCAAGATGTATAAGCTCTGTGACAGGGCCACAGGCTATACATATAGATTTATGGTTTACGAGGGCAAAGATAGTCACGTAGAGCCGACAAACTGCCCTGACTACATAGGAAGCGCTGGCAAGATAGTGTGGGACTTGGTGTCACCCTTATTCGGAAAGGGGTACCACTTGTACGTGGACAATTATTATACGAGCGTGCCACTTTTTAGTCACTTGTTTGATCAGCAGATTGGAGCATGTGGCACCGTGCGACCTAATCGCCGGGGCTTTCCCCAGCGGCTTGTAGATTCCCGTCTTAGGCTGGGGGAGAGAGCCTGCTTGAAGTATAATAATTTGCTCGCTATGAAGTGGAGGGATAAGAAGAATGTTTTCGTTCTCACCTCCCTTCATGCAGACACGACGACCCAAATTTCTACGGCGACTGGTGTTGTGGAGAAACCCCTCTGTGTCCACGAATACAACCTTAATATGGGAGGGGTGGACCTCAACGACCAGTTGTTGGCGCCGTACTTAGTTGCCCGTAAGGCCAGATGCTGGTACAAAAAAGTGTCTGTATACTTATTTCAATTGGCTTTGCTGAATGCTCATGTGCTATACAGAGCTTCAGGACGGACTGGATCCTTCCTTAAATTCCAGGAAGAGATCGTCAGAGCCCTTCTGTTTCCAGACGGTGCTCTACCTCACCATCCCCAACCAAATGCAGTAAGCCGGCTGCATGAGCGGCATTTTATTTATGCCATCCCGAGTACCCCTACCCAACGAGCCCCCCAAAAAAGATGTCGTGTCTGCAGCAAGCGCGGATTTAGGCGTGACACCCGGACTTATTGTCCCTCCTGTCCTGGCAATCCTGGTCTTTGCATGGGTGAATGCTTTGAACGCTACCATACATTAGTTGAGTATTAGCGTAGGGTTCAGCACTGCACAGACTAGGCACACTAACACAGGGTCTCCCAAGATGCCATTGCATTTTGAGAGACCCAAACCTGGAACAAAAGTTACAAAAGTTAAAAGTTACTAAAAAAAAGTGTAAAAAAATAAAATTAAAAAAAATAAAAACACAAAAAAAAATATAAAATAAAAAAATACCAAAAATAGTTGTTGTTTTATTGTTCTCTCTCTCTCTATTCTCTCTCTATTGTTCTTCTCTTTTTTACTCTATTCTATTCTGCAATGTTTTATTGTTATTATGTTTTACCATGTTTCCTTTTCAGATTTTTCATACTTTACCGTTTACTGTGTTTTGTTGGTAACCATTTTATTGTTTTCAGGTACGCCATTCAGTTGCAGCGCGGATTTATTTATCTTGACAGCAACAGCGTTTGCTCCCACGATATATAAAGCCGTGACTCCAACGCTGTCGGAGGTGATTTCACCACCACAGTTACATACTTCAGCATATATGCCGAAGCGTGGGGGCAGAAGTGGGTGGAGGAGCGATTTGCTCCTGCCTTTTGCGGGAGGATGCCCCCATGCTTCGGCATATATATATTTTAGGCACAGGTTGCGTTAAATGTTTTATTTTTTACTATTTTTTTTTTTGTATTTGCTTTGCAGGTATGGTAAGTCTTACTGTTATACTGTAATGTTGCTTTGTTTTATTGTTAACCATCATTTGCTTAGCAGGTACGCCATTCAGTTGCAGCGCGGATTTATTTATCTTGACAGCAACAGCGTTTGCTCCCACGATATATAAAGCCGTGACTCCAACGCTGTCGGAGGTGATTTCACCACCACAGTTACATACTTCAGCATATATGCCGAAGCGTGGGGGCAGAAGTGGGTGGAGGAGCGATTTGCTCCTGCCTTTTGCGGGAGGATGCCCCCATGCTTCGGCATATATATATTTTAGGCACAGGTTGCGTTAAATGTTTTATTTTTTACTATTTTTTTTTTTGTATTTGCTTTGCAGGTATGGTAAGTCTTACTGTTATACTGTAATGTTGCTTTGTTTTATTGTTAACCATCATTTGCTTAGCAGGTACGCCATTCAGTTGCAGCGCGGATTTATTTATCTTGACAGCAACAGCGTTTGCTCCCACGATATATAAAGCCGTGACTCCAACGCTGTCGGAGGTGATTTCACCACCACAGTTACATACTTCAGCATATATGCCGAAGCGTGGGGGCAGTAGTGGGTGGAGGAGCGATTTGCTCCTGCCTTTTGCGGGAGGATGCCCCCATGCTTCGGCATATATAAATGGTGCATGTATGCCCATCATTAGAAGTGGGTGGATGAAGGGAGGTATTCTAATGGTGGGCATACCCACCGATCAATATCTTTTTTTCGTTCAGCCCACAGGCTGCATGAAAAAAAAGTTTACAATATATGCCTAACAAGGACCAGCAACGTACTGGTATGTTGCTGGACTTTGAGTGGTTATACCAGAATGATGCCTGCAGGTTTAGGTATCATCTTGGTATCATTCTTTTCAGCCAGCGGTCGGCTTTCATGTAAAAGCAATTAAAGCTGGAAATGAAAAGGTGATGGTTAAAATAGACCATTTGGCTTCAGATATCAGCTTAATTCGGCATGATATGGACAAATTTAGATCCCGCTTCATAGAGGCTGAGAGTCGGATCTCACAACTGGAGGACGTTACCAGCGCAGACTCCAGGAACCTTCGCGCTTTGCAGCTGCAGGTAAAAGCCCTACAAGATAAGTCGATAGACACAGAAAATCGCATGAGGAGAAACAATCTAAGGATCATAGGCCTACCGGAAAAAACAGAAGGTAATAAACCAGCTGAGTTTGTGGAATCCTTTCTTATATCATTGTTGGACTTACCTGCTATGCCCCCTACATTCGTGGTAGAGAGGGCGCATAGGATTCCACCAACCCCTCCAGCCCCTGGTAATCCCCCCAGGCCTCTTTTATTGAGACTTTTGAATTTCAGAGACAGAGATAAGATATTAGCTGCAGCTAGAGATAAACGAGAACTGCGGTTTAATAATGCAAAAATCATGTTGTTTCCTGATTACTCCCCTGAAGTCCAGCAGCGACGCCGGGCCTTTACAGAGGTCAGAAGACGCCTAAGGGATAAAGGTCTTAAATTTAGCTTATTATATCCCAGCAAGCTTCGAGTTGCAGACGGGGACCGAGCATTCTTTTTTACCAATCCGGAGGCCGCTATATCCTGGTTAGATGGCCGTGGGTGACGCATGTGTTTTTTTTTGTTTTTTTTTGTAACATCCTTACCACTATAGTCCATTATAGTGCACCCCTATAGTGTCTAAAATTTTCTTGCTATTCTGTGGTCTCCTAATGAATGCTTAGATAAATGTACTTTATTTGGAGTTGGATTGCTCAGCCCTTTGGACTTGGACTTGGACTTGGACTATATCTCTTACACTAAGAGCCAAGAGTTAGATAATTAGAACCCAACCCCACCTCAATTACTTCTGTTGCTCCCTTTTTTTGTCCCCTTTTTTTTCTCTTCTTCTTTTTTTTTTTCTCTCCCTCCCCCTCCTGCCCTTTTCTCCCCATCCCTTTTTTTTTTCTCTCCCTCCCCCTCCTGCCCTTTTCTCCCCATCCCGTCCCCTTTTTTTTTTTTTTTTTTTTTCTCCCTCCCCCTCCTGCCCTTTTCTCCCCATCCCTTTTTTTTTTTTTTTTTTTTTTTTTTTTTTTTTTTTTTGGATAGGTATTGGATAGGTTTTTCCTTTTTTTTTTTTTTTCCTTTTTATATATTTGTTCGGCTATAGGGTGCCTGAACAAATAGTAGTAGTAGTATGATATCCCCTTTTAGGGGTATATCTGCAATATAGTTGCAATACAGTTGCAGCTTGCGTGTGTGTTCTTTTTTTTTTTTTTTTTTTTGGGAGAAAACTAATCCCAACTCTCCTCCTCCTTTTTTTGTTTTTTGAGAGGAGATGGGACTTAGTCGGATAAGCACTTCGTGCTTGGGTATATATTTTTTTTTTGTTGTTTTATGTTGGTCTTTGTCATGGTTTGTATAAGCTTGTTTCAAAAATTGCCTTAAAAATTAACATTGCTGGTACATGGTATATTGTAAAAATCTTGCTGCTTGTGAGTTACCCCAAATGGTGTTCCCCTAGTCATTTTACTTGGCCATGGCTTTTTAAACCTATATGGCCACTTCCTTAGCTGAAACCTTTTCGGTCCTTTCATGGAATGTGAGAGGTCTTAATTCTAAATTTAAACGGGCACTGTTGATAAGATATCTAAAAACCCACTCTCCACATTTTATTCTCCTACAGGAAACCCACCTCACAGGCAGCAAGGTTTTAACTCTAAAAAAACCCTGGATTCAGAGGGCCATCCATGCGACTTACTCCTCTTATGCTAGAGGGGTCTCAATCCTAATACACAAGAAATTCCCCTGTGTTATTGAGGACGTGTGCACGGACCCCAAGGGCAAGTTTGCAATGGTGGTGTTTTCACACTGGTCTCAGCGATATATAATCATAAATGTTTATATTCCTCCACCTTTTACACATGATTTATTATATAAGGTTTTGGAAAAAGCAGCTCCTTTTTATCCAGCGAAATTGCTGGTGATGGGGGATTTCAACTCTACTATCTCCCCAGATTTGGACAGACCAGTCCCATCAAAAAACTATAGCTCTGAACTATCTATATGGGCACAGGCAATGGGGCTACAGGAGATATGGAGATGGAAACACCCGGCTATTAGGGCATACTCATGCTTTTCGGCCTCACATAGGACTGCCTCACGGATTGACTTAGCCTTCTCTAATTCAATCCTGTTGACGGATGTAATAGGGGCTAAATACCTACCCAGTGGGTTGTCCGATCATAGCCCACTGGTAATCGAGCTTCGCTCGTCTGCACGCCGAGATGCGGCCCTGTGGAGGCTGGGGGCACAGTGGATTTCCCACCCTGAGGTGGCTGATACTATCCCACCCAGACTAGTTGAGTTTTGGGAACTTAATGAAGGCTCCTCGACCCCACAGATGGTCTGGGACACCTTTAAGGCCTATACAAGAGGGCAATATATCTCTATTATCGCTAGTGTCAAGAAACAGCAGGGCCGGGAAACTTACAGGTTACAACAGATGGTAGAGGATCAAACAGTAATCTATAGTACAGATCCTACAGCAGCTCATTTTGACGCATTAAATGCCGCCCGCAGTTCACTAAATTTACATTTAACGGAAGTTACAAGATTGGATATGCATAAAGGTAGACAGCGACTATTTGAACAGGGGGACAAGAATGGTCGTTTCCTGGCCATGTTGGCACAGCATGAATATCCATCCACAGTGGTTTCGGGCCTGCGGTCTTCAACTGGGGATAAGGTGACCTCTCAGGTAGAAATCTTACAAATGTTTAAAGCCTTTTACCAAACTCTTTATACCTCTGCTCTTCCCCCCGACTTCCAGCCAGAGATGTTGCAAAACCTTTTAGATCCACTAGCACTTGGCTGGCTGTCGAATGAGGAACGAGAATCTTTGGTATGCCCTATTTCGGCCTTAGAGGTTTTAAAAATTATACGGTCCTTCCCTTTGGGTAAGGCGCCAGGGCCGGATGGCCTTCCTATAGAATTTTATAGGGCACATGCAGCATTTTTGGCACCCATCCTGGCCCAATTATACACCCTCTGCCTATCCAAGGGTGATCTGCCCCCTTCAATGCACCAGGCCTACCTTACTTTGATCCATAAGGACCTTAAGGACCCAGAGCTATGTGCCTCATATAGGCCAATAGCCCTATTGAATAATGACCTGAAAATCTTAACCAAACTGCTGGCTACCCGTCTATATCCATTATTACCTTCGGTTATTGACTCTGATCAAACAGGATTTATGCCTAAAAGGTCAACCGACGTTAATCTTAGGAGACTCTTTACCAATATTCATGCCCAACACAACAACTCCGGTACCAGAGCTATTGCCCTACTAGATATAGAAAAGGCATTCGACACTGTAGAGTGGCCCTTTTTGTGGGAGACTCTACGTCGAATGGGTTTTCCACTACGGTTTATATCATGGCTGCAGGTGATCTATAGGTGTCCCATCTCATCGATTCGTTTGGGCTCCAGACTCTCAACCCCATTTCAACTGTTTCGGGGAACTAGACAGGGCTGCCCTCTTTCTCCGGCTCTATTTGCTCTAGCTATAGAGCCAGTTGCAGAGGCTCTCCGTACATCGCCTCATATTAAGGGGCTTAGGATAGGCATGCTGGAGGAGAGGGTAGCCCTGTATGCTGACGACATGGTTTTATTTTTGGGGGACGCGGGTCCATCACTTCAGGGTGCTCTGTCACTCCTCAACACTTTCTCCATGGTAACGGGCCTCCGGGTAAACTGGCCAAAATCTACTCTATTTCCAATAGATCAAGCAGCCAAATTGACATCCTCTCCAGATAGCCCATTAAAGTGGGTTGACTCCTTTAAATATCTTGGGGTTTGTGTCTCTGCACAAGCCTCAGATTTTCTTAAATTAAACTTGGATCCGGTAGTGGGGGATATGAAAGCTAAACTCAAGGCATGGAATAATCTCCCCCTATCGGTATGGGGCAGGGTCAACTTGCTTAAAATGAAGGTCATCCCCAAATTCATATATTTATTCCGCCATTCCCCGCAGTGGATTCCTAAATCCTTCTTTATTAAACTAAACCAACGTTTTTCAGAGTTTCTCTGGGGCTCCTCACCACCGAGATATAAGTTAACTACATTAATGAGGCCACTATCGCAGGGTGGCATGGCCTTTCCGGATTGCTATAAGTACTTTTTGGCGACACAGCTGGTGACAGTGGTCTGGTGGCTAAATCCTGATAAAACCAATGTGGCCTCCGCTTTGGAGGCCACCGTGGCAGGCTCCTGGGAATCTCTTCAATACCTAATTTACAGAGGCCCATGTGCCCCACACTTATTAACTCCGTCTATGCTTACTACTTTACGGGCCTGGAAAATGGGCTTGGCTATTGAAAAACACAGTCAGATGGGAATTTCCCCTAATACACCCCTATGGCTAAACCCCAATTTACCACACTTTTACAAATCTATTGACCCCCAGATATGGACTAGATATGGTATAAAATTAATCTCACAAGTGGTGTCTTGCACCTCACTGCTTTCTTTTTGTCAGCTTTCCTCCCAGTATAATCTTCCGCAGCATTATCAGTTCCGTTATCTTCAACTTTTGCATGCTTTCAAAGCCCAATTCCCACGTTCGTCCTGTATATTAATACAGTCTAAACTGGAGACTACTCTTAGATCCGGTTGTACAAAAAAACCTACATCTCACATATATCAGCATTTAATCTATGAGTCCTTGCCTCCGTTGGACGGCCTTTTGTCCCGTTGGCAGCGTGACATTCCAGATTTGAGTGGCGAAGATTGGGATGGTGTTTGGGACTTCCCTTTTAGTTCGCTAGTCTCTATACGTGACAAGTTAGTCCAATTTAAAATAGTCCACCGGGCGTATTTCACTCCCCACAGACTTCATTTGATAAATCCTGCCCACTCCCCTAAGTGTTGGAGATGTAGCTACACCCCCGGAGATTTTTCCCATATCTTTTGGCATTGTCCAAAGATACAACAATTCTGGGGGGAGGTACTAGGCCTAATCAATAAAATTGCATCTACTAATCTACCACTGTCTATGGAGATTTGTATGTTGGGCCTTATAAAAAAATCAGTTCCTGCTGTAGCTAAACGCACGATGATTGGTTTGCTTCTTTTTTACGCTAGGAAAACTATAACATTTCAATGGAAGAAGCCCTATCCCCCCACAAATGTCCAGTGGAAACGTTTGGTTAACGATAATCTTCCACTATATAAAGATACCTATCTTAATAGAGGCTGCCAACTGAAATTTAATAAGGTTTGGAGTGGGTGGCTGGAGGAAATGAACATTGCTTACTAATGTTGGACTAGCTTCAGTTACGGTACCAAGAATCGACGATTAAATGTAATTCCTAGTTAATAGGTATAGGCCTTTATGGGCAGTGGGGGGGCGGCCCAAAAATTCCAAAAATCCCCCTTTCACTTACATGCTAAAACTGTATTGCATGGATGTATCTCTCTATCTCTCTTTTTTTTCTTTCCATTTCATTTTTTTTTTTCTTTTACCTGATGTACTTGCGATATTACATGTACAAGCTAGACAACCAATTTGTATATGTCTTTGTGTCTCATAAAGAAAATTTGAATAAAAAATAAATTTAAAAAAAAAAAAAAAGCAATCCTAGCGGCTAATTAGCCTCTAGACTGCTTTTGCAAGCAGTGGGAGGGAATGCCCCCCCTCCCCCACCGTCTTCCGTGTTTTTCTCTGGCTTTCCTGTCCCAACAGGGAACCTGAGAATGCAGCCGGTGATTCAGCCAGCTGGCCACAGAGCTGATCGGAGACCAGAATGGCTCCAAACATCTCTATGGCCTAAGAAACCGGAAGCTACGAGCATTTCATGACTTAGATTTCGCCGAATGTAAACAGCGCCATTGGGAAATTGGGAAAGCATTTTATCACACCGATCTTGGTGTGGTCAGATGCTTTGAGGGCAGAGGAGAGATCTAGGGTCTAATAGAGCCCAATTTTTTAAAAAAAGAGTACCTGTCACTACCTATTGCTATCATAGGGGATATTTACATTCCCTGAGATAACAATAAAATTAATTAAAAAAAAATAAAAATGAAAGGAACAGTTTAAAAATAAGATAAAAAAGCAAAAAAATAATAAAGAAAAAAAAAAAAAAAAAAAAAAGCACCCCTGTCCCCCCCTGCTCTCGCGCAAAGGCGAACGCAAGCGTCGGTCTGGCGTCAAATGTAAACAGCAATTGCACCATGCATGTGAGGTATCACCGCGAAGGTCAGATCGAGGGCAGTAATTTTGGCAGTAGACCTCCTCTGTAAATCTAAAGTGGTAACCTGTAAAGGCTTTTAAAGGCTTTTAAAAATGTATTTATTTTGTCGCCGCTGCGCGTTTGTGCGCAATTTTAAAGCATGTCATGTTTGGTATCCATGTACTCGGCCTAAGATCATCTTTTTTATTTCATCAAACATTTGGGCAATATAGTGTGTTTTAGTGCATTAAAATTTTAAAAAGTGTGTTTTTTCCCCCAAAAATGCGTTTGAAAAATCGCTGCGCAAATACTGTGTGAAAAAAAAATATGAAACACCCACCATTTTAATCTGTAGGGCATTTGCTTTAAAAAAATATATAATGTTTGGGGGTTCAAAGTAATTTTCTTGCAAAAAAAAATTATTTTTTTATGTAAACAATAAGTGTCAGAAAGGGCTTTGTCTTCAAGTGGTTAGAAGAGTGGGTGATGTGTGACATAAGCTTCTAGATGTTGTGCATAAAATGCCAGGACAGTTCAAAACCCCCCCAAATGACCCCATTTTGGAAAGTACACACCCCAAGCTATTTGCTGAGAGGCATGTCGAGTCCATGGAATATTTTATATTGTGACACAAGTTGCGGGAAAGAGACAAATCTTTTCTTTTTTTTTTTTTTTTTTTGCACAAAGATGTCACTAAATGATATATTGCTCAAACATGCCATGGGAATATGTGAAATTATACCCCAAAATACATTCTGTTGCTTCTCCTGAGTATGGGGATACCACATGTGTGGGACTTTTTGGGAGCCTAGCCGCGCACGGGACCCCGAAAAACAAGCCCCGCCTTCAGGCTTTCTAAGGGCGTAAATTTTTGATTTCACTCTTCACTGCCTAGCACAGTTTCGGAGGCCATGGAATGCCCAGATGGCACAACCCCCCCCCCAAATGACCCCATTTTGGAAAATAGACACCCCAAGCTATTTGCTGAGAGGTATAGTGAGTATTTTGCAGACCTCACTTTTTGTCACAAACTTTCGAAAATTGAAAAAAGAAAAAAAAAATACATTTTTCTTGTCTTTCTTCATTTTCAAAAACAAATGAGAGCTGCAAAATACTCACCATGCCTCTCAGCAAATAGCTTGGGGTGTCTACTTTCCAAAATGGGGTCATTTGGGGGGGGGTTTTGCCATCTTGGCATTTTATGGCCTTCAAAACTGTGATAGGCAGTGAGGAGTGGAATCACAACTTAACGCCCTTAGAAATCCTGAAGCCGGTGCTTGGTTTTCGGGGCCCCGTATGCGGCTAGGCTCCCAAAAAGTCCCACACATGTGGTATCCCCATACTCAGGAGAAGCAGCAGAATATATTTTGGGGTGTAATTCCACATATGCCCATGGCATGTTTGAGCAATATATCATTTAGTGACAACTTTGTGCAAAAAAAAAAAAAAAAAAAAAAATTGTCACTTTCCCGCAACTTGTGTCAAAAAATAAAATATTCCATGGACTCAACATGCCTCTCAGCAAATAGTTTGGGGTGTCTACTTTCCAAAATGGGGTCATTTGGGGGGGGTTTGTGCCATCTTGGCATTTTATGGCCTTCAAAACTGTGATAGGTAGTGAGGAGTCAAATCACAACATTATGCCCTTGGAAATCCTGAAGGCGGTGCTTGGTTTTCGGGGCCCCGTATGCGGCTAGGCTCCCAAAAAGTCCCACACATGTGGTATCCCCATACTCAGGAGAAGCAGCTAAATGTATTTTGGGGTGCAATTCCACATATGCCCATGGCCTGTGTGAGAAATATATCATTTAGTGACAACTTTGTGCAAAAAAAAAAAAAAATTGTCACTTTCCCGCAACTTGTGTCAAAAAAGAAAGTATTCCATGGACTCAACATGCCTCTCAGCAAATAGCTTGGAGTGTCTACTTTCCAAAATGGGGTCATTTGGGGGGGTTTTGTGCCATCTGGGCATTTTATGGCCTTCAAAACTGTGATAGGTAGTGAGGAATGAAATCAAAAATTTATGCCCTTAGAAATCCTGAAGGCGGTGATTGGTTTTCGGGGCCCCGTACGCGGCTAGGCTCCCAAAAAGTCCTAAACATGTGGTATCCCCATACTCAGGAGAAGCAGCAGAATGTATTTTGGGGTGTAATTCCACATATGCCCATGGCATGTTTGAGCAATATATCATTTAGTGACAACTTTGTGCAAAAAAAAAAAAAAAAGTGTTACTTTCCCGCAACTTGTGTCAAAATATAAAATATTCCATGGACTCAACATGCCTCTCAGCAAATAGTTTGGGGTGTCTACTTTCCAAAATGGGGTCATTTGGGGGGGTTTTGTGCCATCTTGGCATTTTATGCCCTTCAAAACTGTGATAGGTAGTGAGGAGTCAAATCACAACATTATGCCCTTAGAAATTCTGAAGGCGGTGCTTGGTTTTCGGGGCCCCGTATGCGGCTAGGCTCCCAAAAAGTCCCACACATGTGGTATCCCCATACTCAGGAGAAGCAGCTAAATGTATTTTGGGGTGCAATTCCACATATGCCCATGGCCTGTGTGAGAAATATATCATTTAGTGACAACTTTGTGCAAAAAAAAAAAAATCGTCACTTTCCCGCAACTTGTGTCAAAAAAGAAAGTATTCCATGGACTCAACATGCCTCTCAGCAAATAGCTTGGGGTGTCTACTTTCCAAAATGGGGTCATTTGGGGGGGTTTTGTGCCATCTGGGCATTTTATGGCCTTCAAAACTGTGATAGGTAGTGAGGAATGAAATCAAAAATTTATGCCCTTAGAAATCCTGAAGGCGGTGATTGGTTTTCGGGGCCCCGTACGTGGCTAGGCTCCCAAAAAGTCCCACACATGTGGTATCCCCATACTCAGGAGAAGCAGCTGAATGTATTTTGGGGTGCAATTCCACATAGGCCCATGGCCTGTGTGAGCAATATATCATTTAGTGACAACTTTTTGTAAATATTTTTTTTTTTTTTTTTTTTTGTCATTATTCAATCACTTGGGACAAAAAAAATAAATATTCAATGGGTTCTACATGCCTCTCAGCAATTTCCTTGGGGTGTCTACTTTCCAAAATGGGGTCATTTGGGGGGGTTTTGTACTGCCCTGCCATTTTAGCACCTCAAGAAATGACATAGGCAGTCATAAACTAAAAGCTGTGTAAATTCCAGAAAATGTACCCTAGTTTGTAGACGCTATAACTTTTGCGCAAACCAATAAATATACGCTTATTAACTTTTTTTTTACCAAAGACATGTGGCCGAATAAATTTTGGCCTAAATGTATGACTAAAATTGAGTTTATTGGATTTTTTTTATAACAAAAAGTAGAAAATATCATTTTTTTTCAAAATTTTCGGTCTTTTTCCGTTTATAGCGCAAAAAATAAAAACGGCAGAGGTGATCAAATACCATCAAAAGAAAGCTCTATTTGTGGGAAGAAAAGGACGCAAATTTCGTTTGGGTACAGCATTGCATGACCGCGCAATTAGCAGTTAAAGCGACGCAGTGCCAAATTGGAAAAAGACCTCTGGTCCTTAGGCAGCATAATGGTCCGGGGCTCAAGTGGTTAAATAAAAAAAATATGAAAAAAAAAAAAATCCTGAGATTGTATCATCTGATTTGTGGTGCTACACAGAGCCCTTTCTCTGACAATACTAGTCCAGTTTTGAGAGACTTATCAAGGTGATGCCCTCGGGCATGAGGCTTGTCTACATTTTATTAAAAAAAACTATTGTTGTGATGTCTATGATGGTACCATCTAAGTCTGCATTGTCTCCATTATTTTTATTGCCTATATAATAAATTCGGGACGTAGGTTACTTTTTATGAGCATGTATTTTTCTCCACATCTTTACTCTTAACAAAAACACAACGCTGACTAGGAGTTCTGATTCTACTGGAACTTCACTTGCTGCATACTTGTATCATACAAGTGACTTAGTAAGCCAGAAATGTAACCAGGCTGTTAGCATTTTCACGGTGAGAGGTCAGCAGTGAACGTCTACGTATTTCTGTAGAATGGGATTTCTTGAAGAAAGTTACCGGAAATAGTCGAATATACATACAAATCATTGAAAAAAATGGCGTGGTTCCCCCCTACCCCCCAGTCCATTACCAGACTCTTTGGGTCTGGTATGGATATTAAGGGGGACGCTGAGCCAAAATTAAATATAAAATGGCGTGGGGGTCCCCCCCAAAATCCATACCAGGCCCTTCAGGTCTGGTATGGATTTTAAGGGGAACCCTGAGCCAAAATTGAAAAAATATTTTTTGACCCCCCTCCGATGTGACGTCAGAGGGGGTGGGGTCACCCGTTTATGTCACCGAGTGGCCCTGCCCTCAGCTACATAAGAGCTGTCAATCATCGTGAAAAGACGTCAGTCGTGGGGACGCCTCTCATGGAGGCAGAGTTTTTCTGTTTTTTTATTTTCTGGGTCGTCGGCGCTGTGATTGAAGATGAATGGACATCACAGGACACTTTTTTTAATAAAGGAATAGTCCAAAACTGTCTCCTGTCATTTTGACTTTATTGACACTTTTTTTGGTGAACGTGTAGGGGTACAATGTACCCGATACCCATTCACATAGGGGGTTGGGATCTGGGGCCCCCTTGTTAAAGGGGGCTTCCAGATTCTGATAAGCCCCCCACCCACAGACCTCCACACCCACCGTGCGTGGGTTTGGTATGGATTTTGGGGGGACCCCCACACAAATTTTTTTTTAAATTTTGCCGCAGGTTTCTCCTTAATATCCATACCAGACCTGAAAGGCTTGGTATAGATTTTGGGGGGATCCCCACGCCATTTTTTTTTTTAAATTTTGGTGTGGATTTCCACTCAATATCCATAAGAGACCCAAAGGGCCTGTTAATGGACGGGGGGGAGACCTGCGCTGTTTTTTCTAATTTTTATGTATATTGCCGGGATCCGAAAATACATTACAGCCGTGAGCAGTTTTAAATGACATTTTTTTCTTTAGAAATGTCATTTTGCTGTGGTACTGTTATAAACACAGGAAAGATGTGCTACTTTACAAGCAGGCTAAGGGGATCCCCAGGCATAATAAAAAATGTCAGTCTTTAAAACTTTTTTGCATTGATACATGTCCCCTGGGGCAGGACCCGGCCCCCATACACTTTTTATGGCAATAACTTGCATATAAGCCTTTAAAATGAGTACTTTTGATTTTTCACATTCGTGTCCCATAGACTTTAACAATGTTCTCACAAATATTTTGCCTGTTAACATGTTCTGCTGCGAACCGAACCGGGGGGGGGGGGGGGGGGGTGTTTGGCTCATCCCTAGATCTGAACAGGGACCATTGAAATGAATGGAATTTTGCTTGTTGAGTTGAGCTTCCGGCTGCAAGCTACAAAATGCTCAAGTGTGAACAGGGTCTCAAACATAATGCTATTGAAGCATTTATTCAGTATTTTGGATGTTACACCACTACTGTGTCTTGTATGATGAAGCGGAAGGAATAACCATAACATTAGCACCAATCTACTTTGGCTCTGTACTTTGAATAGAGTAAGGAGATATTTTCCTTCATTTTCTGTAACACAACAAAAAGTGAGAGGATAGCTTTCCAATATGATTTTGGATATTTGTTGTTGTCACTGGAGAAGATGTCCACATTGGATGATTATCCCTGTTTCCGTGACAATTCCAAATTGTATATCTGGATCCAATGTGGACACTGGCTGGATGAGATGTCCACATTGGATAATTTTCCCTCTATGACTGTCCAAGTGACAATTCAAAATTTTGAATCTGGGTCTCTCACCTCCAGTCCTGGTGACAATGGTCACTGGGATGAATAGAGTCAGCCAATCTCTCCAGTGGGACACACACACCTTCCTTCAACCTCCCTACAGAGAGGGCACTTATGGAACAGATGTGACCAAATGCAGAGTAAGGCCAGTTAGTGTTTTAGCAGTAATCTTTCACAATCTGGAAGGTACAGAGCCTTTCAAATCTTTTGGGTGATAGGGGGTTGGGGAGAGAGATTCTGGTGAAATCGGGCCCTTTTTTGCAACAAGAGACAAAAAGCAAATGTTTTTAAAATTCTATATTTCTTACTGAATGCTGCACCATTCCCTTTAAATAATGGCTAATATCTTATTATTGCAGACATGTTTTAAGATGCATCATATAAATGCACCTACTCTAATTTTTAAAAAAAACAGCACAAAGAGAAACAATAATATGCAAACTACACTGATCAGTAACCAGAATTCAGCGTATAGAAGTTAGATCTCTAAAAGAATAATTGCTAGCAATTTCAGAAGTTTTGCTGTTTACATTACTGAATCAGACAGCATTTTACTAATATAAGATAGCATTATACTAATATAAACTATATATAAACTATATCTGGTACAGAGGTGACTGTCAATTCATACTGGGGTCCAGAGAACCCGAGCTTACACACATGTCCCCAAACAGCTCACTTCCTAAGTAGCTGAAATAAACACTTTGAAACTTTTAAAACGTTTTTAAGGCAATGCTCAGACCTGATTTATACCAGTGATACCGTATATAAACTATATTACCAAAAGTATTGGGATGCCTGCCTTTACACACATGAACTTTAATGGCATCCCAGTCTTAGTCTGTAGGGTTCAATATGAGTTGGCCCACCCTTTGCAGCTATAAGAGCTTCAACTCTTCTGGGAAGGCTGTCCACAAGGTTTAGGAGTGTGTCTATGGGAATGTTTGACCATTCTTCCAGAAGGGCATTTGTGAGGTCAGGAACTAAGGTTAGATGAGAAGGCCTGGCTCAAAGTCTCCGCTCTAATTCATCCCAAAGGTGTTCTATCGGGTTGAGGTCAGGACAGTCAAGTTCCTCCACTGCAAATTTACTCATCCACGTCTTTATGGACCTTGCTTTGTGCACTGGTGTGCAATCAGGTTGGTACAGGAAGGGGCCATCCCCAAACTGTTCCTACAAAGTTGGGAGCATGAAATTGTCCAAAATGTCTTGGTATGCTGATGCCTTAAGAGTTCCCTTCACTGGAACTATGGGGTCGAGCCCAACCCCTGAAAAACAACCCCACACCATAATCCCCCCTCCACCCAATGATTTGGAACAGTGCAAAAAGCAAGGTCCATAAAGATATGGATGAGCAAGTTTGGGGTAGAGGAACTTGACTGGCCTGCACAGAGTCTTTGAGAGCTTTGGGATGAATTCGAGTGGAGACTGCGAGCCAGGCCTTCTCATCCAACATCAGTGCCTGACCTCACAAATGTGCTTCTAAAAGAATGGTCAAACATTCCCATAGACACACACCTAAACCTTGTGTACGGCCTTCCCAAAAGAGTTGAAGCTGTAATAGCTGCAAAGGGTGGGTCAACGCGCATTATTGAACCCTACAGACTAAGACTGGGATGCCATTAAAGTTCATGCATGTGTAAAAGCAGGTGTCCCAATAGTTTTGGTAATAAAGTGTATATATATACCTCCCAACTGTCCCTGATTTCGAGGGACTGTCCCTGATTTGGAGCAATGTCCCCCTGTCCCTCACTCCTCCTCATTTGTCCCTCATTTTGGTCGGATCTATGTAGTTGTATATAAAATGCACTTTTTATCTTTCAAAAAGTGTTTCCCAGTGCTAAACCTTTCATCCAATTTCTAAATTGCTGCATTTGTACATTTTAAAAGCCAATATAAAGGAATAGTAGTGGTAAAAATAAGCACTTGTGGATTTAATTCTCCTTTAAGTGCGTGTGGCAGGGGGTGTGTCCTATGCCTACATACATTTGCTAGTAGGTGTCCCTCATTCCCATCTTAAAATATTGGGAGGTGTGGGAATCTATTGCTATCACTCATACAAACTGAATCTTTTTGTAAATTTCTTTACATATCATTGGAAGTTCAAAGTTAACACAGCTTCCTTTTATTTACTAAGCTAAATGAACAATCTTTACTTTACTTCAGATCACAGGTTTGTACATACTTGGCCTGACTGCAGATTCTTCACATTGGGATCCAAAGTAGTCTTCTGGGCACACACACTTTAGCCCATTAGGGGTGCCACCATTTAAGCAGGAAAGACCTGCAGGAAGGAAAGGTATAAAGTCTGAGAAATGGTTTACATATATTATTATAATTTTTTATTTTTTGCTTAGTTTTTTTAATTTTCATTACATATCTTATTTGTCATCACTGGGTCTTTGTGAATCTTGATGCAATGCAGGTAGATCATGGCTGTCAGGTGGGGATGTACACAGCTTCTTTTACAGCTTCCCTAAGTAATGAACATGCAAGCCTACATAACTGAAAGGACTGAAATCCAATGCATGAAAGGGGTGAGCCAGGGAGAGTCAGGCTGGGGAGGAGAAGGCTAGATGATGCTGGACGTCCTCCAGCCAGGAAATGAGCCAAACTGATTATCCAAAAGGTGTAGTATATCTGTCAATACAGTCCTGGGGTTTACACAGCTCTGCCACACAGCACAACCCTGTGTGGCTCGGCAGAATCATCTCTGCTGCAGGTCTTGCCCCTCCTCCAAGCTGTGACTAGACAGTGAAAGAAAAACAGCAGATCAGTGAGCGCCTCTCTCTGCCACCCTGCTCTCTCCTTCTGTCAGCATGCTCCTAGTGGAGCACTACAGCACAACTGATTGGCTTTAGGTGCCCCTTTTTATCTTCTAGTCTGAGCTCTGCTATACAGGGATTGTAAATAGACATGTGAAATTCGTTTCATTCCGAATTCATTTTTCGGCAAAATTTGGAATATTCGTTTATTCGGAGGCATCCGGATAAAAGAAAGACTATTTGACAAATTTTTTCTAAAACAAAGAACGAAAATTCTAAAGAACGAAAATCCGAAAATTCAAAGGAATGAAAAACATTCAGATAATTGTGTTTTTCGTATTTTCTATTAAAATTAAATTATTAACCATTATTATTGTTTTTTTATTATTATTATTATTTTTTACAAGATAAAAAAATTAAAAAGTCCCGCAATGTAAATCCATCTCACACCGCGGACGAGCTGAAAAAATAAAAAATGATGCCACTGATGCCGCGTGACGTCAGAGGAAGGAGGGGTCACCCGTTTACATCACCGAGTGGCCCCTCTCTCAGCTTTATAACAGCTGTCACCGAGAAGAAGCTTCACTCGGCGGGAGCCTCCCATGGAGGCGGAGCTGTTGCGGCTTTATTGGCAAGTCAGGCGGCGTGAATGTGTCTATGGGAATGTTTGACCATTCTTCCAGAAGCACATTTGTAAGTTCACCCACTGATGTTGGATTAGAAGGCCTGGCTCACAGTCTCCATTCTAATTCATCCCAAAGGTGCTCTATCGGGTTGAGGTCAGGACTCTGTGTGGGCCAGTCAAGTTCCTCCACCTCAAACTCACTCATCCATGTCTTTATGGACCTGGCTTTGTGCACTGGTCCATAAGGTTCATAAAGACATGGATGAGCGAGTTTGGGGTGGAGGAACTTGGTCCTGACCTCGACCCGATAGAACATCTTTGGGATGAATTAGAGTGGAGACTGTGAGCCAGGCCTTCTCATCCAAAATCCGTGCCTGACCTCACAAATGTGCTTCTGGAAGAATGGTCAAACATTCCCATAGACACACTCCTAAACCTTGTGGACAGCCTTCCCAGAAGAGTTGAACCTGTTATAGCTGCAAAGGGTGGGCCAACTCAATACTGAACCCTACGGACTAAGAATGGGATGCTATTAAAGTTCATGTGCGTGTACATGCAGGTGTCCCAATACTTTTAGTAATATAGTGTAGTTCTGTAAATTGAAGGACCGCATTGGTCTATTTCTTTGTTTCTTTTAGTACTAGTCCATTGTATTGACAATAAGTTGCTAATGGTTTCTTCGAGCATTCTGTTCGATATACGTATGTCTACTTGGAACCTGCTTTCATTTCTTAAATAAAAAAATATGAAAAAAAAAAAAAAATCCTGAGATAGTATCATCTGATTTGTGGTGCTACACAGAGCCCTTTCTCTGACAATACTAGTGCAGTTTTGAGAGACTTATCAAGGTGATGCCCTCGGGCATGAGGCTTGTCTACATTTTATTAAAAAAAACTGTTGTTGTGATGTCTATGATGGTACCATGGAAGACTGCATTGTCTCCATTATTTTTATTGCCTATATAGTAAATTCGGGACGTAGGTTACTTTTTATGAGCATGTATTTTTCTCCACATCTTTACTCTTAACAAAAACACAAAGCTGACTGGGAGTTCTGATTCTACTGGAACTTCACTTGCTGCATACTTGTATCATACAAGTGACTTAGTAAACCAGAAATGTAACCAGGCTGTTAGCATTTTCACGGTGATAGGTCAGCAGTAAACGTCTACGTATTTCTGCAGAATGGGATTTCTTAAAGAAAGTTACCGGAAATACTCAAATCCATTTTTATGATGGGGGTAATTGAATGATCCGAAGACAAGGTAACCTCCGTCATTCACTCATGGAGACATCGTACGTTGTGTAGGGATGGGTGTGACACGCCAGAGATAAGACAATCGTTAAAGCCTCCTTAGGTGTGGGGTGAGGTTATGTTATATAACATCACACTAATGAAGTGTCCTAGCGATAATAGTTGACTCATATTTACAAAAAAAATCTTTCATTTTATTGCCTTTATCTTAGGTGTGATTTCTTGTAAAATGTTAAACAAACTAGGGATACAATTGATTCAGTAAAGAAGAAATGTAAAGCAGCCCATAAATTCGCTTCAACCACTTTATAGGTGTATGTTCAGTCAATTCACACTTCTGGTCATGTTTTTGTGCACAATAGTTATAAAAATTCACATAGATCCATTCTGTTCTATGTGAATGGGGCAAAATTGAACGTACTCCTGCTATTTCCCCTGCAGGTTGAAAATTATTCATTCATAAAAAACTAGTGTTTCGAAAAATAGTGTATTATGGCCACTAGTTGGAGCTGAGGATCACAGGAAGTAAGTATCTCCTATGATCCTCAGCGTCATCTAATGCCCATATTTGACTGGATTTTTTGGTTAAGCTTCAATATTATCTGACAACCGACTCTGACACCTGACTCTGAGAAGTGACTCTGAAATCTGACTCTGACACCTGATTGACAACCAACAATGACACCTGACTTTGACAACAGACTCTGACACCTCAGTTTGACACCTTACTCTGAGAAGCGACTCTGAAATCCAACTCTGACACCTGACTGACAACTGACTGTCACCTGATTTGGAAACACTTGAGTCTGACACCTGACTCTGTCAACTTACCATGTCACCTGACTCAGACAAAAGACTGTCACCTGATTTGGAAACACCTGACTGACAACCAACACTGAAACCTGACTCTGAGAAGTAACTCTGAAATCTGACTCTGACACCTGATTCTGACACCTGACTATGACAAACAACATTGACATCTGACTCTGACACCTCATACTAAGAAGCTACTCTAAAATCTGACTCTGACACCTCACTGAAAACTGACTGTCACCTGAGTCTGACAACAGACTCTGACACCTGACTCTTATACCTAACTCATACAACTGACTCTGACAATCGATTCTGTCACCTGACTCTGACAACTGGCTTCGACACCTGACTCTGATACCTGACTCTGACAACTGACTCTGTCACCTTATTCTGACACTTGAGTCTGTCACCTGACTCTGACATCTGATTCATACAACTGACTCTGACTCGGACACCCGAGTCTGTCGCCTGAGTCTTGACAACTAACTCTGAAATCTGACTCTGACACCTGACTGAAACCTGACTGACAACTGACTCTGTCACCTAATTATCACACTTGAGTCTGTCACCTGACTCTGACAACCGACTCTTGTACCTGACTCGTACAACTGACACCTGACAAGCGACTCTGAAACCAGAATCTGACACCTGATGGAAAACTGACTCTGTCATTTGACTCTGACACCTGACTCTGGCACCTGAGTTAGGCACCTGAGTCTGTCACCTGACTGACAACTGACTCCGACATCTGACTCTGTCACCTGATTCTGATTCTTGAGTCTGTCACCTGACTCTTAACTACTAACTCTGACACCTGACTCGGACAACCGACTCTAACACTTAACTGACTCGATCAATTGACTCTGCTTGACTCTGACAAGCGACTCTGGAACCCGACTGTCAACTGCCTCTCTCACCTGACTCACTCATACTAAATCCACACTGACAAAGAGTTGCTGTATGAGCTGCAACCTTACTACGAACCAACAATGTCCAAAGTCTTGCACCTGGCCACAGCAGGTATAAGAAACAAAGAGATCTTTGGTAAAACATTTAGCACACAGTACACAATGTTAGGCGCACATTTAACCCTTTGATTATCTGAGATGTTAACCCCTTCCCAGCCAGCATCATTAGTACAGCAACAATGTATAGTATTAGCACTGATTAGTGTTACTGGTGTTGTCAGTCGCAGTTAGTCAGCTCTCACCCAGTGGCAGTTAGTGTTAGATTACTTGCCGCACTATTAGTAGTATAAAAATGTTTTTTTTTTTAAATTCAATTTATATAGCATAGTTTGTAGACGAAAAACCTTTCACGCAAACCAATCAATATACGCTTATTGGGAATTTTGTTTTACCATAGACATGTAGCAGAATACATTTTGGCAGAAATTTATGGAGAAATTAGATTTTTTATTTTTTTTTTTTGTTTTTTTTTATTGGATACATTTTATAACAGAAAGTAAAAAATATTGTTTTCTTTTCAAAATGTTTGGTCTCTTTTTTGTTCATATAATAAAGATTAATTTATGTTGATCAAACACTGTCAAAAGAAAGCTCTATTTGTTTGAAAAAAATGACATAAATGTCATTTGGTCACAGTGTTGCACGACCGCGCAATTGTCAGTTAAAGTAGCGCAGTTAAAATTTGACTTGACCATGAAGGAGATAAAACTATCCGGAGCTGAGGTGGTTAGGGGTAGATATGATCGCAATATCTAAATATCTAAATGGTGGTTCTACCATACAGAGAAAACTATTCAGTCTCAGGTCGATCAAGTGGACATGTGAATGAAGTTATAAGAGATTTAACCTTAAACTGCGTAAGGGGTTCTTTACTGTTAGAACAGTAGAGATGTGGAACTCCCTTCCACAATCAGTTGACCATGAAGGGGATAAAACTATCCGGAGCTGAGGTGGTTAGGAGTAGATATGATCGTAATATCTAAATATCTAAATGGTGGTTCTACCATACGGAGAAAACTGTTCATTCTCAGGTCGCTCAAGTGGATATGTGGTCACTCAATGAAGTTGGAAGAGATTTAACATTAAACTACAAAAGGGGTTCTTTACTGTTAGAACAGTAAAGACGTGGAACTCCCTTCCACAATCGGTGGTGTCAGCAGGCAGTATTAACAATTTAAAAAATCAGTCAGAGACATCTAAACATAACCAATATACAGGGCTATATTCGATCCTTCTATTTGCACTTGTCTCTATCCAAATAGTGTCTTTATTCAACCCTACCAACTATGTAATTGGGCATAATATGTGAAAACACAATCTACCCTCTCTAATTGTGTAGACAAAAAGTATTAACAGGTCCCATTTCATTTGAGGACCAAGCCAGCAGATACAAAGCTTAAATCTCAGTTCCCTCTGTATATGTTCATTTGAAACACACAAAATGTATAGCTGGCCCAGACTGTTGTGCAATTTTTTTTTCATCCTTAGACATTTCCAGCATGTTCCTTTTTCATTTTTTCTGCAAAAGAAGTAGAAAATGTTTCTTACCAGATGCTGGAGAGCAGAAGAGAGGCACAATGACCAAAGACCACATCAAGGTCCCCATCGCTGCAGATCAGTAAGATGTTCAATGAGTCCAGCTTCAGCAGCATGATACATTTATAGGACAGAGGCAAGATCAGTGTACCTCATTCCTGAGGGATGTGACGCAGGACTAAGGTGACACATAGCGTAGTGTGTAAAAATTGTTCAATGAACCAAAGGTCAGCATTCTTATTGCATACATTAAACCTCGAAGCCAAACCCTGAGTGACCGTTTATGTTTCTAGATAAGATAGAATAAAACTACTCACAACAACATCTTGTATCATCGTAAAGTGAACTTGTGCTTTGTCTATGTAGGGCAGGGTTTCTCAATCAGGGTTTCAAGGATCCCTAGGGCAGTGTTGCCAACCTAACAGATTGAAATTTACACGACACCCAAAATTTATTGGCACAGCCAAGTTTTTACTGGCATTTCCAAAAGTTACAAAATTACGGTTTTAAGTACAAATGTCACTATTTAGGCTACAAACAAGTACAATATGTAATTAGCAATGTGATTTAAGGTAGATAATAAGGCAAAAACATATTTCCTATTTTATTGTTGATATATTTAATAAGTAGCTCAGGAACAGGACTCAGGAGGGCAAAAAAAATAGAATGGGCGGCACACACACACATGAAATTGACTCACACAGAGATACTGACAGCAGTGTGCAGCAGTACAGATTACTGACACAACACGTCCCCTCCTGAGTCACAGTGACAGTCTCTCTCTCCAAGTCAGGCTGTTCCTCCAAACAGCACTGATGGTGCCTCTTCTGGCCTGCCTTGCTCCCATCCTGCAGACCCGCACACGAGGCTCTGGCCGCTCTGCTTGGCTCCCTTGCACCATGACATCACAGGACATGCTCAGGCATCGCCTCCACCAGAGCTGCCCGAACACACTGTAGCAGGCACTTGTATGGTCTCAGCTGGCTCCGGGTCGAGCGTTAAAGCCATTTTATTTTTATTTTTTTTTACAGCAACCTTTTCTTTTTACTGGCATTTGCTGGCAGGAGAAAATTGCCTGTTTTTTACTGGCTGCCAGTAAAAATACTGACGGTTGGCAACACTGCCCTAGGGTATCTACAGAGGTTGCTAGGTGTTCCTTGAGCAGTGAACTATTTCTGCCTCTCAGATAAGTTTCCACTGACACCAATGATCTTTTTTTTTTTTAATCAGATACTATTTATTGAAATTTTTTTTTTTTTACAATTTACAAGCCCACTACATACAAAAGAAGCCCACTAAACATATGATATTACCTTAAAAAAAACAAACAAACAAAACTAAAATAGAATATGCACCTTACAGATTACACAATCATTGTTACTTAAGACCTTTTATCATAGCATATAATAATTTTAATAATTACATTCTTCATATAAAAAATTAGCAACGTTATAAGGTAAACCAATATATTTAATTTGGCGACTACACCTTAACAGCCCATATATGATTGGAATCATTTAAGTGTGAGAAATATGCAAAAAAATAAAAAATCAGGAAGGGGGCAAATACTTTTTCACACAACTGTATGTATATATATATATATATATATATATATATATATATATATATATATATATATATATATATATATACAGTTGCGATAAAATGTATGTGAACCCTTTTGGAATGATATGGATTTCTGCACAAATTGGTCATAAAATGTGATCCGATCTTCATCTAAAATATGTAAAAGAATACATATCAGGATAAACTGAGGAAAAATTATTATTTTTTTTTAAATTGGGATATTTATTATAGCAAAAAGTAAAAAATACAGTTCTTCTTTTTTTTATAGTGCAAAAAAAAAAAAATAAGAGCATGGATGCCTGAAATGTGACTTGTATCTTAGGCAGACTTCTGGGAAAAACAGTGATCCAATCACACAAGCAGAAAATTATGTTTCTGGCAGGCGTTCTGTACACATTCTGTGTACAGAACACCTCCAGGTTGCCAAATTGCATTACCTTTTCATAAAATTACATCACTGCAGATTGAAAAGGAAAGGTAGTTTTTAATAAAATTCAATTACAATATGACTTGTGTCACAATTGTATACGCTATATAAATTTTTCTTTATTTGCTACCACGAAAGTGGAATTTTACTTTAACTATTTGGTTAAATATTTGATTATTAAGCTTAAGCTTTTTTGAGGAAATTTCTATTTTTAATCACTTCCCGCCCAACAACGTCATATAATGTCTTGGACTTTGAGTGGGGATATCTGAATGATGGGTGCAGCTGGAGGCATCATTCAGATATCTTCTTTTTCTGCTGGCCATTCCCTGCACCATAAAAAACAATCATAGTGGCTGTTCAGCCGCATGATTGTTTTTACAGGCGGCGGGAGGGGACACGGCATCCCCCTCCTGCCACCCTCCGGTGCTTCTACCGACTCGCCAGCTCGATCGGCGAACCGGCGGCCGGTGGTCACCATTCACCATAGAACTAACCGAGGACCAGATGGTCTCCCCGGTCATCTCTATGACTTTATGATGTCACGTCCGTCCGCCCTGCTTTTTTTTTTCGTCTGGGAAGACAAGATCTCTTTTTTTTGTTTTTATCTCAGGCCTTCCAGCCTAGAGGTGAGATCTGGGGATTTATAGACCCCAGATCTCGCTGTAAAGAGGACTAGTCATGCCCTATGCTTATTTCAAGGGATGTTTACATTCCTTGTAATAGGAATAAAAGTGATAAGAAAAATGTAAAGGGAAAGTGTCAAAATCTAAAAATGTAAGTAAAATAAACAATAAAAAAAAAATTAAGTGCCCCTGTCCCCGCGTGCTTGCATGCAGAAGCGAACGCATATGTACGTTGCGCCAGCATATGTAAACGGCATTCAAACCACACATGTGAGGTATCACTGCGAACATTAGAGCGAGAGCAATAATTGTAGCCCAGGACCTCCTCTGTACCTCTAAACATGCAACCTGTAAACATTTAAGTACCGAAGTTTGGTGTCATTCCACGTGTGTGTGCAATTTTAAAGTGTGACACGTTAGGTATCTATTTACTTGGCATAACATCATCTTTCACATTATGCAAAAAAATCAGGCTAACTTAAGTGTTTTTTTTTTAATTCATAAAACCTTTTTTCTTCCAAAAAAAAAAACAACTTGTTTGAAAAATTGCTATTGTTGGGGGGTTCTGGGCATGCAAAAAAATGTTGATTTTTACATGTAGGAAAGAAGTGTCAGAATTGACTTGGAAAGTAAGTGGTTAATAAGATCATCTGCAAAGTGTCCACATTTCTAATATCTAAATAATCCTGGATTGTTATTATTATGGTTTACTGCATTATCTGCCTAGAGTTAGGTTGTGAAATTGAGCCCAGATTTATTAACCAACTGATAGGAGGCATGAAGGAGCTCCGCTCAGCTATGAGGATGAAGATTTGCTGAACTAGATGGCCTTGTTTCATCCTGACTAATCATGTCTATCTTTTTACAGTAGCAAGATAAGGTAAGGGAATTTGCTTCTTACAACGTCACTTTAAATGTGGAAATATGTGGTAAAGCTCAAAGGGTGCCTTAAGTAAACTCATGAATCTTATAATAGATTTCCATGAAAAGTATAAAAATAGAATTGCAAGTGTACATTGAAAATGAAACAATAAACACCATGATTAAATGTGGAGAAGGACAGAAAGAGAGAAAAACATTTTATGATTTGAAAAAGGACATGCATGAATAACAAACCAAGGTATTATTTCAAAATATACTTTAAATGTGATATAAATTCAACTGACCGTATGTTTGATGTGAAATTATATGCAAAAGAACTTAGTATGTTGCAGCTTTCCAATTCCGCTACAAGTATAAACTGTAAATGTGCTTTAAAACAAATCTTCATTTATTTCGTTATCTGTAAGCATGTTAGAAAAATTAACCACTTCAGCTGCTGAAGATTTGGTTCTGAATGACCGGGCCATTTTTTTCGATTCGGCACTGCGTCGCTTTAACTGACAATTGCGCGGTCCTGCGACGTTGTACCCAAACAAAATTGAAATTTTTACCACAAATAGAGCTTTCTTTTGGTGGTATTTGATCACCTCTGCAGTTTTTATGTTTTGCGCTATAAACAAAAAAAGAGCAACAATTTTGAAAAAAAAAGAAATATTTTTTATTTTTTGCTATAATAAATATCCCTCAAAAATATATAAAAAACATTTTTTTTCCTCAGTTTAGACCGATATGTATTCTTCTACATATTTTTGGTAAAAAAAAAACAAATTCGCAATAAGCAATTGGTTAAAAGTTATAGCGTCTACAAAATAAAGGATAGTTTTATGGCATTTTTATTATTTTTTTTTTATTATTAATGGCAGCGATCTGCGACTTTTATCATGACTGCAACATTATGGCGGACAGATCGGATACTTTTGACACTATTTTGGGACCATTGTCATTTATACAGCGATCAGTGCTATAAAAATGCACTGCTTACTGTGTAAATGACACTGGCAGGGAAGGGGTTAAGCACTAGGGGGCGATGAAGGGGTTAAATGTGTCCTAGGGAGTGTTCATAACTGTGGTGGGGCTGGGCTACAAGTGACACAACAGTGATCACTGCTCCCGATAACAGGGAGCAGTAGATCTCTGTCCTGTCACAAGGCAGAACGGGGAATGCCTTGTTTAGATTCTCTAAGTCATCCACCTTATCCTCTAGTGTTGCAATCTTCCCCCCATACTGTAGGTATTAAGTTTGGGCAGGATGGGGTTAATGGTGTCCTTCATGTCACTGATACGCCGCTCAGTCTCAGTGACCCGGACACATATCTTTTGCATGTCCTGCAGCGTTATCGTTAAGTCTAGCTTTAGGCCATCCACCTTCCCCATAAGGTCTGAGAGGTTTACCTTAATGATGGTGAGGACTTCTGATAACGTAGGCCCAACGTAGGCCTCTTTCCATCATCTGTGCCATCCTCACTCAGGGCAGCCTGTGCGTACACGGCTGGGGGGGTCCGGTATCCCTGGGGAAGGTGGCACGGAAGCATCCTGGCCATCCCCAAAGAGATCAGGAGTGGAGGCTGGCGATGCACTTGGCCCATGGAAAGTGTTACGGTGGCCATCAAGGCAGGAGTGGGTAGTGATGCTCATCTTGGCCAGAGGTTGCTTCTTCCACCACTTTCCCATCCACTAAAACGTCTCCCAGGGGTGTGGAAACCGTCCTCACTAGGATAGGTGTAGATTGTAGAAGGAGAGACCAGAGCTGCACAGGAACAAATCTGATCACATTCCGCGCTAGACCACGCCCCCGCGTTACTGCAAGTTTAATTAATCCTAATCCAAGTTTAATCAATATTACATTGCGTTACTGCAAGTTTAACGCCATATATTTCATTGCGTTACTACAAGTTTAACGCCATATATTTCATTGCGTTACTGCAAGTTTAACGCCATATAGCTCTGTGCGTTACTGCAAGTTTAACGCCATATAGTTCTGGGCATTACTGCAAGTTTAACGCTGTATTTGTCATTGCGTTCCTGCAAGTTTAACGCTGTATATTTCATTGCGTTACTGCAAGTTTAACGCCATATAGTTCTGTGCGTTACTGCAAGTTTAACGTTGTATATTTTATTGCATTACTGCAAGTTTAACAATATATAGTTCTGTGTGCATTACTGCAAGTTTAAAGCCATATATTTCATTGTGTTACTGCAAGTTTAACGCCATATAGTTCTGTGCATTACTGCAAGTTTAACGCTGTATATTTCATTGCATTACTGCAATTTTAACGCCATATAGTTCTGTGCCTTACTGCAAGTTTGACATTGTATATTTCATTGCGTTACTGCAAGTTTAACGCCCTATAGTTCTGTGCGTTACTGCAAGTTTAAAGCCATATATTTCATTGTGTTACTGCAAGTTTAACGCCATATAGTTCTGTGCATTACTGCAAGTTTAACACCGTATATTTGATTGCGTTACTGCAAGTTTAACGCCATATAGTTCTGTATGTTACTGCAGGTTTAACGCTGTATATTTTGTTGCATTACTGCAAGTTTAATGCCGTATAGCTCTGTGCGTTACTGCAAATTTAATGCCGTATATATTTCATTGCATTACTGCAAGTTTAACACTGCATTTTTCATTGTATTGCTGCAAGTTTAAGGCCATATATTTGATTGCGTTACTGCAAGTTTAACGCTATATAGTTCTGTGCGTTACTGCAAGTTTAACGCAATGGATACTAACACATAAAGGTAATAACTCCAAAGATTGTTGATCTCAGGAATTTGTCTTCTGGGGGATCAAAAAATTTTTTTTTTCCCTGTTGGGGCAATCTGGACCAAGCCTTATACAGGGTTTTTTGCCTTTGTTTGGATTAACTGTTGGTATAGGAGTCTTTATATGGGGGTTTTCTGTTTTTTTATTCTATTTATTTATATTTTTATTATGTTTTTGTATTGGTTGAACTAGGTGGGCTTGTTTCAACCTGACTAACTATGTAATTATGTAATTATGTCTCTCTTTTTACAGTACCAAGATAGAGTAAGGGAATTCACTTGTTTCAACGTCACTGTAAATGTAAGCAAGAAATTGCTTGTAATGTTGGCAAAACATATGGAATATTTGTGTTTACTGCTTTCGTAGTCATGGTGTTTGACTCATTTTATACATCATTTTATGATTTTTTTTTTATTTAATATATTTTTATTGAAGTTTTTCATCATAGAAATTTGTAAGTATTTACAAAAAGGAAAAAAAAGAAACACAGTTAACGACATGGGAATATGTGGTAAAGCTCATAGGTGCCTTAAGTAAACTCATGAATCTAAAGTGGAGTACACACGATCGGAACGGAAAATGTGTAATGACAGGCTGTTGGCCGAAAATCCGACCGTTTGTATGCTCCATCGAACAATTGTTGTCGGATTATCCACGAACAAATGTTGGATGGCAGGTTTTAAAATTTTCCGCGGACAAATGTCTGTTGTCGGATTTTCCAAGCGTGTGTACACAAGTCTGTCGGACAAAAGTCCAAAGTACAAACACGCATGCTCGGAAGCAAGGACGAGCCAGAAACGGTCGGTCTTGTAAACTAGCATTCGTAATGGACAATTAACATTCGTGACGTGACAAATTATGAAATCTCGAAATACAGGGCATATTCTCTTCTTCTTTAATAGGATAATAATGAAGCTGCTTTGCTGGTGATACTGATGGAGTTATTACAAACGCATTTTCAAAGGCTTTTTTTTCTAGCGATATCAAGAATAATGTTATTATGTTTTTTTTTTGTTTTTGTTTTTTTTTGGGCAAGTTGCCACAACACCATTATCCCGTGGTTTTTAAGATCAAAGGTACAACTATGTTGGTGTTTCTTGTCAATTTTATATTTTGTATTTTTTTAAATGTAACTGCCTACTCCCAAACTGTCATTTGAAGTAAAACACATAGCCAAGTATTATTCTCCACAATTTTTTTATTGTGCATTAAAAAAAGAAAACAAATAAAATTAGACATGCTATCTGCCAATAGAACTTAACCAAAAAGTGCATTCTATGCATCCAAAAATATAGAAAATATAACAATAGACTATCCCCTTATATAATCAAATCATTATTATTCAACCAAAAAATAAAATAAAAGCCTCATACATGAGTCCTGCTTCTTAATATAGGGGGTCAACAATGCCAAGAGTTGGTGAAAGCAGGGGTCATCTGGATTATTCTCCTGGAGCTCCCGTAGCAAAGGCATATGACATAATTGTTCACGATTAATAAAGCAACCAATTTGGTCCAAGAACTCCTCTTCCTCCTGGACTGGACTTGGGTCAAAGCAATAACTCCAAGGCCAATAATAAATAAAACGTTATCTCCTCAGATGCTGCCAGATGTGGTTGACTAACGGCCGTTCAGAAACAAACTGAAAAGCATGAAATGAAAAGCGCAAAATGAAAAGCGCAAATCAACACTCACCAAACTTCTACTAATATGAAATTAGCAGAAGGAGCCCAACGGGTGGTGCTAAAGAGCTGAAAAACCACATAGTAAGTCACTACGTTCGTGTTTGTTGACCGACAATTCCTTGCCTTTTGTATGCAAGACAAAATCCAGGCACACGCCTTTGAACTAAAGTCAGAGGTTTTGTCTGCGGAAAATCCGATCGTGTGTACCAGCCTTTAGAACAGATTGCCATGAAAAATATAAAAATAGAATTGCAAGTGTACATTGAAAATGTAAACAATAAAAATCATGGTTAAATGTGGAGAAGGACAGAAAAAGGAAAAAGAGAGAAAACCATTTTATGACTTGAAAAAGGACATGCATTAAAAAAAAAAACAAAGTATTATTTTAAAGTATACTTTAAATGTGATATGAATTCAACTGACAGTATGTTTATTTATTTATTTATTTTAGGTACTTATATAGCGCTGTCAATTTACGCAGCGCTTTACATATACATCGTGCATTCACATCAGTCCCTACCCTCAAGGAGCTTACAATCTAAGGTCCCTAACTCACATTCATACATGCTGGGGACAATTTAGACAGGATCCAATTAACCTACCAGCATGTCTTTGAAGTGTGGGAGGAAACCGGAGTACCCGGAGGAAACCCACGCAGGCACAGGAAGAACATGCAAACTCCAGGCAGGTAGTGTCATGGTTGGGATTCGAACCAGCGACCCTTCTTACTGCCAGGCGAGAGTGCTACCCACTACACCACTGTGTTTAAAGTGAAATTATACCCAAAAGAACTTAGCATGTTGCAGCTTTCTAATTCTGCTGCAAGTATAAACTGTAAATGTGCTTTAAAACAAACCTTCATTTATTTCTTTATCTGTAAGCATTGTAGAAAAATTAAAGTGTATCTAAACCTAAAAGCAAAAATCTAACCACTTAAAGACAAGGCCTTTTTCTGACATTTGTTGTTTACAAGTAGGGATGAGCGAACGGTTCGGCACGAGCATGAGTTCGGGCTAGACTTTGGCTGTTCAGAAAATCTCAGAATAACCGAATTATAGAGTCATTCGGCCTGAAGAGCGACCACAATGCACTGCGCAGCCGCAGCTATAGTGTATCCGTGGAGTGTGTCTGTGTAGTGAATACTCAAATTAAACTGCACCAAACACCACTTTCCATTGATTAAAGTGCATCCACTTACACATTTACACATCTTTATTACATTACATGTTAATAAGCACCCCCCACTCCCCCCATCATGTCTGGGAGGACAGAAAGGAGAGGCAAAAGTTTCCATGGCACTGTAAGGAAGCCAAAAGCATATGTGTCCACAGGCAAAGGTAGTCAGTCATCAGGCAGGGCATCATTTCCTCTGTTTAGTGATGTTGCCCGTGCTATCCAGCCACAGCATGCAGAGGAGGAGGTCAACTGCTTTACTAAACCGTCCTCATCCTCCTCATCCTCTGTCACCCAAGCAGAGACTAGTGCACATTCCCCGGCAGCTGCCAAATTGTCAAAACCTGCCTCCTTGTCCACAGCTAATCCTGTCAAAGCCCCAGCGTCAGGCACGGAGGAGTCAGCAGAGTTATTTGAACACAGTGGCAGCCACTTGCTCCTTGCACACAGCCATTACTCGATTCAGATGTTGGCTCTGAGGTTGAGGAAGGCCGGAACATGAGCCTACAGAGAGGGGAGAACACTGGAACACAAATTGGCATTCATGTTCCCCAAGCCACAGCGTATTGCCAGGTTGCCTCCAGTGGTAATGAGGATGGAGGAGATTATGATGATGATGAGGTTGCTGACTCGACTTGGGTGTCGGATAGAGCAGAGGAGGAAAGTGAGGGTGAGGCACAACCCCAACGAGGCAGCCATCATGGAAGAGTAGAAAGCAGCCACCCTATTCCATCACATTGTGGAGCTGTTATCTCCTGGCCCACCTCCCACAGCTCAGCTTTTTTTTTTTTTGGGGCTTTTTTAGTACATGTGCAACCAATCGTACTGTTGCTGTTTGCAAACTTTGTATCAAGCACCTTAAGCGTGGCAAAAACACCAACCATTTGGGTACCACATACTCGACAAGGCATTTAACCTCCCACCACTCAGCTCATTGGCAAGAGCACCTAACAGCCACACAAAAGGGGCACAGATCTGTCCCTCCTCCTTACTCACCTCAGTCTGTCTGTTCTTTACCTCATGAACTCTCAGTAGCCTCCACTGACAGGGATGATGGTATAGCGCAGGTTATCCCAGGTCCTTGCAAAACATCTGCAAGCAGCACACCACCAGCTGTAGACTATAGCTGGCAAATTTCTAGCCCATCTTCTGCAGCAGAAAAAAAAATACAGTCCCTGCCACCCAAATGCCCTGCATCTAAATGCAAGCCTGTCAAAGCTGCTGGCTCTACAACTTCTACCTTTCCACCTGGTGGATTCTGCCCCCTTCCGTAAATTTGCAGAATGTGTTGTACCACAATGGCAGGTTCCCAGTCGCTATTTCTTTTCACGTAAGGTCTTTTCAGCTCTCTGCCATCACTTGAAAGGCAATGTTGTGGCATTGTTGGGCAAGGCAGTCAGCCGCAAAGTCCACATTACTGCTGACACGTGGTCCAGCAAGCATGGGTAGGGACGATATATTTCATTCACAGCACACTGGGTAACTGCTTGCAACTTGGAAGGATGCAGGACAGGGCTCAGTGCTGCAGCTTGTTGTGCTCCCATGTCTCCATACAGCTGGTGATGATGCCAGATTTGTCAGCTCTACCCCCTCCTCCTTCATATCCTCCTCTGCCGAATTTTCCTATGAACCTCAAGTACCCTCCTAGCATTAAAAGGGCTATTCAATGAGTCAGGCTAAAAGGTGCCATGCAGCTGGTGTGTCTAGGGGACAGGACCACACCAGAGCAGAGATTCTTGCAGCTCTGCAGGGACAGGCCCAGAGGTGGTTCACACCACGGCAGCTGGAGCCAGGAATGGTGGCGTGTGATAATGGCACAAACTTCCTGTCCGCCCTTAGACAAGGAAAGTTGACACATGTGCCATGCCTGGCATATGTCCTCAATTTGGTGATGCAGCATTTCCTAAAAGGGTACCCAGGGTTGGAAGACCTACTAAAGCAGGCCAGAAGAGTCTGTAGCCATTTTAGGTGGTCATACACAGACAGTGCTCGGTTGGTTGAAATTCAGCAGGAATTGCACCTGCCCATAAATTTTTGACATGCCCACCAGGTAGAACTCGACTTTGTCAATGCTGCAGCGGCTATACATGCAGCAGAGGGTAGTCAGCGAGTACCTGTGTGAGTATGGCACAACGACAGGCTCTGGCCGGCTTGGCTTTTTTTCCCCATGTCAATGGTTGCTCAAAAAGGATGCATGCACTATACTGTCACCATTTGAGGAGGCCACAAGGACGGTGAGTCGTGACAGTGCATGCATCAGTGACACAATGCCTGTAGTGTTCCTGCTGGAGCACATTCTGCGTGGCATTATGGACAGGGCACTCGAGGCAGAGCAGCGGGATGAAGAGGAGGCTCTCAAGGCCCGCTTTAAGCAGGCACCATTGCTCTTATGCCACAGAACACACAAGAGGAGAGAGAGGAGGAGGATTCTGGTAGTTTCAAAGGCATTGAAGTACAGGAAGACATACATCAAACAGTAAGAGATGGTTTCCATCCACAGAACCCTTGGGAGTAGTATGTGGCTGTAAGGAGGCAGTTCCAAAAACTATAATCCTCAGTGACCCTGAGGAGTCTGCTTCTCATACCTCCGCAAATTTGTGGTGCATGGGCTCCCTCATGCTTCAAAGGCTGTGAAAGGACCCATGAATACGTGTTATAAAGGAAAAGGATCACTATTGGTTGGCAACCCTCCTTGACCAGCGTTATAAGGGGAAAGCAGCCGCCTAAGTGATGCATTTTTCAGTCCTCGCCACCCAGTGCTGTCAGCTTCCACATCCCATCAGCAATGTCTGCATCACATGGTGACTATTGTCTAGGGGCGAAAACAGAGATGGAGAGCTTTCCAGTCGACGATTCACTGGCTTACTGGGAAATGAGAATAGGCCACGGGCCAGAACTTTCCCAGTATGCTATTGAGCTGCTGGGCTGCCCTGCATCCAGCATGCTTTCTGAACTGGCGTTCAGTGCTGCTGGAGGTTTTGTTACTGATCGTAGAACGCATCTGTCCACAGACTCCGCGGACCATCTGACTTTTATCAAAATGAATCAGTCCTGGATTACCAGCAGCTATGAAACCCCTAATGCCGATGTCGCCAATTAAGTGTTTTTGGGATGTGGAATCTCTGCAGGACTTCTAGGCTGCCTAGTGTTGTGGGTGTTGATTTCATCTAAAAGAATGTTTTTGGTGTAGGTTTCATGGGCACAATTAATACCCAAAGACCAATTTTTACACATTTGTTTGAGAGGTGCATATCATTATTGACAGCAGGCCAATTCTTGCTTTCATTAAGAGTACCTCTAAAGGGTTATGATGTGAAGGCGCCACCGACACCCAAAGAACAATTTTTACACCTGTTGCAGAAGTAGAAATCCAAAGTCTGTGGTAGAGACACCAGTATTTATCAAAAAAATCTCTAATCTTGTTCCCAAGCCATTGCTTACAAAATAAAGAAAGCTTGCAGGGAAAATGTTATTTTTTAGGCTTTATAAATGCAATTCTTGCTGCAGCAGCTTCTATACACAGTACAGATGGGCCACTTTACAGATGGACTAAGGGGACCCCCCCAGGCACTATATTGAAAGGAATTTTTCATTTTTATGCTTTCACTTTAAGCATCAATAAATCACTGCTCGTTTACAAACAATTTTCTTTAATTCATGTCCCCCAAGGAAGTACCTGGACTCCCATAACTATTGTATGCCCAATCACTTGCATATAAGCCTTCAAAATGGCCACTTTTGATTTTTCACGTTCGGGTCCCATAGACTTCAATGGGGTTCGTTATTCTGTTCCGAACTTTTGCGATGTTCGAAAGTTCTGGAGTGAACCGAACAGGGGGTTGTTCGGCCCATGCCTATTTGCAAGTAGGGATGGGCTGAACACCTCCCGGTTCAGTTCTCACCAGAACACCGCAAACAGGCAGAAAGTTCTAGCGACCATTGCGAACCCTATCAACTGGTTCCCAACCAGCTCACGCAGATATACTGCGGCAAAATGGCTCTCCTGGGCAAAAGCCCATACGCTTTGCCCAGGATAGCTAGCAGAGGGTGCGCGAGTGTTGCCGGAGGCACGCAAGATTGCTTGTACGAGCGGCAGCACATGGGGTTTGTGTGTGTAAACACATATCCCTGTGCTGTCAGAGGAGAGAAGACAGATTGTGTGTTTCTACAAAGTAGAAACAGCGATTTGTCATCTCTCCTAGTTAGTCCCATCCCTCCACAGTTAGAACACACACATAGGGAACACAGTTAACCCCTTGATCGCCCCCTAGCGTTAACCCCTTCCCTGCCAGTGACATTTACATAGTAATCAATGCATGTTTATAGCACTGATCGCTCTGTAAATGTCAATGGTCCCAAAATTGTGTCAAAAGTGTCCAACCTGTCTGCTGTAATGTCGCAATACTGCTAAAAATCACAGATCACAGCCATGACTAGTAAAACTGACTGTAGTTTTGCAAAAACCAATCAATATACGCTTATTGCGATTTTTTTACCAAAAAGGTCAGGTGCATGCTTTTCGCCAATCAGCAGCCGTCTAATGCACTGCGCTCTCGTATTGCCTTATGGGGCACTCCACAGTGGTCGAATTTGTCGCGAACGCCCCATATGTTCATTTGTTCTAAGAACAAATGAACAGCTGATGTTCGAGTCAAACTTATGTACATCCAGACCATCCCTATTTACAAGTAAAAATCTGTATTTTTGCTAGAAAATCATTTAGAACCCCCAAACATTATGTATATTTTTTTAAGCAGAGACCCTAGAGAATAAAATGGCAGTCATTGCAATATTTTATGTCACGCTGTATTTGCACAGCGGTCTTTCAAATGCTTTTTTGGGGGGGAAAAAATACACTTTAATGCATTAAAAAAAAACGAAAAACATTGGCCCAATGTTTTTGTATAATGTGAAAGATGATGTTACGTCGAGTAAAATTGTGCACACTCGTGGAACAGCAACAAACTACGGTACTTAAAAATCTCCATAGATGACGCTTTAAATTTTTTTACAGGTTACCTGTTTAGAGTTACAGAGGAGGTCTAGTGCTAGAATTATTGCTCTCGCTCTAACGATTGTGGCAATACCTCACATGTGTGGTTTGAAAACCGCTTACATATGTGGGCGCAACTTTAGTATGTGTTCGCTTCTGCACGCAAGCTTGGAGGGATGGGGAGCTTTAATTTTTTTTGTGTCTTATTTATTTAACTTTTTTAATTTTACACTATTCCTTAGATTTTTTTTTTTGTTGCTCACTTTCATTCCTATTACAAAGAATGTAAACATCCTTTGTAATAGAAAAAAGCATGACAGGTCCTCTTTATTGAGAGATCATAAGCACCCCATATCTCTCATTTACCTTTAAAAGCAAAAAAAAAAGACATTTTGACTTTAGGGGAAAAAAAATCCCTTTAAGACCGAGAGGTGGAAGTGATGTCAGACATCGTTCCACCTTCCAAGGGCATACAGCCGAGTGGGAGCTATCTTGCCCTCACTTGGCTTCCTGCCTAGCCATCGGCTGCCCTGGATCGATTCCTGAGTTACCGATGGGTCCAGTAAGCTTGGGAACCTCTTAGAAGCGGAGGGAGGGAGGGGGCACCTCTCCCGCGGTCTATCAAAGTGATCTTGTTGCCAAATCTGCCACTGTGACCACTTTTAGACGAAATGTAAATAACAATATCAGGGTTATGGTAGATAGCTGCAGCCATAACCCCGGTATTTAACCTCAAATTAATGACGTATATTTACAGTTAGGCAGTCGGCAAGCATCACCTATGTCACAGATGCATGCTATTTTTACATTTTGAGTATTACTTGTCGCAGCTAGGGATAAAGCACAGGCACCAATCTAAATGTAGTATAAGGGTGAATTTATTGCACAAATAAATGTAGGTACTCACAAGAGTGAAGTAATACAGGCATTGGGTACAAATGGCAGGGTGTCCGTGGTGAGGGTGCATCTGTGAGGCTCTCGCTGATGGCTCAGAGCATGCCGCGCCGGTGGTTGCCGACACCTCCTTGAACTGGAACTCACAGGGAGCCAGGGGATGAAGTCACTTCTGGGATGTGGTGGACCAATAGGCGACATGTTTACGGAGCATGCGATCCTTCTTTAGGCCTGCGCAGGAGGTGAACGGGATCAGATGTGCGGTGTGGAAGCTCTGTCCTGAGCTCTCCTATTCTCTTATCCTGAGCTCTTTCTGGCCCTCATTTTGCTCTTAAAAAGGGTCCTATCTAATGCCCTTACCTCCTGGGGGCACTGATATTAAATGGCTCGAGGGTCGATGTCTCAGCCTCAGACCTGGTCTATGACATCAGGCAAGTCGGCTTCCAGCTCCTCTCTCATGGTGGCCATTTTGCCCATTAAATAAAGAAAGTCACTTATGGCAGCCAGCTCACAGGCCTCTTCTATTCCCTCAGTGGAAGATTCTCCTTCAGGTGTGGTTATCCTGGCAGCAATAAAGGAATGTAAAGAGACCCTGACGGAGAAGATAGCCTCTATGTCTACAGATATCAGTTTGATCCGTCAGGATATGGATAAATTCAGATCCAGGGTTTCAGAGGTGGAAGCCAGGGTTTCCACGCTGGAAGAAAAAGAGAAGGGCCTCTGCAGATTTTAAACAAATTTAATATGCAGTAAATATCATATATTCAACTCACACTTTGACAGTAAAAAGGAGGCATTGGATGATATCCCAAAGATCTGGGGCTGTCCTCAGTGGAGTCAATCCCTTGGCCCGTCTGTGTCCCCTCTGGCAGTTTCTCTTGTACGGCTGGATGAGGTTTTTTGCCGGCTGTGGTGGAGCGTCCAGGAAGATCTGACTCACTCAGACTCCAGAGAGCTGCAGATCTTACAGCTACAGGTGAGAGCACTACAGGAGCGTGCTATTGATGCCAAAAACATTGAGCTTATTTAGTATTTTTTTTTGCATGTTTTCCTAGATGTGTGTTTTTTTTTTTTTAAATGCATTATATTATATTGCAACATTAAGGGGTTGACTTACTAAAGGCAAATAGGCTGTGCACTTTGTAAAGTGCTCCAGAGCTTAGTAAATGATCAGAATCTCTGCTGACTTCCATCATCCAATCATGTGAAGGCAAAAATGCTGTTTTTTTCATATTCCTTGCATGTGATTGGGTTCTCTTTGCAAAGGGAAGCTTTACCTCATTTACTAAGCTCTGTAGCACCTGCGCTTGCAGAGTGCAACTGCACTCTGAATGAGCGCTCAGCGAGCTGCCCACCTGCCAGGAAGAGAATTCCATCATTCCTCGCATTCCTGCTGCGGCGCTGTGCGAGCAACTTTACCGGGGACCCCCCGCCACCCCCCTCACCGGACACTGCACTGGGGTCACCCCCTACTTCTCTTCTCATAACACTGCCGGAGGACACCCTCCGTCATCACTGGATTATCTCACCTACCTCTGAGCTGTACTGGGGCAACTCCACCCACAGCAGCCGGGATCAGCACGTTGGATCGCTTCAAACTTGCTGCTCTGCAGAAAGTTACCCGGACACCCGTTAGGACGGTGGAGGAGAGAAAATTGCGGTTGGAATACCCCTTGCAACCTGTTCCATTTGGTAACGGAGGACCCGAAAGAAACCAACGGATACCAACGGAAACCATCCTTTACAGCCCGCTTTACCAACGTGGAGAGGAGAGCGTGAATGAGACATCTCAGGCTGGTTGCCCCTTTACGGGGTTGTTGGATCTGGTGAGTGGGGATCTGAAGGGGGAGCACACAAGTCACAGCAATTATCCGAGAGCACCCAAGTCACGAAATTGTTTGGAACACTGGATTCGCACAAGCTTTTTTACGGACTGTAATCACTGAAAAACTGTCTATACTGGTTTCCTTTGCACTCATTTTTGACCACATTATGTTTATTTGCACTTTTTGATTATAATTTGTAATGTTTTGGTAACATATACTTATGATTTTGGCAGGAGAGCATATATAAGGTTACACATACATGGTATTTCACCTAGTGGTGGTATATGTATCACAGCTACAGGGGCTTCAGCCCACACCCCCCTTTATAAGGTCTAAATGAACCACTTTTGGAAACATCATCTCTGTTGACACTAGGCGGGTGTATGTGGTTGTATGTGTAATTACAGACATATACACCGGTACGGTAACATAGGTTGTCCCTGGTAGCTACCAGGTACCCCTCAGAGGGCTCATTAAGGGTACTACCCGTGTACAATCACCCCTCCTATCCAGTACCCATAGGAAGCGCCACAACCCTTGTCATACACACTTAAAGTGCACAGTTGGTTTGCCTTTAGTAAATCAACCCATATGTCTCAGTATCATATCTACTACTGTTTCAGTGATGACACGTGATCAAACAAACTTCTCCATCCTGTCATGGAATGTCCGTGGCCTCAATTCTAAATTTAAGACAGCTTTGCCACATATAGTGTTACTACAAGAAAGGCATCTTACGGGTAGTAAGCTGTTGACGCTTAAGAAGCCTTGGGTCCAGAAGACCTGTCATGCCTCATATTCCACGTTCTCTAGAGGGGTTTCAATATTAATTAGTAAGTCATTACCTTGTGTAATAGAATATGTCTATTTAGACCCCCAGGGAAAATTTGTTTTGGCTGTATTTTTGTTGTGGGGCCAGAGATTGTTGTTAATGTGTATATTCCTCCCCCTTTCTCTGGAGCCTCACTATATAAAGTCTGCTGGAGAGGATTAGCCTCTATTGCCCAGCTAAACTATTATTTATGAGAGATTTTAATGCCATACTTGACCCTGCTTTGGATAGGCCATCTCCCCCTAAATGTTTTTCTGTGGACCTGTCTGCTGGGGCTCAGGCGGCAGGTCTGTTAGAGGTTTGGTGGTAGAAGAATCCTTTAAATAGAACCTATTCCTGCTTTTCAACCTCATACAAGACTGCTCATATAGGTCTGGCCTTTGCTAATCCTGCTGTTCTAGCCAATATAATAGATGCCAAGTATTTGCCTAGTGGGTTGTCTGATCGTGCCCCATTGCTACTTACACTTTGTCTCCCCAATTTTCGTGACACAGCCCAATGGAGATTGGGAACCCATTGGCTGTCACATCCCGATGTGATTGATAAAATTCCGCCCCTTCTTATAGAATATTGAGAGTTTAATGATGGGTCCTCCACTCCAGCAAACACATGGGACGCCTTTAAGGCTTACACCTGAGATAAATATACATCCGCCATAAAGGCTGTTCATAGGGCTCAGCCGGCGAAAACCAATGCCTTGCAGGACTCAGAGGAGGAGCAAACAGCTCAATATGCTAATAATCCTTCAGAGTTCAACTTCAATGGTTTACTTCATGCAAAACGAGCTTTACATCTTCATATTACAGAGACCACGAGGATGGAACTTTATAAAAATAAACAAAGGTCTTTTGAGCAGGGGGACCGTAAATGCCCAGGTAGAAAAGTGGATAACTGCACTGTCCACTGTTAACTCTTTCCTGTGAAGACTGTGAGCAGCACTGAGAGAGCAGGAGTCAGCAGCATTGAACATTATAAACTATATGTGCTGGGGAAACAATGTTAACAAATAATTCACCTGGGAACAATTATTTTATTGTGCTCAATGTGTTAAGCAAAAACACTGAGGGTTTAATACTGCTTTAACCATTGTATGAAGATATACACTATATTACTAAAAGTTTTTGGACACCTGCCTTTTACATGCACATGAACTTTAATGGCATCCCAGTCTTAGTCCATAGGGTTCAATATTGAGTTGGCCCGCCTTTGCAGCTATAACAGCTTCAACTCTTCTGGGAAGGCTGTCCACAAGGTTTAGGAGTGTGTCTATGGGAATGTTTGACCATTCTTCCAGAAGCACATTTGTGAGGTCAGGCACTGATGTTGGATAAGAAGGCCTATCTTGTCGCAGTCTCTGCTCTAATTCATCCCAAAGGTGCTCTATCGGGTTGAGGTCAGGACTCTGTGCAAGCCAGTCAAACCATGTGGACAGCCTTCCCAGAAGAGTTGAACCTGTTATAGCTGCAAACTGAATATTAAACCCTAGGACTAAGACTGGGATGCCATTAAAGTTCACGTGTGTGTAAAGGTATGCGTCCCAATACTTTTAGTAATATAGTGTATGTAATGTTTGGGGGGGTTAAGCAATTTTCTAGAAAAAAAGGTTGATTTCAACATGTGTGTGAAAACGTTAAAAATTACCCTGGCAGGCAAGTGGTTAAGCAAAACACATTTTCATATTTTATGGTATCAGTAGCTGGATTATATTGCATTTTCAGTAGCATTTCCTTATTGTGCACTGATAATCAGAAACTGCAATTTACTGAATTTAGACCTCACTCACTGCCATAATACCAGGAAATAATATTATATTAACTCTCACTACATGACACGATAAGATTACTTATATAAACTTCCTGATGTTGTGATATGAAACTACATATCACAAGTGAGACCTAAAGGCTTGTGTTATTGAAATTTTTCATGAACCTAAAATTCTTATAGCTTGCAGATGGTGATACAATACGCCATATACTACTACTATTACTATCATTAGTGATGGGAGAGTTTGGTTTGCTAGAACCAATATAACCAATAAGCTTAACAATACTCATAGACGTGAATACAGGGATTCCCCCTGCTGTCCGCCCCCCTTCACTGCTGGCTTTCCTCCTCTCCTCTCCCACCGGCTGATGCGGGGATGTGCTATGCCTCGTACACACGATCGGACTTTCCGTTAACAAAACTGTGAAATTTTGTCCGAAGGGTGTTGGCTCAAACTTGTCTTGCATTCACACGGTCACACAAATGTTGGCCAACAATTATAAACGTAGTGACGTACTACGTGGTTTTTCAGCTCTTTAGCGCCACCCTTTGGGCTCCTTCTGATAATTTCGTGTTAGTAGAAGTTTGGTGAGTGTTGATTCGCGCTTTTCTTTTCGCGTTTTTCATTTGGCACTTTTCAGTTTGCACTTTTAATTTCGTGCTTTTTCAGTTCATTTCTGAACGGACGTTGGTCAACCAGACATGTTGCTGAATAGGAGGAGATAACGTGTTATTTATTGTTGGCCTTGGAGTTATTGCTTTTGACATTATTTTTTTGGTTGAATAATAATGACTTGATTTGGTATATTTTCTATATTTTTGGATGCATAGAACGCACTTTTTGGTTAAGTTCTATTGGCAGATAGCATGTCTATTTTTTTTTTAATGCACTATAAAAAAAATTGTGTAGAATAATACTTGGCTATGTGTTTTACTTCAAATGACAGTTTGGGAGTAGGCAGTTACATTTTAAAAAATTCAATGTAAAATTGACAAGGGACACCAACATAGTTGTATCTTGGATAATGGTGTTGTGGTAACTTGCCCAAATAAGAAAAAACAAAAAAAAACATAATATTATTTTTGATATCACTAGAAAAAAAAAGCCTTTGTAAATTTGTTTGCAATAATTCCATCAGTATCACCAGCACAGCAGCTTCATTATTATCCCATTAAAAAGAAGAGAATTGTGCGCTGCATTTGGAGATTTCATAATTTGCCGCATCACTAATGTTAATTCTCCATTACAAACGCTAGATTACAAGACCGACCGCTTCTGCTTTCAAGCATGCGTGTTTGTACTTTGGACTTTTGTGCGACGGACTTGTGTACACATGCTCGGAAAATCTGAAATCACACATTTGTTGGTGGAAAATTTGAAAACAGGCTAGCCAACATTTGTTGGGGGAAAGTCCGACAACAATTGTCCGATGGAGCATACACACGGTAGAATTTTCCGCCAACAGCCTGACATCGAACATTTCCCATTGGAAATGTACATCTGATCATATGTACGGGGCTTTAGAATGGAGAACATGGGAAGGGGGCTGCTAAATATGTCCTTTTCTGAATGAACACAGTAAAGGATCAGCAATGATCCCTCACTGTGTTCATTCAGAATTGAAGCATAATAAACAGTTTTTACTATACACAGTTACATAGTTTCATAGAAGGTAAGGTTGAAAAAAGACACAAGTTCATCAAGTCCAACCTATGTGTGTGATTTTATGTCAGTATTACCTTGTATATCCCTGTATGTTGCGGTCGTTCAGGTGCTTATCTAATAGTTTTTCGAAACTATCGATGCTCCCCGCTGAAACCACCTATACTTCAGTTTGTGAATGAACAGGAAGCCACTCAGCACAGAGCACTTCCCATTCATTCACTATCCACTGCAGCTGAGACTGCACTTCCCATTCATTCACTATCCACTGCAGCTGAGACTGCAGAGAAAAGGGCTGGGGAATCTCGGTCCTCAGTCCCTTTCTTTGTCTCAAAAGTGAGACATCAGGGGTCTGTTTAGATCCCTGATATTTAACCAAAGCCCCCCAATAGGGTACCAAAAAAAATTGTAAAAAAAATATATAAAAAATTCTATACATATTATTGTAAGAAAAAAAATTAAACATTTGTAAAAAATAATAAAATAATGACAAAAAACTGATACCTATTGCATTATTTATGTTTTTTTTTTAATCTGCCTAGAGTTGTGAAATTGAACCTATATGCATTAACCGACTGATATGAGGCATGAAGGAGCTCAACTCAGCTATGAGGAAAGATTTGCTGAACTACATCTAATCTCTTGTGAGAAGAGGCAATGGGGTATAAAATCACCATGTATAAATAAATAAGTGGTCCATATAGTGAACTTGGCGTTGAGTTATTCATTTTAAAGTCATCACAGAGGACAATGGGGTGCTCTTTAACCTCCACATACAATAGACATCTTCACAGTGAAAATGTGGAATAGACACCCTCATAAATAGGTGTTGACCATAGCTCCCAACTGTCCCTGATTTCGAGGGACTGTCCCTGATTTGGAACAAAGTTCCTCTGTCCCTCTTCCCTTCTCATTTGTCTGTCATTTTGGTCTGATCTATGTAGTTGTATATAAAATGCACTATTTATCATTCAAAAAGTGTTTCCCAGTGCTAAACCTTTCATCCAATTTCTAAATTGCTGCATTTGAAAATGTGGAATATACACCCTCATGAACTAGTGTTGACCAGCTGAATAGATTGTTTTAAAAAAAGAGGTAGATGAATTCCTTAATGCACAAAATATAACTGGATACAAATATTTAAAGGTAATATCACCAGAGATTGTTGATCTCGAGAAATTGCCTTCTTGGGGGATCAGGAATTATTATTTTTTTCCCTGTTGGAGCAAATTGGACCATGTCTTATATAGGGGTTTTTGCCTTCATCTGGATCAACTGTGGGTATAGGATTCTTTATATGGAAGTTTTCATTTTTTAAATTCTATTCATTTATGTTTTTATTACGTTTTTATGTTGGTTGAACTACAGTAGATGGACTTGTTCCAGTCTGACTAACTATGTAATTTTATGTCTTTCTTTTTATAGTAGCAAGATAAGGTAAGGACATTTGCTTCAGCTTCAGTTTCAGCATCACTGTATACGTAAGCACCACGTTGTTCGTAATGTTTGCAAAACATATGGAACATTTGTATTTATTATTGCTTATGTAGTTATGGTGTTTTGACTCATTTTATACAGTACGTCATTTTATGATTGAAAAATGACATGCATGAATAGCAAACCAAAGTATTATTTCAAAATATACTTTAAATGTAATATAAATTCAACTGACAGTAGGTTAAAAGTGAAATACCGAAAAGCAAAAACGTAGCATGTTGCAGCCTACCAATTCTGATACTCAAACTGTAAGTGCCGGTTTACACTACAGCGACCTGAAAGTCGGCACACTTTGCCAGGCAACTTAGAGGAAAATTCAAGCCAACTTCGAGGCAACTTTGAGGCAACTTCAAGGCAACTTCAAAGGCAACTTCAAGGCAACTACGTATCAACTTCAGGGAATTCCTGGGTAATCTTCCTGTAATGTCGGATCCAAATCACATCATTTAAGATAAGGATCCACTTGGAGGCAACTTCCATTGAAATCTATGGGTACAAGTCGGCTAAAAGTCGCCTTGAAGTAGTACAGGAACCTTTTGCAAAGTTGGAGCGACTTCAGTAATGTTGCTCCAACTTCGGAAAAGGTTCCTTTTTTTAAAATTTTGGCACAGGGTCTGATATGGATTTTGAGGGGGACCCCCACGTCATTTTTTTTTAATCTTGGCTCGGGGTTCCCCTTAATATCCATACCAGACCTAAAAGGCCTAATAATGGTGGCCACACAAAATATTGACACTTTAGGCCCAATTTGGACATTTTCCCTTAGGGGTGTACTCACTTTTGTTGCCAGTAGTTTAGACATTAATAGCTGTGTGTTGAGTTATTTTGAGGGGACATTATGTTGAGGGGACTGTTAAACAAGCTGTACACTGACTACTTTACATTGTAGTAAAGTGTCATTTCTTCAGCGTTGTCATATGAAAATAAATATATGAAAATATGAGGCGTGTACTCACTTTTGTGAGATATTATGTGTATATATATATATATATATATATATATATATATATATATATATATATGTGTATATATATATATATATTTTTTTTTTAACTACATAAAAATCCATGTACTATTCACACCCAGGAAGACCTATATTACTCTGTGTAGAGCAATTTATGCAATGTTTCTAGGAAGTCACATGTTCTATACATAGCACTTAATCACCCTGTTTTACGAACTGACTTACGTTTGAATGTCAATGGTTACACATTAACCACTTCAATACTGGCACTTATTCACCTTCCTGCCCAGACCAATTTTCTGCTTTCAGCGCTGTCGCACTTTGAATGACAATTGCGCGGTCATGCTACACTGTACCCAAACTACATTTTTATCATTTTGTTCCCACAAATAGAGCTTTTTTTGGTGGTATTTGATCACCTCTGGGATTTTTATTTTCTGCTAAACAAATAAAAAAAAGACCGAAAATTTTGAAAAAAAAAACGTTTTTTTTTTGTTTTTGTTACAAAACTTTGTAAATAAGTAAGTTTTCTCCTTCACTGATGGGCACTGATGGGGCTGCACTGACGCGGGCACTGATAAGGCGGCACTGATGAGGTGGCACTGATGGGCACTGATAATGGGCACTAATATGCGGCACTAATGGGGCACTGATAGGCGGCACTGATGGGTGGCACTGATAGGCACTGAAAGGCGGCACTGATAGGTGGCACGGATGGGCATTGATAGGCGGCACGGATAGGCACTGATAGGCAGCATGGATGGGCATGGATGGGCACTGATAGGTGGCACTGATGCACACTAATGGATGGTACTGATGGGCATCACTGATTGGCAGGCATCATTGTTTGGCACTGACTGGCATCCATTGTGGGCACTGATTGGCATCCATTGTGGGCACTAAGTTGGCATCCCTGGTGGCCATGGGTGGCATACCTGGTGGTGACTAGTGGTGGGCATCCCTGGTGGTCTTTGTGGCGTCCCTGGTGGTCCAGTGTGGGCATCCTTGGGGGGGCTGCACTGATAATCAATCAGCACAGACCCCCCCTATTAGAGGAGCAGCCAATCAGCTCTCTTCTACACACGTCTGACAGATGCAAGTGAGGAAAAGCCGATCCACGACTCTTCCTGTTTACATTGTGATCAGCCGTGATTGGACACGGCTGATCACGTGGTAAAGAGTCTCTGTCAGAGACTCTTTACCTATTTCAGAGTTTCAGTGTGTCAGACACATTGATCAGCAACTTATAGCGGGACAGCAGGAAATCTGACGCTAACTTACACTATGTGGAAACTGGCTAACTGCCACTGACATCACCAGTGACACTAATACAGTGATCAGTGCTAATAATATACACAAATGTGTGCCTAACTATGTTTACTATGTGTACTGTGTGGTGCTTTTACTAAGGCATGTGTTGGTTTTTATTCCCTGCTTTGGAGGGAAACAAAAACCGATACACCGCCACTGTCAGAAGAGAGCTTTGGTTGTTTATATACACAAATACAAAATGAAGTACTGTCCCTCTGTGGGACTTTTAAAGGCAGAAATTCCGACACATAAATATAATGAAAACATGTTGATATTTTATTAGAAAAGTTAAAAATGGTTTAATCGCTACAAACCTCAAAACCTCAAAAAGAGGTTTAATCGCTACAAACCTCAAAACGCGTTGGGCATCATCATTTTATATTTTTGTATAATAGGGTGCTATATCTATTATACAAAAATATAAAATGATGATGTCCGACGCGTTTTGAGGTTTGTAGCGATTAAACCTCTTCTTCAGGGGCTAGTAGTTTATTGGTTGTCTATAAATTAATAAAAAGCATGACATCTAACTATGTTTCTTGAGATTAAATGTAAGAGAGGGACATTGAGGCCAAAGTATGGTCCTCAGGGACTTTTAACGGTGCTTGAGTCAGGTAATGTATCCAACATATCATAAAATCATATTTTATTAGACAATCTTATAAAAGGAAACAGACATGATCAAGGACAATATACAATATAAAAAGGAAAAGGGGGGTGGGGGAAAAAAAAGGGGGGGAACCCTTTGATTTACAAATTTAATACCACTTTCTCAACATGTTTCGCTTGCATAAGCTTCTTCAGGAGATATATTTGTGATATTAAGATCAACTATAAGAAATAGAAAGAATATCCATAAATCATACATATACATATCTGCTTATACCTCATGCAATCATAATATTAGAGTATAGACAATATACAAAATAAATTTAATAGTTGGGTCTACATCTGTGTGAAACATTGTATATATATGAAAAAAAAATAAAAAATAAAAAAAAAAATATATATTTTTGCATTATCATCATTCGGCTCAAAGGAGCTTACCTGTATGGAAATTTACAAATCACATGGACATTGTGTAATGGCAAAATGCTTCCTCCTTGATTCTCACCTCACTAGGGAGGCATGCAGAGAGAGATAAAAATCTTTGAAAATAAGCTCTTCTTTGGAAGAGAGAAGAAGGAGAAAATGAAAAAAAGTAAGTCTAAGTGGTTTAAATAATTAGCGATGATACTTCTATGTAAATATTAATATTAAATAAATTTCAATCCAAGAGTACCTCAATAGAATCAATTCAGGATAAAAATAAATTTACATCCAAAAGATGGTAGATTGCAAAATTGCTAACCAAAGTACAAAGATGGTTCTAAAAACGCAGTAGAATAGCAGACGCAGAGGGGGCGGTATACATCCATCCACAGCTGTAGGCTGAGCTGGACCTGGAGGTATTGCTGCAGACTGACCGCAAAGGAACCTAAAAGATGTATATTTAAAGAGATATTGGAAGGATGTCTCTAAGTAACATCGATATTTAAAAATGCCTATTGAATGTAGAAAGCAAAAAAGAAAAAACAAACACCTAGACTTACTGATTCGTTGTTGAACTAGAGTAGCCCGTCCGGGAGATATCTCTGCCCCATGTGTCAAACAGGAACTGACAGAGATTGGCGGGGAATGAAGCCTCGCTTTTAAAACCCTCCAGCGTGACGACGTCTGACTCGTCGTCACGCTGCGGACACAAAAGAGACGCTCGCGCATGCGCACACCTCCGCCGCCCGTACACGGAGTTGTATAAGTGACGTCAAGTACTGGCAAATAGGTACGCGGCCATCTTTAAAGATCCTACCTTCTAAGTCTAGTGGTACGGAGGCTCACAAGGCTCAAAGGAGGAGAGAGCAGCAATAAAGTTATATTGAATGCAATTAGATTGGAAATCACTATACTCACATGGCTACTACGTAACCAAAATTTGGGCATTATATAAAGATGGTCTGAATTTTGAAAGGTCCTCTAATACACTGTTACTGATTAAATGAATCAATCAATGAAATGCACGGATCAGTCTGAGGTATGAAGAAAACCGCCGCGCGAGACGTCTAAAAAAGGGGGCAACCGAGCAATCAAGACATTGATTGGGAAATGAATGATCAGGTGCCCGGGGTGCCCGTACATGCCAAATAGTGTGGAGGGAGAAAATCAAGGAAGAAGCATGAGCTCCTGCCACATTGTAAATCAATAATATTAATATTGATGATTAGGTTGGATAAACCATCAAATATGTGTGTAGTATAGTATATAATGCAAAAAAAAAAAAAAAAATTACCTATATTTTGGTATAAAATACAATAAAAATAAATGTGAAGAAAAAGAAATTATAAAAAAGGTTTGTAACTCAAGGTGTCATTTAGGCCTGGATGTTTTAGAGCATTGAGAGTAACAATCCATTTGGTTTCACGCTGTAGCAGAATTTTGTCATAATTGCCCCCTCTTTCATTTGGGGGAACGTGTTCCAAAGCATAAAAGTGCATAAGATGGTCGTTAAATTGATGATGGAGACCCATATGTCGACTTATAGGGGTCTCCATCCTCTTCTTACACACTAGGGAAACATGGTCTCTAATCCTATGGAAGAAGGGGCGTTTGGTTTTACCCACATAGTATGCGTTGCATTCGCATATCATTATGTAGACAACGCCTATGGACTGACATGTAACCAAGAACTTAGGATTATATAACTGACCATTAGGAAGGGTAATGTTACGGGATGAAAAAATGTATCTGCAGAAGTCACATTTATGGCAGGGTCTAGTGCCTTTGTTTTTAATCTGCGTTGTAGATGGTGGAACATAGTGACTGTGAACCAAATGATCTTTGATTGACCGGGATCTGCGAAAGGTGATCTCAGGGTACTCTTTGAGGTGTTTGGATACCCTAGGATCACCCATCAGCAAATACCAGTGTTTTTGCAGCAACTCACGCATTTGTCGATGCTGACCAGAGAAGGTAGTGATCATTCTGAGGCCAGATGTTGATTTAGATTTAGTAGGCCTATAAATTAGTTGGTGGCGTTGGTTTCTTTTTGCTCTCAGATAGGCTCTTTTTAAACATTTGTTGCTATATCCCCTTGCTTTAAGGCGTTCCCTCAGTGCTCTGGCCTCAGACTCAAAATGAGTGTTTTCGCTACAATTTCTCCTTAGTCTGAGATACTGTCCGTAGGGGACATTATCAATAAGTGGTTGGGGATGGGAGCTGGCCGCATGCAGGAGTGAATTTCCTGCAGACGCCTTGCGGAAGAGAGTAGTTCCAATCGATCTGTCTGGATTAATGAAAAGAGTAACATCCAAGAAAGTTAAGGTCGTTTGGCTTGCTTCCATGGTAAAAGTTAGATTATAGGGATTAGTTTTTAAGCTCTCAAAAAAGGATGAAAGGTCCTCTCTACTTCCTGTCCAGATTAGGAAAACATCATCAATATATCGTTTCCATATTGATATGTTTTTCGTCAGATATTCCAAATCTTCCCTAAAAAGTAGGTTCTGCTCCCACTCCCCCAGGTACAGGTTCGCATAAGTGGGGGCACATCTGGTCCCCATAGCGACACCCTGCACCTGGAGGTAGTGGGAGCGAGCAAACAGAAAAATGTTATTCATGAGAATAAACCTCAGAAGATCCAAAATAAAACAACTGTATGTCTTGGGTATATCTCCATCACGAGAGATGAAGCCCTCTACAACTGCCACCCCCAAATCATGGGGGATGGAGTTGTAGAGGGCCTCCACGTCCAGAGCGACAAGCCAGGCTCCCTCCGGGATGGTCAGCCCATCCAAAACCCTCAATAATTCACTGGTGTCTTGTAGATAGGATGTCAATCCCTCCACATGTGGTCTAAGAAATTCATCTATTAATTGACTGGCATTTTCCGTAAGGGATCCGTTTCCGGACACGATCGGTCTGCCAGGGGGGTTGTTTATATCCTTATGAACTTTGGGGAGGGCATATAGTGTGGGGATCCGGGGGCAAGGCACATTCAGGAACTCCCATGTAGGTTTAGTAATTAGGGCCTTATTGTATGCGGTGCCGATCAACTTTTTGTAACAATGAATCATGTTGGTGACATGTGTCTCTGAGACTTTCCTATACCAGTCTCGATTTTGTAAGAGACGCAAAATCATTGATTCATATTGTTCAGTTGTCATCACTACTAAATTGCCTCCTTTATCTGATGGTTTAACCACCAGACGAGAGTCCAACTGCAGTGATTTTAAAGCCTGTTTTTGTTTGTTGGTAAGATTGGATCGTTTTGTGCCCTTCCATTTAGTCTTACCGATATCCTCGGTGACTTGATGGACAAAAGCCCATACATTGGCATTACTTTGTGGTGTGGGGAAAGTTCTAGATTTGGGTTTATATTCCTTGGGGATGTAAGGGACGACCGGATAGGAGGTACTAGACCCATAATCAAGAGACCCATCCTGTTCAAGAGTCTGGGCCTCCATCAGATCAATTTCATCTATGTGACCCTCATTCCAAAGCTCCATAAGCTCTTCCATTGCTCTAATTTCATTCAGTGTGATGTTTTCCACTGTGGATTGAGGAGGTGTTATGTTGGATTGTACGGGTTTATCAAAAATAATGCGAAGCATAAGCTTGCGAGCAAACAAATTAAGATCTTTGATAAGTTCAAAATGGTCAACTCTCTGTGTCGGACAGAAGGTCAGCCCTAATTCCAAGACAGAGAGTTGATCATCACTCAAAGGAATAGAAGATAGATTTATTATCTCAAAGTTTTGGCCTGTTTTGGGGGACCCTCCATGGTGGTCAGCTTTTTGGATTCGTGTACCGGTTGTGTGAAGACCATCCCGGAGGGAGCCTGGCTTGTCGCTCTGGACGTGGAGGCCCTCTACAACTCCATCCCCCATGATTTGGGGGTGGCAGTTGTAGAGGGCTTCATCTCTCGTGATGGAGATATACCCAAGACATACAGTTGTTTTATTTTGGATCTTCTGAGGTTTATTCTCATGAATAACATTTTTCTGTTTGCTCGCTCCCACTACCTCCAGGTGCAGGGTGTCGCTATGGGGACCAGATGTGCCCCCACTTATGCGAACCTGTACCTGGGGGAGTGGGAGCAGAACCTACTTTTTAGGGAAGATTTGGAATATCTGACGAAAAACATATCAATATGGAAACGATATATTGATGATGTTTTCCTAATCTGGACAGGAAGTAGAGAGGACCTTTCATCCTTTTTTGAGAGCTTAAAAACTAATCCCTATAATCTAACTTTTACCATGGAAGCAAGCCAAATGACCTTAACTTTCTTGGATGTTACTCTTTTCATTAATCCAGACAGATCGATTGGAACTACTCTCTTCCGCAAGGCGTCTGCAGGAAATTCACTCCTGCATGCGGCCAGCTCCCATCCCCAACCACTTATTGATAATGTCCCCTACGGACAGTATCTCAGACTAAGGAGAAATTGTAGCGAAAACACTCATTTTGAGTCTGAGGCCAGAGCACTGAGGGAACGCCTTAAAGCAAGGGGATATAGCAACAAATGTTTAAAAAGAGCCTATCTGAGAGCAAAAAGAAACCAACGCCACCAACTAATTTATAGGCCTACTAAATCTAAATCAACATCTGGCCTCAGAATGATCACTACCTTCTCTGGTCAGCATCGACAAATGCGTGAGTTGCTGCAAAAACACTGGTATTTGCTGATGGGTGATCCTAGGGTATCCAAACACCTCAAAGAGTACCCTGAGATCACCTTTCGCAGATCCCGGTCAATCAAAGATCATTTGGTTCACAGTCACTATGTTCCACCATCTACAACGCAGATTAAAAACAAAGGCACTAGACCCTGCCATAAATGTGACTTCTGCAGATACATTTTTTCATCCCGTAACATTACCCTTCCTAATGGTCAGTTATATAATCCTAAGTTCTTGGTTACATGTCAGTCCATAGGCGTTGTCTACATAATGATATGCGAATGCAACGCATACTATGTGGGTAAAACCAAACGCCCCTTCTTCCATAGGATTAGAGACCATGTTTCCCTAGTGTGTAAGAAGAGGATGGAGACCCCTATAAGTCGACATATGGGTCTCCATCATCAATTTAACGACCATCTTATGCACTTTTATGCTTTGGAACATGTTCCCCCAAATGAAAGAGGGGGCAATTATGACAAAATTCTGCTACAGCGTGAAACCAAATGGATTGTTACTCTCAATGCTCTAAAACATCCAGGCCTAAATGACACCTTGAGTTACAAACCTTTTTTATAATTTCTTTTTCTTCACATTTATTTTTATTGTATTTTATACCAAAATATAGGTAATTTTTTTTTTTTTTGCATTATATACTATACTACACACATATTTGATGGTTTATCCAACCTAATCATCAATATTAATATTATTGATTTACAATGTGGCAGGAGCTCATGCTTCTACCTTGATTTTCTCCCTCCACACTATTTGGCATGTACGGGCACCCCGGGCACCTGATCATTCATTTCCCAATCAATGTCTTGATTGCTCGGTTGCCCCCTTTTTTAGACGTCTCGCGCGGCGGTTTTCTTCATACCTCAGACTGATCCGTGCATTTCATTGATTGATTCATTTAATCAGTAACAGTGTATTAGAGGACCTTTCAAAATTCAGACCATCTTTATATAATGCCCAAATTTTGGTTACGTAGTAGCCATGTGAGTATAGTGATTTCCAATCTAATTGCATTCAATATAACTTTATTGCTGCTCTCTCCTCCTTTGAGCCTTGTGAGCCTCCGTACCACTAGACTTAGAAGGTAGGATCTTTAAAGATGGCCGCGTACCTATTTGCCAGTACTTGACGTCACTTATACGACTCCGTGTACGGGCGGCGGAGGTGTGCGCATGCGCGAGCGTCTCTTTTGTGTCCGCAGCGTGACGACGAGTCAGACGTCGTCACGCTGGAGGGTTTTAAAAGCGAGGCTTCATTCCCCGCCAATCTCTGTCAGTTCCTGTTTGACACATGGGGCAGAGATATCTCCCGGACGGGCTACTCTAGTTCAACAACGAATCAGTAAGTCTAGGTGTTTGTTTTTTCTTTTTTGCTTTCTACATTCAATAGGCATTTTTAAATATCGATGTTACTTAGAGACATCCTTCCAATATCTCTTTAAATATACATCTTTTAGGTTCCTTTGCGGTCAGTCTGCAGCAATACCTCCAGGTCCAGCTCAGCCTACAGCTGTGGATGGATGTATACCGCCCCCTCTGCGTCTGCTATTCTACTGCGTTTTTAGAACCATCTTTGTACTTTGGTTAGCAATTTTGCAATCTATCATCTTTTGGATGTAAATTTATTTTTATCCTGAATTGATTCTATTGAGGTACTCTTGGATTGAAATTTATTTAATATTAATATTTACATAGAAGTATCATCGCTAATTATTTAAACCACTTAGACTTACTTTTTTTCATTTTCTCCTTCTTCTCTCTTCCAAAGAAGAGCTTATTTTCAAAGATTTTTATCTCTCTCTGCATGCCTCCCTAGTGAGGTGAGAATCAAGGAGGAAGCATTTTGCCATTACACAATGTCCATGTGATTTGTAAATTTCCATACAGGTAAGCTCCTTTGAGCCGAATGATGATAATGCAAAAATATATATATTTTTTTTTTTTTTTTTTTCATATATATACAATGTTTCACACAGATGTAGACCCAACTATTAGATTTATTTTGTATATTGTCTATACTCTAATATTATGATTGCATGAGGTATAAGCAGATATGTATATGTATGATTTATGGATATTCTTTCTATTTCTTATAGTTGATCTTAATATCACAAATATATCTCCTGAAGAAGCTTATGCAAGCGAAACATGTTGAGAAAGTGGTATTAAATTTGTAAATCAAAGGGTTCCCCCCCTTTTTTTTCCCCCACCCCCCTTTTCCTTTTTATATTGTATATTGTCCTTGATCATGTCTGTTTCCTTTTATAAGATTGTCTAATAAAATATGATTTTATGATATGTTGGATACATTACCTGACTCAAGCACCGTTAAAAGTCCCTGAGGACCATACTTTGGCCTCAATGTCCCTCTCTTACATTTAAAGTGAATTTCTGGGATGTGGTGCTATTGAATTTTCCTCTTTTTCCGTAATTTTTTTGTAAATATGTTTCTTGAGATGTCGTGAGAAATGCATCCAATTAAAAGAAACGGGGAGAAGTATTCTGCTGCCCCAGATCAGCCAGGATGGAAAAGCCAGGGAGGTCAGAAATGATGGGCCCAAACCAACAGAGATCACACACACAGAGGGCGTCTAACCTCCAACCAAGAGAGGAGGGGGGTTTATTGTTTGACTGTGCTGTGAGCTGGGCAAACCCTTCAACAGTCTATAGTCAAAAACATGAGAAATGAAAGGAAAAACATCAGAATGTCCATTTATGAATACAAGTAGTTTCGAAATGGAATTGTGGAATCTAATATAGAAAAAGATTAGTCCAATGAAAAACACACCTTGTTGTAGACTTGAAGTTGACAGTGTGCAGATTTTGAAAACAGCATATGTTCCAAACACAAGAAAAAGAGGAACAAACAGTACCTCACAGATCTATAAGGCAATATAATAATTAAGATATAACGCACAAGATAGTGTGCAAAATGTAATCTCTGATCTGGGAACACTGTTGCCTCATCTGCATGGTGCTGGTTGCAGCATAAGACTGAACACAAAGGTGCATATATATATTATATATTATATTATTATATGCATTGTGTCCTGCTAATTGATTTAATCTTAATCAGCTGGAAGCTGAATAGAGGGGAAGATGGGCAGGATGATTGTACAGCTGAAGGGAGGAGAAGTATCCTCCCATTCCCTTGTTCTTAATATAAGCCCACCCTCTTATACAGGCTAAGTGTGGATAGGAGCAGGGGAGGATGAGGCGCCCTCCGAATCTATGGAGCGGAGGTCCGCCCCTCCCAGACAGCAGCTCAGCAAAGGGTTGCAGAGATGAAGGCGGCACTGACGATCAGCGGCGCAACTTCATCCAGCGAAGGAAAGGGGCGGAGGCGTACTGTCTGGGTGACCGGCGTCCGCATCAGAGTCCCGCAGCGCACAATGGGCGCTATAGCAGCGGGCGATGCTCGGCCAGATGCGCCCTAATAGAGGGAGGCCAGCTACGCCGAAACCGAAGGGTGATTGGCGCAGGAGGCCCCCATGCACCAAGTGAGCAATCTAAGGAAAGGCGATTCTCCCCAAATACACAGGAAAAGAAGGAAAAGAAAAAGGGGCAGAAGTTGCATGTGAATAAGATGAAGGCGGCACTGACGATCAGCGGCGCAACTTCATCCAGCGAAGGAAAGGGGCGGAGGCGTACTGTCTGGGTGACCGGCGTCCGCATCAGAGTCCCGCAGCGCACAATGGGCGCTATAGCAGCGGGCGATGCTCGGCCAGATGCGCCCTAATAGAGGGAGGCCAGCTACGCCGAAACCGAAGGGTGATTGGCGCAGGAGGCCCCCATGCACCAAGTGAGCGATCTAAGGAAAGGCCCAACATGTGACGGTCCCCAACTGACTATGGCTGAAAAGGGGAAAAGGGGGGGGAGGGGGCAGCGGCGATTCTCCCCAAATACACAGAAGGAAAAGAACAAAGGGGCAGAAGATGCATGTGAAGAAACATATATAATCAGGAGAAACAAGGAGGAAGATGATACATAAAAGGCAGGGAAATGGAACTCAAAGACGTAAGCCACACATAGCATAGCATCATTGAAAAGTATTGGCATGTGTTAAAATTTGACCCAATTATCGGTCCCTTTGTATCAGACAACCCTTCTTTTACATTTAAAAGAGCAAAATCCATAAAGGATCAATCAGTCTCAAGTGAATATTTGGGAGGAGGGGGAAAGAAAGACCCTTGCAAATGCCCAGGGACCTTTAGGTGCGGGGGCTGCAGATATTGTCAGTTCATGAATATTGCCAAAAACGTCAGATTACCCAATGGCGAGAAATACTTACCTACTCATTATGCAAATTGTCGAACCTTTGGAAGCGAGCGTACCGGCACATAACATCTATAAAGTCATGTAATCCCAGTCTTCCTCTCGGTAGACATGTTTTGGCCATACATGATGGCAATTTTCCAAAAATATAATTTTTTATTTTAGAATGCATACATCCGGGCATACGGGGGGGGTGACTGAAATAAGAACCTCCTGCAACACGAGCCCAGATGGATCTTTCGCCTCAACGCGACCAGACCCCCTGGTCTTAACGAGTCTATTTCATTTAGACCTTTTTTGGATGGATTTGTATCTGGTAGATCAAAATGAGACCCAAATGACGCAAATCCGATGATTTAATGTTTTTTCTGTGTCTCAGGGCGTTGGCCCAATGCTTGCATGTAATATTGTGCTATCTATGATTTTACAAACACCATCTGTTTTTTGTTGTTAATTGCTGTTAATTCATCTTTAATGCATTTCTCTAAATGATGGCTCTGATCAAATCGCATTTCATATGACTGCAATTTATGCTTGTCTATGTTTGGCTTACGTTTTTGATTTCTATTTCCCTGCCTTTTATGTATCATCTTCCTCCTTGTTTCTCCTGATTATATATGTTTATTCACATGCAACTTCTGCCCCTTTTTCTTTTCCTTCTTTTCCTGTGTATTTGGGGAGAATCGCCACTACCCCCCCTTTTCCAGCCATAGTCAGTTGGGGACCATCACGCCTTTCTTTAGATCGCTCACTCGGTGCACTCGGTGCACGGGGGGCCCTTTACACCGGATACCACTTTGGCCCTTCTGAACAAGAAATCTTAGACCGTAACCCACCGACAATTCAATTTACCACTTCAAATCACCACTGCAGCCAAACAAATGATTGTGAGAGCCTGGAAAATCCACTGTCTCTGTGTCCTCTCAGCTCAAAACGGGATCACACTGGCAATGATTCACGTTAAGACAGAAGCTGTGCTTCTAGACAGAGTGGCCAAACATGACTCTGAAACTCTGGAATCCATGGGTGTTGAACTTTCCACCCCTAACTTTGATACCACACTGTTACTTCCATAGTTAGCAATATGCATAAACACCACGCAAACTTGGCAACACCTTCTAGAGGACCCGGCTTCCCCCGGAGGCCCTCCCTTCCTCCTCTTCTGAGGGTCCCTTCCCTCCTACCCACTCCTTGCCTCTTCTCTTTCCTCTATCTATGCTCTCCACCTATCCTTCCTGCAACCCACCGCATGTCATTTGTTTTGGTCCAAATATAAATTCGGACAAATTTTTGATTTTTCGCAGATTCGGGTGTATCCGAATCTCCAAATTATATAATAACGAATAGTAACGAATTTAGTTGAGATCCATTAAAATTTGTTTTGCTTATTCGTTTTCTAAAAAAACTCCAACTTTTCAGAACAATTCGAATTCGGATCAAATTGGTCGAAAAACGATCGGCCGATATGAATTCTGTGTGAAGAAATAGCTGGTTGTTAAGTAGCAGACCGGGAAGCCGGTCGCCCGCATCCTTAACAGGCATGAGTCATCATCTGTCAGTGGGCTTCGTCACTAACAGATGAATATAAAGAATGCAGGCAATTGCCCAGCCATAGAAAAATGCCTCTTCGGCTTTGAAAGCTCTTATATAGGCAAGGGGTCACCTGTCTACGTCACCCAGGGGCACTGCCCCTTCTGACTTCACAATACCCATTCACATAGGGGAGTTGGGGGGCTTCCAGATTCCGATAAGCCCGCCCAGGGTTGTCAGGAAGAGGCCTTTAATATAGAGTGGTTGGGGAAACAGCGCTACCCTCTATGGCTTTAATATAGGATTTAAAATGTTTCAGCTCACCTCCAAGCCTATTTTGTATAACCAAAGTGTAGATCCCAAAATATTGTTTTAACATAAATCTTATAAAAAACATGAAAATATAATAGGGCAATAAAATCGTGTACAGATATTGTATAAAATATAGAAAAGGGGTGACACCTTGTAGATACTCAATAAGTGTGTGAGTTTAGGAACTGCTAAATTAATAGGGGGATAGTGATGAGAGATAATGGGATGCAACCCCCACTAAGAGACACAGTGGAATGCACGCCCACCCTCATCAATCCACCCAAATAATAATAATAGAATAAAAAATGTATATATAGAATGTCCACAGTGGTTGCATAATATAAGTAAGTGTCCAGAATATAGTCCAAATCCTTAGGCAAACTTATTAACTTGAAAGCAATAAGCACAATATATTAAAGGGAAAAATCATCCACAGATTCCACAGGGTCAGGTGACTTTAGTGCACAGCGGGTATGGTGACTTGGTGCTCCCCCAATGCGTCCCCACTCACCGAATGTAGTTACCCCTACAGGGGTAATAGGCATAGAGTGGGTAACTTTATCCAGGTTTTCTCCTAAAGTGGCTGTATTAGATCGTCTGTACCTCCACCGGCCTGTATATTTCTTCACTGGGGTTCCGCAATATACTCCAATTGGTGCTTCAACTCAGCAGCAGACAACACAGTCCTCACAGGAGGAAACAAAAAAGGGCTCCCATAGTGTAGTATAAAAGGATTTATTACGAATAAATGTATAAAACACAATCGCTATGGCGATGATAGGCTAGGAAACACAGGAGCGATAAACAGAAAGCCCGTCCATAGCGTGCGTGCCACCTGCGTTCCAAGATGGATATTTCCGGGTATGACATAAGAGCATGGCTTCGTCTAACGCGTTTCGTCATAGGACGTTCTAAAAGGCGGTGCCGACACTCCACACTGTATGTCTCATATAGGCGAGTGAGCTCAGCGGCACCTCCCCTTTCCTTGCAAGCAGCAAGTGGATAGATAATACTAAGGGGCAGCCAAGAGCACAGACATTCAAAGGATCCCGCCTCCTAGAGCTAATTAAGCTAAAGCCCATTCTTCTATATGCAGTAACAGACAGAGGTAAAAACAAGGCACAATAAAAACACATTTCCCATGCACATAATGTATGAATACACAACAGATCATATGGGTAAGTCTGCTGAAGGTATAGCGTGTTGAAAGAATAATGGTAATAAAATAAGCAGTTACATTTTTTGCACGCTTTATTAGGGTGTGCACATACCCTTAGTGTTTATATATAGGGTGGAGAGTGTTGTACCTTAGACTATTCACGTCTTTTGTTGTAGATTTGCACTATTGATTCACACCAGGTACACATTTATTATTCTATTATTATTATTTGGGTGGATTGATGAGGGTGGGCGTGCATTCCACTGTGTCTCTTAGTGGGGGTTGCATCCCATTATCTCTCATCACAATACCCCTATTACTTTAGCAGTTCCTAAACTCACACACTTAGTGAGTATCTACAAGGTGTCACTCCTTCTCTATTTTTTATACCATATCTGTACGCGATTTTATTGCACTATTATATTTTCACGTTTTTTATAAGATTTATGTTAAAACGATATTTTGAGATCTACACTTTGGTTATACAAAATAGGCTTGGAGGTGAGCTGAAACATTTTAAATCCTATATTAAAGCCATAGAGGGTAGCGCCGTTTCCCCAACCACTCTATATTACTCTTGTAAGTTCCCTTGGGAACCCATTAGGGGAGGCTGCATCCTAATTTCCTAAGCGCGGATTCTTTGACATAATTGAGGAAGAGGCCTTTGTCCCCATCAACATGGGGAGAAAGTGGTTTGGGGTGGGGGGTGCCACATTTTGCTTTATGCTTATTTTGGCTACCATGCACCTTTTAACGTAAAAAAAAAAAAATCAGTTTTTGCTGTAATTTTCGCCTTGAATCCAATGCCGTACTTTGCAGTACATCTTCTGTACTGCTAGATGTCCTCAGTCTCCTAAGCTGGAGGCCAGTGTCATTCAACCTACTTTCTGTAAACAGGTTGTAAGCCCTGGTTGGGGGGGGGGAGGGGCAATACACAGTCTCCCAGTCCAGAAGAACAGACCACTGCCCAGGAAAAGGGAGAAGGATTCATATCATCACCAGACTGGCCTAAAGATCACAGTGGGATTTTTTTTTTTTTTTAAGAAGAAAACATTTGAGGGGCCTTCAGGGTTGGGGGAATTAAGAGCCTGGGGGTAACCTAGAGCTTAATTTTTGCTTTAAATAGGGATTTTCCTTTGGTTAACCAAGTCTCTGACAAGGAAGGAGAAATAACATTTTAAAATATTGTGGAAGCCTTTGCACGTGAGAAAAAAAATTGAAATTATTTGCACGCAGTTGATATTTTATTAAAAATGAGCAAACAAATGAAAATGTTTAATTTGTTAAAATTAAAAAAAAACACATATCCATAAAAATACATTTTTGTAAACATTAATAAATAATTTTCATAAATTACAATAAGTTAAATAAAGTTATATAAATAATTACAAAAAGAAATGGGAATATATTTTCTCTGGCATCCAAAACCATACAAATATAAATCGTCGAAAAAATCTTTCTAAAATCATGTTTTATTAATCTTGTATATTATATATAATCATATTTGTCTGGTTATGACAGGAAACCAGCACATTATGTTGTATTTTTTAGCCAAAATATCTACGCATTTCATGGCATACAACAGCTTCTTCAGGACCCAAAAAACTGCAACAGTCCTTGCTGGTTAACACACCAAACTTTATCAGACATGACAATTAATATCAAATAAAATACAAACTCAGTATCTTTGCCCTGAATAGTAAGTTGTATAAATCACCTCAAATGTATGTCTGCTTTGCGCTGGTTCATTCATACAATGGCACTTTTATCATGCCAAAAGATGGACACAAGAATATGGACACTAATGGTGTCTCCAGGCCCAAGCAGTCCAGAGGACGCTGGTTCATTCATACTATGGAACTCCTATCATGCCAAAAGATGGACACAAGAATATGGACACTAATGGTGTCTCCAGGCCCAAGGAGTCCAGAGGAAATTTAGCTGACTATACAATTCCTTCCCAGTGCCGGATTAAACTCTGTGGGGATCCCTAGGCAGTCAAAACCTTCAGACCCCCCTCACAGATTTCTGGATGCACCAGCTCTGATGGGATAACATTGAACTAAGTAAAGTTTACATTGGCCGCTAGATGGAGATGACGATCACTACTGTACATTACACGTACCTAGGACCTGAACCAAAATTTTTTACAAACTGACAGCTAAAAGAAGGTGAGCTTTAAGAGACAAACTGTAATGTGATTCTGATGTCTATAGTTTATGTACTTCAAGTTGTTATTGGGTACAATAAAATAATACTGTATTGTATCGAGTTTTTAATGTAAAGTTTTTGTTTCTTTGGGTTGATTCATGTTTTTCTATCTTTTGTATACAATTTAGGAAAGCTTCATTATAATTGTCTTTCAAGAAGAGATCATTATTATTTAGATCCATTGTCGTGGGGACCTAAAATGCTTGGGGCCCATTGGCTGGTGCTTACTCTGCCTATTTGGCAATCTGGCACTGTTCCTTCCTATTCGGCATGTAATGTGATGGATGGCTTTACTGACCAGTAGGGCGGTGTAAAAGGTGGGAGGGGCAAGGCTAAAATTCAATTTTACAGAAACAAACTTCAACTTCTTATATCTCTGGATCTACTGATTGTGTCACCAAGCTATTTCCGTCAAAACCCCACTATACTGTAATGTTTGTTTGTGCATTTTCCATCGTATGTTTAGTGTGTTGTCCAGGTTTGTTTCAGGTATTTTTTAAATGTTGTGCAGGTAACCAGATCATCCTACTCTCAAGCTCCCTCATCTCCTCATCCCATGCTCGTCTCTAGGATTTCTCCAGAGCCTCTCCCATTCTCTGGAACTCTCTACCTCAACCTATCCGGCCATCTCCTACTCTTGCTGCCTTCAGGTGATCCCTGAAAACTCATCTCTTCAGGGAAGCCTATCACACCTCCATCTAATCTCTTACCACTTCCATCAGCTCATTCCCCACAGGTACAACCTTTTGTACCACCTGATCCACCCTTTAAAATTGTAAGCTCTTCTGAGCAGGGCCCTCTTAATTCTCTTGTATTTTATTGTATTGTAACTGTATTGTCTCCCTTTTATATTGTAAAGTGCTGTGCAAATTGTTGGCACTATATAAATGCTGTATAATAAAAATAATGTATAATAATGTATAAAACTATTTGTTATTGGTGGCAGTGACAATTGAAGATGTAACACTTGAGATTGGGAATAGTCGATCAGTCATGGAGTAACCATCTGCAAAAAGAAAATATACTCATTTAATAAAAATATGCTTAAGAAAAATGATTTCCAGTATACTGTTTATTACATTTCTGTTATTTCCTTGATTTTTTTTTTTACTGATCTGTAAGCTGAAAGACAAAGAACGTGAACCTGGAGAAAAAAAAATCTTAGTCCATGCTAAATATATATTTAACCTTAATATTTTATTAGGGATGTAGTCAGGCTGACTTAAAAAGCAACTATTGTATTTCTTTTTTTATTTTTGTGCAAAGAGAAAAGTAGTGGGACTTTATGTCATTGCAACAGATAATGCATAAAGTGTATATATAATAAATATATTTATTGGGCCGAATTGAACGTTCCATAATCGAAATACATAATATGTTCCAAAAGATGGCAAAAAACATATGCAAAAGAGCAGACATGTAAAAATGCAGAAATATGTATACACATGAATAACATAATGACTTCATATAATATTCATACATAAAATGCAAACACGGGCAGATACATTCTATAGGTAAATAAAGAGCCAAACTTGTCTAAGAACCCCAAAAATACTCAACGTGTTTCGTGGCTTTCAACCACTCATCAGGAGTTTGATGTAAGGATAAGCTATTGATGCAAATAAATAGAAAAATAAAATGTCTGTTAATAAATAGTGCCCTTAAAAGGAAAAAAAATTATAGGGAGCAGGAGGTCTAATACTCACGAGTCAACTCCAAAGCTATGCCCAGCTTGTTTGAAGGGAAACATAGGGGGCCTCAGACAGAATGTCTGGCCAGGGGTTGAGGTAGGAAACCTCGTCCAGACCAAGGGGAAAGCCAAATGGCAGGCCAGATCGCCATGACACAGTCCATGTGTCTTGTAAATAATGTGAACATTTCTAATAGACATGTGCACTGCCGAAAAATGTGTTGGTTTTCGTTTCATTAATTTTGTGTTCGTTTTTTTCGTTTTTCAGGTCATTCGTTATGATCTCAATTCGTAGATTTGAAAATTTGTAAAATTTGTAAATTCGAAAATTTGAAGATTCGTAAATTTGAAAATTCAAAAATCTGAAAATTCTAAATAATAACTGACAAACTAATAATAAATAACTATTAAATTATAGGTTTTGGATTTTCCTTTCGAATTTGTCTGAGAACGTAACAAATACGAATTCATTCGAAGTTACGAATTATCCAAAATAATGAATGCCGCATCTAAACAAATGGAATGCAACAAATTAACCACTAGACGACCAGCGTGCGACGATTTAAGTCGGCACAATAGCACGCCTGGGCAAATGGGCGTACAGGTGTGTCCCCTTCCCGCCGCGTAGTCCGCACCTGTGCCCGCGGGTCTCGCGGACTTGATGTCTGCCTGGGGCCTGCGATCGTGTCACAGAGCGGAAGAACAGGGAGATGCCATTGTAAATAAGGCATTTCCCCATTCTGCCTAGTGACATGAGCAGTGATTGCTGTCATGTGTATAGTAGCCCATCCCCCCCACAGGTAGAACACCTTCCTAGGACACAGTTAACCCCTTGATTGCCCCCTAGTGGTCAACCCCTTCCCTGCCAGTACCATTTACACAGTAATCAGTGCATTTTTATAGCACTGATCGCTGTATAAATGACAATGGTCCCAAAATGGTGTCAAAAGTGTTCGATGTGTCCGCCATAATGTCGCAGTCACAATAAAAATAGCAGATCGCTGCCATTACTAGAATACATATTGGCTTAAACTGAGAAAGAAATTTGTTTTTTTATATATTTTTTGGGGATATTTATTATAGCAAAAAGTAAAAAATATTGCATTTTTTTTCAAAATTGTCGCTCTTTTTTTGTATGTAGAGCAAAAAATAAAAACCGCTGAGGTGATCAAATACCACCAAAAGAAAGCTCTTTTTTTAGGAAAAAAAGGACGTCAATTTTATTTGGGTGCAATGTCGCACGACCACGCAATTGTCAGTTAAAGCGATGCCATGCTGTATCGCAAAAAGTGCTCTGGTCAGGAAGGGGGTAAATCCTTCCGGGGCTGAAGTGGTTAATAATAAATAATTATAATAAGGACACTCCCCAGGCACGATATTTAAAGGAATATTTCATTTCTATTGTTTCACTTTTAGCATTATTAAAATCACTGCTCTTGAAAAAAACTGCTGACCCGGGTCCCCAAACACTTTTGGCAATAACTTGCATATAAGCCTTTAAAATTAGCACTCTTGATTTTTCATGTTTATGTCCGATAGACTTTTTTTTTTTTTTTTTACAATAAAGTTTATTTATTTTGAATAAAACAAATAAAACAACAAATACAGTGGTATATTCTCTGCAGTTCACATATACAGTACAGATAGTAGCATAAGCAACCTGATAATAAAGTCTAGAATGGTGTTACCGTGCCCAGGGGCCCCGCCAGTTCAAGATCTCGATTAATGAAGTTGTAAATGGGGGTTCCACTAGTTGAGCATAAATCTGGTTCAACATATATATATTTTAATAATGAAAAGTAAAAGTCGGGGGGGGGACGGACCACCTCCTTTCCAGCTCAGTCTCTCAGCAGACGTTTATTGCCTGACTCCAAACCTAGTCCAAACTCAAGCTCCTATCCTTAACCCATGCAGCCCATATTTTCTCAAATTTTTGGGGGCAATTGCATCCTGTATAGGTTAATTGATGGCACGCAATTTGTGGTCATTGATAGATATGTCCCTCCTTGGAGGGGTGGGGCCATGACCAGGGGTGTGTCTAGTTTGGAGACCTACTGGATCCATGAGCTCCGTACCCTCCATACACTGGGCATGAATGTTGAAATTGATATCAATGCTTTTATTAACAAGGCCTGAGGTTGTCACCTTAATCTCAATTTTGCCCCTCCCACATACGTTCTCTTTCCTGATCACAAATAACATAATAGGAATTTTTTCTATTTTTTCTATTTTTTATATATTTTCTATTTTTTATATATTATTCCATTCGTATATATATTCCCATCTATATTGCATTCCCCTCTTCTCTCTTTGTCCTTCTGTTTACCTGATTTTAGCTACAATTATATAACCTTGTGTATATGAATGCTCACTTTTATTTACTTATACCATTTAGGTTATATATGTGCCATATACATACAGATGATGCCTTTCACATATGCAAGTATATCACTGTGTTTATTACTGATAGCTATATGTTAACTATGTTAGTTATCTTATATGGAAATCAGCTCCACGAGTGTGTATTTTTATTGGTTATTTCCAACCCCCTTTTACAAATTTATCCCTTCAATTCGTCTCCATGAGAATTTTTGCCTCCCTATATTACATAATATTTTATTTTCACATTATTACTGACACAATATTTTTTGGATTTGCACACTTGTCTTCATTGTCTACACATCACTTTTCCAGTCTACCCTGGCTGCACATATAAGACACTAAGTTGTCATTTATACAAAACACGGGTATTCTTATACTGCGCTATCCCTTTAGACAATGATGGGGTTATGGCCTGTCACACAATGATGGGGTTATGGCCTGTCACTCCAGCATCTTGGTAATTTCACATAGTTTGCCTCCGGTGGAGGCTCGTATCATTTCACGCACGGTTTTTACATTTTGGACGTTCTCCTGGCCTTCCTGGTGCTTTGGCTTTTCATCATGACTACCTAGGCATTTGCATCTTGCCCGCCCCTATGGGAGGCCCACATTATACACACGTCCTACACTTTTTTCCACATGCCGTTCAGACTTTGGACGTCATTCCGTCGTTCGCCTTCCTGGCGCATGCGCAGTACACATTATATCCTCCCGGAGTGTGCGCACGTCATTCCGTCGTTCGCCCTCCTGGCGCATGCGCAGTACACATTATTTCCTCCCGGAGCGTGCGCACACCATATCCTCACTTTTTGACATCTGTTTATATATTCACTTTTGATACCAAGGTTTGAGCTTTTCTATATTAACCATATAGGGTCTTGTATGTCATTACATTCACCTTATTCCACTTAGTTTCATTCCACTTCTGGCGCCCATCACTATGAGGCGTGGAACGCATGTGGGCCGACGTGGAACGCACGCCGTTCGGCCATCTTCCCCTAATACCGGAAGTGACGTTTTTAGCATCCGTGGAGCTGTTTTACATGATTTTTAAGATTTCTCTATATATATTTGGGTGGCTACAGTGGGGGGATCCCCCCAGATGACGTCTATGCAGACGAAACGCGTCGGGTAGGACCCCACTGTCGCCACTTCTTCACAGCGCTGTTTTTTAGACACTTTCTAAGTGAGTGTATACTATATATTTTAATAAATTTTCATTTATACGGATTCACACTATTTGGCCCATCCTTTTTTCCTTCATTCAACCTAACATGGATTCGAGTGACACAACCTTTGAGCCCGACCACGTTGGAGGAACACAGTCACGTGGAAGTCATTCCACCATCCCTGCTCTTCTGCACTCGTTCCAGCCCAGCACCACTTAAGCCTGATTGACCTCACCTGGCGTATGCCTTGTTGGGTCCACCAAGTCTGGTAAGCCTCTTTATTATCATTGGTGGTGTGCGGGCTCCCTCTACAGAGGATTTGTACCGAAGTTGAAATTTGTTCCAGAGGACTCTATATTTCCATCTTTTCTCCAAAGATGTTTTTGTCAGCATATGAACTTTGAACTGTCAGTTCTTAGGCCACATTTTTTATCCCCTTCCTTAGCGCTACACTTATTTTGTTTTTTGTCTGTTTTCCACACTTGTTGGTTGTGTTAGCTGCTTTCCATTCCCCCCTTTAGGTAGCGCAGAATTATTGTATATACATCTTAGGTTAATTTATACAAAGGTAAAGCTGCATCTACCAGGGATCGCCATTGTTGCACTGATGGGGGAGCGGGATCTTTCCATTTCAGGAGTATCGCTTTCCTAGCGTAAAAGGCTGCATAAAACACAAATAATTTTTTGGATTGGGTGGTCTCAAGTGTATCAACGATACCTAAAAGTAGAAGAATTGGGTCACACGGGACATGAAGCTTGCTAATCGAGTTAATGTCATTAAGCACTCCATCCCAAAAAGGACTGAATGCGCTGACAGGATCAGGTTACATGAATGAATGAGCCTTCTTCCATGCTACACTTGGGACAGAGCGGGCTGCTAGCGTGGTAAATCCTGGCTAGACGTTCTGGGGTAAAATATGCTCGGTGTATAAACTTGAGCTGGGTAAACCTATCCCTCTCTGAGATCATGAGGGGAAGGTATTGCTGAACCCCCTCCTCCCAGTCATTGCCAGCGAGGGATGGTACATCCGGCTGCCACCTGGAGAACAACTGTGTCACCTTAGAAGTGTCCAGTCCAACCAAATCAGAGGAAAGAACTGACAATGGTTTAAGGTCCTCCCCCAGACTCAACACATGCTCAATCCTATTTGTCGCCAAGGTAACAGGAAGAGGAAACTGAGCTCGGTATGCATGGCGGAGCTGTAGGTAACGAAAAAACATGTGGTTAGGTACTCCACGGTCTCTTTTTAGTGCATCAAACGAGCATATGCCATGAGGTGATAGAGGCGTAGAGGTGATGTCAGCCAGTTTCTTTTCTCCATATCAGGCCCATATCAGTGGGTCCGGGATGGATCTAAAAACTGGCAGGCTTGGGTTTTCCCAGAGAGGAGTCTGCTGGGACCAGCTATTGGGTTGCTCAACCTTAGCGTGCACTGTCTCCCAAACTCGAAGCATGGTGCGCATCGATGAAGTGATGTGTGGGCTAGATCTAAGACCTCGGTGTATCAGGTTTCTAAGTTCCAAATAGGATCTAAGCAATTCTGCCTCTAGTGTAACCGCAGGGTTGGCTGGTTCCTCTGTGAGGCCACCACCTGACCGTCACCAGCACTGCCGCCCAGGTGAGAGCGCACTATCTAATTTATCAAAGAAGGTGTGTGGAATTGGGACCGGTGTTTGTCTAAAAAGGTAAACAAATTTGGGAAGCACTGACATTTTAATCAGATTAACCCTACCTACCGGTGTAAGGGGCAGCATTTTCCACGCAACGCATCCCTGAGTCAGGAGGGACATCACCGGGGCAAGATTAAGGGAAATAAATTGTGAGATGTCTTCATGTATAATAACCCCCAGGTATTTAAATGGTGATACCCTTTGTAGGGGAGTATCAGTTGGTAGCTTGTCATCTGCGGAATGTAATGCAAAGAGGACCGACTTCCCCCAGTTGATACGAATGCCCGAGTAGGTACCAAAAACATCTATAAGTAGAAGGGCCTCACGCAATGGTGTTGTTGTATTGCTAAGATATAGTAGGGTGTCATCTGCATATAATGACATTTTTTCCTCCACAGGGCCTATTGAGATGCCACGGACCATTGGTGATGAGCGTAATAGAATTGCCATTGGTTCTACAGCCAATGCAAAAAGGGCCAGGGAGAGCGGGCATCCTTGCCTGGTGCCCCTGTGTAGATCAAATGCTGATGACAGAACCAAACCTGTGTGCACCCTCACTCTTGGGGACGTGTAAAGGGCCTGTACCTAGGAAATAAATGTAGGGCCAAAGCCAAAACACAGCAGTACCTCCCAGAGATATATCCACTCCACAGAGTCAAATGCTTTTTCAGCATCAAGGGAGGCCACTGCGTCCGACAGGGCCAGATAATCCCCAGACCCCAGAACTATGTAAACCTCCGTAAGTTGATATTGGTACCTTTGCCCCTGCATGCATCTTGTCTGGTCCTCGTGTACGAAGCTTTTTATGACAAGATTCAATCGCTTGGCAAGATATTAGTAAGAATCTTGGCATCTGTGTTGAGCAGGGAGATAGGACGGTAGGAAGCACACAGCTCGGGGTCTTTGCGGGGTCACCCTAAGAAGCATCACCTCTTGGTATGCGGATTGCATGTCTAGGTATGTTATCGGATTGCGAGAAAGGATATATTGTGATTCTAGAGATTGCGCTTTAGTCTCAGCCTCTGCTATGGTGACAGCTGCACTTTTTCTAGCTCGGGAGATGGATGATTGGTAGCACCCCCTAACGTAGGTCTTAAATGCATCCCATGTGCCACCCAGAGAGGTAGTACCCACATTTGTTAACCAGAATTCAGTTGTGTACTTAAGGATTTCTAGTTCAATTGTGGGGTCAGAGATCCAGTAACGTGATAGTCACCACAGTCTCTCAGAGGGGGGTGTTAGGGTCCTGAAACTGCACATCACAGGGGCATGGTCTGAGTCACATAATCACACATAGGTTGGACTTGATGGACTTGTGTCTTTTTTCAACCTCACCTACTATGTAACTATGTAACTAGGAATTCCTCTAGGTAGCACATGCACCCGGGAGAGCAGTTCCCCGCTGACATATATCAAGTCTATGTGCGATACGGCATGATACGATGTGGGATGACAGGTGTAAACCCTATCTGTCGGATGTCTCCACCGCCAGGCCATAGAGAGATGCCCATTGTGACAAGGGGGAGTCCACACCAGTCCCTTGGGACATTCTATCTAGAGATTCGGGGGCCATATAAGTCTACAGCGATAATAAGGTTATCAGTGGGATAGGCATATAGGAAAGGAGTAAGGCATTTCAAGAGAGCAACCGTAGCTGGTGGCGGTATATATATTCCCAAGATGACCATTTCAATAGTATCAATAACCACATGCACTAACACGTACCTACCCTCCGGATCCACCTTAACCTCCAGCAGCTCGTATGAAGAAGGTTTATGTATTAAGATACTCACCCCCCTTGCATAGCAAGAGTGTGTTGTATGGTAATAGTGTCCCACCCATGTTTTTTTTAGCCCCAGTACTTTACTGCACACCAAGTGGGTCTCTTGCAATATGCAAATGTGGGGTGAGTATTTTTTAATACATGTATGCACTAACGAGCGTTTTACCTTTACCTTGAGTCCCCAGACGTTCCAGGAGAGCAATTTTACTTGAGCCATAGAGGGAGCCAAGAGATATGAACACCGGGGGAGCCCAACTGCAAGAAATCTAGCAGACCCAGAAGGAGGCACGGCACAACTATCAAGTACATTGCCACCACCGCAGGATTAAAGGTCCGCACTCTGGACTTATCCAGGAGCGGATCAAACCACCAGAGAAAGCCACTGTAAAAAACAAAAAAACATAACACAAAAACGGTAACTGTAGAAAACCCCCATCCCCCCACCCCCCACCCCGCACCCCGCACATCCATTGGGGAACTCTGAGTACCCATTCCCATAACCAAAGTTTTGTTTAGTAGGAAATTCTCTTATGGGGACAAGGAAAAAAACATAGCGACCATGGGTTGCTGCGACCGGGTAGTATAATCAGCTCAAACCCTGTGCCGCCACCCCTAAACCTGAATATCAATAACAGATTGGGAAGTCAATGAAGGCAGTCATTATTCACTTGGCACAAGCCAAGGGCACACACTTATTAAGCACAACCTTGCAAACGATGAAAACTTGCAATCTGGGTTAGCACCAGCTCTGTTCCTTCTGGGGAGTTACCGCACAGGGTTCCTCTGGTCCCTCCCTCTCTCATCAGTGAGGCTAGGACTATCTGGATATTATTGTCTCCAAAGATGCGGGGAGTCTCAGGATCACGGGGATCACGGGGACAGTCAGAATATCAGTGGTATGTAGCCTACATCAGGGGAAGGGCTGAGCCCTGTTAGTGTAGATGAGGAAATTAGTTCAGGTTCAAAGAAGTTCCACCTCTAGGGGGAAACCTACATCATGGAGGGGCTTCTTCCCCATCCCCCTCAGGGAGGGGCAGATAGGTAGTTTATCAGGATGGGGGTCCATCTTTCCACAGTCCCAGCTGGGGGGGAGGGGAAGGATGGGACTGCATTATAGCCAGGCATCCCCTGTACACTTCCCCCAATGAGTCACGGTTGAAGAAACATGCCTGGGTAAACCCCTATGGAGGGGGGGAGGGAAAGGACTAGAGTTCACAGTTCACAATTTCTGATGTCTCCAGAGTCCAAGCAACAACAGGGAGCCCATACCTTATTATACAGTGGACAGGAACTGTGCTGGCCAGTAAGGAAAATAAAACATGTGGACGGCAAGTATATTTTAGCATTATACCTTTACCGAGCTCCAGGTAGGGTGTCAAGCCATTGTGACGCATCCTTCGGGGAAGTGAAGTAGCGGGTAGTTTCTCCATCTACCACCCGGAGGCGTGTACTTTAATTAATCCCTTAGTGCGGAGCTGAGTCTTGACATGATCAAAGGTTCTGCGAAGTCTGTGTGTGTCAATCGAGTAATCCGGGAACAGCATGATCCTTGCATTCTCGTACCGAAGTTCAGCCACTTTCCTTGCCTCGCGGAGCACCAGGTCCCGGTCTCGGAAATTAAGTAGACGAAAGATAAATGTGCAGGGGGGCTCCCGGCTGTCCACGCATGGGGGGCATCCTATGCGCTCGTTCTACCGCATAGTGAGGGGAGAACGCAGCCCCAGGGAAGAGGGTATGGAGTAGATGTTCCGTAAATGCCACGGTGTCTTGACCCTCAGCTCCCTCTGGGAGTCCCATCACCCTTAAGTTATTCCTCCTGTTCTCACTGTCCTCTGCCCGGGATTTAAGAGCTTTCATGCGTACCTGTAGGATGTGTAGTGTGGCGCGGTGATCTCTAATGGAGTCCTCAGATTCCCCCACGTGCCACTCAGCTTCACCCAGTTTGTCCCGGACCTTGTCCATATCTCAGTGCATCAAGCCGAAGTCCGTTTGTAGCCGGTCTATTTTTGCTGACAGGGCAGTCTTACATCCTGCAATCGCCTACATTAAAGCCTGAAAGTGATCTTCTTCCACCGTGGCTGGCTCCATCGGCGGGGTCTGAGTCGCCATGTGCGCACCGGCGGGAAGAGCTCTCTTCTGCAGTTAGGAGAGGCCTTATTAGCGGCGTTACCCTTCCGTCCTGAGCCGGTCTTACCCCTTCTCATGCCCGGTGATTCCTGGGAGTCTGTAGCCAGTGGTGGTAAGTGTTTGAGCTGTTATTTCCCTGGATAAATTGTACAGGTAGGAGCGGCGCTCTAGGCACACACGTCCGCTCAGGTCGCCAGCTTGACCACGCCCCATGTCCCATAGACTTTAACAGTGTTCACTTGTTTGTACACATTTTTTGCCTGTTTGCATGTTCTGGTGTGAACTGAACCGGGGGGAGTGTTCGGCTCATCCTTACTTATCAAGAAGAACTTATCGATCCCATAGAGAATTATCCAACTACTGGGCAGCCTATAGTGGATACTATTCTTAAGGACATGCTAATCTCTCTGCAGGGCATTTTGCACAGGGATATGCTCTCTTTCATCAAGAAGGTAAAATCTGAAGTCTTAGAACTGGGCAATAGAATCAACCATGTGGAAACTAAACTGGGTGAGTTTGTTGCTGCCCATAACAAACTTGTAGATGCACACAATGGTACAGAGGAGGAGGAAACATAGCATAAGATATCTGACCTAAAGGGACGAAAATTATTGATCAACTTACCTTTGTGTGTGTTTACACTCTCCAGTGATGGGTAAAATGTTATACTGTTTGATTCAGAACTTTGAGATCCAGGCAGGGTGCAAGATGATGTAAGGACGGATGCAGTTTCAGTTTCAAAAGAGGTTTCTTCCACTGTGATACAGGAGGGAGCGGGGTGGCTAAACTCTGTCTTATTCATATTCCAGTCTGGCTCTGTGCCATTCAACCTGAGACACACACAGACAAAATTTAAGCTTGAAACCGGGCAGATATAACTGGCATAAATGAATGCAGTTATCAGTTCATTATTACAGCATTAACTGTTTACTGTTAATTGGTTACTTTTTTTACAAGCTGTGTAAGCACCCGTACTTCTCTTATAACTTGCCTACCTCTACATAGGCTACCCCCCCCTTCAGTCTATCATGAATGTGGCTTAGTGTCCACCACCCCTCTCTGCAAATCCCTCCACTGGCTTCTGCTTGTCCAACAAATAAAATCCAAAATACCAATAACAACGTACAAAGCCACCCAAAACTCTGCCCAAAGCTTCATCACAAACCTCATCTCAAAATATCACCCAAATCATCTTCTTCACTTCTTTGAAGAACTCCTACTCTCCATCTACTTGTCTCCTCCTCCCATGCTCACCTCCAGAACTTCTCCAAAACCTCTCCCATCCTCTGAATCTCCCAAACTGTCCAGTTATCTCCTACTTTATCTGCCTTGAGGGCAATTCCTGAACACTTATCTTTGCAGGGAGGCCTATCCCGTCTCTACATGAATAAACTAAACTTTTACTTTCTCCATCAACAAATCCCCACACAATTATTACTTTCTGTATCCCTCGTCCTTCCCTTTGGAATTTTGAGCTCTTATGGTCAGGACCCACCTAACACTTTTGTCCTAAATTTTATTGTAACTATAATTTCCCCTTTATTTTTTAAAGTGCTGCTCAAGCTATTAGACTTTTAGTATACGTTCTGCATAGTAATAATAATAATAATAATAATAATAATAATAATAAAGTAATAATAATAATTCTAAGGAAATGTTCCAACTTTGTGTCACATATTCAAAACTCAAGCTTTATATTCCCTCACAAAAAAAATGTTTAAAGTGGTTGTAAAGACCCATTGTGACTTTGCTGTATCCCCTCTGGTTTATACATTTTTTTTTTTAAATGACAATACTAAATACCTTTTCTTACACCACAGCCGTGCGGTCATGAGATCCCCCTCCGTTCCCCTACACTGATCTAAGGAGAGCAGTGGGAGGGGTTGAGATCCCCCTCTGATGTCAGCCAGCCAACAGAGGGAGGTCATGTGAATGCCTAGCAGTGGTGTGGAAAAAGGTATTTAGCATTATCATTTAAACACACACACACACACACACACACACACACACACACACACACACACACACACACTGTAGTTTATTACTTTATAAACCAGAGTATTTCTGCTACATATTGCAGTGGAATAGAGGCTGGAGGGGTAGGGAGCAGGTCAGCTCTCCCACTGGCAGGCAGGGAGGGAGGGGGAGAGACTCAGAACACACAGTGGGATGATGGAGGTACGTAAACTGACCACAGTATCATGGATCAGCAGCCATGATTACCGTGGTCAACACACAAAATGGAGACACAGGAACAGGCAGGATCAATCAGGTATTTTACAACATAGAAAGAGACAAATCACATGGCACAAGCACTGTGCTATAGATCATGTCTTAAAGGAACAGGATCTTTTTTTTTTTTAGGGTTACAACCACTCTGACATTTTTTTTGTATCCTGATCATAACAAATAAACTCCATATATGCAGATCCACCAAACGGTAATTTTTACCATGTGTTTAATCAGTTAGTATTGATGTATATTCTCTTGTCATGCTCTTTTTTTCCTTTTAAACATTCCAGAATAATCATTCTTCCTACCTTTGCTTATCAAATGTATATTTCCTCTGATTCAAGATGATAGCCATTGATATAATAAAGATGAGCAACACAGCAAGAGCAGCAGCCACTCCCCCATAGATACCGGCTTTACTGACAGCTGTTTGACATCGGTCTCCTGTATACCAGAACTGGCCTGACATCTTACAGCTGGGGGAATATAGGAGAAAGACAAATGAAGAGGCAATTCCAGCTCCACAAATGCACCTGCACATTACCATACTTATAATATACTGCATATGTACTGTTAGGTCAATGAAGCTAGAACAGGAATATGATTTAATTAAGAAGAAATTACATACCAAGGACCTTAACCCTTTTATAACCAGAGGTCATTCAATCCTTGATGCCCAGACCAAAGAGCATGGTCTGTGCTTCATTAGCTTCAGTGGAAAGCAGGGTATACATCAGGGGTCTAATAGATTTGAAACGTTGGGTATCTATTTAGTCACCACAACCTCATCTTTTATGTTTTACCAACAAAATTGGGTAACATATTGGGTATTATTTACTAAAGTTGCATGGTGCAAAATCTGGTTCAGCTCTGCATAGAAATCAATCAGCTTCCAGGTTTTATTGTCAAAGCTTAATTGAATAAGCTGAAGTTAGAAGCTGTTTACTGGCTACCATGCACAGCTGCATCAGATTCTGAGTGCTCCAGTTTTATATATATATATATATATATATATATATATATATATATATATATATATATATATATATATTGTTTGGTTTGGAGGATTGAGCTGGTCTTCAGGCCTAAAATGTACATTTTAACATGAATGCGTGTAAACTGGAAAAAATGGATCTGGTAGCGAAATGGCTAAAAGCGTAAGTTAACCAAGGAAGGGCATCACTTAAACACCATTTTTTCTGCATTAATCAATGGCTAACATGGTACAACACTCTATTATATCACTGATGAAAACACTTCACACATTATTATTATTATTATTATACAGGATTTATACAGCGCCAACAGTTTACGCAGCGATTTACAATAAAAAAAATGGAGAAAATATAGTTATAATACAATAAAATACCAGAGGATTAAGAGGGCCCTGATAAGAAGATCTAATAGGGTGGGGCAGGTGGTACAATCTAATAGGGTGGGGCAGGTGGTACAAAATGTTGTAGCTGTGGGGAATGAGCTGATGGAAGCAGTAAAAGATTAGTTGGAGACATGATAAGCTTCCCTGAAGAGATGAATTTTCAGGGATCGCCTGAATGAATGAATGATTTGTAAAGCGCTGCAAATGCGAACTGAATCGCCTCAAGGCGCTCAATGCGTTTTGTGTTGAACAGCTTCTTAGAAGAGGAAGGTTTTGAGTTTTTTCCTGAAGGCCAGATGGTTTTCTTCCATGCAGATGTGAGTCGGAAGAGTGTTTCATAGCCGAGGTCCCTGGACTGCGAATCTGCATTCTCCCCTTTCTTTGTAGCAGTATTTGGGAACGAGGAGGAGGTTTTGGTTAGATGATCGCAGATTGCGATTGGGTGTGTAGTGTTTTATTTTCTCTCGGAGGTACTGAGGGGCGTTACCTTGTATGCATTTGTGGGTGAGGCAGAGGATCTTAAATGTGACTCGATTCTTTACCGTTAGCCAATGTAGGCTCCTCAGGGATGGGGAGATGGACTCCCAGGGTTTTTTTCCTGTTAGCAGTCTTGCCGCCGCGTTTTGAATGGCATGTAGGCGCGCAAGCTGATATTGGGGTAAACCGTAAAGTGAGTTTGCGTAGACGAGGCGGGAATTGATGATTGCTCCAACTACTGCTGCTTTGTCCTCTTCTGAGATAAAGGGAATGAATCTGCGTAGCAGGCGGAGGAGATGGTGAGATCCGCTAACTACTGATCCTATTTGTGCATCCATTGTCATTTCTGAGTCAAAGATAACTCCGAGACTCTTGGCTTTGGTGCTCGGAGAGATGGTCTGTCCAAAGATGGTGGGAGGTGTCCATGGAGTCTTAGTTTTGGGATTTTGGTTAGCGTGTAGGAAGAGAAGTTCTGTTTTTGACCCGTTGAGTTTGAGGGAACTAATGGTCATCCAGTCATCTATCAAAGTGAGGCATTTCTCTAGTTGCTGATGGTGGTCTTTTTGTCCGGTGATGCAAAAGTAGATTTGGGTATCGTCAGCGTATGAGTGGAAGCAGAGGTCTGATTTTTTGATGATTTTGAGGGGTGGGCGGATGTAGATGTTGAATAGCACTGGCGACAAGGGTGAACCCTGAGGGACTCCACAGGAGATTGTCTGGGTGTCAGAGGTGAATGCTCCAAGTTTCACTGTCTGAGAGCGATTCTCTAAGAAGGATGCAAACCTATTTAGACTAGAATTTGTGGCTCCTGCAACTTCTGTGTGGCGGACAAGTAGAGTATTGTGGTCCACTGTATCAAATGCTGCACTAAGGTCTAGCAGTATCAGGAGACATGATTCTCCATCATCTGCTGCTTCGGGGGCATCATCCCATATTTATAGAACTGCAGTTTCTGTGCCATGGCCAGGGCGGAAGCCTGATTGTAGAGTGTCCAGAAGTTGATGTGTGTCCAGGTGGCATTGTAGCTGTTGTACTACCGCTTTCTCCATAATCTTGGAGATGGTGTTAAGGCTTGTTATCGGTCTGCGGTGGTTAGGGTCCATAGGGTCGAGATTGGGTTTCTGTAGCAGGGGTTTGACGGTGCCTTGCTTGAGGGTGGTTGGCACAATCCCTCCTTTGAACAACTGATTTATGAGGTGTGTTATAGTGGGAGCCAGGATGTCGGAGCATTCTTTCAGGAGTTTCGTGGGAATAATGTCATTAGGTGATGTGCTGTCTCAAAGGCTTCTCATAATGTTTTTAGTCGTGTCAGTGGTGATCGGAGTCAAGAAGAAGTCCGGTGGTTGTGTGATGTTCGTGTTGATGTCCTCTTTTTGCTTTGGTTGGGTAAGGTTGGTTGTTTTTTCTGTTGAATTGATTTCCGAATGTTGTCGATTTTGTCGATAAAGAAATTTGATAACTCATTGCAGAATTCTTTAGTATCATTTGCTGGGGGCTCTAAGCAGGTCAGGTTCATTGACTGGGCGACTATTTTAAAAAGTTCCTGCGGCCGGTTTAAGGCAGTTGAGATGGTATTCGAGAAATGTTCTTTTTTGGCTGTGAAGATTGCTTTGTGGTATTTCACAGTGAGTACTTTGTAGTTTGTATGGTTTTCCTTGGTAGGATTTCTTCTCCATGCTCTTTCAGCTCTTCTACGTTCCTGCTTGAGTAGGGTGAGAGTGCCATTAAACCATCTCGAGTTTTTTTTGCGGATGAGTGTTCTGCGTTTTGGCACTACTGAGTCTGCTGTTTGTAGTAGTTCCTTGTTTAGGGAGTTGAGTGTTTGTTCCGTTGAGAGGTTTAAGTTGCCTGAAGGTAGCAAGAGTAGGGGATAGATGGACAGATTGAGGTAGCGAGTTCCAGAGGATGGGAGAGGCTCTGGAGAAATCCTGGAGATGAGCATGGGAGGAGGGGATGAGAGAGCTTGAGAGTAGGAGGTCACACATGTGCGAATATTTCTGAAAAGGGACGAGGCTGAATGGGACACACACACAACCATAGCCAGGGGACACAATAGTGATTGGACAAGGTTTTCTAACCTCTCTGCACTTCCCCAACATTGCCCGGTAGAAACATGTGCTCATTCATCACATACAGGTGGGACTATGCTCATTCAGGTATATGGTCACATTAAATGAAACCTGTACAAAAATAAATATGTAAGCTGCCATGTATTCTATTCACTGGAGGCATCTTCACCGCCAACACTGTAGCAGGTCTTGGCTGGCTAGTGAATGACCTCCCTTAACCTGACTACTTTCTGCTATTTAGAGGCTGATATCAAAACAGTTTCAGGTTCTCACACCAGCCAAACTGATTTTTTTTTTTAATCATTCATACATTTTGCATTAATGTTTGCATTTTCTTCAATCACCTTGGAATTCAGCTGTTTTTAGATATGAATAATGCTTGGTGTTTTGTTTTATTTTGTCTTTTTACACAGGGGAACCTCTTCTTTCCACTAGGGTCCTGGACTTCAGCAGCCAGAGGAAAATCAATAATTCGGGGAGCAGAAAACTTACTAGCAGCTGGGTCCTTTGCTGTTCAACACGCATTGACCGCTATTACAATCTATGAAATGTTGGTTAATTTGACTGCAGTTGTTCACACACAAGAAGCCATCGCTGGGGGTTATAACACCATAGAAATAGTTCTTGAATTCCTCAGGAATTGTATCTGCTACAGTACACAGGCCTGTAAAGTAAATATATTACTCATTAAAGTGTGCTTTGTAGAGGTGAAAAAAATACAAAATAAATTCATTTCTAGACATTGATTTACAGTAAGAATTTGTTCTGGAAATTTGAAAAGAGTAGACTCGTGCACCAGATGATCTCCAAACATGTGCACACTTTAGGATCAATTTATGTAATAGTCAATGTACCGAGGATGGCTTGGATGCGAATAGGGATGCCACTTTTTCTTCAAGTCAAACCCGAGATCGTTAGTGGCACAGCAATTTTTTTTTTTAGCATATACTAAAGGATTGTAACAGACCCAGGACACCTTTGGGCACTCCAAAGAGAATAGTAATGCAGCGTGCATGGTGCCTCCTCACCCTCTTGTCAGGCCCTTTTCTGAGCCATATTCCTGTCTGAATATTTCAGTCCGCCTGAAACCCGGTTTCAGTCCGCCTGAAACCCAACACATGATTCAAAACCCAGACTGTCCGGGTAAATCCCGGACAGGTGGCAACGCTAGATGCAAACCAAGTCAAGATTTGGAGAATGCAAAAAAATCCTCCAAATAAAATAAGCCTTTACAATTTTAATAAAGATTGAATACTCAAATTTGTTGCATTAGTTTAGTCATGTTTTTAAGATTGTTAAGGTTTGCACTTAGGATATGTCATTATCATATGTAATTTCTATTTAATAGGTACAGTATAGTTAGTAATTTCAGTGTAGTCAATATGCCACACTGCTACACATTGTTATTACCTGATACATTAAAGTCTTCTCTGTCGATTGTGGTTTGACTTGAATTGAAGCACAAAATTCCTTTAATAGAAGAAATTTCTTGTTAACTATTTAGACATACCTAATTTTGTGCAGATGTGAAAAACAGACATGACAAAAAAAGACTTCAATTATAATTACCCTCAAAGATATTTCAAAAAAAGTATAAGATTTGAAAAATAAAAAGACTCAAAGGTGCAAAAATAAATTACAATGTAATAAAGACAATCTTAGTTGCAAGACTTTTTTTTTTCTAATTTTACATTTACCACTGGTTTTCTTCAGGCAGGGGAGGTTTTGGCAGCAAGATTCACATTTTGGACCTTATATATCAATAAAACTCATGTGCTGCTATGTGAATGAACCAACAAAAGTGTCCAAAGAAGAAATGATAAAGAACTGCTGCAACTGCATCACAAGTGTACTCCAATCACTCCAATCACTCCAAAAAATGATACTCTGTTCGTATATAATTGTTGAGTGTTAACCTCCTCCATAACTGGTTTTATGCAAATAAATTATCAAAAAAATGAAGCTAGTAAAATGTGCACAGAAACAATCACAATGTCCCTCTCTGGTGTATTTAACCGTGTTTTAGTGGTTTTTGTTTTGTTTTTTTGCGTTAAATGCACCAGAGAGGGACATTGTGATTGTTTCTGTGCACATTTTGGACCTATTACCATTTTTCAGTATATTTTTTTGGAGCACAAGTAGGTTCTTTATTTTATGCCTAAAATAAAACTATAAAAACATTTTTCAAGACACCTTCTTAAGGTAAATAACAGTCCAATGCTACAAATAAGTAACTATAGATATCACTAAATCTAGAGGCCCAGACGGTATAGTTATATTTGCAATATGATTTGTTACGGAAAATCATCAATCTGAAGGTGGAAATGGTCATATCTCAATGCCTGATTGGTTATATATTAGTTACACCAGTAAAATGGTGACTTCTGATCTATTCTGAAATCAGACATAATTGCATTATTGTCTCAGGGAAGCTGCATACCCATTTTCAAATAAAGCAGGATTTTTTGCTTCTGTTTGTTTTTATATATAAAAAAGTAAGCTCACCTTCCCCTAATATGTCCATTGTGCAGTTTAATTCCTTTAAAGATTCATAAATTATTTTCACAGCTTGTGCATGTTCCTCTATAATGTTTTTAGAACTGACCCTCAAGTACACCTCATGATCAACACGAATACTTCCCTTGCTATAAAAGCAAAAATAAGAAAGTAATAAAATTTTTTAAATATAACACAAAAAATGAAAAGACATAAAAAGTTTATTGATATAATTATAATTGCAATTATTAATATTAAAAAATATATGCGCTTAGGTTAAAACAGCAGGTGAACAGTAATCTTCCACCAACACCACAGTAAACCAAGCCTCTTACCCTTACACTAGATTATAGGTGGTCAAAAACACCCAAACATCAATCCACCGTGCACTGCTCCAGCCTGGTTCCAGGCATCACTCTCCATGTTGAAAGGTGTAAAGACAAAAACCACTTCATGGTGTAGTACAGGGATATGCAATTAGCAGACCTCCAGCTGTTGCAGAACTACAAGTCCCATGAGGCATAGCAAGACTCTGACAGCCACAAGCATGACACCCAGAGGAAGAGCCATGATGGTACTTATAGTTTTGCAACAGCTGGAAGTCCGCTAATTGCATATCCATGGTGTAGTATATCAAAACTATTTAAATTTATTAAAACCACATTTATGTACTCACACAGTAGTAGATGTAAACAGGCATGTCATATGAAAAATCCTGATGCTTTCAATCCATCAAGATGGCCATGGTCCTCATGCACAGTGACGCCACGTGGGGGAAATCTTTGGATGCGTGGTGTCGCTGTGCATGAGGACCGTGGCCATCTTGCCAGTTTAAAACCATCAGGAATTTTCATATGACATACCTGTTTACATCTACTACTGTGTGAGTACATATACAGTATCTCACAGAAGTGAGTACACCCCTCACATTTTTGGTTGTAAATATTTTATTATATCTTTTCATGTGACAACACTGAAGAAATGACACTTTGCTACAATGTTATGTAGTGAGTGTACAGCATGGAAGACATTGTAAATTTGCTGGCCCCTCAAAATAACTCATCACACAGCTGTCTAAACCCCTGGCAACATAAGTGAGTACACCCCTAAGTGAAAATGTCCAAATTGGGCCCAATTAGCCATTTTCCCTCCTCGGTGTCATGTGACTCATTAGTGTAACAAGGACTCAGGTGTGAATGGGGAGCAGGTGTCTTAAATTTGGTGTTACCACTCTCACTCTCTCATACTGGTCACTGGAAGTTCAACATGGCACCTCATGGCAAAGAACTCTCTGAGGATTCAAAATAAAATAATTATTGCTCTACATAAAGATGGCCTAGGCTTTAAGAAGATTGCCAAGGCCCTGAAACTGAGCTGCAGCACAGTGGCCAAGACCATACAGTGGTTTAACAGAACAGGTTACACTCAGAACAAGCCTCGCCATAGTAGACCAAAGAAGTTGAGTGAACGTGCTCAGCGTCATATCCAGAGGTTGTCTTTGGGAAATAGTGCTGCCAGCATTGCTGCAAAGGTTAAAGGGGTGGGGGGTCAGTCCATCACTGCTCAGACCATACACCACACACTGCATCAAACTGGTTTGCATGGCTGTCATCCCAGAAGGAAGCCTTTTCTAAAGATGATGCATCAGGAAAGCCCGCAAACGGCATGCTGAAGACAAGCAGACTAAGGACATGGATTACTGGAACCATGTCCTGTGGTTGGATGAGACCAAGTTAAACTTATTTGGTTCAGATGGTGTCAAGGGTGTGGGGTGGCAACCAGGTGGGGAGTACAAAGACAAGTGTGTCTTGCTACAGTCAAGTATGGTGGTGGGAGTGTCATGGTCTGGGGCTGCATGAGTGCTGCCTGCACTGGGGAGCTACAGTTCATTAGGGGAACCATGACTGCCAAAACGTACTGTGACATACTGATCCCCTCCCTTCGGAGACTGGGCCGCAGGGCAATATTCCAACATGATAATGACCCCAAACACACCTCCAAGACGACCATTACCTTGCTAAAGAAGCTGAGGGTAAAGGTGATGGACTGGCAAAGCATGTCTCCAGACCTAAACCCTATTGAGCATCTGTGGGACATCCTCAAACGGAAGGTGGAGGAGTGCAAGATCTCTAACATCCACCAGCTCTGTGATGGAGGAGTGGAAGAGGACTCCAGTGGCAACCTGTGAAGCTCTGGTGAATTCCATGCCCAAGAGGGTCAAGGCAGTGCTGGAAAAATAATGGTGACCACACAAAATATTGACACTTTGGGCCCAATTTGGACATTTTCAGTTAGGTGTTTACTCATTTTTGTTGCCAGTGGTTTAGACATTCATGGCTGCATGTTGAGTTATTTTGAGGGGACAGCAAATTTACACTGTTATACAAGCTGTAAACTCGCTACTTTACTTTGTAGAAAGGTGTCATTTCTTCAGTGTTGTCACATGAAATGATATAATAAAATATTTACATAAATGTGGGGGGTGTACTCACTTTTGTGAAATACTGCATGTGGTTTTAATAAATTTGAATAGTTTTGATATACTACACAAAGTGTTTTTTGTCTTTACACCCTTCAACATGAGGAGTGATGCCTGGATCCATGCTGGAGCAGTCCATGGTGAATTGATGTTTGGGCGTTTTTGACCACCTATATTCTAGTGGTCCAGTTGTATGGGTAAGAGGCTTGGCTTACTGTGGTGTTGGTGGAAGAATACAGTTCACCTTTGGTCAAGATTTCTTCACCTATCGTGTGCTTCACAGGATTGATGAACTTGCTATTATGGACATTTAAGCGCTGCATTTTTCTATTTACAATTATTAATATTTGCATGAATTAAGTATTATACTTTTTTAATTAAATACAAATGATAAAGTTGTATAATAACAAAAAAAGTATAAAATAAAAAATGCCACACAAATATTGGGTTGAATTACAAAATTGAATAATGATAATACTTTTTATTATTTATTTATTTTTATTTTTTTTCATAACTCAGTAAAATGCTTCTAGCTACAAGTATTAGCTAGGCAAGATTTTGGAAGATAATTTCCATCACATTTTTACTATTTTTTTTAACCAACATCTGAAAAGACCAAGTCTTTCTAATGAATACTTTATAATTCCTAAACCTTCAAAGGGCAGGTTAAAATCATTACAGTATCAATCGGTCTGGAATAAAAGAGGTGTTTCCTACCTAATTGAGAGTATTCTGACTTCTTCAAAATAGGGGACTCTAACCTTGTAGAAAATATTCATCTGTAAACAATAACAAATTGAATAAATGTGCTATATCATACAAAATGTAATAATATAATTTTGAGAACAACATTTCTGAACTAAACAGATATTTGTGGCAAATTGATAAGCAGTGTTAACATAGAGATGCTGTAGGAGTTACAATTAAATAAAAATTTAAACTTCAATACAGTAAAATGTTTTGATGTATAATAATACTATGACGTCTACTAACATACAAATGGCAACAACAGCAAAATGAATGATGATGATGACGATAATGATAATAATAAGAAAAAGAAACATCTGAATAAAAGGATGTGAAGCAAATGAATGTATATAGAATTAAGCTTCAAGAGTTGTTATCTTTGTTGGCTGTGCAAAGTACCCCATTTCTATTATACATCTGACATTAAAGCTTAGATGTACCTGCTCTATGAATCTTGTTGTGAAGCTTTTATACAAGCTTGTCTCAATGTTGCTCAGATCCTCTGTAAATTTTTCATTTACAACGTAAACTGTAACTTTGACAATAATGAGTACTTTATCTGTAATGAGATACAGAGCTGCTTACTAGAGTATCAAACTTTAAAGTGCCACTATGCATGAATTCCAAATGGTTTATATAAAGCATGTTTTAATAACACCAATATAAAAATACATTTTATAAAGCACTATGCAAACTGTTGGTTTTATAGAAATCCTGAATAATAATTAAAATAATAATAATAAAAGACAGAGAGCAGGGAACAGGAGGAGCACAGACAACCCTGAAAATACACTGCCGTGCTCCTCCTGTTCCCTGCTCTCCATCTAGAGGCGGTCAGGTCCCTTGGTGCTCTGTTTCCGGGTCCTGTGTCCTGAGGTTGTGGCAGCATTTTACTGTCCTAAGTGAAAAAAGAATTCCAGAAAAATTCATTCCAAAGCTTGTGGAAGAAACCTTTTGTGCCGGAGAGCACTTGCAGCAGGGTAATTGGTGGAGCCGAGGGTATATGAGAAATTTTCGTACCCAGGCAAAGCTAATACCTTACCAAAAGGGAACTTTCTTAATGAAGTCTCAAGAGTGGAACATCGCAGCTGGCTTAAATTACAACAAGCATTTTTAGATCCCTATCAACTGGGATCCATTTCTTCTGGTAAGAGACCCATAATTCCTTTTGTGTGGAAGAGAGCACTGTATAAAGTATGGATGTGTACGAATTCATATTAAATGGAAAATTGTATCAAATACTTACCGTAATTTTCCTTTCCTGATGCCAAACCATGGCAGCACACTAGTGATAGAGCTCTGCCTCTTGACCACTCCCTCAGGACCAGTGAATAGCATAAATGAAGGCATGGTTAGCCACCACCCCATTCTTTGTAACAAGCCACATGCCGCAACACACATGGGTGGGCTCATATGCTGCCATGGTTTGGCGTCAGGAAAGGAAAATTATGGTAAGTATTTGATACAATTTTCCATTTTCCTGACGCCAACATGGCAGCATACTAGTGATAAATAACTAGTTGATAGGGTGGGATCTATTTGTCAAACCAATCTTCTAATTAGGATGAGACAAAGTCCCCTGATGACAAGGCCCCCCGCATCTATTCCGTCAAGTTTGAGTAGGAATGTTGGAGCGACCATGATACCCCTGTACAGATGGGCACCATAGATTCTCTTGAATGTGTTGCCTATGAGGCTTTAACCCCTCTGGTAGAGTGCTCCGCCGCCACTGACGGAGTCTCGCGACCTATAGTTTTATATACACAACCCAATCCTTGATGATTGCCAGCTGGAATGACAAAAGGTTTATTTAGATGACCTGAAAGGGACAATTGTGGAGAGATACTCCTTTAAAGTTCTGAAAATGAACAGTACGTGTGACTTTCCTGTGTGATGCTCTGGAAAGTTAGTCAATGTCCAGCTGTCTGTTAAATAACAGTCTGTTGCTACGTTTGATGCAGGATGATCTACAAGATCCAACTCTACTCATATATATATATATATATATATATATATATATATATATATATATATATATATATATATATATATATTTTTTTTTTTTTTTTTTTTTTACTTTGAAGCTCCAAGAGCTTGAATCTCTGATAACCTTCTGCTTAAAGTTCTTGCAATTGATACTGCCTTGTAAGTGATGGCCTGAACCGAACATTGCTCTGTTGGAACAAACGGTTAAACTGATATGAGATCCAGTAACTGCAATAGATCTTTCTTCCTTGGTGACCGACTCTTCATGACTGTCCTCAAAAGTTGTGCAAACTTGAGGATTCTTGGCCCATTCAAATGTGTTATTGACAATATAGCCAACACTCTAGTGAGCTATGTGAGGATAGGCTAAGGCCTGGAGGAAGTATAGAACAGCTGACACTGGCAGGGCAGTAGGATCAATGTCTTGCCCTACCAAGAAAACTTGTTCCAGAATTAGACCTAGATGTTGTAAGTAGAATGTCTTCTCGCACACAACAATGTAGAGATCACTCTGGAGTGAAACTGGAGCAACCGGAGTTGCCCATCCTCCCCCTTTAGTATCCCTGCTTACAGCCCCAGTCTGCGTATGTTATAGAGGGGAAATGTCTTCTATATCCTGAATTAAATGGCCAGGGAAAACAGAGGGCTTCCTGGTCAATATGGAGGACTGGCTATGACAACTATGTTTTCCCTTGACAGCCTCAAGGGGAATCTCATTTACGGGAAATGTTGGGAAAAAATATATAGGTTAGATTGTAGTCCCAGGGAGAGACCAGAGCATCTGCCCCTTGCAAATTGGGGTACAGACAAAATCAGACCAAAGTTTGTGATTACTGTGGGAAATGAGGAGGTCTGTCTGTGGTAGGCCCCACCTGTGAACCAGCTCAGAGAAGACCTGGGTCATAGACCCACTCGTTGTGCTCTGGGAAGCTTGTACTTGTTCAAAAGAAACCGCTGGGAGGTAAACTGCTTCTGAAATTTTGCTGGTGATCTTCCGCCCCAGGCGTTAAGGGTTTCACCTCTTTCAATAGCATATTGCTGCGAGTTTCATCCTGGAGCTGAATATAGGTGACTGCTGCCCTGTTGCTAAACTGCAAAGAGATTGGTCCTCCTTGACTATGCGTAGTAAGGCCAAAGTGCTAAAGGGACTGTTTGAACCCCCAGCGCGTTCAAGGTTATCCTCCTTGGCTGGGAATCTCTGCTTGCCTTGACCAAAGTCCTTCACAATGCATGTTCCCGGCTGTCTTGCAGACATGATTCGTAGCCATTCTCCAGTCTAACGGTTCTAACGGACCAAGACTTCCTTAAGGTCCTTCCAATACCTATTAACTGTGTTCTATCCTGTTTCCTCCCTTGCACTAAGAATTCTAGTTGAAATTTGTGCAGGTGCCCATGCACCTCAGGAATCAACTATATGCATGATGACGTTGTGCCCAGATGACTGAAGCACTGAGAAGCCATCAAACAAGCGGAAATATTTGTCCTCAGAATTCTGTTTCTGACTGTCACCACTTCCTCTGATGGAAATAAAACAGAGGAAATAGCAGAGCACCCCCGGGTACACCAACCATTGGGATGGGGAAAGGTTGGCTTTGCTTTCCCTCTAAAGTGTGAGGATAGAATAGGCATCCTGACAATCCAGCCACAGCCTCAAGCCATGTGGTTATACTGTTTAATGGACTCCATCCTAAAGATCTCAAAGAGGGCCCAAAAGGGTTTGACCTCTTCCGATCTGCAACTGAACACTAACCAACATCCCCTGCGAACTCCATACAGGATTGGGTAGAAAAGCTGCAAACCCTCTTGAGTCTGAGGTGTCTGTAAGCATTGTAGCAGCCCACCCGCTGTTGTAATGGACTTGGCAGCTCCGAGGGAGAGAAATGGTCTGGAGGAGGAGCAGTGATGAATCTCCCGAAGTGACCATGAGTGGCCATGAGTGTCTGATACCTTCATCCAAGGCTCTGTACAGCATGCTGTCCAGAAACCTGTGAAGCGTGCCTTCTAGGTCTTACCTTAAGAGTCTGGGTGTGCACTTGTGTGACTGGCTCACTGATTTTCCCAGAAGTCTGCACTAAAATACAAGTCAGATTTTTGGCATCCACTGCTACAAAAATATAATTTTTTGCAAAATACTCCCAATAGGAAATTATGTCTAAAGGGATGCAGACCTTGCTATTGTCCTCAGAGTCCTGCAGGTGTAGCAGCTGTTTGACAATTATTAACCACTTGAGCCCCGGACCATTATGCTGCCTAAGGACCAGAGGTCTTTTTCCAATTTGGCACTGCGTCGCTTTAACTGCTAATTGCGCGGTCATGCAATGCTGTACCCAAACGAAATTTGCGTCCTTTTCTTCCCACAAATAGAGCTTTCTTTTGATGGTATTTGATCACCTCTGCGGTTTTTATTTTTTGCGCTATAAACGGAAAAAGACCGAAAATTTTGAAAAAAAATGATATTTTCTACTTTTTGTTATAAAAAAAATCCAATAAACTAAATTTTAGTCATACATTTAGGCCAAAATGTATTCGGCCACATGTCTTTGGTAAAAAAAATGTCAATAAGCGTATATTTATTGGTTTGCGCAAAAGTTATAGCGTCTACAAACTAGGGTACATTTTCTGGAATTTACACAGCTTTTAGTTTATGACTGCCTATGTCATTTCTTGAGGTGCTAAAATGGCAGGGCAGTACAAAACCCCCCCAAATGACCCCATTTTGGAAAGTAGACACCCCAAGGAAATTGCTGAGAGGCATGTTGAACCCATTGAATATTTATTTTTTTTGTCCCAAGTGATTGAAAAATGAAAAAAAAAAAAATATTTACAAAAAGTCGTCACTAAATGATATATTGCTCACACAGGCCATGGGCCTATGTGGAATTGCACCCCAAAATACATTTAGCTGCTTCTCCTGAGTATGGGGATACCACATGTGTGGGACTTTTTGGGAGCCTAGCCGCGTACGGGGCCCCGAAAACCAATCACCGCCTTCAGGATTTCTAAGGGTGTAAATTTTTGCTTTCACTCTTCACTGCCTATCACAGTTTCGGAGGCCATGGAATGCCCAGGTGGCACAAAACCCCCCAAAATGACCCCATTTTGGAAAGTAGACACCCCAAGCTATTTGCTGAGAGGCATATTGAGTCCATGGAATATTTTATATTTTGACACAAGTTGCGGGAAAGTGACACTTTTTTTTTTTTTTTTTTTTTTTTTTCATAAAGTTGTCACTAAATGATATATTGCTCACACAGGCCATGGGCATATGTGGAATTGCACCCCAAAATACATTTAGCTGCTTCTCCTGAGTATGGGGATACCACATGTGTGGGACTTTTTGGGAGCCTAGCCGCGTACTGGACCCCAAAAACCAATCACTGCCTTCAGGATTTCTAAGGGTGAAAATTTTTGATTTCACTCTTTACTGCCTATCACAGTTTCGGAGGCCATGGAATGCCCAGGTGGCACAAAACCCCCCCAAATGACCCCATTTTGGAAAGTAGACACCCCAAGCTATTTGCTGAAAGGCATGGTGAGTATTTTGCAGCTCTCATTTGTTTTTGAAAATGAAGAAAGACAAGAAAAAACATTTTTTTTTTCTTTTTTCAATTTTCAAAACTTTGTGACAAAAAGTGAGGTCTGCAAAATACTCACTATACCTCTCAGCAAATAGCTTGGGGTGTCTACTTTCCAAAATGGGGTCATTTGGGGGGGTTTTGTGCCACCTGGGCATTCCATGGCCTCCGAAACTGTGATAGGCAGTGAAGAGTGAAATCAAAAATTCACGCCCTTAGAAAGCCTGAAGGCGGTGCTTGGTTTTCGGGGTCCCGTACGCGGCTAGGCTCCCAAAAAGTCTCACACATGTGGTATCCCCGTACTCAGGAGAAGCAGCAGAATGTATTTTGGGGTGTAATTTCATATATTTCCATGGCATGTTTGAGCAATATATCATTTAGTGACAACTTTGTGCAAAAAAAAAAAAAAAAAAAAAATTTGTCTCTTTCCCGCAACTTGTGTCGCAATATAAAATATTCCATGGACTCGACATGCCTCTCAGCAAATAGCTTGGGGTGTCTACTTTCCAAAATGGGGTCATTTGGGGGGGTTTTGAACTGTCCTGGCATTTTATGCACAACATTTAGAAGCTTATGTCACACATCACCCACTCTTCTAACCACTTGAAGACAAAGCCCTTTCTGACACTTATTGTTTACATGAAAAAGTTTTTTTTTTTTGCAAAAAAATTACTTTGAACCCCCAAACATTATATATTTTTTTAAAGCAAATGCCCTACAGATTAAAATGGTGGGTGTTTCATTTTTTTTTTTCACACAGTAATTGCGCAGCGATTTTTCAAACGCATTTTTTGGGGAAAAAACACACTTTTTTTAATTTTAATGCACTAAAACACGCTATATTGCCCAAATGTTTGATGAAATAAAAAAGATGATCTCAGGCCGAGTACATGGATACCAAACATGACATGCTTTAAAATTGCGCACAAACGTGCAGTGGCAACAAAATAAATACATGTTTAAAAGCCTTCAAAAGCCTTTACAGGTTACCACTTTAGATTTACAGAGGAGGTCTACTGGAAAAATTACTGCACTCGATCTGGCCTTCGCGGTGATACCTCACATGCATGGTGCAATTGCTGTTTACGTTCGACGACAGACCGCCGCTTGCGTTCGCCTTAGCGCGAGAGCAGGGGGCGACAGGGGTGTTTTTTTTTTTTTTTTTTTTTTCTTTATTATTTTTTTGCTTTTTTAATCTTACTTTTAAACTGTTCCTTTCATTTTTTTTTTTTAATCATTTTTATTGTTATCTCGGGGAATGTAAATATCCCCTATGATAGCAATAGGTAGTGACAGGTACTCTTTTTTGAAAAAATTGTGGTCTATTAGACCCTAGATCTCTCCTCTGCCCTCAAAGCAAATGACCACACCAAGATCGGTGTGATAAAATGCTTCCCCAATTTCCCAATGGCGCTATTTACATCCGGCGAAATCTAAGTCATGAAATACTCGTAGCTTCCGGTTTCTTAGGCCATAGAGATGTTTGGAGCCACTCTGGTCTCTGATCAGCTCTATGGTCAGCTGGCTGAATCACCGGCTGCATTCTCAGGTTCCCTGTTGAGACAGGAGAGCCAGAGAAAAACACAGAAGACGGTGGGGGGGGGGGGGCATTCCCTCCCACGGCTTGTAAAAGCAGTCTAGAGGCTAATTAGCCGCTAGGATTGCTTTTACATGAAAGCCGACCGCTGGCTGAAAAGAATGATACCAAGATGATACCTAAACCTGCAGGCATCATTCTGGTATAACCACTCAAAGTCGTGAATGGCGTACCTGAAGACAAAAAAATGGTTAACAATGGTTAACAATAAAGCACAGTAAAGTGTAAATAATTACACACCTGAAAAACAAACATGATAAAACATAATAACAATAACAATAACAATAAAACATTGCAGAATAGAATACAGTAAAAAAGAGCAGAACAATAGAGAGAGAGAATAGAGAGAGAGAGAACAATAAAACAACAACTATTTTTTTTTATTTCATATTTTTTTTTTTTTTTACACTTTTTTTGTAACTAACTTTTATAACTGTAACCGGTTCCAGGTTCGGGTCTCTCAAAATGCGATGGCATCTTGGGAGACCCTGTGAAAGTGTGCCTAGTCTGTGCAATGCTGTACCCTACGCTAATACTCAACTAGTGAATGGTAGCGTTCAAAACATTCACCAATGCAAAGACCAGGATTGTCAGGACAGGAGGGACAATAATAGCGGGTGTCACGCCTATATCCGCGCTTGCTGCAGACACGACATCTTTTTTGGGGGGTTCGTTGGGTAGGGGTACTCGGGAGGACATAAAAATGCCTCTCATGCAGCAGACTGCATTTGGTTGGGGATGTGAATGGGGGAAGTACGGGCGCTGCAGAAGCGGTGGGTTCCCAATTAGGATTGGCGAATGCAGCAGAAAGGGCACTATGGGCACGACGGGCCTGTGTTTGTCTTTTTGGTGGCAGCGGGACACTACTTGTGCTTGCCACCTCACCAGCTTGAACTGCACTTATGGGACTCGCCACATCACCACGTGTTACTGCAGTGCTGGTTTGACTACGACCGGGGTGTACTAGGCCGCTGGCGCTTGCCAGTTCACCAAAATACTACCAAAAAACTGTTAGCGATCGCAGGGATCAGGCCTGACTCTGCGAACGCTGCAGTTATGCGTTTAGTGTTTTGTAAGTGACAGTGATCGATCGATACCGCACTTGGGTGGGCTGGGCTGGGCCGGGCGGAGGGGCAAAACGCAGGTGCTAGCAGGTATCTGGGCTGATCCCGCTAACACTGCGTTTTTGGGAACCCTAAACTGCTGGTGACGCTAGTATAGATCTAATCGGATCAGATATTGATGCGATCAGATACTATACCACTAAGGGAGGTGTACGGTGCGTGCGTGGGTGTTAGCGGTACTGGCGCTAACCTGACGCTGCCTGGGGCTGGTGCTTGCCAGTTCACCAAAACGCTACAAAAAAAACTGTTAGCGATCGCAGGGATCAGGCCTGACTCTGCGAACGCTGCAGTTATGCGTTTAGTGTTTTGTAAGTGTCAGTGATCGATCGATACTGCACTTGGGTGGGCTGGGCTGGGCCGGGCGGAGGGGCAAAACGCAGGTGCTAGCAGGTATCTGGGCTGATTCCGCTAACACTGCGTTTTTGGGAACCCTAAACTGCTGGGGACGCTAGTATAGATCTGATCGGATCAGATATTGATCCGTTCAGATACTATACCACTAAGGGAGGTGTATGGTGCGTGCGTGGGTGTTAGCGGTACTGGCGCTAACCTGACGCTGCCTGGGGCTGGTGCTTGCCAGTTCACCAAAATGCTACCAAGAAAACTGTTAGCGATCGCAGGGATCAGGCCTGACTCTGCGAACGCTGCAGTTATGCGTTTAGTGCCTTGTAAGTGACAGTGATCGATCGATACTGCACTTGGGTGGGCTGGGCTCGCCTGGGCGGAGGGGCAAAACGCAGGTGCTAGCAGGTATCTGGGCTGATCCCGCTAACACTGCGTTTTTGGGAACCCTAAACTGCTGGGGACGCTAGTATAGATCTGATTGGATCAGATATTGATCCATACAGATACTATACCACTAAGGGAGGCGCATGCTGCGTGCGTGGGTGTTAGCGGTACTGGCGCTAATTTGACGCTGCCTGGGGCGACGCATATCACCGCCGGGCGATCGGGGGGCTAAACCTTTATTCGGTAATAAACGGCGGGTGCCCTGACACTATAAAAAATAAACGAACTAACCAGCGTCAACCGTAACGGTTATACGGTGATCAGTGGTGAAAGGGTTAACTAGGGGGCAATCAAGGGGTTAAAACATTTATTCGGTAGTATATGGGGGTCCCTGACGCTATAAAACGCTGACTGCGAACCTAAATATTTACCTCACTAACTAGCGTCACCAGCGACACTAATACAGCGATCAGAAAAATGATCGCTTAGCGACACTGGTGACAGGGGGTGATCAAGGGGTTAAAACTTTATTAGGGGGGGTTAGGGGGGTACCCTAGACCTAAAGGGGGGTAATATACACTGTCCCAACACAGTAACTGTCACAAACTGACACTATGCAGTAATCAGAAAAAAAAACAAAAAAAAAAAACAAAAACTGCTGGTGTCAGTTTGTGACAGGGGGGGGGGGTGATTGGGGGGGGATCGGGGGGCGATCGGGGGGGGGATCGGGGTGATTTGTGTGCCTGGCATGTTCTACTGTGTGTGTAGTGTTTGTGCACTCACATACTTGTCGTCTCTCCTCGGGCCGGAACGGAAAATACCGACCCGAGGGGAGATGACATCACTTCCTTTGCTGCTGTTTAGCATACAGCAGCAAAGGAGTGTTTTCATTGGCCGGCGGCGATCGCGAGGGGGGGGCCACGAACGGATGGTCTCCCCCTCATCACCGATCGCCGCTGGACAAACGACGACCGCCTCGGGCACCGGGGGGGGGTCCGATCGGACCCCCCACCCGCGGAAGGCAAATCACGTACCCTGTACGTGATTTTGCCTGTCCGTGCCACTTTGCCGATGTACATCGGCGTGAGGCGGTCGTCAAGTGGTTAAACCATTCCCATTAGACTCACCCAGTACATGGGCTGGATATTGCTGGTCTGCCAGCACTTGCAGATGCTACAGTATGTAGGAGCAGGTTGACCATTAGCTTGTTCAGGGTACACAGTTTCGACAGCCTGTTTATACGGGCATTTTTCTCGAACCCCCTTCCAATCTTCCCCACTTCTGTTTCTAGGAAGCAATACGCAACCATGTGGCCTCCCTAGCCGCCAAAGTGCTAGGGTGCTCTTCCAGTGGTTATACAAGCAACTAGAGGGGACTTCCTGGTCAGCCACCCTATTTTTGAGTAGCAGACTGCTGCATCTATAATATATTTAGCAAGAACCCAGGACTCCTTCAGTCTAATGAGAACCTCCAGAGTCATGAGTTGTCAACCTCCCTCCACATAGAGTGGGTCGTAAGGCATAGTAGGTGCAGTGCAAAGTAGATTCATATTAGCCAGACACCTAAGGTGCACCACCTGTCCAGGATTTAGGCGGACAGTTCGGGTTTTGAATCATGTGTCAGGGTTTCAGTCCCCCTGAGACCTGGACATATTACCTGGACAAGGCTGTGGTTCCCCAAGTAACTGAGATAGTCATACACAAATCTGTTGCCGTCGTAGGTGGCTGTTTGGCCTCACTGAAGGGTGATGATGTCAGCAAGGGCAATTTGGCCACACCCACTAGCGCGCTCTGAGCTCTACTTTACCACTCTCCTTGGGGAACCCAAATGTGTCTGTGTAATGCTAACCCAATAATCTCCCGGACTTCTACAGAACAGGCATGCAGGGAAAAGCATCCAGCAAGATGCCACATCTGCATGGATAAGAACGCTGTCTCCGATGGCAACGGTCTCCAACAGTTTCCAATACAAGTGTAACAGTTGCTTTAGGTAATTAAGGCGAGTTCAAAACAGAATCTTGTGCCATTCTTATCAACAATAAAGACATTTGGCATTACCTGTTAGCTGTATATTCCTCCAGGCAGTGTCTACTCACCAGCCTCCTGGGTATAGATACTGCTCCACGGCCCTGCAGGACTCTTGCTGGGGCACTGGCTCTGGGGAAGAGGATCAGAGGTGTCTTCCTTGGAGCTTTTCTCCTTAATGGGAGAGCTTTTTTTTAATTTTTTTTTTACACTGGGCATGGTCATACTGCTTGCTGAATTCCCCGGTTGATATTCCAATGGGACCCTTTGGGCGGGTGGCTGGGCTGAGGTAAACTCAGACAAGGAATCTCATACTACCTTTGTCAGTAATGATGAGATCTGCGCAGTGTCCTGTTCCCTGTCTACTGCAGACTCCTCTAGACAGTCTTTGCACACCAATTTATTGGATAGGGGGGCTACGCTGTAAGCCCAGCTTGATCTCTTGCTGGGACACCTGTATTGCTCTGGAGAAGAGGAGGTGCAACGTGGCTGTATATTGCCCATCCCACAGCAGCCCACTGACACTCTTAGATGATCCTGGGACAGGCAGAACCCACCCCCAGACTCCTCCTGTTGTTTGTGGGCAAAACGAATCGCTTTGCCCAGAACCAAAATGGCGCCAAGAGCTTCTGTCGGTCAGTGCTCATGTGCGGACCGGGCGCAGCCCTATGACATCATCGGGAGCGCCCTAGGCCAATAAATACGGCGCTGGGCAGCCGCCCCACACCTATAGGGAGACCCTGACACCTACTGCACGATGTGGCCCGCTCCTCGCTCACCCGGAACCTACTAAAAGCCAAATAAGAAAGGAGAAGAGCAGGAACTGAATAAAACAGGTAAAGACATAGCCTAATGGACAAGGAAGCCCCTAGAAAAGGAAATGACAGGCTGGCCCCCCAAAGTTCCTGGAACCAAGTCATGCTGCATGGCAGATTTCGTTCCTAAAGAGGAAACACTGCAGGGACCCATCAAGACCACACAGACGAGGGTCTCTCAGGCTTATTAGCACGATGTTAGCAGCCCAAGCACTGAGACTACGCACTGGGAGAGGCTTGAACCCAGCTGGTTACTGCTCAGCGGCAGGGTGGGGAACATAAAATTCCTTACTTCATCACTGGCGCGTGGAGGTATGAGGAAAAAAAGAAGATGGCGGCTAACCATGCCTTCATTTATGCTATTCACTGGTCCTGAGGGAGTGGTCAAGAGGCGGAGCTCTATCACTAGTATGCTGCCATGTTGGCGTCAGGAAAGAGCACTTTATGGACACTTTCTTTATTAGATCTTTTCAATGACACTTTTAAGTGTGGAATTTTTTTTGGTTGAGCATTTAACATTCTCATATTTTTTTTTAGGTTGCGTTGAGCTTGGTTTGAGTTGAGTATTTAGACTCTTATAAGTTGCTGCACCTTCATATATATATTTAATTGGTTGATTGTTTTTTTGGTAAGCTCAAGATATCTGTCTTATACAAATAGCCAGTATAATCAACAAGTGAATTCACAGTCGAGTATAATTCGCTTGAAAATAAATACAAAAAGGTACATGTACATAGATGCACACATTATTATGCAAGGTCCAAATAACATACTGCCTTTAATAGAATTAACAAACAGTAATGAAACATATAACACAACTGTAACCAGAAATGTGTACCACAGTACGGGAGACACTTATGTGGCCACCTTCATATAGAATTAAATATGATTATTTTTAGTCATCAACTGGAAAACGAGAAACCCAAGGACCCCACTGTGGCGTGAAAGAGCCTAAGGTGTTGGAATAGATCAAAAAATGTTTTTCATACAAATATTGAACTTAAACTCTATGAATAACTTCAGTAACACTAGGTGACATGTTGGACTTCCATTTTGCTTTTATAGTTAGGCGTGCAGGACCTGTATATGTAGGTTATTAAGTATATTGGTTATTAAACTTCTAAATTGGGTAGGAATAGTGAGATTAAATAGTGCGAGTCGGCCTGGTAACAAGGCCCGTAATTTATGAAATGAGAGTAAAAACTGCACTCCAAAAACTGTGTAGATTTTCACATTCCCACAAGATATGGAAGATCTCAACCCACACTGTCTCCAGCAAGTTGCTAATGCTGTTGGGAAGAATTGATCCTTCTCCTTTCATCCAAGTAACATCTTCAAGCCTATAATGTCATCCTCAACTAGACACCCAGAAGCCTTGGTATAAGGTAAATATATTTTTAAAATATTCTGACAACTTTAGAGGTTTTATTTTATAATGAAGTATTTTTTACATGGACGATGAGTATCTAACCAATAAGTGGGTCTCGCATTTTGATTAAAGGTCCCTTTAACTGATACTAGTTATAATATGACCAGGGTGAAAAAGAACCCTCACAATAGATTACTGAGATAAAAGATGGTAAAATAATGAGATAAAATATATTAAAAGGTGGTATGGTATAGAGAGCACATATTTTTTATGTAGTGTTGACTTCCTATCAGTTAAAAGAGGAAATGTACCAAGGGACATTTATGCATTTTGATGCTTCCATTTGGTAAAAATAGTAGGTAACATAGAACAATAGTCTACTCATTAATGATATAGATATGTCAAATATTTAAGGTAAAGCTGTGGGGGTTATTACCAGCAATTTAAGAATACAGAATATTGTGGTACAGGTTCAGTATATGAAATTACATTTTGATACCACTAGTCATTTTTACTACCTCTGTTTTCTGCATTTTACTTTAAAGGCTAATGAGCAGAGAAAATTGAAAAGAATAACTGAGGTTTTAGGAAAGGTAAATATACTTATTATTTGCTTATTACCCAAGAACTGAGTAGAGTAACCTTGATTGAATACAATCCAGTCAGTACACTTATATCTGGATGGCATCCTAACATACATACCCGTCATTATTTCATTCACAATGAAATCACATGCACTGCCGTAGAACAATTCTTTGCATATGCAGTTCCTGCCATTATAATATCGACCATTCTTGCAGTATACATCTAAAATATACAATAAAATTCACATTGTAGTACAGTATAGATGGAAGATACACTTTGAAGTTGTAGTAAACATAAATATTGCTTACTAACCGTTGATATCCCCATAAAATAAAAAATAAACAGAAGCACATAAAAATATAAAATCTACTAAAATAAATGAAAAAAAGTATGAAAGGAACCCAGTCTCACACATATATGTAAACATACATGTACCTAGGACTCATGTATGTGTATAAATGCTTTTTGTGTAACACACTGGGTATCTCCATGCATGAAAAAATTTGAAGAATAATTCTAGGGCCATCATTTATGAGTTGCAAAGGATTTTATAGTGTAACAAATTTACAATTTCCATTTTATATCAAAGTATTTGGAGCTTGACATATTTGGTATTTTTATTTACACAGTACCATCTTTTATATCCACTATCCTCCAGGAGGTTTTACCCCCTCCATGACCAAGCCATTTTTTGCCATTTAGCACTGCGCTACTTTAACTGGCAATTGCACGGTCATGCAACACTGTACCCAAACAAAATTAAATTTTGGCCAAAATGTCATTCATTAAATAAAAAAAAATAGTGTATATTGATTGGCTTGTGTGAAAGTTATAGCACCTATAAACTATGGTATATATATATATATATATATATATATATATATATATATATATATATATATATATATATATATATATATATATATATATATATATTTTTTTTTAATATTAGTAATGGTGGTGATCAGCAACTTATAATTGGACTACGATAGTGCGGTGGAAAATCTGACACTAACTGATTCTGCGGGGGAGCTGACTAACTGCCACTGACATCACCAGTGACACTTATACAGTGATCAGTGCCAATACTATACATTGTCACTGTATTATTGACACTGGCTGGGAAGGGAAGAGGTTAATATCTAGGGTGATTAAGGGGTTGAATGTGTGCCTAACAATGTGTAATGTGTGTAATGTGTACTGCTTTTACTAACTTTTCTCTTTGTTTCCTATCTCTGAGAAACAAAGAGATTGTTCCCTCTGTACAGAGCCTGTGTTGATTGTCAGCATCTCTGGGCTGTGATTGGATATAGCCGATTAGCAGGTCCTGGCCATTAATCATTGGACCAGAATTGCTGACAGACTGCGGGTGTCGGGGGGATCACGCATGTGCAAGCAGCAGAAGCGGAAATGGCCTGGATTGGCTGACAAACTGCGGATGTCAGGGGGTTCAGGCATGTGCAGGCAGCAGAAGCAGACAGCAGGGAAGGGTATGTTGCTTTGCCTGTACGGTCTGATGGTTCGCAAGTGGATATGCTACAAAAAACAAAATTATATTGAAAAATTATTTCACGTTATGTACTTTTTTTTTTCACTAAAAATAGGTTTTGTATATTTGTAAACACTATACATCTGCTTTCAGAAAATATATATTGTTTTTTGTGTTTAAAATGTCTTCAAGCTAAATATGTCTATATTAGCATACAGTATGTGTCAAAGTAGGTCTAGCAACAGAAGGTTTAAGGTCAAATGTAATAGAATAAGTAATAATTTCAGAAATAGTTCGTAGTATATTGAAATCAATAATGAACTTACTTGTAGTTTCAAATGTTGTAGAGACAGTTGTGATTTGTGTAGAAGTTTTCACTGTTCTTGTGTCAGTGTTGTACTCTACAGTGGTTGTGGAGTTTCTCAAACTGTCAGCACTTGTTTTAGAAGCAGTTGTTATAGACTCAGTTGGAATTCCACCAGTATTCCCAGAAATTATGGTTTTAGCAGGGATCTCAGTAGTAACTAATAAAGTAACAACATCAGTATTGATTTTACTAGATAATACTAAAGAAGTGGGGACATAAGTGCTTTCAGAAATATTCACCAAAAAAACTTGTACCTGTGGATATTCCAGTAGTAGCTTCATCTGTGATAGCATCAGTATTATTTTCTCCAGACATTCCATGAGTAATGGTATCACTAATTACTTTATTAGTGGTGTTATATGAAATGAGATAAGCAGGAATGTCTGTAGTAGTCTCTGAATGAATTAGGTCCTTAGTAATTTTAGAAACAGTTTCCGAGGTAGTGGAATTATTAGTGGTTTTGGAGTTAATTCCCGGAGAAAAGGATTCTGGAATTAATGTGGTAGTTCCAGATGTTTTGGACATATGGGATTGTGTTATAACTGTACTCATACTTTCTGAAAAGATTGCGTTTGCAGTGATTTTACTAGTAGATTCTGAGGTAATAAGATCTTTAATGAAATCTAAAGTGGTTTTGACCACATTTTCTGTGGAGCTCGAAGATGCCAAAGTAATGGAGACTGTAGTGACTTCACTATCAGTTTCTGAAGTATTGGAAACTAAAGGTTCCAATGTAACTTTGGAGGTTTCAGGAGTAGTTTCCAAAGCAATAGAATACAAAGTGATTTTGCTAGTAGTTTCTGCAGTAATAGAATGTGTAGTGAGTTCACTAATAAGTTTTGAGGTAGTGGAATTTATAGTGATTTCATTAATAGGTTTTGAGGTAATTGAGACTCTTGTGATTTCAGTAGTAGTTTCTAAAGGAATAGAAGTTGCAGTGGTTTCATTAGTTGTTTCTGAAGTTATAGAAAGTGTAGTAGCTTCACTATCAAGCTCTGTGGTATTGGATTCTGTAGTGATTTCACCAGTAGATTCTGGGTTAATACGTTCTGAAGTAATAGGTTCTGTAGTGATTGTAGGAGTAGATTCTGAAGTAAGATAGTCTGTAATGATTTTACTAGTAAGTTCTGCAGTATTCGACCCTGTAGAGATTTCACCAATAGTTTCTGAAGTAATATAAACTGTAGAGGTTTTACTGTTGGCTTTTAAAGTAGAGAAATGTGTAAAGGGTTCACTGGTGGTTTCTGAAGTATTGGATTCTCTAGAGGTTTCATTGGTGGTTTTTGAAGTAATGAAAATTGTAGAGGTTTCACTTGTAGTTTCTGAAAAAATGGAATTAGTCATTTCACCAGTGCTTTCTAAAGTATCTGTAGTGAGTTTACTAGTGGTTTCTGAAGAAATTGAATTTCTAGAGGATTTACTGATGGTTTCTGATGTAATGAAATTTGTGGAAGTTTCACTGGTGGGTTCTGAAGTAATGCAAATTGTAGTAAATTCACTGCTGTTTTCTGATGCCATGGAAATTGTACATGGTTCACTGTTGTTTTCTGAAGTAATAAAAGATGTATGGAGTTCACTAATTGTTTCCAAAGTAATGGGATCTCTAGTAAGTTGACTGGTGGCTTCTGAAGTAATGGAATTTGTAGAAGTTTTACTGGTGGTTGCTGTAATAATTAAATTTGTAAACGTTTCATTAGTGGCTTCTGATGTAATAGAAACGGTTTCAATTTCACTGGTGGGTTTTGAAGAAATGGAATCTGTAGAGAGTTCTTTGCTGGTTTCTGAAGTAACAAACTCTGTAATGAGTTTACTAGTGGTTTTTGAAATAATTGAATCTAAATTAGAATCTCTGGTGGTTTCTAAAGTAATGAAATGTGTAAAGGATTCATTTGAAATCTTTAATGTAAAAGAATCTGTAGTTAATTCACTGGGGGTTTCTGAAAAAATGGAAAGTGTTGTAAGTCCACTGGTGGTTTCTGATGTAATGGGATCTTTAGTTAGTTCAGTGTAGCTTTCTGAAGTAGTAAAATGTGTATTGAGTTCAGGTATGGCTTCTGAAGTAATAAAATCACTAGTAAATTGGCTAGTGGTTTCTGAAGCGATAGAATCTGTAGCAGTTACACTGGTGATTTCCAAAGTATTGTTGTTTTTTGAAGTAATGGAATCTGTAGCAGTTATGCTGGTGATTTCTAAAGTATTGAAATCTGTAGAAAAGTCATAGATGGTTTCTGAAGTAATGGAACCTGTAGAGGTTTCACTAGTAGTTTCTGAAGTAATGAAAGGTCTTTCACTTGTGAAAATTGCAATAAGTTCACTAGTGATTTCTGGTGTAATAAAATCTGTAATAAGTATACTGGGGGTTTCTGGTGTAATGAGATATGTAGGGATTATACTGGGGGTTTCCGATGTAATGGAATCTATAGCAAGTTTGCTGGTGGTTTCTGAAGTAAAAGAATCTGTAGAGGTTGTACTAAAGATTTCTGTAGAGGCTACTGTAGTGAGTTCACTGGTAAATTCTAAAGTATGTAAATCTAAAATGAATTCACTGGTGGTTTCTGAAAAAGCTGAATCAGTAGTAGGCCCACTTGTGGTTTCTGGTATAATGGAATCTGTAGTGAGTCTACTGGTGGTTGAAGGAATGGAAGCTGTAAAGGTTTCACTCGTGGCTTTTGACATAATGGTAACTGCCATACGTTTACTAGTGGTTTCTAAAGTATTGGAATCTGTAGTAAATTCACTAATGTTTTCTGAAGTAATAGAATTAATTGATGTTTCACTGTTCTTTTCTGAAGTAATGAAATCTGTATAGGTTTCACTTGTGGCTGTAGAGGTTTTCCTGCTGGTTTCTGAAGTAACCAGAACTGTTGTGAGTTCACTTGTAGTTTCTGATGTAGCAGACTCTGTAGTGACTATACTGGTGGTTTTTGTTGTAATGGCATCTGTGGTTTGTTTTTTTATGGTTTCTGAAGTAATATAATCTGTAGTAAGTTTATGGGTGATATCTGAAGTATTGGAATCTGTACTGAGTTGACTGGTGGTATCTAAACTAATCAAATCTGTAGTTAGAACACTTATGGTTTCTGATGTAATGAAGTCTGTTGTGAGATCACTAGTAGTTTGGGAAGTAATGAACTCTGTAGATAGTTCAGTAGTAGTTTTTGATGTAATTGAATCTGCAGTAAATCCTCTCTTGGGTTCTGATGTAATATAATTTGTAGTAAATTCGATAGTTGTTTCTGAAGTAATAAAACCAGTAGTGAGTTCTCTGGTGGTTTCTGAAGTGATGAGCTCTGTACTATGTTCACTTGTGTTTTCTGAAGTAGTGGAATATGCAGTGAATTCGCTGTTAGTTTCTGAAGAAATGGAAATTGTAAAGGTTTCCATGGGATCTTCTGAAGGAATGGAAACTGTACTGAATTTACTGGTGGTTTCTAAAGTAATGGAATCTGTAGAGGTATCACTGGTGCTTTCTGAAGTAATAGAATCTGTAGAGGTTTCATTGGTGGTTTCTGATGCGATGGGATCTGTAGAAATTTCACTGATGGCATCTGAAGTAATGAACATTGCAGTGAGTTTACTGATGTTTTCTGAAGTAGTGGAATCTGTAGTGAACTTAATGGTGGTTCCTAAAGTAACTGCATTTCTAGTAAGTTCACTGATGGCTTTTGAATTAATGAAGTCCGTAGTCAATTTACTAGTGGTTTCTGAAGAAAGTAAATCTATAGTGAGTTCACTGGTGTTTTTTAAAGTAATGGAAACTGCAGTATGGTTGCTGGTGGTTTCCAAAGTATTAGAATCTGTAGTGAATTCATGGGTATTTTCTGAAGTAATATAACCTGTAAAGGGTACACCAGTGGTTTCTAGAGAAATGGCATTTGTAGAGGTTTTCCTTGTGGTTCTTGCAGTAGTGGAATCTGAAGTGAATTCACTGGTAGCTTCTGAGGTAATGGGATCTGTAGAAGTGTCAATAGTGGCATCTGAACTAATAGAATATGTAGTGTGTTCACTAGTAGATTCTGAAGTAACAAAGTCTGTAATGCTTTCACTGGTGGTCCTTGAAGTATAGAAATCTGTTGCAGATTTACTGACGGTTTCTGAAATACTTGAATATGTAGTTTTTTTATTAGTGGTTTCTGAAGTTGTGGAATTTGTAGATATTTCAGTGTTAGACTCTGAAGAAAGGGAAACAGTATTTCTTTTACTGGTGGTTTCTAAAGCCAAGGTATTTGTAGAGGCTTCAATGGTGGCTTCTGACATGAAGTAAACTGTACTAAGTTCATTGGTGGTTTCTAAAATATCAGAGTCTGTAGTAAATTGACTGATGGTTTCTGAAGTAATGGGATCTGTAGTTAGTTTAATGGAGGTTTTAGAAGTAATACAATTTGCAGTGGGTTCACTGGTTGTTTCTGAAGTACAATCTGTAGTTAGTTGGTGGTTTGTGGTTATTGATGTATTGGAATCTGTTGTAAGTGCACTGGTGATTTCCAAAGTAATGGAACCCGTAAATGTTTCACTGCTGGTATTAACTGTGATGGAATCTGTAGTAATTTCACCGATGGTTTCTGAAGTAAAAGAATCTGTACTGAGTTTGCTGGTGGTTTCTGACATAACTAAACCTGTATTGAGTTCACTGGGGGATTTTGAAGTAATGAAATTTCCTGTAAGTTCGCTGATGGTTTTTGAAGTAGTGAAGTCTGTAGCGAGTTCACTAGCACTTTGTGAAGTAATGTAACCTGCAATAGGTGCACTAATGGTTTCTGAAGTAGTTGAATCTGTAGTGAATTTATTGGTGGTTTCTGAGATAATGGAATCTGTAGATGTTTCACTTGTGTATTCTGTAGTGGAATTTGTAGAGGCTTCAGTAGTGGCTTCTGGTGTACTGTAAACTGTATTGAGTTTATTGGTGGTTTCTAAAAAATGAGAGTCTGTAGTAAATTGACTGGTGGTTTCCGAATTAATAGAACCTGTAACTAGTTTACTGGAGGTTTTAAAAGTGATAGAGTTTGCAGTGAGTTCACTGGTCATTTCAAAAGTAAAAAATTCTGTAGAAATTTCACTGTTGGATATTGAATTTTTGGAATCTGTTGTAAGTTCACTGATGGCTTCTAAAGAAATAAAACTTGTAGAGGTTTTACTGCTGCTATCTGATGTAATGGAATCTGTAGTGAATTCACTGTTGGTTTCCAAACTAAGAGAATCTGTAGTGAGATTAGTAGTGGTTTCTGATGAAATGGAATATGTAGAGGTTTCACTGGTGGTTTCTGAGGCAATGGGATTTGTAGCGAATTTACTTGTGGATTTTGATATAATAGAATCTGTAGAGGTTTTACTGGTGGTTTCTAAGCTAATGAGATCTGTGAGGGTTTCACTAATGACTTCTGAAGTAATGGAAACTGTAGTGGATTCACGTTTGGCTTCTGAAGTTATAGAATCTGTATTGAGTTCACTGGGGATGTTTGAAGTAATTACATTTCTAGTAATGGCTTTTGAAGTAATGAAATCTGTGGTTATTTCACTAGTGGTTTCCGAAGTAATGAAATCTGTAGTAAGTTCACTGGTGGTTTCTGATATAATGGAATCTGTGGAGGTTTCACTGGTGGTTTTTGAGACAGTGAGATCTGTGTGGGTTTCACTAATGGCTTCTGAAGTGATGGAAACTGTAGGGAGTTCACTAATGGTTTCTAAACTAATGGAACCTGTAGTGAATTCACTTTTGGCTTCTGAAATTACAGAGTCTGTATTGAGTTCACTGGGGATTTTCGAAGTAGTCAAATTTCTGGTAATGTCTTTTGAAGCAATTACGTCTGTGATGAGTTCACTAGTGGTTTCTGAGGTAATGAAATCTGTAATAAGTACATTGGTGGTTTTAAAAGTAATTGAATCTGTGGTAAGCTCATGGGTGGCTTGTGAGATAAAGGAATCTGTAGAAGTATCAATTGTGATATTTGAAGTAATGAAATCTGTAGTGGGTTTATTAGTGGTTTCTGAAGTAATGAAATTTGTAGAGGTTTCAGTGGTAGTCCCTGAAGTAATGGAAATGGTATTGCTTTCTCTGGTGGTTTCCAAAGTAATGAAGGAATCAATGGTTGCTTCTGATGTAATGTAAACTGTTTTGTATTCATTGGTGGTTTTCAAAATATTAGAGTCTGTAGTAAATTGACTGGTGGTTTCTGATGTAATGGAATCTGTAGCTAGTTCACTGGAGGTTTCAGAAGTAATAAAATTTGCAGTGGGTTCACTTGTTGTTTCTGAAGTACAATCTGTAGTTAGTTCACTGGTGGTTTCTAAAGTAATGGAACCTGTAAAAGTTTCACTGCTGGTATCGGATGTGATGAAATCTGCAGTGAGCTTGCTGGTGGTTTTTTCAGTAAGAAAATGTGCTGTAAGTTCACTTGTGGTTTCTAAAGTATTGAAACCTGTAGAGGTTTCACTCTTGGTATCTGATGGGATGAAATCTGTAGTGAGTTCACTGGAGATTACTGAAGTGTGAAAATTGGTTGAAAGTTTCCTGTTGGTTTCTAAAGTAATGGAACCTGTAGAGGTTTCCCTGCTGGTATCTGATATGATAAAATCTGTAGTAAGTTTACTGGTGGTCTCTGAAGTAAAAAAATCTGTAGTGAGTTCACGAGTGGTTTCTGATGTAGTAGAATCTGTAGTGAGTTCACTGATGGTTTCAGATGTAATGAGAACTGTAGAGGTTTCACTGCTGGTATCAGATATGTTGAAATATGTAGTAAATTCACTGGTGGTCTCTGTTGTAAGAAAATCTGTAGTGAGTTTACTGGTGGTTTCTAAAGTAATTGAATCTGTAGAGGTTTTCACTTGTGTTTTTTGAAGTAAAGGAATCTACAGAGATTTCACTGATGGTTTCAGATGTGATGGGGACTGTAAAAGTTTTACTAATGTCTTCTGAAGTAATGGAAACTGTAGTGAGTTCACTGGTGGCTTCTGAAGTAATAGAATCTGTAATAAGTCCACTAATGGTTTCTGAAGTAGTTGAATCTCTAGTTAACTCATTGGTGGCTTCTGAGATAAAGGAATCTGTAGAAGTATCAATAGTGACATTTGAAGAAATGGAATATGTAGTGGGTTTATTAGTGGTTTTTGAAGTAATTAAATTTGTAGAGGTTTCAGTGGTAGTCTTTGAAGTAATGGAAATGGTTTTGCTTTCTCTGGTGGTTTCTAAAGTAGTGAAGGGATTAATGGTGGCTGATGTAACGTAAACTGTTTTGTAATCATTGGTGGTTTTTAAAATATCAGAGCCTGTTGTAAATTGACTGGTGGTTTCTGATGTAATGGAATCTGTAGAAAAATCACTGGTGGTTATTGACATAGCAGAATCTGTTGTAAGTTCAGTGGTGGTTCCTAAAGTAATTGAACCTGTAAAAGTTTCACTGCTGGTACCTGATGTGATGAAATCTTTAGTGAGTTCACTGGAGATTACTGAAGTGTGAAAATTGGTTGAAAGTTCACTAGTGGTTTCTAAAGTAATGGAACCTGTAGAGGTTTCCCTGCTGGTATCTGATATAATGAGATCTGTAGTAAGTTTACTGGTGGTCTCTGAAGTAAAAAAATCTGTAGTGAGTTCACGAGTGGTTTCTGATGTAATAGAATCTGTAGTAAGTTCACTGGTGGTGTCTGAAGTATGAAAAACTGTAGTGAGTTCACTGATGGTTTCAGATGTAATGGGATCTTTAGAGGTTTCACCGATGGCTTCTGACGTAATGGGAACTGTAGAGATTTCACTGCTGGTTTCTGATATGTTGAAATCTGTAGTAAATTCACTGGTAGTCTCTGTTGTAAGAAAATCTGTAGTGAGTTCACTGGTGGTTTCTAAAGCAATTGAATCTGTAGATTTTTCACTTGTGGTTTTTGAAGTAAAGGAATCTGCAGAGATTTCACTGATGGTTTCAGATGTGATGGGGACTGTAGAAGTTTTACTGATGGCTTCTGAAGTAATGGAAACTGTAGTGAGTTCACTGGTGGTTTCTGAAGTAATAGAATCTGTAATAAGTGCACTAATGGTTTTTGAAGTAGTTGAATCTGTAGTGAATTCATTGGTGGTTTCTGAGATAATGGAATCTGTAGAATTTTTAACTGTGTCTTCTGAAGTAATAGTATCTCTAGTAAGTTCACTGGTGGATTCTGATATAATTGAATATGCAGAAGTTTCACTGGTGTCTTTTGAAATAATAAAATCTGTAGTAAGTTCACTGGTGAATTCTGAAGTAATGAAATCCATTGGAAGTTCACTGGTGGTTATTGACATAGCAGAATCTGTTGTAAGTTCACTGGTGGTTTCTAATGTAATGGAACCTGTAGACGTTTTACTGGTGGTATCTGATGTGCGAAAATGTGTAGAGAGTTCACTGTCGGTTTTTGAAGTAACAAAATCTGTTGTAAATTCACTGGTAGTTATTGAAGTAGGAAAATCTGTCATAAGTTCACTGGTTGTTTCTAAAGTATTGGAACCAGTAAAGATTTCATTGTTAGCATGTGATGTGATGAAATCTGTAATGAGTTCACTGGTTGTTACTGAAGTACAAAAATCAGTTGAAAGTTCACTGGTGGTTTCCAAAGTAATGGAACCTGTAGAGGTTTCCCTGCTGTTATCTGATATGATGAAATCTGTAGTAAATTCACTGGTGGTCTCTGTTGTAAGAAAATCTGTAGTGAGTTCACTGGTGGTTTCTGATGTAATAGAATCTGTAGCAAGTTCACTGGTGGTGTCTGAAGTATGAAAATCTGTAGTGAGTTCACTGATGGTTTCAGATATAATCGGATCTATAGAGGTTTCACTGATGGCTTCTGAAGTAATGGGAATTGTAGAGGTTTCACTGCTGGTATCTGATATGTTGAAATCTGTAGTAAATTCACTGGTGGTCTCTGTTGTAAGAAAATCTGTAGTGAGTTCACTGGTGGTTTCTAAAGTAATTGAATCTGTAGAGGTGTCACTTGTGTTTTTTGAAGTAAAGGAATTTGCAGAGATTTTACTGATGGTTTCAGATGTGATGGGGACTGTAGAAGTTTTACTGATGGCTTCTGAAGTAATGGAAACTGTAGTGAGTTCACTGGTGGTTTCTGAAGTAATGGAATCTATAATAAGTGTACTAATGGTTTCTGAAGCAGTTGAATCTGTAGTTAACTCATTGGTGGCTTCTGAGATAAAGGAATCTGTAGAAGTATCAATAGTGACATTTGAAGAAATGGAATGTGTAGTGGGTTTATTAGTGGTTTTTGAAGTAATGAAATTTGTAGAGGTTTCAGTGGTAGTCTCTGAAGTAATGGAAATTGTATTGCTTTCTCTGGTGGTTTCTAAAGTAGTGAAGGAATCAATTGTGGCTGATGTAACGTAAACTGTTTTGTATTCATTGGTGGTTTTTAAAATATCAGAGCCTGTTGTAAATTGACTGGTGGTTTCTGATGTAATGGAATCTGTAGAAAAATCACTGGTGGTTATTGACATAGCAGAATCTATTGTAAGTTCAGTGGTGGTTTCTAAAGTAATTGAACCTGTAAAAGTTTCACTGCTGGTATTTGATGTGATGAAATCTGTAGTGAGTTCACTGGTGGTTTTTGAAGTAAGAAAATTTGTTATACGATCACTTGTAGTTTCTGAAGTATTGCAACCTGTAGAGGTTTCACTCTTGGTATCTGATGTGATGAAATTTGTAGTGAGTTCACTGGAGATTACTGAAGTGTGAAAATCGGTTGAAAGTTCACTGGTGGTTTCTAAAGTAATGGAACCTGTAGAGGTTTCCCTGCTGGTATCTGATATGATGAAATCTGTAGTAAGTTTACTGGTGGTCTCTGAAGTAAAAAAATCTGTAGTGAGTTCATGAGTGGTTTCCGATGTAATAGAATCTGTAGTAAGTTCGCTGGTGGTGTCTGAAGTATGAAAAACTGTAGTGAGTTCACTGATGGTTTCAGATGTAATGGGATGTTTAGAGGTTTCACCGATGGCTTCTGAAGTAATGGGAACTGTAGAGGTTTCACCGCTGGTATCTGATATGTTGGAATCTGTAGTAAATTCACTGGTGGCCTCTGTTGTAAGAAAATCTGTAGTGAGTTCACTGGTGGTTTCTAAAGTAATTGAATCTGTAGAGGTTTCACTTGTGTTTTTTGAAGTAAAGGAATCTGCAGAGATTTCACTGATGGTTTCAGATGTAATGGGGTCTGTAGAAGTTTCACTGATGGTTTCTGAAGTAATGGAAACTGTAGTGAGTTCACTGGTGGTTTCTGAAGTAATGGAATCTGTATTAAGTGCACTAATGGTTTCTGAAGTAGTTGAATCTGTAGTGAATTCATTGGTGGTTTCTGAGATAATGGAATCTGTAGAATTTTCAACTGTGTCTTCTGAAGTAATTGTATCTGTATTTAGTTCATTGGTGGATTCTGATATAATTGAATCTGTAGTGAGTTCACTGGTGAATTCTGAAGTAATGAAATCCATTGAAAGTTCACTGGTGGTTATTGACATAGCAGAATCTGTTGTAAGTTCAGTGTTGATTTTTAAAGTAATGGAACCTGTAGAGGTTTCACTGGTGGTATCTGATGTGCCAAAATCTGTAGAGAGTTCACTGTTGGTTTTTGAAGTAGGAAAATCTGTCTTAAGTTCACTGGATGTTTCTAAAGTATTGGAACCAGTAGAGATTTCACTGTTAGCATGTGATGTGATTAAATCTGTAGTGAGTTCACTGGTGGTTACTGAAGTAAGAAAATCAGTTGAAAGTTCACTGGTGGTTTCTAAAGTAATGGAACCTGTTGAGGTTTCACTGCTGGTATCTGATATGATGACATCTGTAATGAGTTCACTGGTGGTTTCTGTTGTAATGAATTTGGTATTAAGTTCACTGGTTGTGTCTGAAGTAAGAAAATCTGTAGTGAGTTTACCAGTGGTTTCTGATGTAATGAGATCTATAGAGGTTTCACTGATGGCTTCTGAAGTAATAGAAACTGTACTACGTTCAATGGCGGTTTCTAAAGTAATGAAATCTGTAGAGGTTTCACTGGTGGTTTCTGAAGTAATGGGATTTTCAGAGGTTTCACTGATGGTTACAGATTTGATGGGATCTATAGAGGATTTACTGATTGCTTCTGAAGTAATGGAAACTGTTGAAGTTTCACTGCTGGTATCTAATATGATAAAATCTGTAGTGAGTTCACTGGTGGCTTCAGTTGTAATTAAATCTGTATTAAGTTCACTGGTGGGTACTGAATTAAGAAAATCAGTTGAAAGTTCACTGGTGGTTTCTAAAGTAATGGAACCTGTAGAGGTTTCACTGTTGGTATCTGACATGATGAAATCTGTAATGGTTTCTAAAGTAATTGAATCTGTAGAGAATTTGCTGGTTTCTGAGGAAATAGAATCTGTAGAAGTATCAATAATGACATCTGAGGTAATGGAATATGTAGTGAATGTGTTAGTGGTTTCTAAAGTAATGGGATTTGTAGAGGTTTCAGTGTTTCTTTTACTGGTGCTTCCTAAAGAAAGGGAATTTGTAAAGGCTTCAATAGTAGCATCTGATGTACTGTAAACTGTATTGAGTTCATTATTGGTTTTCAAAATATCAGAGCCTGTAGTAAATTGACTGGTGGTTTCTGAGGAAATGGGATATGTAAAGAGTTCAATGGATGTTTTAGAAGTAATAGGATCTGAGGTGAGTTTGCTTGTCATTTCTGAAGTAACAACTAAAGTAAGTTCACTGGTGGCTATTAAAGTATTGGAATCTGTTGTAAGCTCACTGGTGGTTTCTAAAGTAGTGGAATTTGTTGAGGCTTCACTGCTGGTATCTGATGTAATAAAGTTAGTATTAAGTTCACTGGTGGTTTCTGAAGAAAGAGAATCTGTATTAAGTTTACTGTTGGCTTCTGAAGTAATGGAATCTTTAGTAAGTTCAGCAATAGTTTCAGAAGTAATGGAATATGCAGTGGTTTCACTGATGGTTTCTGAAGTAATGGAAACTGTAGTGAGTTCACTTGTGGTTTCTGAAGTAATGGAATCTGTAATAAGTACACTAATGGTTTCTGAAGTAATTGAATCTGTAGTGAATTCATTGGTGGTTTCTGAGACAATAGAACCTGTAGAAGTTTCAATGGTGTCCTCTGAAGTAATGGAATATGTAGTAAGTTCATTGGTAGATTCTGATATAATGGAATCTGTAGAAGTTTTACTGGTGTCTTCCGAAGTAATGGAATCTGTAGTAAGTTTACTGGTGAATTCTGAAGTAATGAAATCCGTTGGGAGTTCACTGGTTGTTATTGACATAACAGAATCTGTTGTAAGTTCAGTGGTGATTTCTAAAGTAATGGAACCTGTAGAGTTTTCACTGGTGGTATCTGATGCTCCAAATTCTGTAGAGAGTTCACTGGTGGTTTTTGAAGTAAGAAAATATGTTGTAAGTTCACTGGTGGTTTTTGAAGTAGGAAAATCTGTTGTAAGTTCACTGGGTGTTTCTAAAGTGTTGGAACCAGTAGAGATTTCACTGTTGGTATGTGATGTGATGAAATCTGTAGTGAGTTCACTGGTGGTTACTAAAGTAAGAAAATCAATTAAATGTTCACTGGTGGTTTCTAAAGTAATGGAACCTATTGAGGTTTTACTGCTGGTATCTGATATGATGACATCTGCAGTGAGTTCACTGGTGGTTTCTGTTGTAATTAAATCTTTATTAAGTTCACTGGTGGATACTGAAGTAAGAAAATCAGTTGAAAGTTCACTGGTGGTTTCTAAAGTAATGGAACCTGTAGAGGTTTCACTGTTGGTATCTGATATGATTAAATCTGTAATGGTTTCTAAAGTAATTGAATCTGTAGTGAATTCACTGGTTTCTGAGGAAATGGAATCTGTAGAAGTATCAATAATGACATCTGAGGTAATGGAATATGTAGTGAATGTGTTAGTGGTTTCTGAAGTAATGGGATTTGTAGAGGTTTCAGTGTTTCTTTTACTGGTGCTTCCTAAAGAAATGGAATCTGTAAAGGCTTCAATAGTAGCATCTGATGTACTGTAAACTGTATTGAGTTCATTATTGGTTTTCAAAATATCAGGGCCTGTAGTAAATTGACTGGTGGTTTCTGAGGTAATGGGATGTGTAGTGAGTTCAATGGATGTTTTAGAAGCAATAGAATCTGAGGTGAGTTTGCCTGTAATTTCTGAAGTAACAACTGAAGTAAGTTCACTGGTGGCTATTGAAGCATTGGATTCTGTTGTAAGTTCACTGGTGGTTTCTAAAATAGTGGAATTTATAGAGGTATCACTTCTGGTATCTGATGTAATAAAGTCTGTATTAGGTTCACTGGTTGTTTCTGAAGAAAGAGAATATGTATTAAGTTTACTGTTGGCTTCTGAAGTAATGGAATCTTTAGTAAGTTCACCAATGGTTTCAGAAGTAATGCAATATGCAGAGGTTTCACTGTTGGTTTCTGAAGTAATGGAATATGTAGAGGTTTCACTGTTGGTTTCTGAAGTAATGGAATATTTAGAGGTTTCACTGTTAGTTTCTGAAGTAATGAAATATGCAGAGGTTTCACTGCTGGTTCCTGAAGTATTGGGAACTGTAGTGAGTTCATTGGTGGTTTCTGAAGTAATGGAATCGGTAGTGAGTTCACTGTTTGTTCCTGAAGTAAGGAAATCCCTAGTATGTTCGCTGACTGTTTTTGAAATAATTAAGTCTGTATTGGGTTCGCTGGTGATTTCTGAAATAAGCAAATCTGTAATATGTTCATTGGTGGTTACTGAAGTAATTACATCTGTAGTAAGTTCATAAGTGGTTTTGGAAATAATGGAATTTGTAGAAGTTTCAATGGTGGCTTCTGATGTAATAGAAACTGTATTAGGGTCACTGGTGTTTTCTAAAGTATTGGAATATGTAGTATATTGACTGGTGTTTTCTGAAGTAATGAAACCTGTAATGTATTCACTAGTGGTTTCTGAAGTAATTGAATTTATAGCAATTTCACTGGTAGTTTCTGGAGTAATTGAATCTGTAGTGAGTTCACTGGTGGATTCTGTAGTAATGGAAACTGCAGTATGGTTGTTGGTGATTTCTAAAGTGTTGGATTCTGTAGTGAGTTCATGGGTATTTTCTGAAGTATTAGAATCTGTAGAGGGTTTGTTGGTGGTTTTTGAAGTAATGGCATTTGTAGAGGTTTCCCTTATGGTTCTTGAAGTAATGGAATCAGTAGAGGTCTTACTGGTCGTTTCTGAAATTACAGAATTTGTAAAGGTTTCACAGAAACTAATCAGATTTAAGTAAACGTACAGTTTTGGTTTAACCACTTGAGCCCCGGACCATTATGCTGCCTAAGGACCAGAGGTCTTTTTCCAATTTGGCACTGCGTCGCTTTAACTGCTAATTGCGCGGTCATGCAATGCTGTACCCAAACGAAATTTGCGTCCTTTTCTTCCCACAAATAGAGCTTTCTTTTGATGGTATTTGATCACCTCTGCGGTTTTTATTTTTTGCGCTATAAACGGAAAAAGACCGAAAATTTTGAAAAAAAATGATATTTTCTACTTTTTGTTATAAAAAAAATCCAATAAACTAAATTTTAGTCATACATTTAGGCCAAAATGTATTCGGCCACATGTCTTTGGTAAAAAAAATGTCAATAAGCGTATATTTATTGGTTTGCGCAAAAGTTATAGCGTCTACAAACTAGGGTACATTTTCTGGAATTTACACAGCTTTTAGTTTATGACTGCCTATGTCATTTCTTGAGGTGCTAAAATGGCAGGGCAGTACAAAACCCCCCCAAATGACCCCATTTTGGAAAGTAGACACCCCAAGGAAATTGCTGAGAGGCATGTTGAACCCATTGAATATTTATTTTTTTTGTCCCAAGTGATTGAAAAATGACAAAAAAAAAAAAAAAAAAAATATTTACAAAAAGTCGTCACTAAATGATATATTGCTCACACAGGCCATGGGCCTATGTGGAATTGCACCCCAAAATACATTTAGCTGCTTCTCCTGAGTATGGGGATACCACATGTGTGGGACTTTTTGGGAGCCTAGCCGCGTACGGGGCCCCGAAAACCAATCACCGCCTTCAGGATTTCTAAGGGTGTAAATTTTTGCTTTCACTCTTCACTGCCTATCACAGTTTCGGAGGCCATGGAATGCCCAGGTGGCACAAAACCCCCCAAAATGACCCCATTTTGGAAAGTAGACACCCCAAGCTATTTGCTGAGAGGCATATTGAGTCCATGGAATATTTTATATTTTGACACAAGTTGCGGGAAAGTGACACTTTTTTTTTTTTTTTTTTTTCCATAAAGTTGTCACTAAATGATATATTGCTCACACAGGCCATGGGCATATGTGGAATTGCACCCCAAAATACATTTAGCTGCTTCTCCTGAGTATGGGGATACCACATGTGTGGGACTTTTTGGGAGCCTAGCCGCGTACTGGACCCCGAAAACCAATCACTGCCTTCAGGATTTCTAAGGGTGAAAATTTTTGATTTCACTCTTTACTGCCTATCACAGTTTCGGAGGCCATGGAATGCCCAGGTGGCACAAAACCCCCCCAAATGACCACATTTTGGAAAGTAGACACCCCAAGCTATTTGCTGAGAGGCATGGTGAGTATTTTGCAGCTCTCATTTGTTTTTGAAAATGAAGAAAGACAAGAAAAAACATTTTTTTTTTTCTTTTTTCAATTTTCAAAACTTTGTGACAAAAAGTGAGGTCTGCAAAATACTCACTATACCTCTCAGCAAATAGCTTGGGGTGTCTACTTTCCAAAATGGGGTCATTTGGGGGGGTTTTGTGCCACCTGGGCATTCCATGGCCTCCGAAACTGTGATAGGCAGTGAAGAGTGAAATCAAAAATTCACGCCCTTAGAAAGCCTGAAGGCGGTGCTTGGTTTTCGGGGTCCCGTACGCGGCTAGGCTCCCAAAAAGTCTCACACATGTGGTTTTGAACTGTCCTGGCATTTTATGCACAACATTTAGAAGCTTATGTCACACATCACCCACTCTTCTAACCACTTGAAGACAAAGCCCTTTCTGACACTTATTGTTTACATGAAAAAGTTTTTTTTTTTTGCAAAAAAATTACTTTGAACCCCCAAACATTATATATTTTTTTAAAGCAAATGCCCTACAGATTAAAATGGTGGGTGTTTCATTTTTTTTTTTCACACAGTAATTGCGCAGCGATTTTTCAAACGCATTTTTTGGGGAAAAAACACACTTTTTTTAATTTTAATGCACTAAAACACGCTATATTGCCCAAATGTTTGATGAAATAAATAAGATGATCTTAGGCCGAGTACATGGATACCAAACATGACATGCTTTAAAATTGCGCACAAACGTGCAGTGGCAACAAAATAAATACATGTTTAAAAGCCTTCAAAAGCCTTTACAGGTTACCACTTTAGATTTACAGAGGAGGTCTACTGGAAAAATTACTGCACTCGATCTGACCTTCGCGGTGATACCTCACATGCATGGTGCAATTGCTGTTTACGTTTGACGACAGACCGCCGCTTGCGTTCGCCTTAGCGCGAGAGCAGGGGGCGACAGGGGTGTTTTTTTTTTTTTTTTTTTTTTTCTTTATTATTTTTTTGCTTTTTTAATCTTACTTTTAAACTGTTCCTTTCATATTTTTTTTTTTAATCATTTTTATTGTTATCTCGGGGAATGTAAATATCCCCTATGATAGCAATAGGTAGCGACAGGTACTCTTTTTTGAAAAAATTGTGGTCTATTAGACCCTAGATCTCTCCTCTGCCCTCAAAGCATCTGACCACACCAAGATCGGTGTGATAAAATGCTTCCCCAATTTCCCAATGGCGCTATTTACATCCGGCGAAATCTAAGTCATGAAATACTCGTAGCTTCCGGTTTCTTAGGCCATAGAGATGTTTGGAGCCACTCTGGTCTCTGATCAGCTCTATGGTCAGCTGGCTGAATCACCGGCTGCATTCTCAGGTTCCCTGTTGAGACAGGAGAGCCAGAGAAAAACACGGAAGACGGTGGGGGGGGGGGGCATTCCCTCCCACGGCTTGTAAAAGCAGTCTAGAGGCTAATTAGCCGCTAGGATTGCTTTTACATGAAAGCCGACCGCTGGCTGAAAAGAATGATACCAAGATGATACCTAAACCTGCAGGCATCATTCTGGTATAACCACTCAAAGTCGTGAATGGCATACCTGAAGACAAAAAAATGGTTAACAATGGTTAACAATAAAGCACAGTAAAGTGTAAATAATTACACACCTGAAAAACAAACATGATAAAACATAATAACAATAACAATAACAATAACAATAACAATAAAACATTGCAGAATAGAATACAGTAAAAAAGAGCAGAACAATAGAGAGAGAGAATAGAGAGAGAGAGAACAATAAAACAACAACTATTTTTTTTTATTTCATATTTTTTTTTTTTTTACACTTTTTTTGTAACTAACTTTTATAACGGTAACCGGTTCCAGGTTCGGGTCTCTCAAAATGCGATGGCATCTTGGGAGACCCTGTGAAATGGCGCCTAGTCTGTGCAATGCTGTACCCTACGCTAATACTCAACTAGTGAATGGTAGCGTTCAAAACATTCACCAATGCAAAGACCAGGATTGTCAGGACAGGAGGGACAATAATAGTGGGTGTCACGCCTATATCCGCGCTTGCTGCAGACACAACATCTTTTTTGGGGGGGTTCGTTGGGTAGGGGTACTCGGGAGGACATAAAAATGCCTCTCATGCAGCCGACTGCATTTGGTTGGGGATGTGAATGGGGGAAGTACGGGCGCTGCAGAAGCGGTGGGTTCCCAATTAGGATTGGCGAATGCAGCAGGAAGGGCACTATGGGCACGACGGGCCTGTGTTTGTCTTTTTGGTGGCAGCGGGACACTACTTGCCACCTACTGCTTGCCACCTCACCAGCTTCAACTGCACTTATGGGACTCGCCACGTCACCACGTGTTACTGCAGTGCTGGTTTGACTACGACCGGGGTGTACTAGGCCGCTGGCGCTTGCCAGTTCACCAAAACGCTACCAAAAAACTGTTAGCGATTGCAGGGATCAGGCCTGACTCTGCGAACGCTGCAGTTATGCGTTTAGTGTTTTGTAAGTGACAGTGATCGATCGATACTGCACTTGGGTGGGCTGGGCCGGGCCGGGCGGAGGGGCAAAACGCAGGTGCTAGCAGGTATCTGGGCTGATCCCGCTAACACTGCGTTTTTGGGAACCCTAAACTGCTGGTGACGCTAGTATAGATCTGATCGGATCAGATATTGATGCGATCAGATACTATACCACTAAGGGAGGTGTACGGTGCGTGCGTGGGTGTTAGCGGTACTGGCGCTAATCTGACGCTGCCTGGGGCTGGTGCTTGCCAGTTCACCAAAATACTACCAAAAAAACTGTTAGCGATCGCAGGGATCAGGCCTGACTCTGTGAACGCTGCAGTTATGCGTTTAGTGTTTTGTAAGTGACAGTGATCGATCGATACTGCACTTGGGTGGGCTGGGCTCGCCTGGGCGGAGGGGCAAAACGCAGGTGCTAGCAGGTATCTGGGCTGATCCCGCTAACACTGCGTTTTTGGGAACCCTAAACTGCTGGGGACGCTAGTATAGATCTGATCGGATCAGATATTGATCCGTTCAGATACTATACCACTAAGGGAGGTGTATGCTGCGTGCGTGGGTGTTAGCGGTACTGGCGCTAATCTGACGCCTGGGGCTGGTGCTTGCCAGTTCACCAAAATGCTACCAAAAAAACTGTTAGCGATCGCAGGGATCAGGCCTGACTCTGTGAACGCTGCAGTTATGCGTTTAGTGTTTTGTAAGTGTCAGTGATCGATCGATACTGCACTTGGGTGGGCTGGGCTCGCCTGGGCGGAGGGGCAAAACGCAGGTGCTAGCAGGTATCTGGGCTGATCCCGCTAACACTGCGTTTTTGGGAACCCTAAACTGCTGGGGACGCTAGTATAGATCTGATCGGATCAGATATTGATCCGATCAGATACTATACCACTAAGGGAGGCGCATGCTGCGTGCGTGGGTGTTCGCGGTACTGGCGCTAATCTGACGCTGCCTGGGGCGACGCATATCACCGCCGGGCGATCGGGGGGCTAAACCTTTATTCGGTAATAAACGGCGGGTGTCAGTTTGTGACAGGGGGGGGGGGGTGATTGGGGGGGGATCGGGGGGCGATCGGGGGGGGGATCGGGGTGTTTTGTGTGCCTGGCATGTTCTACTGTGTGTGTGTGTGTTGGTGCACTCACAGTGAAGTCTTCTCTCCTCGGGCCGGAACGGAAATTACCGAGCCGAGGAGAGATGACATCATTTCCTTTGCTGCTGTTTAGCATACAGCAGCAAAGGAATGATTCGATTGGCCGGCGGCGATCGCGAGGGGGGGGCCACGAACGGATGGTCTCCCCCTCATCACCGATCGCCGCTGGACAAAAGACGACCGCCTCGGGCACCGGGGGGGGGGTCCGATCGGACCCCCCACCCGCGGAAGGCAAATCACGTACCCTGTACGTGATTTTGCCTGTCCGTGTCACTTTGCCGACGTACATCGGCGTGAGGCGGTCGTCAAGTGGTTAAAGCTGAACTCCATGAAATTATAAAGTAATCAAATTAATGCAGCTTTGTCTTTATTAAACGTATTTAATATACCGTATTTATTTAATGCAAGCAGTGCATATGCCTTAACTTGTTTTATAACAACATCTTGCAGTTTCTTTACAGCAGAGATCAGACTTGGGGAGAGGGAGGCAGCGCAGGAGTGCTCTAATTGTTTTGTTTTGCAGTGCTCATGTGCTAGTAGTGAATAATATTATTATTTTTATTATTATTATACAGGATTATATAGCGCTAACAGTTTGTGCAGCACTTTACAATATAAAGGGAGAGAGTACAGTTACAATATAAATCAAGAGGGTTAGGAGGGCCCTGCTCATGAAAGCTTACAATCTAATAGGGTGGGGCAACTGGTACAAAAGGTGACAACTGTGAGGAAGCTGATGTAAGAATTAAAAGTCAAATTGTTAGATGGAGGAGGAATAGGCTTCCCTGAAGAGATCATTTTTCAGGGATTCTCTAAAGGTGGGCAGAGTAGGACAGCCAGACAGATTGAGGTAGCGAGTTCCAGCAGAAGGGAGAGGGTCCTTAGAAGTCCTGGAAGTGAACATAGAGAAGGAGACAAGGGAGCTAGACAGCAGGAAGTCTTGGGAGTAGTGGAAAGGATAATTTGGTATGTTAAGGGAGGAAGATATCTCTACAATTCTCTTTTGGCAGCATGGAAGCAGAAATTTTATTTTATTTTTTTTAAATAATACATTTTTATTGGTATTTTTCCAAAATATACAAAATACAAGCAGATTTTTCATTTCTCATTTGTACATATTGTTCGCCATTCAGGAGATTACTACATTAATCGAGTAAAACAGATTAACTGGTAGGGTTACTAAGAAATATCCTCAATGAAGCATTGTACATTTGTCAAGCCTGTCACCCCTTGTTGGTACACACTGTAAACAGACTTTCTGCTTAAGTTTTCAAAGTTAGCCCTGAGAGGACCTTACTGAGGGTCCCCTCAAATATACTATCACGTAAGTTCCCTGTAAATTTGTCGTTAACCATAATAATAAACTTAGAATGACTGATTCATCTTAGTTAGACTTTCTCATTCTTTTGATAATAGGTAAACCACGTAGTGTTGCTATGTTGTGTGCTTAGTATGATACCATATCATATATGACCATACCTAATATTGGATTGTACCACTAGACCTTTAATGGTTGTGTTTCAGTAGTGGAGGATTAGGAATAGTTTTCATACATGTGAGGAGGCATATTTAGAGGAACTCCAAGTTTCCCAATGTTTGTGGAAACTCGGGGTTCTCTTTTCTGTATATGCTAGGATTTTTTCCATAGTGTATTGAGCATTCACTCTTGATATGACTTCTGCAATTTTTGGAGGTGAAGTAGAACGCCATTCCTTGGCTATTGCTATACATGCAGCAAACAAAATGTGGGTGACTACCTTTCTCCTCAGAGGAGGATAGTTTTCGATGCCTAAGCTTAGAAGAGCAGGGTTGATGGTACAATTAGAGCTGGTCACCTTTCCAATTAGTGACTGTATTTTTTGCCAGAAAGGTTTTATAGTTGCACAGTTCCAGAATATATGGAGGATATTACCAATAGCTTGGCAGTTTCTCCAGCAGAGAGGTGTAATACTAGGGTTCATTTTGTTTAATCTGTGCGGAGTGATGTACCATCTATGTAAGAGTTTTTGTGCATTATCCCAGTGATCTACGCATGCTGATGATTTATGATTGTATTTTATCGCTTCATGCCATTGAGGCATAGAAAATTCTTTTTGTAATTCTAATTCCCATTTCATTATGCTGGGGGTTTTGGAGTGTAAGTAGAGGGGGGTGGTGAATTTGTAAAAGAGCGATATTCCCTTACGCTTATTAGAAGTCTTGCTTAAGAGGAAGTCCCACAGAATCTGTGGTATAGCTATCTGTCGTATTGGGTTTTTGCTCTTGTAGTGGTGTAATTGGTACGCTCTATATCTATCTATCGCATTTTGATGAAGTTGTCTCCCGAGGATTTCCATGGTTGGACTGAGAAGTTTGGGATTAGGTATTCGTTGGATGCCAGTGGTACGTTTAGTTTTCTAATTGGGGTGTCTGTTAGGTGTTTATGCACTAAGGAGGACCAGGCATCTATCGTTGCTCGTATAGTTGAGTAAGGTGGGGTGTTTGGTCTGCAATGTATACAGGCTGCTATAGCCAATGCAGGGAGGTCGTGACCTGGTGTTACGGTGCATTCAATGTCTGACCAGCGGTTGTCTGTTTGGCAGGAGAACCAGTATTTCATTTGGTCCAGTATTGCAGCTTTATAGTAAGTCTGTGCATTAGGTAACCCTACTCCCCCTAGATGTTTAGGTTTATAGAGGTGGGCCAATGCTATTCTGGGTTTTTTTACCCCCCATATGTATTTTTTCAGGCATTTCTCTAGTTGTATAAAAAATTTCTGGGGAATTGGTATGGGTAATGATCTGAAATAATATAGGAGTTTTGGTAAGATTTGCATTTGGTATGCAGCTATCCTCCCCAACCATGTAAGGTGTAGTTTGGTAATTTGAAGTAGTTACTCTTCGATTTTTGTTAATAATGGAGGAAAGTTTTGGGAATAGATTTTGGAGGAAGAGGAAGTCAGCTGCACACCAAGATAAGTAATGGATGGTGGGTCCCAGTTGCAAGGAAAAATATTTTTCAACCTGCTTTTGTTCTCGTTTGATATATGAAGCGAGAGTGCATAGCTTTTGGTTGTATTTACTTTATAAAAGGAGATTTGTCCGAATTTATGTAATAGCGTTTTGACGATGGGTAAAGAAGTGGCTGTGTTTGATAGAGAGAGGATTATGTCATCAGCAAACAGTCCTATTTTGTGGTTAACAGAACCGACTTTAATGCCTTCTATTTTGTCATTAGCTCTAATAGATTCTGCTAGTGGTTCTATGACCAAAGAAAAAATAATTGGGGATAATGGGCATCCTTGCCGGGTGCCGTTAGTTAGTGCAAAGGGGTCGGATAACAAGCTAGAGGTGTAGATGGGTCTGAATACAGGGACATAATTGCTGAGTGTATCATTCCCGAAAGACCAAACTTGAGTAAGGTCCTGGACAGGTATCCCCAATGGACCCTGTCGAAGGCCTTTTCTGCATCTAATGCTAAAAAGATGCTGGGCTGCTTGCTTAATTCTGATATGCGCAGGAGGTCTAGCATCCTCCTCGTCCCATCTGGTGCCTGTCTGCACTTTACAAAACCTACCTGGTCTAGTCCTATGAGGGAGGGGGTTATTTCCATAAGTCTGTTTGCTAAAATTTTTGCATAGATCTTTAAATCGGAGTTTAGTAAGGAAATAGGCCTGAAGTTTTGTGGGTCCGCTACGTCTTTACCAGGTTTAGGGATAGTGATAATGATAGCTTGGAGAATTTCTTTCGGGAAGGTACCATCAGAGGCTGCTATATTGAATATTTTTACCAGTTCAGGGGCAAGGATGGCAGAGAAAGACTTGTAATATTCAGCAGAGAACCCGTCTGCTCCTGGCGATTTGTGCATGGGTAGAGAATGAATAACGGATTCAACCTCTGTGAGTGTGATGGGCGCGTTCATTTTTTGTAGGGAAGTTTTGTCTATTGAGGGAAGGTGAACAGTCTGTAGGAATTCGTCAATCTCTATGTCCGAGGGTTGGTAAGTGTTTGGGTCCATCTGGAGATTGTATAGGGATTCATAATAGTCCTTAAAAGCGTTGGCGATATCTTTGGGATTGTGGTGTAGGGCTTTGGTACTGTGATGTCTGAGATTTTTGAGATTAGAACGTGCCTGTTTTTTTTTAAGCTTGGAGGCTAGGATTTTACCTGCTCTGTTATTTTGGGAGTAGTAGGAGACTTTGAGTTTTTTTAAAAAAGTATCATAGTCCGCTCTAATTTCCTGTCTTACTTCTTCCCGGCAGCTATTAAGGCTTTTGAGTATTTCACTTGAGGAGGTAGCAGGATTCTTGTGTTGCGCTTCCAGATCTGCTATCTTCTCAAGTAGTTTTGTCATGCGCTGCTGTTTCTTTTTCTTTTCCCTAGAGGCTACCTGTATAAGGGCGCCTCTAGCGAATTCTTTGTGTGCGCACCAGATGGTCATAGGTGAACAATCTGCATTATTATTGAATTGAAAAAATTCCGTAATCTTTGCTGCAATTTCATCTCTGATTTTGGGGTGTGATAAAAGAAACGTATTGTTACGCCACAATGGTTTGTGGGAGTGTTTGTTGGCATCCACAATCTCAATAGTCACTGGAGCGTGGTCAGACCATGTGATATTGTGGATGTCAGCTTTCTGGACATTTTGCAGAGTGTACAAGTCAGTGAGGAAAAAATCTATTCTAGAATAGCTCTTATGTACAGCCGAATAAAATGTGTAGTCCCTCTCGGTGGTTCTAAGGCAGCGCCAAGGGTCATAGAGCCTCTCTTCGTGGCACAGCGAGTCTAGAGAGGGCCGCCGCTTAGAGGCCATCGAGGACACATCTAATTCTGTGTTCATAATCGAGTTAAAATCACCACATATTATTAAGTTGCCTTTTTGTACCTTTTTAGCCATACTTACAACTTTGCGAATAAACCTTAGAGATCTAACATTAGGTGCATACAGGTTAACTATAGTATATGTGATGTGGTCCAGTTCTGCGACTACGATCAGAAAGCGACCTTGGGGATCTATATGTTCCTGTAAGAGAGAGAAGGTTAGTGTGTCCCTAAATGCAATCATTACTCCATTCTTCTTTGTCGTATTCTTGGCCATAAATACGTGCGGAAACTTGGGATGTGTACATTTCGGGGAGTTGTCACTAGCGAAATGGGTTTCCTGCACACATAGAATGTCACATTTCTCTTCTAAGGTTGACTTCCAGAGGGCTCTCCTTTTGTAGGGGCTGTTCAAACCTCTCACATTGTATGACATCAGTTTAAGATTCATTCTTGTGGAAAGTTGCGCAGCAGTGCCATCTAGTGGTAGTTCCAGGAATTGGAGTTGAGATCTTGGATATGGTTATAATGCATGGGGTCTGAGAAAGCAATGTCCTCATAGCTTTGTTAAAGAACAGTTTAACTGAACAAACTTGAACTGTTAATAAATGATGAGATGTAAGCCGCATGAATTGCGGATAGTAGGTCACGGGAATCATCTCGTAACTAACGAGGGGGGTTCAACAAGGTAAATCCTTGAACAGCCGAACATCGGGTGGTTGATCAGAAAGAACAGCTTCCTAGAGAGCTGCAAAGCACCATAACTAGCCAGATGACAGTTTTTAGGGGAGAGTGCTCACTAAAAGAAATAGCATCAAGTAGTATCAACTGAGGCAGGTTGCTACCTGTAGTTCTTAGTTGAACGGTGGTTGTTGCGTCTGTTATATTGTAGGTTAGGGTCCTCAGGTACTGCGTCTGCGGGAAGCAAGCGCCATTTTCGGAGGAGATCCAGGCCCTTTTCTAGCGATGTTATCGCATGCGATTCGTTGTTCATGTCAACCAGGAGTTTAGCAGGGAATCCCCATTTGTAGAGGATCTTATTGTTGCGCAGAATTTTAGTGATAGGCACCAAGTTGTGTCTGGCTGACAGGGTGGCTTGTGACAGGTCTGCATAAAGTGCGATACCAGCATATGGGTCAGGGAGAGAGGGATGTTGTCTTGCGAATCGCATGAGTCGATCCTTAATGTGGTAGAAATGGATTCTTGCTATCACATCTCTAGGTGTTTGTTCAGGCAGGAAGGAAGGTTTTGGCAGTCTGTGTGCCCTGTCAATAGTGATGTCTGCTGGGCTTAGAGAGGGGAGAACAGTCATCATGAGCTTTTGCAGGTAGGTAGTGATCTCTGCGGGTTTGACCGTCTCAGGGACCCCCCTAAACTTGATATTGTTCCTTCTGGCCCGATCTTCAATATCCGCCATTTTAAGGCGCATGGCTCTGATTTCGTCTTCTACCTCAAAGTGAGCATCGACCAGTTCATTGTGTGCTAGAGTGAACTCCTCCATTTTATTCTCTACATATTCCACTCTATTGCTGACAGCAGATATTTCCCTTTTTGTGTTACTCATAAACACTGCCATATCAGATTGAAGAGCTCCCCTCAGGGTCTGCAGGATCTCCTTCATTGTAGTGTCAATAATAGGCTGACCTGAGGTGGGGAATGCATCTAGCTGCTCTGCCTGTGTGGAGGATTCCTCCATTTCATCCCCTGCTGCTTCTGCCTCATCCTCATTCTCCCCTCCTTCCCCAAGCCTCCTTTTTTGCTTAACAGGGCTGCAGAATGGGGAGGATGGCAAGGGATTGTCATTAAAGTGTGAGTCACCCGAGGATGGCTTTGGATTGCTGTGTGGCTGTGCTGTGGAGGCAGATGAACAGCTCCCGGGGCCGGCCCCATCATGGAATTTTCAGCTCTCAGCAGGGCGGAAGAAATCCGTCAGTTTTCGGGGTTCCTCTCTCTCCTTCATTTTTGTACATTGTGCCTGCTGTGTGCCCCCTGCTCTCCTCTCTCAGATGGTATGCTTTTTGGCTGTTTTTGGTGTGCTGTGAGCCGCTGATTACACCCGGTGTGTCAGAGCTCTCCTCTCACACGTCCATGAGCTCTGGCTGCCGGCTCCACCCCCAGAAATTTTATTTTAGAAAGGTTGATATATATAGGGATATTAAGTGACAACGGTTTCTTATGGGTAATCATTTGCTGCTTAGAGGTAGGTGGTTGAAGACAAGGATACTGTGAAACCAAAGAGTTTGTGATCAGAGAGAGGAAAGGGGGTGTTGGCAAGGTTGCAAGGAGTGCAGAGATGGGAGACTGGGAGTGAATTGAAGCATGTGTACATTGTGTTAGGTCAAAAGATGAGGTTAAGTTGAGAAGTTTAGATGTAGCAAGGCTGTTAACATTAATGGGGCTGTTAGTGCCGGTTGACACTGTGGTGGCTTCAAAGTTGCATGACACTCGTCCGGCTCTGAGGCCGCCCCACACAGCGTGACTTCAGCGTGGCTTGCAAAATGACTTCTGTATAGAAGTCAACGCAAGCCGCTCCGAAGTCGCCCCCAAATAGTATAGGAACCTTTTTCTAAGTCGGAGCAACTTGAGTCGCTCCTTTCAGAACGGTTCCACTGTACTGAATGGAGCGTGATTTGTCAGGCTGACAAGTCGCCTGATAGGTCGCCCCAGTGTGACCCGCCACTTAAAGTCACCAAGAATGAAAGTGGGTATTTCAGAGGACAGAAAGTATGGTAGCCAGGCAGAGAATTCATCAAAGAAATGTGATACCGGACCAGGAGGCTGATAAATAACTGCAATCCTCAGAGATATCAGAGAAAACTGATAAATGCAATGTGTCTCAAAAGAGGAGAAGAATGGAGAGGGAAGTGTGTAGGAAGGACTTGAAAGGTGCTCAGTGGGGATAAAAAAGAATCCAACTCTACTTCCTTTCTGTCCACTGGGTCTGCATTAGTGAATCCAGGTGAGGCCACCATGGGAAAGGGCAGCGGGTGAAGTAGAGTCAGATATTTGAACCCAGGTTTCAATAACAGCAAGTGAGTTAAAGGAATGGAAGATAAAAAGGTAATGGTTAAAGGTTAGCTTTTTGAAGCAGAGCGGGCATTCCAGAGGGTACATGAGAAGGGGGGAAGGGGAGTTCTGGTTTTTGGAAGCAGGAGGATAAAGATTAAACTCAGGGGAATGAGGCTGTTGCCAGAGGAGGGGGGGTGCCGGTTGTGGGGATTGTAGTTAGATAACAGAGGGTCAGGATTAGGGGAGGTATCCCCAGAGTTTAGGAGGAGGGTGGGAAAAGTAAGATGGAAGTGGGATGTATATGAGTCACATACTTCCCTGTCCTGGTGTTTAGGTTAGCGTATGGGTTGAGTATTTTCAGGTAGTGAGTGAGTGAAGTAGTAAGTAGGGGGTTGGAGTGAGGGTGAAGTATAAAAGCTGTCATGTGGAGAGAAGGGGTAAAGTAATGAGAATTTGGGGGCAGAGGACACTAACATGAGAAGGAAGTTTAGTGGTTACATATTAGAAAGTAGAGAGAGTAGGAATAAGATTTCATAAGAGATGCTTTACAAAATGTTAGTTCACTTGCAGTCTTTTCAGAATGGAGCATAATAGCTTCTTGTTATATCTGCTTACTGCTTTAGTTGAGCTGATGTGTTTAACTGCTTAATACATTGTACTTTTGCAAAAATACTTTGGAAAAAAAGTTTGTTGTCTGTGACTTTGCCCATAAACTGATCAAAATTTATGGGGAGACTGAGCAGTGAAGTATTAATCGATTTATTAATTAGGAACTGATAAGAGACACTTGAATGGAAGAGGAAATTTCCAAAACCAGAGCAGCTACAGACACAAGACAAAGCCATAAAAGAACATTGTTTCTTTGATCACAAGAGTAGGTGAGAATGAATGTCCAAAAAATATAAACAAATTTAAAAAGTTCTTTGAGAGCATTTAAAAAAATGCCTTGATTGGCAGAGAGCCAGTTTTTCAGTCATACACAGTATGGATACGCTTATCATGGATATTTAATGCGGCAGCAGCATTTACCTGTGAAGGAGCAGAGAAGACATGATGAGAAAGTGATAGGAGCTGTGTTAAGCTGCCTAATACAAAATAATTTGTAAAAAAATATTTGCAATTTTTGATCGATGAGAGATGAGCTCATCAGCTTGCTGCTTCTCTTGTTACTGTCAAGTTAAAGGGGAAGAACAAAACCTGTAATTTTTACTTAACTACAACAGGTTAAATCAGGTCTTCCCCATTGCCAGACAGGGCTATGCTGTGTGGCAAAGCTTTTACATCTCAGACCCTTTGGCAGGTAAAACAGCTCTTACGCTTTTTCTCTCTCTCTCTATATATACTCAGCGGCCACTTTAAAAGGTACACCTTGCTAGTACCGGGTTGGACCCCCTTTTGCCTTCAGAACTGCCTTAATTCTTCATGGCATAGATTCAACAAGGTGTTGGAAGCATTCCTCAGAGATTTTGGTCCATATTGAAATGATGGCATCACGCAGTTGCTGCAGATTTGTTGGCTGCACATCCATGATGCAAATATTCCATTCCACCACATCCCAAAGGTGTTCTATTGGATTGAGATCTGGTGACTGCGAAGGCCATTGGAGTACAGTGAACTCATTGTCATGTTTAAGAAACCAGTGGTGAGATGATTGGAGCTTTGTGATATGGTGCATTATTCTTCTGGAAGGAGCCATCAGAAGATGTGTACACTGTAGTCATAAAGGGATGGACATGGTCAGCAATAATACTCAGGTAGGCCGGGGTGTTTAAATGGTGCTCAGTTGGTACTAAGGGGCCCAAAGTGTCCCAAGAAAATTTCTCCCACACTATTACACCACCACCACCACCATCCTGAACCATTGATACAAGGCAGGATGGATCCATGCTTTTATGTTGTTCTGAATGTTGCAGCTGGAATCGAGACTCATCATACCAGGCAACATTTTTCCATTCTTCTATTGTCCAATTTTGGTGAGTCTGTGTAAATTGTAGCCTCAGTGTCCTTTTCTTAGCTGACAGGAGTGGCACCCATTGTGGTCTTCTGCTGCTGTAGCCCATCTGCTTCAAGGTTCGAAGTGTTGTTCATTCAGAGATGATATTCTGCATACCTTGGTTGTAACGAGTGGTCATTTGAATTACTGTTGCCTTTCTATAATCTCATACCAGTCTGCTCATTCTCCTCTGACCTCTGACATCAGCAAGGCATTCTTGTCCTCATAACTGCCTCTTTTACCTTTTTCGGACCCTTTTCTGTAAACCTAGAAATGGTTGTGCATGAAAATCCCAGAAGATCAGCAGTTTTTGAAATACTCAGTCCAGCCCAACTGTCACCAACAATCATGTCACGTCACCTAAATCCCCTTTCTTCCCCATTCTGATGCTCAGTGTGAACTTCAGCAAGTCGCCTTCACCATGTCTAGATGCCTAAATGTATTGAGTTGCTGCCATGTGATTGGCTGATTAGCAATATATGTTACCAAGCAATTGAACAGGTGTATCCAATAAAGTGGCCGGAGAGTTTAAATATATATAAATAAATAATCTCTGCAATCAGCAGTTTGCCTGGATTTCAGATTTGACACAGTTTGTTCAATTGTCAATGTTTGCTTTAGTTAATATACCCTATGACATTTGTCCTTTCATATAAATGGTACCTGGTAAAGTGGTGTCTGTGTATTCACACTGGGGTCCAGAGAATCCTGGCTTACACACACACTTGCCATCAACCAAGTCACCTCCAAATGAACACTGACCTGAAGGAAGAGAAAAGAACAGTATTAGAAAATTGAACTAATTTCAGCCAATGATCAGTCATTTAACAAGGGCCAATATTCAGTCAGTTATCTTCAAGGACCTTAGATTGTGGATGTCTTCTAGTAGTAAGGTCTGCCTTCATTAACATAGAGCTTAAAGCAGAACTAAATGGAGCTATACTTACCTTTCCTTTAATGGTTCCCTTCATCGCTGGCATCTTCTCCTTTTGTGGCAGTCTTTGGCCAATTTCATGGGCTGGTGTTAGATGACATCACCCTTACACACAGGCAGGAGGTTGTTACCCTGACACACAGGGACAGTGTCGGTGCTGTAAGCTGGGCTGCGCGTGAGCAGCTCAGTTTATATAACTGGAGAAGACACCAAGCAGTGTCAGGACCTGGGACCTCTGCTGTGTCTGGCAATGACTCTTCTCACTGAGTTACCTGAAATGCTGGACAGCACCCTGACTGATCCATTGGACAACTCTGCCTTGTGCCTTAACTTCTGATGAACCTTGAACTCTTTGCTCCTCCCATGAACTTCCTGATTTAAGCCATGTCTCTGCACTTCCTGTTTGTCAAATTTTTGTGCTCTCTTAAGCCAGTATCTCACTCTCATCTTCCCTGCTGCTGTCCATATTTTGCTACCAATCTATATCATCCCTTGGCTTGTTTCTTAACTACGCTTCTGCCTGATCCCAACCTGCAACTACTTATTATCGACCATTGGCTTGTTCCTCTGACTACACTTCTGTTTGATCCATACCTACTAGACCCTGGCTTGCTCACCTCCTGGTGGGCCAATCCTGAGGACTTTGACCTGGTACTAACACACAGCAAAATCCATCTCCACCATAAGGAGCTCTGGTGAATAGAGTCTGTACTTAGATTCTGCACCTCAGGTGAGCCCACGTCATTCACCAGGGTATGTGTCATTCACCAGGGCCTGTGTACCTATACTGCTGGTCTGTGGTAGTTCCGCTACAGCTATAGCAACTGGTCTTCGAGCCCGACCCCTGATCATGACAAGCTGGCAGATATGTGTATTTTATTGCAGAAGAGGCATTGCATATCTCTTCTTCAATAAAAAGCGTGACTGCTCACAGTTTGTTACAGTAGAACTTTAGTTACACTTTAAATAATATCATACATCACCCCTACATCTAAGATGCACATGGGTGGCCTGGCTTCATAATTATGCCATGGAAGCTTGCAGATTAGCCTCTTGGTGCCAGTCCCTGTTGGTCTTTAATGTTTTTTTTTTTATGACGGGAGGTGGAGTTCTTGATCATGTGACCAATGTGATTGCTTGTTGCATTGGTCACATAAACGTGAGCCCTGACCACCATCTCCTGACAGCTCAGTCACTGTGCTGAGAGCCCACAGTGAGTGCATTCTCAGCACAGATCAGTGGAGCTGGCTGACGCATACATTATATGCATACAGCCGACATTAAGACCCACCAGCTGTGTGGACACATATGTGCATTATGCTGGCATAAACCAGTTGAATAACTCATGTTATTATTTTATTATGTAGCCCAATACTAATAAAAATAACAGCTCTGGTAGCAACACTCACTTCCTCTCAGTCTCCTACAGTCTCACTGCTGCAAGGTCAAGTGCAGGTCCTTTCCAGATTGAGTGACAATTACTTTTCTACCCATTTCTTTGAAGCCCAGCTTGTTATGGAAACTCCCCCTGGGAATACATTATCATGTGAGCCTAGGCACACAGAACAGTAATGCAGAGGAATGCACCTATGTAATAACAATCCAGAAGTAACAACCCCATTTTTGTATGCAATGTTTTTCAGCTTCAGCTAATCTGCCCATTTCCAGACTAATTTCAGATAACAATAAAATTACCCCAGAAGCCACATTTAAGGGTATTGAAATGTTCCAATCAGTTAAAGCACATACTGGAAATGTAAGACAAACATTTCTGAATTATACAATAGATAATTGGCTGGGTGTCAGAGAGTCATCCGCACCTCATTCCTAAATATACAGAATTTTGATAGGAAGCCAAAAAAATTTGATTTTTTAGGTGCCAAACAGACAAATTACTTACAGTGGGGATGGAAAGTATTCAGACCCCCTTAAATTTTTCACTGTTTGTTATATTGCAGCCATTTGCTAAAATCATTTAAGTTCATTTTTTTCCTCATTAATGTACACACAGCACCCCATATTGACAGAAAAACACCGAATTGTTGACATTTTTGCAGATTTATTAAAAAAGAAAAACTGAAACATCACATGGTCCTAAGTATTCAGACCCTTTGCTGTGACACTCATATATTTAACTCAGGTGCTGACCATTTCTTCTGATCATCCTTGAGATGGTTCTACAGCTTCATTTGAATCCAGCTGTGTTTGATTATACAAATTGGACTTGATTAGGAAAGCCACACACCTGTTTATATAAGACCTTACAGCTCACAGTGCATGTCAGAGCAAATGAGAATCATGAGGTCAAAGGAACTGCCTGAAGAGCTCAGAGACAGAATTGTGGCAAGGCACAGATCTGGACAAGGTTACTAAAAAATTTCTGCTGCACTTAAGGTTCCTAAGAGCACAGTGGCCTCCATAATCCTTAAATGAAAGATGTTTGGGATGACCAGAACCCTTCCTAAAGCTGGCCGTCTGGCCAAACTGAGTTATCGGGGGAGAAGAGCCTTGGTGAGAGAGGTAAAGAAGAACCCAAAGATCACTGTGGCTGAGCTCCAGAGATGCAGTCAGGAGATGGGAGAAAGTTGTAGAAAGTCAACCATCACTGCAGCCCTCCGCCAGTTGGGGCTTTATGGCAGAGTGGCCCAACGGAAGCCTCTCCTCAGTGCAAGACACATGAAAGCCCGCATGGAGTTTTATAAAAAACACCTGAAGGACTCCAAGATGGTGAGAAATAAGATTCTCTGGTCTGATGAGACCAAGATAGAACTTTTTGGCCTTAATTATAAGTGGAATGTGTGGAGAAAACCTGGCACTGTTCATCCCCTGTCCAATACAGTCCCAACAGTGAAGCATGGTGGTGGCAGCATCATGCTGTGGGGGTGTTTTTCAGCTGCAGGGACAGGACGACTGGTTGCAATTGAGGGAAAGATGAATGCAGCCAAGTACAGGGATATCCTGGACAAAAACCTTCTCCAGAGTGCTCAGGACCTCAGACTGGGCCAGAAGTTTACCTTCCAACAAGACAATGACCCTAAGCACACAGCTAAAATAATGAAGGAGTGGCTTCACAACAACTCCGTGACTGTTCTTGAATGGCCCAGCCAGAGCCCTGACTTAAACCCAATTGAGCATCTCTGGAGAGACCTAAAAATGTCTGTCCACCAACGTTTACCATCCAGCCTGACAGAACTGGAGAGGATCTGCAAGGAGGAATGGCAGAGGATCCCCAAATACAGGTGTGAAAAACTTGTTGCATCTTTCCCAAAAAGACTCATGGCTGTATTAGATCAAAAGGGCGCTTCTACTAAATACTGAGCAAAGGGTCTGAATACTTAGGACCATGTGATATTTCAGTTTTTATTTTTTATTAAATCTGCAAAAGCGTCAACAATTCTGTGTTTTTCTGTCAATATGGGGTGCTGTGTGTACTTTAATGAGGAAAAAAATGAACTTAAATGATTTTAGCAAATGGCTGCAATATAACAAAGAGTGAAAAATTTAAGGGGGTCTGAATACTTTCCGTCCCCACTGTATATAAAAATAACAAAATTTATTTTGACTTTTGTTAAAAACAGCATTTGCAAGTGACATCATCATACGGTATCCATGCGATTATGGAACACATGCAGTGACTCCAGGTCTTTACATGTTTTGCCACATTATGGCTTCGTCAGGAGACTTTGACAGGTACTGCATGTATAATCACTCAATATCAGTAGATGTGCAATAAAATCAGTATAGTGGCTCATATGTCAGGAGAGTGTCTCAAAGAGATATACAGTGAAACCATAAAGGAAGATATCAAGATTCCAAAAAATACCAACGTATTATATGGCAATGGCCTGATGTAGTAGAGAGTGGACGTTCCATACTTCACCATACTAAGATTTACTACATAGGATTTTTACCATCCTGGCGACATCGCCTTGGGATCTTATATTTGCAACTGAGAATGGAAATCTAGTAAATCCTCTTGAATTGCATCACATTCCTCTAGCTATGCTCTTATCGACATTTGATACATTGGCCTTTTTTGGAATCTTGATAACTTCCTCTATGGTTTCACTGTATATCTCCTTGAGACACTCTCCTGACATATGAGCCACTATATTGATTTTATTGCACATCTACTGATAGTCAGTGATTATACATGCAGTACCTGTCAAAGTCTCCTGAAGAAGCCATAATGTGGCAAAACATGTAGAGAACTGGAGTCACTGCATGTGTTCCATAATCACATGGATAATGTATTATGATGTCACTTGGAATAAAAAGTTCCTATTTTTTCATAAGTAAGTTGTCTGTTTGGCACCTAAAAAATCTAATTTTTTCACTTCCTATCAAATTTCTGAAGTATAAATAATAATCAACTGCGACAGTCTTGGATGAATAAAAATAGCCACCTAAATTATTATATAAAATATCCTGTGCTTAGCAGCTCTTAAATATCAGAAGACAAAGTGCAAAGCACATAAATTGTTGTCAAAAAAGAATTTTCAAAGAACATCATTATCATATAAAAAGTCCTGAAAACGACGATCAGGTGGAAACGCATAAGAGCTTTGCCTGCATCATGATGACGTAGCTTCCGCTAGGCGCCACTGTTGCCAGCATTAGAGCAATACGGCGGGCCCCGCAATTAACCAATGCTGTTGACACTGGGTGCCATGTTGTAACCTGCCACACTAGCAATAATTGGTCAACAGATTATGGTGAGCGCAATTTCATGTGGGGCACCATATGCACAAATCGGATCAAGCACCAAAGTTACTGATGTTATAGAGCACTTGCACGTGCACAGTGGGCATTCATACAGGACTTTTTATATGATACTAATGTTCTTTGAAAATTCTTGTTCTATGTAACATGAATATATGTAAAACAACTTGATATAATGTCCATTTTATGGTCAAAAATACCATGGGAATGGTTTAAATCAAGGTAAATATTCATTCCAGATTCAAGTCTGTACATACCTGGCCTGACCACAATGATTTCACATTGGCTTCCCATGTAGTCTTCTAGACAATCACACTTTATTCCATTATACTTTCCACCATTAAAGCAGTGAAGACCTGCAGGAGGAACGAGTAAAGAGAGTGAGCTTCAAGCAAGATATCACTTCCATTCTATTATTAGTTAAAGTGTACTAGCAAAAATGTGCCTGATCATTAAACAGGATGAATATAGAAGCGTGTGTAGGTGCAGTGCTGGTTAGTGCAGTGTGTGAATGTGCAATGTTGGCAAATGCAGTAGTGAATGTCATTGTGGTGTTGTCAAGTGCAAATATGAGCAAATGGAGGTGCATTGTCAATGAGCTCAAAACTGTTTATTGGTGTGGACGTAAGTGTTGGGAGAACAAATGTGCCTGTAGTGTGTCACCAGCTAGTGCAAAAGTGCAGAGGTATAGTGGTTGCTAGGAGGGTCCTGTTTATCAGGTGTTGAGGCGGTGAGAGAGGTCTTTGTATGATGGTGCGATGACAGTAAAATGTGTCTTGTGCTATGGCTCAGTGGCGACGAGTGGGATCCTGCCAAGAAACCGAATAAAGCCAAATTTCTCAATGCACATAAGCATTTAAAAAAAGCATTCATCTAGAATCTAGATCATGGGTGCTCAACCTGTGGCTCTGCAGCTGTTGCAAAACTACAAGTCCCATGAGGCATTGCAAGGCTGACAGTTACAAGCATGACTCCCAAAGGCAGAAGCATGATGGGACTTGTAGCTCTGCAACAGCTGGAGGGCCTCAGGGTGAGTACCCTTAGACGAATGATTTGCTAAATGTTAATGTAAAGGAATTCCTCAAAAAGTGTGATTTTAACGGACTAAAACAAGCAATGTTAAAAAAATGTATTGACAAAATAATTGCACAATGTATGTTGAAGAAAAGGAAGGTTGATCAATAAAAACAAACACATGGTATGATAAACAACATCTGATCAAACCAGGGAATAACCTAGAGGTCAACTGGGTGAGCAAAAGAATTCCAACGCATTTCAACATAAACGATAGGAGTCTTCTTCAGGGTCAATAATAATTTCCATGTTTTTGCAAGATCAATCTACAATTATACAATGCATATAATTACAAACATGACCAGACTTCATGGGTGTTTATATACAGAGATTGTCAGATAGAAAACTGAACATACCGACCCTATGTGTTAATGATTCAACCTATGGAAATCATAGCTCAAAAAAGAAAGAGAATGTACCACTGGAGCTGCGCCCAACAAGTAGGGAAGAAAGTAAATGCAAAACTTGACCTCAGTGTCGAAACTGTAACCCCCCCAACAGTTTTTGAGCTATTACTTCCATAGGTTGAATCATTAACACATATGGCTGTCCCTGTATATGACCTTTTTATAAACACCATTGAAGTCTGTTCATGTTTGTAATTATTTGCATTCTATAATTGTAGATTGATCTTGCAAAAACCCGGAAATTATATAACCTATTGTCCCTGAAGAAGACTCCTATAGTTTGTGTTGAAAGGCGTTGGAATTCTTCTGTCTCCCCCAGACAGTTGACCTCTAGGTTATTCCCTGATTTGATGCTGTTTATCATACCTTGAGTTTATTTACATACATTGTGCAATTATTTTGTCAATGCATTTTGTATTTTTATAACATCGCTTGTTTTAGTCCGTTAAAATCCCACTTTTTGAGGAATTCCTTTACATTTTATGTATCAGGGATGTGGACTTAAAACAGCTATCCAGATAGTTGGCAAATTTTTGTGCTAAATATTAATGGTCATTGAGCCATTTGGCTAGATAAATATTTCATATAATGTAATGTAATATAATAAAATATAATATAATACACCATATACCTTTACCCAGGTACCAACTATTATTTAACCCTTGCACTGCAAGGGTCGCTTTTGTCCAATTCCAAGAGTGTGGCTTTATACCTTTTACATACAGCATACTGAACATGGGCATTTTTTTAAAAATTAGGCCTAGAATACATTAGCTTTTACTAATATATTTTAGCTCATAAAATTCAAATTCAGCAAATATTTAGCAAACATCAGCAAAGCTTTGCAAAGTATTTTACTTTTATGTCTGGTGAGCCCACAGCAGTATTCTTTCAGGGCTTTCTTAATGTCTAATAAAGCTTCCTAAAAGCTTGTTAAAGCTACAGCCGGCACTCCTATTAGGTATATTATGAAAGATTCAAAACTGAAGTTTCTAAACCATTTCCTGCATGGCCAGTAGTAAAATGACGGCCTGTAGGGAGCTTTCCAGGGTGGACATCATATGATGTCCTCTAGGTGCGCAGCAACGTGATGCGTCACCTGCTGTGTCCCCCAGACACAGTGAAACAGATTGTTGTACCGGGCTGGTCCCAGTACCATGTGATTACTGTGACCAATCACAGCGATCACTTGTCAATAGTACACAATGACTTTCATTCATAGCCACCCATTGTGTACTATTGTGATCTCTGTGAATGGTCACAGTGATCACATGGTTCAGCAGACCTGTACCATATGATAGCTGTAGCCAATCACGATAGTACACAATGGCACATGAATAGAATCCATTTATAAAAATTATTGCTTATAACAGTGATCATATCAGCATTGTAATAAGCAATCATAGTGAAAAAATCACTTTCCCAAAGCAGCACAGTGTCACTATGGTGACACTTACTGCTCTGTTTGCGGTATAAAAAAAATGTTATAAAGAAAAATAGTAAAAAAAAAAATGTTTAAAAAGTTTAAAATATATATTTTTCTTTTTACATGCTATCACCAGTCAGTGTCCCTGATTACCACAACACAAGTCAAATGATGATACTGTACTGCTCTGGTGATAATATGTAAACAAATGTGAAAAAAAATGTATTCAGTTTCTTAATTTTCCTAAAAATTGTGACTTCAAAAAACTTTCCATGCCTCTTATGAAATGCCTTGGACTGTCTACTTTCCAAAAAAGTCATTTGGGGAGTATTTGTACTGTCCTGGAATTTAAAGTGATTGTAAAATCTTGTTTTTTTTTAATAACAAACATTATTATTATTATACAGAATTTATATAGCGCCAACAGTTTGTGCAGTACTTTACAACATGAGGGCAGACAGTACACTTACAAAACAAATCAAAACAGGGGGGATCAGAGGGCCCTGCTCGTTAGAGCTTACATTCTAGAAGGGAGGGTCAATTGGAACTAAAGGTAATAACTCTGGGGTGTGAGCTGATGGAGAGAATAAAAAAACAGTTGTTAGGTGTGGGTAGGGTAGGCTTCTCTGAAGAAGAAGGGTTTTCAGGGATCGTCTAAAAGCTAGAGTAGGAGATAAGCGGACAGATTAGGGTAAGGCATTCCATAGGATGGGAGAGGCTTTGGAAAAGTCCTGTGGTGAGCATGTGAGGAGGTGACGAGGGAGTTAGAGAGCAGAAGGTCTTGAGAGGAATGAAGAGAATGAGTAGGTTGGTATTTAGAGACTAGACTGGTGATGTAGCTGGGGGCTAAATTGTGGATGGCTTTGTAGTAATTGTTAGTATTTTGAATTTAATTTGTTGGGTGAGCGGAAGCCAGTGATGGGATTGGCAGAGAGGGGTAGCAGACACACAGCAATTGGTAAGGTGGATGAGTCTGACAGCAGCATTCATGATGGATTGAAGAGGTATTAGACTATGTAGATGTAAGCCAATGAGAAGAGAGTTGCAGTAGTCGAGGTGGGAGATGACCAGGGAGTGAATTAAGAGCTTTGTTGTGTCATTGGTTAGAAAGGGGTGTATTTTGGAGATCTTGTGGAGGTTGAGGCGGCAAGATTTGGATAGTGATTGGACGTGGTGCTTAAAGGGGAGTTCGGAGTCCAGGACTACACCTAGAACCTTGGCATGCGGGGATGGGTTTATAGTCGTGCCATTGATTTTGACAGAGAGATCAGGGGAAGGGAAAGGGGCATATGGGGGAGGAAAAATTATAAGTTTGGTTTTGGATAGATTGGGTTTGATGAAGTGGTATGACATCCAGACTGATATATCTGATAGTAAATTAGTGATACGTGAGGAGACAGAGGGAGTTAGCTGAGGGGTAGAGAAATAGATTTGGGTGTCGTCAGCGTAGAGGTGGTAATGGAAGCCATGGGAGGCTATCAGCTGACCCAGGGAGGAGGTGTAGATTGAAAATAGGAAAGGTCCAAGAACAGGACCTTGGGGGACCCCAACAGAGAAAGGAAGAGGAGGAAGTAGAGTTGTAAGAAACGCTAAAGGTGTGGTTGGATAAGTAGAAAGAGAACCAGCGTAGAGTACAGTCACGGAGACCAAAGGCATGGAGGTTTTGAGGAGGAGGGGGTGGTCAACCGTATCAGGCAGCAGAGAGGTCCAGTAGTAGGAGTACAGAATAGTGTTGATTGGTTTTGGCCGTTAGTAGATCGTTTGTTAGTTTCAGGAGAGCAGTTTCTGTGAAGTGCTGAGGACGAAATCCAGACTGAAGGGGATCAAGAAGGCTATTATCAGCGAGGTGTACGCTCACTTGGTTGTAGGCCAGACGTTCAAGGAGTTTGGATAAGAAGGGGAGCAAGGAGATGGGGCATAGGTTGTTAAGATTGGATGGGTCCAGTAAGGGCTTTTTAAGTATGGGTTTGACAAGTGCATGTTTTAGAGAGTTGGGGAAGATGCCAGAAGAGAGGGAGGGATTGAAGATGTGGGTTAGAGAGTGTAGCATAGAGCCAGAAGGTGAACATAGCATTTGCGAGGGAACAGGATCCAGAGGGCATGTGGTAAGGTGGACGTTAGCAAGTAATTTAGCAACCTTGTCTATAGTGGTGGGGTTGAAAGAGGGAAGTAATGATTGTACCTGTGGGCATGAAGTGTAAAGCGTGGAGGGTATCTGAACAGTAGAGATCTCCTCACATATTGTATTAAACATGTTATACTTACCTGCTTTGTGCAGTTGGTTTTGCACAGAGCAGCCTGGATCCCTCTCTTCTCAAGTCCCTTTTTTCTGCTCCTAGCCCCTCCCTCCTATCGAGTGTCCCCCACAGTCAGCAGCTTCCTATGGGGGCACTGGAGCCGAGTCATAGCTCCCTGTGTCTATTCAGACACGGCGCCCTGAACCTTCCCGCCCCTCTCTCCCCTGATTGGCTGACTGACTTTGATTGAAAGCCACAGGAGCCAATGGCGCCACTGCTGTGCTTTAGCCAATCGGAAGGAGTGTCCAGGGTGGCTTAGACATTTGTGGACATCGCTGGAGAGAGATGGGGCTTAGGTAAGTAATTAGGGGGGTGCTGGGGAGGCTGCTACACACAGAAGTTTTTTTTTTAATCTTAATGCATAGAATGCATTAAGATAAAAAAAACTTCTGCCTTTACAACTCCTTTAAGGGCTCCAAGAATTGAGATAGGCCATCAGTTCATCAGGATTGATCAATTTTCAAGTATATATACCAAAGTTTGTAGATGCTATAACTTTTCTACAGACTAAATAATATACACTGATTTGAGTCATTTTTACAAAAGATATGTAGCAGAATACATTTTGGCTTAATGTTTGAAAAAAGATTATTTATTTGCAAAATTTTATAATAGAAACCAATAAAAACTTTTTTTTTCAAAACCTTTGGTATTTTTAAAGCAAGAAAATATAAAAACCCAGTGGTGTTTAAATACCACAACAAAAAGAAAGCTCTCTTAGGGCGTACACACGGTCGGACTTTGTTCGGACATTCCGACAACAAAATCCTAGCATTTTTTCCGACGGATGTTGGCTCAAACTTGTTTTGTATACACACGGTCGCACAAAGTTGTCGGAAAATCCGATCGTTCTAAACGCGGTGACGTAAAACACGTACCTCGGGACTATAAACGGGGCAGTGGCCAATAGCTTTCATCTCTTTATTTATTCTGAGCATGCGTGGCACTTTGTCTGTCGGATTTGTGTACACACGATCGGAATTTCCGACAACGGATTTTGTTGTCGGAAAATTTTATCTCCTGCTCTTCAACTTTGTGTGTCGGAAAATCCGATGGAAAATGTCCGATGGAGCCCACACACGGTCGGAATTTCCGACAACACGCTCCGATCGGACATTTTCCATCGGAAAATCCGACCGTGTGTACGGGGCATATCTGTCTCAAAAAATGATAACAACTTCATTTGGGTACACAATGTTTGCATGACTGAGTAACTGGCATTCAAAATGTGACAGCGCTGAAATCTGAAAGTTGGCTTGGGCAGGAAGGGGATGAAAGGTTCCAGTATTGAGATAGTTAAACTGCTTTGAGAAAAATGTTTGATATGTTAAATACTTGTTTGATATGTTTAATAATTGTATCTGAGCATAATTCTATTCAGCTTTTACCAACTAAGTGACATTGAAACTAAACAAAATGCATATTATTTGAGCATTTTCTGTGTAATATTAGTTCTAGATATAGAGCACTTTGCTAGAGTGGGCATTGTGGGACATTTATTGATCACTGTTCCTCAAATGTAAAAAAATTTGGATAGGTGGCATTTACCTTATTGGCATTTGATGGCCACATGCATGCCAGATGATATCAACACTGTAGGGGACTACACCTTGTGAAGTCTCCACCAACCATTGATCAACAAACGTTTTCTAGCACGTACCTTTGACAGAGGTTGATCAAAGTAGGGATCGCCACATACCATTCAAAATGTGGCCAAAATTCAATCAGTATATGGCCAGCTTAAGTTCCTTATAATGTCTTTAGATGGTGGTGTTTGGAAAACCAATCTGTTCATCATTATCATCCCCAATATTATTTGCAAAGCCTTATTAAACAAGACCGAACGTCATATTTACCTAACACAGGACATATTTACTTGCCGACCACAATATGTATATATTGGTTGCGGTTTGCAAGTTGTTTACCCGGAAGATACCAGCCATAACCCAGGTATTGTTTTTTTTCAGCCGGCGGCTGTCTTTCTCTTGAAAGTGTTCCAAGCGGCTCATGAGAACGGTAAGCCCATTAAAGAGGACCTGTCATCCTTATTTCTATTACAAGGGAAGTTTACATTCCTTGTAACAGAAATAAAAGTAATGGGAAAAAAATTAACCGCTTCCCGACCGCCTCACGCAGATATACTGCGGCAGAAGGGCACGTACAGGCAGATTAACGTACCTGTACATTGCCCTTTAAAAGGCGGTTTGCGGTCCACGGGGATGCAGCGATCGTCTCACAGTGAGGAAGAACGGGTAGATGCTGATGTAAAAAACATCTCCCCGTTCTGCTTAATGACACTGTTACTGATCACAGCTCCCTGTAATCGGGAGCGGTAATCAGTGATGTGTCACACACAGCCCCTCCCCCCACAGTTAGAGTCACTCCCTAGGACACACTTAACCCCTACAGTGCCACCTAGTGGTTAACCCCTTCACTGCCAGTCACATTTACACAGTAATCAATGCATTTTTAATTGCACTGATCGATGTATAAATGTGAATGGTCCGAAAATCACGCCAAAAGTGTCCGATGTGTCCGCCATAATGTCGCAGTCCCAATAGAAATTGCTGATCGCCGCCATTACTAGTAAAAAAAAAAAAAAAAAGATCAATAAAAATATCATAAATCTATCCCCTATTTTGAAGACGCTATAACTTTTGCGCAAACCAATCAATAAATGCTTATTCGATTTTTTTCACCAAAAATATGTAGAAGAATACGTATTAGCCTAAACTGAGGAAAAAAAAAAAATATATATTTTTTGGGGTTATTTATTATAGCAAAAAGTAAAAAATAATGCGTTTTTTTCAAAATTGCCGCTATTTTTTTGGTTATAGCACAAAAAATAAAAACCGCAGAGACGATCAAATACCACCAAAAGAAAGCTCACTTTGTGCGAAAAAAAGGATGTCAATTTTGTTTGGGAGCCACGTCGCATCACCGCGCAATTGTCAGTTAAAGCGACGCAGTGCTGAATCACAAAAAAGTGCTTTGGTCAGGAAGAGGGTAAATCCTTCCGGGGCTGAAGTGGTTAAGGAACAGTGTAAAGATATATATATTTTTTTAGAAAGCCCCCATTCCTCCGTGCTCACGCACAGAAGCGAACGCATGCCTAAGTCACGCACACATATGTAAATGGTGTTCACACCAGGTATTGCCGCGAACATTAGAGCAATAATTCTAGCACTGGACCTCTGTAATTCTAAACAGGTAACCTGTAAAGGCGTTTAAAGCATCACCTATGGAGATTTTTAAGTACCATAGTTTGTCGCCCTTCCATGAGCACGCACAATTTTAAAGTTTGACTTGTTAGGTATCTACTTACTCAGCGTAACATGATATTTCATATTATACCAAAATTGGAGTCAAGCGGCTCATGAGAACGGTAAGCCCATTAAAGAGGACCTGTCATCCTTATTTCTATTACAAGGGAAGTTTACATTCCTTGTAATAGAAATAAAAGTAATGGGAAAAAAATTAACAGCTTCCCGACCGCCTCACGCAGATATACTGCGGCAGAAGGGCACGTACAGGCAGATTAACGTACCTGTACATTGCCCTTTAAGAGGCGGCTTGCGGCCCACGGGGATGCCGCGATCGTCTCACAGTGAGGAAGAACGGGTAGATGCTGATGTAAAAAACATCTCCCCGTTCTGCTTAATGACACTGTTACTGATCACAGCTCCCTGTAATCGGGAGCGGTAATCAGTGATGTGTCACACACAGCCCCTCCCCCCACAGTTAGAGTCACTCCTTAGGACACACTTAACCCCTACAGTGCCACCTAGTGGTTAACCCCTTCACTGCCAGTCACATTTACACAGTAATCAGTGCATTTTTAATTGCACTGATCGCTGTATAAATGTGAATGGTCCGAAAATCACGCCAAAAGTGTCCGATGTGTCCGCCATAATGTCGCAGTCCCGATAAAAATTGCTGATCGCCGCCATTACTAGTAAAAAAAAATATATATATATTGTGGGTTTTTTTAATTCATTAAAATGCATTTTTTCTCAAAATACTTTATTTGAAAAACCGCTGCGCAAATATTGTGTGACATAAAAAATTATAACAATCACCATTTTATTCCCTAGGGTCTCTACTAAAAAATATATATATATGTTTGGGTATTTTAAGTACTGTATTTATCGGCGTATAACACACACTTTTTTCCCCTTAAAATCAGGGGAAAATCGCGGGTGCGTGTTATACGCCGATCCCCTGCGATCCTGAGCTGTCAGATCTAAAAAATCGCCGACCACAATTTGAAAATGGCGCCGCCGGCGCCAAAATACACAGTGCCGGTTCTCGGCTCTTCTCGGCCACTTTCGGCTTCACTCGAGCGCCGCCCGAACCTAGCCGAGTGTACTCGGCTAGGTTCGGATAGCTCCGCTCACAGTCACGCCCATCCCGAGTGGAGCCGAAAGTGAACGAGAGCCGCCGAGAAGAGCCGAGGACCGGCTCTGTGTATTTTGGCACCGGCGGCACCATTTTCAAATCGCGGTCAGCGAATTTGAAGCTCAGCGAGCTGCAAGGCTGCACTGGGGCAAGGCTGCAATGGTCACTGGGGAAGGCTGCACTGACAAGGCTGCACTGACAAGGCTGCACTGACATGGCTGCACTGACATGGCTACACTGACATGGCTGCACTGGCAAGGCTGCACTGGGGCAAGGCTACACTGAGAAGGCTGCAATGATGGGCATTTAAATTTAAGTTTTTTTCCCTTCAACTTACCTCCTAAAAGTTTTTTTTTCCTTAAAATTCCCTCCTAGACTGGGGTGCATGTTATACGCCGGTGCGTGTTATACGCCGATAAATATGGTAATTTTCTAAAAAAATACTGATTTAAACTTGTAAACAAAAAGTGCCAGAAAAGGCTTTGTCTACAAGTGATTAATAAACGGTTCCACTTTAATTTTCTACTGTGTAGACCAAAAAGAAAAAAAAAATAACAGGTTTTACTGCTATCCCTAATTTTTACAAGACCAAGATAAAAATATAGACAACATATAAAAACCTAAATAGATATTTTGTAAAATGACATTAGAGCATGGTAAACATGCAACAGATACTGAGATCAGAACAGGAAAACTGCTATCAGAGAATTTTTTTTTTTTTAATTGTTACACCTTTAAAGTTCTGCAATGTATCTTACCAGATGTTGAAGGACAGAGGACCTGCACAAAGAGTAGAGACCACACAAAGGTCCTCATCCCGGAAGACCAGCAGTATTCCTGTCTCCCCTTTCCTTGTCAGCTGTATAGACAGTTCATGTAGTAAGCCCAGTATAACATTTCTTACATAATAACAGAGTTCGTGCTTGTATATCAAAAACATGTGACACAGCACCAAGCTGACACACAGTGTGTAAAAATCACCCATGGGACCAAAGTTCAGCTGCATTAGTCGCTATTCAGCACAGAAACTCCCTTAAAATACTGACCCTGTACAATCACAAGATAAGAAAGGTGTCAGGATAAGGATGATATGGATTTGTTCTTGTGTACAAAAGGTAATCAAAATAATAATTAAAAAAATATATAATAGTAAATCCTCAGAGCCTTCAAAGTAGTGTTTTACAACATATATACAGTAATTTTTGAACATACATGTGAGATGATCTTAAAGAAAGGAGAATGCATCTCAATAATGTAGTAGGCAGCTCAATGACTATAATGTACCTGTTATTATGTGTACATTTTTATACTAAAAGATAGCAGAACCCACCTATTAAATCAGAACTAATTTCAAAGTGTAAAAAAGTGAGTACAAAACAGAGAGTAGTCAGCATAAGGGATGTGGAAGACCTGGGGCACCTTTGGGCAACCTAAGGTGTTCAATGAGATGGTGCATGGTGGGTATGGCCAAATTGCTTTACCTCGGGAGGGGTTTAAAGGGATATGGTTCTATAAACCCTGAACCAACTCTGCTCTGGGTCAAGAGTAATTAAAATGTTCGTAAAGTCTTATGGTTTTTCACCTTAATGCACTTCTATGCATTAATGTGAAAAACCTTCTTTGCTGCAGCTGCGCCCAGGGCCCCCTTCTTTTTCTTACCTTAGCCTATCCGATCCAGCAATGTGCATGAGCCCAGCTCCTCAATGGACAGATTGATAGCAGAGGGGGCCACTGGCTCCCGCTGCTGTCAATCAATCCAGTGGTGCGGGGGCGGGGCCGAGTCTGGCTGTCTGCATCAATGGACGCAGCAGCGGGATCGCATGGGTGCCCCTATGGAAAACTGCTTTCTGTGGGAGCACCCGATGAAGAGGAAGAGCACCAGCAGGGCACCCCAGAAGAAGAGGATCGGGGCTGCTCTGTGCAAATATCTTTAGGCTGCCTTGGGATCACAGGAGAATGTCCTGGACCAAAGACCCCTGGAAAAAAAATGTATGTACTGTATACAGAAATGTTGGGTTTCATGGGCTCCACAGGGTGGAGGATGGGCTTTCATCAATCACCTGAAATACATTTTAAATAAGTTGCACTTTGTTTTTGACAAGAAAAAAAAAAAGGTATAACATGTTATTTTTATTTACCAAAAAGCGAACCTTTACAATCACTTTCAGGGTCAGGAGTAAGTAACACATGGAGTGCAGAGTTTAGGGGTAATTAAAGTATAGCGTGCAAGGATCAGGAGTAATAATTCACAGAATTTGTAGATCAGAGGTAGTCATGCACAGAATGCAGGGATCAGGAGTAATAATGCACAGAGTGCAGGGATCAGAAGTATTATTATTATTATTATTATTCAGGATTTATATAGCGCCAACAGTTTACGCAGCGCTTTACAATATAAAAGGGAGACAATACAGTTATAATACAATACAATACAATAGGTTTAAGAGGGCCCTGCTCAGAAGAGCTTACAATCTAATAGGGTGGGGCAGGTGGTACAAAAGGTTGTAACTGTGGGGAATGAGCTGGTGGAAGTGGTAGGAGATTAGTTGCAGACGTGATAGGCTTTCCTGAAGAGATGAGTTTTCAGGGATTGCCTGAATGTAGCAAGAGTAGGGGATAGCCGGATAGATGGAGGTAGTGAGTTCCAGAGGATGGGAGAGGCTCTGGAGAAATCCTGGAGACGAGCATGGGAGGAGGAGATGAGAGAGCTTGAAAGCAGGAGGTCTTGAGAAGAGCGGAGAGGTCGATTTGGCTGATATTTGGAGACAAGATTAGTGATGTAGCTTGGGGCAAAGTTGTGAATGGCTTTGTATGTTGTTGTTAGAATTTTGAATTTAATTCGCTGGGTGATTGGGAGCCAGTGTAGGGATTGAAGTAGAGGGTTGGCAGACACTGAGCGGTTGGTAAGGTGGATAAGTCTGGCAGCAGCATTCATGATAGACTGAAGAGGGGATAACCTATGGAGCGGTAGGCCAATGAGAAGGGAGTTGCAATAGTCAAGGCGAGAGATAACAAGGGAGTGAATGAGGAGCTTGGTGGTTTCATTTGTTAAAAAAGGGCGAATTTTAGAGATGTTACGGAGGTGAATTCTACAAACTTTTGACAGCGATTGGATTTGAGGCTGAAATGACAAGTCAGAGTCTAGGATTACACCTAGTACCCTGGCGTGAGGGGAGGGACTGATGGTTGCATTGTTGATTTTGATGGAAAAGTCATGGAGAGGGGCACGGGCAGGGGGGAATATTAATAGCTCAGTTTTAGAGAGATTTAGTTTAAGGAAGTGGTGCGACATCCATGCTGATATGTCAGTTAGTAAGTTAGTAATGCGAGAGGAGACTGAAGGAGTGAGGTGAGGAGTAGACAAATAGATTTGGGTGTCATCAGCGTATAAGTGGTATTGGAAGCCGTGGGCAGTTATTAAGTGACCAAGGGAGGAGGTGTAGATAGAGAAGAGAAGGGGTCCAAGAACCGAGCCTTGGGGGACCCCCACAGAAAGGGGCAATGGAGAGGAGGAGACAGAGTTGTAGGTGACACTGAAGGAGCGCTGTGATAAATAGCCAGAGAACCAGGATAGAGCAGAATCTCGGAGGCCAAGGGAATGTAGTTTATTGAGAAGGAGTGGGTGGTCAACAGTATCAAAGGCCGCAGAGAGGTCAAGTAGTAGGAGTATGGAGTACTGGCTGTTGGTTTTAGCAGTTATTAAATCGTTAGTGAGTTTTAGTAAGGTAGTTTCCGTGGAGTGCTGCGAGCGAAAGCCAGACTGTAAGGGGTCAAGAAGGTTATTTTCATTGAGGTAGGAGCTAAGACGGTTGTAGACTAAGCGTTCTAGAAGTTTAGAGGTGAATGGGAGTAATGAGATGGGTCTTAAGTTGTTCAGGTCGGTGGGGTCCAGTGAGGGCTTTTTAAGAATGGGAGTGATCTGTGCATGTTTTAGAGGGGAGGGGAAAATGCCACTAGAAAGGGAGAGATTGAAGATGTGGGTGAGGGAGCATAGGATAGAAGAAGAGGGTGACCGTAGTAGTTTTGAGGGAACAGGATCCAAGGGACAATTGGTTAGGTGGGCATCCGAGAAAATTTTTGTAACCTCTTCCGTAGTAGCCAATTCAAAAGAGGAGAGTGTTGAATGTGCTGCTGGGCAAGGTATGATGGGTGGGGAAGATGTACGCACAGTGGAGATGTCCTCACGAATTGCATCGATCTTGTCTTTGAAGTGATTGGCAATCTCTTGGGCAGTGAGTGAGTTAGTGGGTAGAGGGGGTGGTGGACGAAGCAGAGAGTTAAAGGTTGAGAAGAGCCGACGAGGACTGGATGACAAGGAATTAATAAGAGAGACAAAGTAGGCTTGTTTGGCAGCATGGAGGCATGAATTGTATTTTAGAAGGGCAGATTTATATAGGGTGAAGTCTTGCAGGCATTTGGTTTTACGCCACAGTCGTTCAAGAGCACGGCAATGTCTCTTGAGATTTCTAGTGTTGTCAGTTTGCCAGGGTTGTAACGGTCGGGGCCTAATTCTGCATGTGGTTAGAGGAGCAAGTGCATCTAGTGATGATGAGAGTGAACTGTTGTAGACAGAAGTGGCCAGGTCAGGACAGGACAGGGGAGAGATTATGTCATATAGGTGGTCAGTAGCAGAATAGAGAAGAGAAGGGTTAAAGTGGCGAAGGTTTCTACAAGTAATTGTTTGCTGCTTGGAGGGATGGGTGGTTGGAGGCAAGGATACAGTGAAAGTAATGAGGTTGTGATCAGATAGAGGAAAGGGGGTGTTGGTGAGGTTGCCAGGGTTGCAAAGATGGGAGAATACAAGGTCAAGGGTATTACCATTGGAGTGAGTGGAAGTATGTGTCCATTGGGTTAGGTCAAAAGATGAGGTTAGGTTGAGAAGTTTAGCTGTAGTTGGGCTGTTAACATTGACAGGAATGTTAAAGTCACCAAGAATAATGGTGGGTATTTCAGAGGAGAGAAAGTAGGGTAGCCAGGCAGCAAAGTCATCAAAGAAGCGCGATACCGGTCCTGGAGGCCTATAAATTGCTGCAATCCTCAGAGAAATGGGAGAAAACAGACGAATACAGTGCATCTCGAAAGAAGAGAGGGATAGAGAGGGAGGGACAGTAAGGACTTGGAAGGTGCTTTGTGGGGACAGAAGGAAGCCAACTCCACCTCCTTTCTGTCTGTTGGGTCTGGAGGAGTGAGTCCAATGGAGACCACCATGGGAGAGGGCAGCAGGAGAAGCGGAGTCAAAATTTTGCAGCCAGGTTTCTGTTATGGCCAGTATGTTCAAGCCATGAGAGATGAAGAGGTCATGTACAGATGTTAGCTTGTTACAGATGGAGCGGGCGTTCCAAAGGGCACATGAGATTGGTGGGGTGCTTTGAGGAAGCAGGGGGATAGAAATTAAACTGTGTGGATTGCGGTGGTTGCCAGAGGGGGAGGGGTATTGGATATGTGGCTTGCATTTGGAAAATGGCGGACCAGGATTAGGAGAAATGTCACCTGAGACTAGGAGAAGGAGGAGGGTGAGGAAGGCAAGGTGGGAATGGGATGTGCATGAGCGCACGTGTCTAGTGGCCCTGGTGTTTATGTCAGCATGTGGGTGCAGCAACTGCAGGAGATGATGAGTGCCATAGTAGGGAGAGGGTAGGAGTGAGGGTGATATGTGCATGCTGCAGGGAAGAGAGGAGGGGTAGAGTAAAGATAATTTGAGGACAGAAGACACCAATGTGAGAAGGAAGAGAATAAGGAGCATGTTAGTGGATAGAGAGTGGGAAACTAACCTAATATAAAATAAAGTTCAAAGGTGGTTTGCTTGGCTTGCAGAGTGGAGGAAAGTTCCTGTTGTTCATGCAGCTTTAGTTATCCTGCTTTCGTTAAACTGCGTCGATGAAACTGCGCATCACTCGTGACAGAGCCACTCAGGAAAGAGCCATGATGTCTGCGCCATGCCCCTGTCTGCGCCACCCCATAAGCTGTCATAAATTTATAGAGAAACTAAGCTGGGATGCATTTCTCAGTTGGTCATTATTGGGTCTGATGTGAGACACCTGAATATGGGGAGGAGATGGCCAGGGCCAGGCCAGATACAGACACAGGCTAGGGTCGTAAAGCTAATTACCTCTCTTGATCACTCAAGCCACATGGAGTTGAGAATCAATCACCAGTAATATTGCTATTGCAAGTGTGTTTGTTATAGAGCTAGCAGTAAATAAGGAAGTTTAAAGATATGGCAGCAGGAGAGAATTACCAAAAATATTAATAGCAGACTCAGCAAAGTCCGTTCAGTAGGGATGTACAGTTGCATAGGAGATAGGAGAGAATTACCTGTAAAAGAGCATAGAAGACATGATCAGAATTGATGACTGCGTCGATGAAACTGCGCATCACTCGTGACAGAGCCACTCAGGAAAGAGCCATGATGTCTGCGCCATGCCCCTGTCTGCGCCACCCCATAAGCTGTCATAAATTTATAGAGAAACTAAGCTGGGATGCATTTCTCAGTTGGTCATTATTGGGTCTGATGTGAGACACCTGAATATGGGGAGGAGATGGCCAGGGCCAGGCCAGATACAGACACAGGCTAGGGTCGTAAAGCTAATTACCTCTCTTGATCACTCAAGCCACATGGAGTTGAGAATCAATCACCAGTAATATTGCTATTGCAAGTGTGTTTGTTATAGAGCTAGCAGTAAATAAGGAAGTTTAAAGATATGGCAGCAGGAGAGAATTACCAAAAATATTAATAGCAGACTCAGCAAAGTCCGTTCAGTAGGGATGTACAGTTGCATAGGAGATAGGAGAGAATTACCTGTAAAAGAGCATAGAAGACATGATCAGAATTGATGACTGCGTCGATGAAACTGCGCATCACTCGTGACAGAGCCACTCAGGAAAGAGCCATGATGTCTGCGCCATGCCCCTGTCTGCGCCACCCCATAAGCTGTCATAAATTTATAGAGAAACTAAGCTGGGATGCATTTCTCAGTTGGTCATTATTGGGTCTGATGTGAGACACCTGAATATGGGGAGGAGATGGCCAGGGCCAGGCCAGATACAGACACAGGCTAGGGTCGTAAAGCTAATTACCTCTCTTGATCACTCAAGCCACATGGAGTTGAGAATCAATCACCAGTAATATTGCTATTGCAAGTGTGTTTGTTATAGAGCTAGCAGTAAATAAGGAAGTTTAAAGATATGGCAGCAGGAGAGAATTACCAAAAATATTAATAGCAGACTCAGCAAAGTCCGTTCAGTAGGGATGTACAGTTGCATAGGAGATAGGAGAGAATTACCTGTAAAAGAGCATAGAAGACATGATCAGAATTGATGACTGCGTCGATGAAACTGCGCATCACTCGTGACAGAGCCACTCAGGAAAGAGCCATGATGTCTGCGCCATGCCCCTGTCTGCGCCACCCCATAAGCTGTCATAAATTTATAGAGAAACTAAGCTGGGATGCATTTCTCAGTTGGTCATTATTGGGTCTGATGTGAGACACCTGAATATGGGGAGGAGATGGCCAGGGCCAGGCCAGATACAGACACAGGCTAGGGTCGTAAAGCTAATTACCTCTCTTGATCACTCAAGCCACATGGAGTTGAGAATCAATCACCAGTAATATTGCTATTGCAAGTGTGTTTGTTATAGAGCTAGCAGTAAATAAGGAAGTTTAAAGATATGGCAGCAGGAGAGAATTACCAAAAATATTAATAGCAGACTCAGCAAAGTCCGTTCAGTAGGGATGTACAGTTGCATAGGAGATAGGAGAGAATTACCTGTAAAAGAGCATAGAAGACATGATCAGAATTGATGACTGCGTCGATGAAACTGCGCATCACTCGTGACAGAGCCACTCAGGAAAGAGCCATGATGTCTGCGCCATGCCCCTGTCTGCGCCACCCCATAAGCTGTCATAAATTTATAGAGAAACTAAGCTGGGATGCATTTCTCAGTTGGTCATTATTGGGTCTGATGTGAGACACCTGAATATGGGGAGGAGATGGCCAGGGCCAGGCCAGATACAGACACAGGCTAGGGTCGTAAAGCTAATTACCTCTCTTGATCACTCAAGCCACATGGAGTTGAGAATCAATCACCAGTAATATTGCTATTGCAAGTGTGTTTGTTATAGAGCTAGCAGTAAATAAGGAAGTTTAAAGATATGGCAGCAGGAGAGAATTACCAAAAATATTAATAGCAGACTCAGCAAAGTCCGTTCAGTAGGGATGTACAGTTGCATAGGAGATAGGAGAGAATTACCTGTAAAAGAGCATAGAAGACATGATCAGAATTGATGACTGCGTCGATGAAACTGCGCATCACTCGTGACAGAGCCACTCAGGAAAGAGCCATGATGTCTGCGCCATGCCCCTGTCTGCGCCACCCCATAAGCTGTCATAAATTTATAGAGAAACTAAGCTGGGATGCATTTCTCAGTTGGTCATTATTGGGTCTGATGTGAGACACCTGAATATGGGGAGGAGATGGCCAGGGCCAGGCCAGATACAGACACAGGCTAGGGTCGTAAAGCTAATTACCTCTCTTGATCACTCAAGCCACATGGAGTTGAGAATCAATCACCAGTAATATTGCTATTGCAAGTGTGTTTGTTATAGAGCTAGCAGTAAATAAGGAAGTTTAAAGATATGGCAGCAGGAGAGAATTACCAAAAATATTAATAGCAGACTCAGCAAAGTCCGTTCAGTAGGGATGTACAGTTGCATAGGAGATAGGAGAGAATTACCTGTAAAAGAGCATAGAAGACATGATCAGAATTGATGACTGCGTCGATGAAACTGCGCATCACTCGTGACAGAGCCACTCAGGAAAGAGCCATGATGTCTGCGCCATGCCCCTGTCTGCGCCACCCCATAAGCTGTCATAAATTTATAGAGAAACTAAGCTGGGATGCATTTCTCAGTTGGTCATTATTGGGTCTGATGTGAGACACCTGAATATGGGGAGGAGATGGCCAGGGCCAGGCCAGATACAGACACAGGCTAGGGTCGTAAAGCTAATTACCTCTCTTGATCACTCAAGCCACATGGAGTTGAGAATCAATCACCAGTAATATTGCTATTGCAAGTGTGTTTGTTATAGAGCTAGCAGTAAATAAGGAAGTTTAAAGATATGGCAGCAGGAGAGAATTACCAAAAATATTAATAGCAGACTCAGCAAAGTCCGTTCAGTAGGGATGTACAGTTGCATAGGAGATAGGAGAGAATTACCTGTAAAAGAGCATAGAAGACATGATCAGAATTGATGACTGCGTCGATGAAACTGCGCATCACTCGTGACAGAGCCACTCAGGAAAGAGCCATGATGTCTGCGCCATGCCCCTGTCTGCGCCACCCCATAAGCTGTCATAAATTTATAGAGAAACTAAGCTGGGATGCATTTCTCAGTTGGTCATTATTGGGTCTGATGTGAGACACCTGAATATGGGGAGGAGATGGCCAGGGCCAGGCCAGATACAGACACAGGCTAGGGTCGTAAAGCTAATTACCTCTCTTGATCACTCAAGCCACATGGAGTTGAGAATCAATCACCAGTAATATTGCTATTGCAAGTGTGTTTGTTATAGAGCTAGCAGTAAATAAGGAAGTTTAAAGATATGGCAGCAGGAGAGAATTACCAAAAATATTAATAGCAGACTCAGCAAAGTCCGTTCAGTAGGGATGTACAGTTGCATAGGAGATAGGAGAGAATTACCTGTAAAAGAGCATAGAAGACATGATCAGAATTGATGACTGCGTCGATGAAACTGCGCATCACTCGTGACAGAGCCACTCAGGAAAGAGCCATGATGTCTGCGCCATGCCCCTGTCTGCGCCACCCCATAAGCTGTCATAAATTTATAGAGAAACTAAGCTGGGATGCATTTCTCAGTTGGTCATTATTGGGTCTGATGTGAGACACCTGAATATGGGGAGGAGATGGCCAGGGCCAGGCCAGATACAGACACAGGCTAGGGTCGTAAAGCTAATTACCTCTCTTGATCACTCAAGCCACATGGAGTTGAGAATCAATCACCAGTAATATTGCTATTGCAAGTGTGTTTGTTATAGAGCTAGCAGTAAATAAGGAAGTTTAAAGATATGGCAGCAGGAGAGAATTACCAAAAATATTAATAGCAGACTCAGCAAAGTCCGTTCAGTAGGGATGTACAGTTGCATAGGAGATAGGAGAGAATTACCTGTAAAAGAGCATAGAAGACATGATCAGAATTGATGACTGCGTCGATGAAACTGCGCATCACTCGTGACAGAGCCACTCAGGAAAGAGCCATGATGTCTGCGCCATGCCCCTGTCTGCGCCACCCCATAAGCTGTCATAAATTTATAGAGAAACTAAGCTGGGATGCATTTCTCAGTTGGTCATTATTGGGTCTGATGTGAGACACCTGAATATGGGGAGGAGATGGCCAGGGCCAGGCCAGATACAGACACAGGCTAGGGTCGTAAAGCTAATTACCTCTCTTGATCACTCAAGCCACATGGAGTTGAGAATCAATCACCAGTAATATTGCTATTGCAAGTGTGTTTGTTATAGAGCTAGCAGTAAATAAGGAAGTTTAAAGATATGGCAGCAGGAGAGAATTACCAAAAATATTAATAGCAGACTCAGCAAAGTCCGTTCAGTAGGGATGTACAGTTGCATAGGAGATAGGAGAGAATTACCTGTAAAAGAGCATAGAAGACATGATCAGAATTGATGACTGCGTCGATGAAACTGCGCATCACTCGTGACAGAGCCACTCAGGAAAGAGCCATGATGTCTGCGCCATGCCCCTGTCTGCGCCACCCCATAAGCTGTCATAAATTTATAGAGAAACTAAGCTGGGATGCATTTCTCAGTTGGTCATTATTGGGTCTGATGTGAGACACCTGAATATGGGGAGGAGATGGCCAGGGCCAGGCCAGATACAGACACAGGCTAGGGTCGTAAAGCTAATTACCTCTCTTGATCACTCAAGCCACATGGAGTTGAGAATCAATCACCAGTAATATTGCTATTGCAAGTGTGTTTGTTATAGAGCTAGCAGTAAATAAGGAAGTTTAAAGATATGGCAGCAGGAGAGAATTACCAAAAATATTAATAGCAGACTCAGCAAAGTCCGTTCAGTAGGGATGTACAGTTGCATAGGAGATAGGAGAGAATTACCTGTAAAAGAGCATAGAAGACATGATCAGAATTGATGACTGCGTCGATGAAACTGCGCATCACTCGTGACAGAGCCACTCAGGAAAGAGCCATGATGTCTGCGCCATGCCCCTGTCTGCGCCACCCCATAAGCTGTCATAAATTTATAGAGAAACTAAGCTGGGATGCATTTCTCAGTTGGTCATTATTGGGTCTGATGTGAGACACCTGAATATGGGGAGGAGATGGCCAGGGCCAGGCCAGATACAGACACAGGCTAGGGTCGTAAAGCTAATTACCTCTCTTGATCACTCAAGCCACATGGAGTTGAGAATCAATCACCAGTAATATTGCTATTGCAAGTGTGTTTGTTATAGAGCTAGCAGTAAATAAGGAAGTTTAAAGATATGGCAGCAGGAGAGAATTACCAAAAATATTAATAGCAGACTCAGCAAAGTCCGTTCAGTAGGGATGTACAGTTGCATAGGAGATAGGAGAGAATTACCTGTAAAAGAGCATAGAAGACATGATCAGAATTGATGACTGCGTCGATGAAACTGCGCATCACTCGTGACAGAGCCACTCAGGAAAGAGCCATGATGTCTGCGCCATGCCCCTGTCTGCGCCACCCCATAAGCTGTCATAAATTTATAGAGAAACTAAGCTGGGATGCATTTCTCAGTTGGTCATTATTGGGTCTGATGTGAGACACCTGAATATGGGGAGGAGATGGCCAGGGCCAGGCCAGATACAGACACAGGCTAGGGTCGTAAAGCTAATTACCTCTCTTGATCACTCAAGCCACATGGAGTTGAGAATCAATCACCAGTAATATTGCTATTGCAAGTGTGTTTGTTATAGAGCTAGCAGTAAATAAGGAAGTTTAAAGATATGGCAGCAGGAGAGAATTACCAAAAATATTAATAGCAGACTCAGCAAAGTCCGTTCAGTAGGGATGTACAGTTGCATAGGAGATAGGAGAGAATTACCTGTAAAAGAGCATAGAAGACATGATCAGAATTGATGACTGCGTCGATGAAACTGCGCATCACTCGTGACAGAGCCACTCAGGAAAGAGCCATGATGTCTGCGCCATGCCCCTGTCTGCGCCACCCCATAAGCTGTCATAAATTTATAGAGAAACTAAGCTGGGATGCATTTCTCAGTTGGTCATTATTGGGTCTGATGTGAGACACCTGAATATGGGGAGGAGATGGCCAGGGCCAGGCCAGATACAGACACAGGCTAGGGTCGTAAAGCTAATTACCTCTCTTGATCACTCAAGCCACATGGAGTTGAGAATCAATCACCAGTAATATTGCTATTGCAAGTGTGTTTGTTATAGAGCTAGCAGTAAATAAGGAAGTTTAAAGATATGGCAGCAGGAGAGAATTACCAAAAATATTAATAGCAGACTCAGCAAAGTCCGTTCAGTAGGGATGTACAGTTGCATAGGAGATAGGAGAGAATTACCTGTAAAAGAGCATAGAAGACATGATCAGAATTGATGACTGCGTCGATGAAACTGCGCATCACTCGTGACAGAGCCACTCAGGAAAGAGCCATGATGTCTGCGCCATGCCCCTGTCTGCGCCACCCCATAAGCTGTCATAAATTTATAGAGAAACTAAGCTGGGATGCATTTCTCAGTTGGTCATTATTGGGTCTGATGTGAGACACCTGAATATGGGGAGGAGATGGCCAGGGCCAGGCCAGATACAGACACAGGCTAGGGTCGTAAAGCTAATTACCTCTCTTGATCACTCAAGCCACATGGAGTTGAGAATCAATCACCAGTAATATTGCTATTGCAAGTGTGTTTGTTATAGAGCTAGCAGTAAATAAGGAAGTTTAAAGATATGGCAGCAGGAGAGAATTACCAAAAATATTAATAGCAGACTCAGCAAAGTCCGTTCAGTAGGGATGTACAGTTGCATAGGAGATAGGAGAGAATTACCTGTAAAAGAGCATAGAAGACATGATCAGAATTGATGACTGCGTCGATGAAACTGCGCATCACTCGTGACAGAGCCACTCAGGAAAGAGCCATGATGTCTGCGCCATGCCCCTGTCTGCGCCACCCCATAAGCTGTCATAAATTTATAGAGAAACTAAGCTGGGATGCATTTCTCAGTTGGTCATTATTGGGTCTGATGTGAGACACCTGAATATGGGGAGGAGATGGCCAGGGCCAGGCCAGATACAGACACAGGCTAGGGTCGTAAAGCTAATTACCTCTCTTGATCACTCAAGCCACATGGAGTTGAGAATCAATCACCAGTAATATTGCTATTGCAAGTGTGTTTGTTATAGAGCTAGCAGTAAATAAGGAAGTTTAAAGATATGGCAGCAGGAGAGAATTACCAAAAATATTAATAGCAGACTCAGCAAAGTCCGTTCAGTAGGGATGTACAGTTGCATAGGAGATAGGAGAGAATTACCTGTAAAAGAGCATAGAAGACATGATCAGAATTGATGACTGCGTCGATGAAACTGCGCATCACTCGTGACAGAGCCACTCAGGAAAGAGCCATGATGTCTGCGCCATGCCCCTGTCTGCGCCACCCCATAAGCTGTCATAAATTTATAGAGAAACTAAGCTGGGATGCATTTCTCAGTTGGTCATTATTGGGTCTGATGTGAGACACCTGAATATGGGGAGGAGATGGCCAGGGCCAGGCCAGATACAGACACAGGCTAGGGTCGTAAAGCTAATTACCTCTCTTGATCACTCAAGCCACATGGAGTTGAGAATCAATCACCAGTAATATTGCTATTGCAAGTGTGTTTGTTATAGAGCTAGCAGTAAATAAGGAAGTTTAAAGATATGGCAGCAGGAGAGAATTACCAAAAATATTAATAGCAGACTCAGCAAAGTCCGTTCAGTAGGGATGTACAGTTGCATAGGAGATAGGAGAGAATTACCAAAAATATTAATAGCAGACTCAGCAAAGTCCGTTCAGTAGGGATGTACAGTTGCATAGGAGATAGGAGAGAATTACCAAAAATATTAATAGCAGACTCAGCAAAGTCCGTTCAGTAGGGATGTACAGTTGCATAGGAGATAGGAGAGAATTACCAAAAATATTAATAGCAGACTCAGCAAAGTCCGTTCAGTAGGGATGTACAGTTGCATAGGAGATAGGAGAGAATTACCTGTAAAAGAGCATAGAAGACATGATCAGAATTGATGACTGCGTCGATGAAACTGCGCATCACTCGTGACAGAGCCACTCAGGAAAGAGCCATGATGTCTGCGCCATGCCCCTGTCTGCGCCACCCCATAAGCTGTCATAAATTTATAGAGAAACTAAGCTGGGATGCATTTCTCAGTTGGTCATTATTGGGTCTGATGTGAGACACCTGAATATGGGGAGGAGATGGCCAGGGCCAGGCCAGATACAGACACAGGCTAGGGTCGTAAAGCTAATTACCTCTCTTGATCACTCAAGCCACATGGAGTTGAGAATCAATCACCAGTAATATTGCTATTGCAAGTGTGTTTGTTATAGAGCTAGCAGTAAATAAGGAAGTTTAAAGATATGGCAGCAGGAGAGAATTACCAAAAATATTAATAGCAGACTCAGCAAAGTCCGTTCAGTAGGGATGTACAGTTGCATAGGAGATAGGAGAGAATTACCAAAAATATTAATAGCAGACTCAGCAAAGTCCGTTCAGTAGGGATGTACAGTTGCATAGGAGATAGGAGAGAATTACCAAAAATATTAATAGCAGACTCAGCAAAGTCCGTTCAGTAGGGATGTACAGTTGCATAGGAGATAGGAGAGAATTACCAAAAATATTAATAGCAGACTCAGCAAAGTCCGTTCAGTAGGGATGTACAGTTGCATAGGAGATAGGAGAGAATTACCTGTAAAAGAGCATAGAAGACATGATCAGAATTGATGACTGCGTCGATGAAACTGCGCATCACTCGTGACAGAGCCACTCAGGAAAGAGCCATGATGTCTGCGCCATGCCCCTGTCTGCGCCACCCCATAAGCTGTCATAAATTTATAGAGAAACTAAGCTGGGATGCATTTCTCAGTTGGTCATTATTGGGTCTGATGTGAGACACCTGAATATGGGGAGGAGATGGCCAGGGCCAGGCCAGATACAGACACAGGCTAGGGTCGTAAAGCTAATTACCTCTCTTGATCACTCAAGCCACATGGAGTTGAGAATCAATCACCAGTAATATTGCTATTGCAAGTGTGTTTGTTATAGAGCTAGCAGTAAATAAGGAAGTTTAAAGATATGGCAGCAGGAGAGAATTACCAAAAATATTAATAGCAGACTCAGCAAAGTCCGTTCAGTAGGGATGTACAGTTGCATAGGAGATAGGAGAGAATTACCTGTAAAAGAGCATAGAAGACATGATCAGAATTGATGACTGCGTCGATGAAACTGCGCATCACTCGTGACAGAGCCACTCAGGAAAGAGCCATGATGTCTGCGCCATGCCCCTGTCTGCGCCACCCCATAAGCTGTCATAAATTTATAGAGAAACTAAGCTGGGATGCATTTCTCAGTTGGTCATTATTGGGTCTGATGTGAGACACCTGAATATGGGGAGGAGATGGCCAGGGCCAGGCCAGATACAGACACAGGCTAGGGTCGTAAAGCTAATTACCTCTCTTGATCACTCAAGCCACATGGAGTTGAGAATCAATCACCAGTAATATTGCTATTGCAAGTGTGTTTGTTATAGAGCTAGCAGTAAATAAGGAAGTTTAAAGATATGGCAGCAGGAGAGAATTACCAAAAATATTAATAGCAGACTCAGCAAAGTCCGTTCAGTAGGGATGTACAGTTGCATAGGAGATAGGAGAGAATTACCTGTAAAAGAGCATAGAAGACATGATCAGAATTGATGACTGCGTCGATGAAACTGCGCATCACTCGTGACAGAGCCACTCAGGAAAGAGCCATGATGTCTGCGCCATGCCCCTGTCTGCGCCACCCCATAAGCTGTCATAAATTTATAGAGAAACTAAGCTGGGATGCATTTCTCAGTTGGTCATTATTGGGTCTGATGTGAGACACCTGAATATGGGGAGGAGATGGCCAGGGCCAGGCCAGATACAGACACAGGCTAGGGTCGTAAAGCTAATTACCTCTCTTGATCACTCAAGCCACATGGAGTTGAGAATCAATCACCAGTAATATTGCTATTGCAAGTGTGTTTGTTATAGAGCTAGCAGTAAATAAGGAAGTTTAAAGATATGGCAGCAGGAGAGAATTACCAAAAATATTAATAGCAGACTCAGCAAAGTCCGTTCAGTAGGGATGTACAGTTGCATAGGAGATAGGAGAGAATTACCTGTAAAAGAGCATAGAAGACATGATCAGAATTGATGACTGCGTCGATGAAACTGCGCATCACTCGTGACAGAGCCACTCAGGAAAGAGCCATGATGTCTGCGCCATGCCCCTGTCTGCGCCACCCCATAAGCTGTCATAAATTTATAGAGAAACTAAGCTGGGATGCATTTCTCAGTTGGTCATTATTGGGTCTGATGTGAGACACCTGAATATGGGGAGGAGATGGCCAGGGCCAGGCCAGATACAGACACAGGCTAGGGTCGTAAAGCTAATTACCTCTCTTGATCACTCAAGCCACATGGAGTTGAGAATCAATCACCAGTAATATTGCTATTGCAAGTGTGTTTGTTATAGAGCTAGCAGTAAATAAGGAAGTTTAAAGATATGGCAGCAGGAGAGAATTACCAAAAATATTAATAGCAGACTCAGCAAAGTCCGTTCAGTAGGGATGTACAGTTGCATAGGAGATAGGAGAGAATTACCTGTAAAAGAGCATAGAAGACATGATCAGAATTGATGACTGCGTCGATGAAACTGCGCATCACTCGTGACAGAGCCACTCAGGAAAGAGCCATGATGTCTGCGCCATGCCCCTGTCTGCGCCACCCCATAAGCTGTCATAAATTTATAGAGAAACTAAGCTGGGATGCATTTCTCAGTTGGTCATTATTGGGTCTGATGTGAGACACCTGAATATGGGGAGGAGATGGCCAGGGCCAGGCCAGATACAGACACAGGCTAGGGTCGTAAAGCTAATTACCTCTCTTGATCACTCAAGCCACATGGAGTTGAGAATCAATCACCAGTAATATTGCTATTGCAAGTGTGTTTGTTATAGAGCTAGCAGTAAATAAGGAAGTTTAAAGATATGGCAGCAGGAGAGAATTACCAAAAATATTAATAGCAGACTCAGCAAAGTCCGTTCAGTAGGGATGTACAGTTGCATAGGAGATAGGAGAGAATTACCTGTAAAAGAGCATAGAAGACATGATCAGAATTGATGACTGCGTCGATGAAACTGCGCATCACTCGTGACAGAGCCACTCAGGAAAGAGCCATGATGTCTGCGCCATGCCCCTGTCTGCGCCACCCCATAAGCTGTCATAAATTTATAGAGAAACTAAGCTGGGATGCATTTCTCAGTTGGTCATTATTGGGTCTGATGTGAGACACCTGAATATGGGGAGGAGATGGCCAGGGCCAGGCCAGATACAGACACAGGCTAGGGTCGTAAAGCTAATTACCTCTCTTGATCACTCAAGCCACATGGAGTTGAGAATCAATCACCAGTAATATTGCTATTGCAAGTGTGTTTGTTATAGAGCTAGCAGTAAATAAGGAAGTTTAAAGATATGGCAGCAGGAGAGAATTACCAAAAATATTAATAGCAGACTCAGCAAAGTCCGTTCAGTAGGGATGTACAGTTGCATAGGAGATAGGAGAGAATTACCTGTAAAAGAGCATAGAAGACATGATCAGAATTGATGACTGCGTCGATGAAACTGCGCATCACTCGTGACAGAGCCACTCAGGAAAGAGCCATGATGTCTGCGCCATGCCCCTGTCTGCGCCACCCCATAAGCTGTCATAAATTTATAGAGAAACTAAGCTGGGATGCATTTCTCAGTTGGTCATTATTGGGTCTGATGTGAGACACCTGAATATGGGGAGGAGATGGCCAGGGCCAGGCCAGATACAGACACAGGCTAGGGTCGTAAAGCTAATTACCTCTCTTGATCACTCAAGCCACATGGAGTTGAGAATCAATCACCAGTAATATTGCTATTGCAAGTGTGTTTGTTATAGAGCTAGCAGTAAATAAGGAAGTTTAAAGATATGGCAGCAGGAGAGAATTACCAAAAATATTAATAGCAGACTCAGCAAAGTCCGTTCAGTAGGGATGTACAGTTGCATAGGAGATAGGAGAGAATTACCTGTAAAAGAGCATAGAAGACATGATCAGAATTGATGACTGCGTCGATGAAACTGCGCATCACTCGTGACAGAGCCACTCAGGAAAGAGCCATGAGACATGATCAGAATTGATGACTGCGTCGATGAAACTGCGCATCACTCGTGACAGAGCCACTCAGGAAAGAGCCATGATGTCTGCGCCATGCCCCTGTCTGCGCCACCCCATAAGCTGTCATAAATTTATAGAGAAACTAAGCTGGGATGCATTTCTCAGTTGGTCATTATTGGGTCTGATGTGAGACACCTGAATATGGGGAGGAGATGGCCAGGGCCAGGCCAGATACAGACACAGGCTAGGGTCGTAAAGCTAATTACCTCTCTTGATCACTCAAGCCACATGGAGTTGAGAATCAATCACCAGTAATATTGCTATTGCAAGTGTGTTTGTTATAGAGCTAGCAGTAAATAAGGAAGTTTAAAGATATGGCAGCAGGAGAGAATTACCAAAAATATTAATAGCAGACTCAGCAAAGTCCGTTCAGTAGGGATGTACAGTTGCATAGGAGATAGGAGAGAATTACCTGTAAAAGAGCATAGAAGACATGATCAGAATTGATGACTGCGTCGATGAAACTGCGCATCACTCGTGACAGAGCCACTCAGGAAAGAGCCATGATGTCTGCGCCATGCCCCTGTCTGCGCCACCCCATAAGCTGTCATAAATTTATAGAGAAACTAAGCTGGGATGCATTTCTCAGTTGGTCATTATTGGGTCTGATGTGAGACACCTGAATATGGGGAGGAGATGGCCAGGGCCAGGCCAGATACAGACACAGGCTAGGGTCGTAAAGCTAATTACCTCTCTTGATCACTCAAGCCACATGGAGTTGAGAATCAATCACCAGTAATATTGCTATTGCAAGTGTGTTTGTTATAGAGCTAGCAGTAAATAAGGAAGTTTAAAGATATGGCAGCAGGAGAGAATTACCAAAAATATTAATAGCAGACTCAGCAAAGTCCGTTCAGTAGGGATGTACAGTTGCATAGGAGATAGGAGAGAATTACCTGTAAAAGAGCATAGAAGACATGATCAGAATTGATGACTGCGTCGATGAAACTGCGCATCACTCGTGACAGAGCCACTCAGGAAAGAGCCATGATGTCTGCGCCATGCCCCTGTCTGCGCCACCCCATAAGCTGTCATAAATTTATAGAGAAACTAAGCTGGGATGCATTTCTCAGTTGGTCATTATTGGGTCTGATGTGAGACACCTGAATATGGGGAGGAGATGGCCAGGGCCAGGCCAGATACAGACACAGGCTAGGGTCGTAAAGCTAATTACCTCTCTTGATCACTCAAGCCACATGGAGTTGAGAATCAATCACCAGTAATATTGCTATTGCAAGTGTGTTTGTTATAGAGCTAGCAGTAAATAAGGAAGTTTAAAGATATGGCAGCAGGAGAGAATTACCAAAAATATTAATAGCAGACTCAGCAAAGTCCGTTCAGTAGGGATGTACAGTTGCATAGGAGATAGGAGAGAATTACCTGTAAAAGAGCATAGAAGACATGATCAGAATTGATGACTGCGTCGATGAAACTGCGCATCACTCGTGACAGAGCCACTCAGGAAAGAGCCATGATGTCTGCGCCATGCCCCTGTCTGCGCCACCCCATAAGCTGTCATAAATTTATAGAGAAACTAAGCTGGGATGCATTTCTCAGTTGGTCATTATTGGGTCTGATGTGAGACACCTGAATATGGGGAGGAGATGGCCAGGGCCAGGCCAGATACAGACACAGGCTAGGGTCGTAAAGCTAATTACCTCTCTTGATCACTCAAGCCACATGGAGTTGAGAATCAATCACCAGTAATATTGCTATTGCAAGTGTGTTTGTTATAGAGCTAGCAGTAAATAAGGAAGTTTAAAGATATGGCAGCAGGAGAGAATTACCAAAAATATTAATAGCAGACTCAGCAAAGTCCGTTCAGTAGGGATGTACAGTTGCATAGGAGATAGGAGAGAATTACCTGTAAAAGAGCATAGAAGACATGATCAGAATTGATGACTGCGTCGATGAAACTGCGCATCACTCGTGACAGAGCCACTCAGGAAAGAGCCATGATGTCTGCGCCATGCCCCTGTCTGCGCCACCCCATAAGCTGTCATAAATTTATAGAGAAACTAAGCTGGGATGCATTTCTCAGTTGGTCATTATTGGGTCTGATGTGAGACACCTGAATATGGGGAGGAGATGGCCAGGGCCAGGCCAGATACAGACACAGGCTAGGGTCGTAAAGCTAATTACCTCTCTTGATCACTCAAGCCACATGGAGTTGAGAATCAATCACCAGTAATATTGCTATTGCAAGTGTGTTTGTTATAGAGCTAGCAGTAAATAAGGAAGTTTAAAGATATGGCAGCAGGAGAGAATTACCAAAAATATTAATAGCAGACTCAGCAAAGTCCGTTCAGTAGGGATGTACAGTTGCATAGGAGATAGGAGAGAATTACCAAAAATATTAATAGCAGACTCAGCAAAGTCCGTTCAGTAGGGATGTACAGTTGCATAGGAGATAGGAGAGAATTACCAAAAATATTAATAGCAGACTCAGCAAAGTCCGTTCAGTAGGGATGTACAGTTGCATAGGAGATAGGAGAGAATTACCTGTAAAAGAGCATAGAAGACATGATCAGAATTGATGACTGCGTCGATGAAACTGCGCATCACTCGTGACAGAGCCACTCAGGAAAGAGCCATGATGTCTGCGCCATGCCCCTGTCTGCGCCACCCCATAAGCTGTCATAAATTTATAGAGAAACTAAGCTGGGATGCATTTCTCAGTTGGTCATTATTGGGTCTGATGTGAGACACCTGAATATGGGGAGGAGATGGCCAGGGCCAGGCCAGATACAGACACAGGCTAGGGTCGTAAAGCTAATTACCTCTCTTGATCACTCAAGCCACATGGAGTTGAGAATCAATCACCAGTAATATTGCTATTGCAAGTGTGTTTGTTATAGAGCTAGCAGTAAATAAGGAAGTTTAAAGATATGGCAGCAGGAGAGAATTACCAAAAATATTAATAGCAGACTCAGCAAAGTCCGTTCAGTAGGGATGTACAGTTGCATAGGAGATAGGAGAGAATTACCAAAAATATTAATAGCAGACTCAGCAAAGTCCGTTCAGTAGGGATGTACAGTTGCATAGGAGATAGGAGAGAATTACCAAAAATATTAATAGCAGACTCAGCAAAGTCCGTTCAGTAGGGATGTACAGTTGCATAGGAGATAGGAGAGAATTACCTGTAAAAGAGCATAGAAGACATGATCAGAATTGATGACTGCGTCGATGAAACTGCGCATCACTCGTGACAGAGCCACTCAGGAAAGAGCCATGATGTCTGCGCCATGCCCCTGTCTGCGCCACCCCATAAGCTGTCATAAATTTATAGAGAAACTAAGCTGGGATGCATTTCTCAGTTGGTCATTATTGGGTCTGATGTGAGACACCTGAATATGGGGAGGAGATGGCCAGGGCCAGGCCAGATACAGACACAGGCTAGGGTCGTAAAGCTAATTACCTCTCTTGATCACTCAAGCCACATGGAGTTGAGAATCAATCACCAGTAATATTGCTATTGCAAGTGTGTTTGTTATAGAGCTAGCAGTAAATAAGGAAGTTTAAAGATATGGCAGCAGGAGAGAATTACCAAAAATATTAATAGCAGACTCAGCAAAGTCCGTTCAGTAGGGATGTACAGTTGCATAGGAGATAGGAGAGAATTACCTGTAAAAGAGCATAGAAGACATGATCAGAATTGATGACTGCGTCGATGAAACTGCGCATCACTCGTGACAGAGCCACTCAGGAAAGAGCCATGATGTCTGCGCCATGCCCCTGTCTGCGCCACCCCATAAGCTGTCATAAATTTATAGAGAAACTAAGCTGGGATGCATTTCTCAGTTGGTCATTATTGGGTCTGATGTGAGACACCTGAATATGGGGAGGAGATGGCCAGGGCCAGGCCAGATACAGACACAGGCTAGGGTCGTAAAGCTAATTACCTCTCTTGATCACTCAAGCCACATGGAGTTGAGAATCAATCACCAGTAATATTGCTATTGCAAGTGTGTTTGTTATAGAGCTAGCAGTAAATAAGGAAGTTTAAAGATATGGCAGCAGGAGAGAATTACCAAAAATATTAATAGCAGACTCAGCAAAGTCCGTTCAGTAGGGATGTACAGTTGCATAGGAGATAGGAGAGAATTACCTGTAAAAGAGCATAGAAGACATGATCAGAATTGATGACTGCGTCGATGAAACTGCGCATCACTCGTGACAGAGCCACTCAGGAAAGAGCCATGATGTCTGCGCCATGCCCCTGTCTGCGCCACCCCATAAGCTGTCATAAATTTATAGAGAAACTAAGCTGGGATGCATTTCTCAGTTGGTCATTATTGGGTCTGATGTGAGACACCTGAATATGGGGAGGAGATGGCCAGGGCCAGGCCAGATACAGACACAGGCTAGGGTCGTAAAGCTAATTACCTCTCTTGATCACTCAAGCCACATGGAGTTGAGAATCAATCACCAGTAATATTGCTATTGCAAGTGTGTTTGTTATAGAGCTAGCAGTAAATAAGGAAGTTTAAAGATATGGCAGCAGGAGAGAATTACCAAAAATATTAATAGCAGACTCAGCAAAGTCCGTTCAGTAGGGATGTACAGTTGCATAGGAGATAGGAGAGAATTACCTGTAAAAGAGCATAGAAGACATGATCAGAATTGATGACTGCGTCGATGAAACTGCGCATCACTCGTGACAGAGCCACTCAGGAAAGAGCCATGATGTCTGCGCCATGCCCCTGTCTGCGCCACCCCATAAGCTGTCATAAATTTATAGAGAAACTAAGCTGGGATGCATTTCTCAGTTGGTCATTATTGGGTCTGATGTGAGACACCTGAATATGGGGAGGAGATGGCCAGGGCCAGGCCAGATACAGACACAGGCTAGGGTCGTAAAGCTAATTACCTCTCTTGATCACTCAAGCCACATGGAGTTGAGAATCAATCACCAGTAATATTGCTATTGCAAGTGTGTTTGTTATAGAGCTAGCAGTAAATAAGGAAGTTTAAAGATATGGCAGCAGGAGAGAATTACCAAAAATATTAATAGCAGACTCAGCAAAGTCCGTTCAGTAGGGATGTACAGTTGCATAGGAGATAGGAGAGAATTACCTGTAAAAGAGCATAGAAGACATGATCAGAATTGATGACTGCGTCGATGAAACTGCGCATCACTCGTGACAGAGCCACTCAGGAAAGAGCCATGATGTCTGCGCCATGCCCCTGTCTGCGCCACCCCATAAGCTGTCATAAATTTATAGAGAAACTAAGCTGGGATGCATTTCTCAGTTGGTCATTATTGGGTCTGATGTGAGACACCTGAATATGGGGAGGAGATGGCCAGGGCCAGGCCAGATACAGACACAGGCTAGGGTCGTAAAGCTAATTACCTCTCTTGATCACTCAAGCCACATGGAGTTGAGAATCAATCACCAGTAATATTGCTATTGCAAGTGTGTTTGTTATAGAGCTAGCAGTAAATAAGGAAGTTTAAAGATATGGCAGCAGGAGAGAATTACCAAAAATATTAATAGCAGACTCAGCAAAGTCCGTTCAGTAGGGATGTACAGTTGCATAGGAGATAGGAGAGAATTACCTGTAAAAGAGCATAGAAGACATGATCAGAATTGATGACTGCGTCGATGAAACTGCGCATCACTCGTGACAGAGCCACTCAGGAAAGAGCCATGATGTCTGCGCCATGCCCCTGTCTGCGCCACCCCATAAGCTGTCATAAATTTATAGAGAAACTAAGCTGGGATGCATTTCTCAGTTGGTCATTATTGGGTCTGATGTGAGACACCTGAATATGGGGAGGAGATGGCCAGGGCCAGGCCAGATACAGACACAGGCTAGGGTCGTAAAGCTAATTACCTCTCTTGATCACTCAAGCCACATGGAGTTGAGAATCAATCACCAGTAATATTGCTATTGCAAGTGTGTTTGTTATAGAGCTAGCAGTAAATAAGGAAGTTTAAAGATATGGCAGCAGGAGAGAATTACCAAAAATATTAATAGCAGACTCAGCAAAGTCCGTTCAGTAGGGATGTACAGTTGCATAGGAGATAGGAGAGAATTACCTGTAAAAGAGCATAGAAGACATGATCAGAATTGATGACTGCGTCGATGAAACTGCGCATCACTCGTGACAGAGCCACTCAGGAAAGAGCCATGATGTCTGCGCCATGCCCCTGTCTGCGCCACCCCATAAGCTGTCATAAATTTATAGAGAAACTAAGCTGGGATGCATTTCTCAGTTGGTCATTATTGGGTCTGATGTGAGACACCTGAATATGGGGAGGAGATGGCCAGGGCCAGGCCAGATACAGACACAGGCTAGGGTCGTAAAGCTAATTACCTCTCTTGATCACTCAAGCCACATGGAGTTGAGAATCAATCACCAGTAATATTGCTATTGCAAGTGTGTTTGTTATAGAGCTAGCAGTAAATAAGGAAGTTTAAAGATATGGCAGCAGGAGAGAATTACCAAAAATATTAATAGCAGACTCAGCAAAGTCCGTTCAGTAGGGATGTACAGTTGCATAGGAGATAGGAGAGAATTACCTGTAAAAGAGCATAGAAGACATGATCAGAATTGATGACTGCGTCGATGAAACTGCGCATCACTCGTGACAGAGCCACTCAGGAAAGAGCCATGATGTCTGCGCCATGCCCCTGTCTGCGCCACCCCATAAGCTGTCATAAATTTATAGAGAAACTAAGCTGGGATGCATTTCTCAGTTGGTCATTATTGGGTCTGATGTGAGACACCTGAATATGGGGAGGAGATGGCCAGGGCCAGGCCAGATACAGACACAGGCTAGGGTCGTAAAGCTAATTACCTCTCTTGATCACTCAAGCCACATGGAGTTGAGAATCAATCACCAGTAATATTGCTATTGCAAGTGTGTTTGTTATAGAGCTAGCAGTAAATAAGGAAGTTTAAAGATATGGCAGCAGGAGAGAATTACCAAAAATATTAATAGCAGACTCAGCAAAGTCCGTTCAGTAGGGATGTACAGTTGCATAGGAGATAGGAGAGAATTACCTGTAAAAGAGCATAGAAGACATGATCAGAATTGATGACTGCGTCGATGAAACTGCGCATCACTCGTGACAGAGCCACTCAGGAAAGAGCCATGATGTCTGCGCCATGCCCCTGTCTGCGCCACCCCATAAGCTGTCATAAATTTATAGAGAAACTAAGCTGGGATGCATTTCTCAGTTGGTCATTATTGGGTCTGATGTGAGACACCTGAATATGGGGAGGAGATGGCCAGGGCCAGGCCAGATACAGACACAGGCTAGGGTCGTAAAGCTAATTACCTCTCTTGATCACTCAAGCCACATGGAGTTGAGAATCAATCACCAGTAATATTGCTATTGCAAGTGTGTTTGTTATAGAGCTAGCAGTAAATAAGGAAGTTTAAAGATATGGCAGCAGGAGAGAATTACCAAAAATATTAATAGCAGACTCAGCAAAGTCCGTTCAGTAGGGATGTACAGTTGCATAGGAGATAGGAGAGAATTACCAAAAATATTAATAGCAGACTCAGCAAAGTCCGTTCAGTAGGGATGTACAGTTGCATAGGAGATAGGAGAGAATTACCAAAAATATTAATAGCAGACTCAGCAAAGTCCGTTCAGTAGGGATGTACAGTTGCATAGGAGATAGGAGAGAATTACCAAAAATATTAATAGCAGACTCAGCAAAGTCCGTTCAGTAGGGATGTACAGTTGCATAGGAGATAGGAGAGAATTACCTGTAAAAGAGCATAGAAGACATGATCAGAATTGATGACTGCGTCGATGAAACTGCGCATCACTCGTGACAGAGCCACTCAGGAAAGAGCCATGATGTCTGCGCCATGCCCCTGTCTGCGCCACCCCATAAGCTGTCATAAATTTATAGAGAAACTAAGCTGGGATGCATTTCTCAGTTGGTCATTATTGGGTCTGATGTGAGACACCTGAATATGGGGAGGAGATGGCCAGGGCCAGGCCAGATACAGACACAGGCTAGGGTCGTAAAGCTAATTACCTCTCTTGATCACTCAAGCCACATGGAGTTGAGAATCAATCACCAGTAATATTGCTATTGCAAGTGTGTTTGTTATAGAGCTAGCAGTAAATAAGGAAGTTTAAAGATATGGCAGCAGGAGAGAATTACCAAAAATATTAATAGCAGACTCAGCAAAGTCCGTTCAGTAGGGATGTACAGTTGCATAGGAGATAGGAGAGAATTACCTGTAAAAGAGCATAGAAGACATGATCAGAATTGATGACTGCGTCGATGAAACTGCGCATCACTCGTGACAGAGCCACTCAGGAAAGAGCCATGATGTCTGCGCCATGCCCCTGTCTGCGCCACCCCATAAGCTGTCATAAATTTATAGAGAAACTAAGCTGGGATGCATTTCTCAGTTGGTCATTATTGGGTCTGATGTGAGACACCTGAATATGGGGAGGAGATGGCCAGGGCCAGGCCAGATACAGACACAGGCTAGGGTCGTAAAGCTAATTACCTCTCTTGATCACTCAAGCCACATGGAGTTGAGAATCAATCACCAGTAATATTGCTATTGCAAGTGTGTTTGTTATAGAGCTAGCAGTAAATAAGGAAGTTTAAAGATATGGCAGCAGGAGAGAATTACCAAAAATATTAATAGCAGACTCAGCAAAGTCCGTTCAGTAGGGATGTACAGTTGCATAGGAGATAGGAGAGAATTACCAAAAATATTAATAGCAGACTCAGCAAAGTCCGTTCAGTAGGGATGTACAGTTGCATAGGAGATAGGAGAGAATTACCAAAAATATTAATAGCAGACTCAGCAAAGTCCGTTCAGTAGGGATGTACAGTTGCATAGGAGATAGGAGAGAATTACCAAAAATATTAATAGCAGACTCAGCAGAATTGATGACTGCGTCGATGAAACTGCGCATCACTCGTGACAGAGCCACTCAGGAAAGAGCCATGATGTCTGCGCCATGCCCCTGTCTGCGCCACCCCATAAGCTGTCATAAATTTATAGAGAAACTAAGCTGGGATGCATTTCTCAGTTGGTCATTATTGGGTCTGATGTGAGACACCTGAATATGGGGAGGAGATGGCCAGGGCCAGGCCAGATACAGACACAGGCTAGGGTCGTAAAGCTAATTACCTCTCTTGATCACTCAAGCCACATGGAGTTGAGAATCAATCACCAGTAATATTGCTATTGCAAGTGTGTTTGTTATAGAGCTAGCAGTAAATAAGGAAGTTTAAAGATATGGCAGCAGGAGAGAATTACCAAAAATATTAATAGCAGACTCAGCAAAGTCCGTTCAGTAGGGATGTACAGTTGCATAGGAGATAGGAGAGAATTACCAAAAATATTAATAGCAGACTCAGCAAAGTCCGTTCAGTAGGGATGTACAGTTGCATAGGAGATAGGAGAGAATTACCAAAAATATTAATAGCAGACTCAGCAAAGTCCGTTCAGTAGGGATGTACAGTTGCATAGGAGATAGGAGAGAATTACCAAAAATATTAATAGCAGACTCAGCAAAGTCCGTTCAGTAGGGATGTACAGTTGCATAGGAGATAGGAGAGAATTACCTGTAAAAGAGCATAGAAGACATGATCAGAATTGATGACTGCGTCGATGAAACTGCGCATCACTCGTGACAGAGCCACTCAGGAAAGAGCCATGATGTCTGCGCCATGCCCCTGTCTGCGCCACCCCATAAGCTGTCATAAATTTATAGAGAAACTAAGCTGGGATGCATTTCTCAGTTGGTCATTATTGGGTCTGATGTGAGACACCTGAATATGGGGAGGAGATGGCCAGGGCCAGGCCAGATACAGACACAGGCTAGGGTCGTAAAGCTAATTACCTCTCTTGATCACTCAAGCCACATGGAGTTGAGAATCAATCACCAGTAATATTGCTATTGCAAGTGTGTTTGTTATAGAGCTAGCAGTAAATAAGGAAGTTTAAAGATATGGCAGCAGGAGAGAATTACCAAAAATATTAATAGCAGACTCAGCAAAGTCCGTTCAGTAGGGATGTACAGTTGCATAGGAGATAGGAGAGAATTACCTGTAAAAGAGCATAGAAGACATGATCAGAATTGATGACTGCGTCGATGAAACTGCGCATCACTCGTGACAGAGCCACTCAGGAAAGAGCCATGATGTCTGCGCCATGCCCCTGTCTGCGCCACCCCATAAGCTGTCATAAATTTATAGAGAAACTAAGCTGGGATGCATTTCTCAGTTGGTCATTATTGGGTCTGATGTGAGACACCTGAATATGGGGAGGAGATGGCCAGGGCCAGGCCAGATACAGACACAGGCTAGGGTCGTAAAGCTAATTACCTCTCTTGATCACTCAAGCCACATGGAGTTGAGAATCAATCACCAGTAATATTGCTATTGCAAGTGTGTTTGTTATAGAGCTAGCAGTAAATAAGGAAGTTTAAAGATATGGCAGCAGGAGAGAATTACCAAAAATATTAATAGCAGACTCAGCAAAGTCCGTTCAGTAGGGATGTACAGTTGCATAGGAGATAGGAGAGAATTACCTGTAAAAGAGCATAGAAGACATGATCAGAATTGATGACTGCGTCGATGAAACTGCGCATCACTCGTGACAGAGCCACTCAGGAAAGAGCCATGATGTCTGCGCCATGCCCCTGTCTGCGCCACCCCATAAGCTGTCATAAATTTATAGAGAAACTAAGCTGGGATGCATTTCTCAGTTGGTCATTATTGGGTCTGATGTGAGACACCTGAATATGGGGAGGAGATGGCCAGGGCCAGGCCAGATACAGACACAGGCTAGGGTCGTAAAGCTAATTACCTCTCTTGATCACTCAAGCCACATGGAGTTGAGAATCAATCACCAGTAATATTGCTATTGCAAGTGTGTTTGTTATAGAGCTAGCAGTAAATAAGGAAGTTTAAAGATATGGCAGCAGGAGAGAATTACCAAAAATATTAATAGCAGACTCAGCAAAGTCCGTTCAGTAGGGATGTACAGTTGCATAGGAGATAGGAGAGAATTACCTGTAAAAGAGCATAGAAGACATGATCAGAATTGATGACTGCGTCGATGAAACTGCGCATCACTCGTGACAGAGCCACTCAGGAAAGAGCCATGATGTCTGCGCCATGCCCCTGTCTGCGCCACCCCATAAGCTGTCATAAATTTATAGAGAAACTAAGCTGGGATGCATTTCTCAGTTGGTCATTATTGGGTCTGATGTGAGACACCTGAATATGGGGAGGAGATGGCCAGGGCCAGGCCAGATACAGACACAGGCTAGGGTCGTAAAGCTAATTACCTCTCTTGATCACTCAAGCCACATGGAGTTGAGAATCAATCACCAGTAATATTGCTATTGCAAGTGTGTTTGTTATAGAGCTAGCAGTAAATAAGGAAGTTTAAAGATATGGCAGCAGGAGAGAATTACCAAAAATATTAATAGCAGACTCAGCAAAGTCCGTTCAGTAGGGATGTACAGTTGCATAGGAGATAGGAGAGAATTACCTGTAAAAGAGCATAGAAGACATGATCAGAATTGATGACTGCGTCGATGAAACTGCGCATCACTCGTGACAGAGCCACTCAGGAAAGAGCCATGATGTCTGCGCCATGCCCCTGTCTGCGCCACCCCATAAGCTGTCATAAATTTATAGAGAAACTAAGCTGGGATGCATTTCTCAGTTGGTCATTATTGGGTCTGATGTGAGACACCTGAATATGGGGAGGAGATGGCCAGGGCCAGGCCAGATACAGACACAGGCTAGGGTCGTAAAGCTAATTACCTCTCTTGATCACTCAAGCCACATGGAGTTGAGAATCAATCACCAGTAATATTGCTATTGCAAGTGTGTTTGTTATAGAGCTAGCAGTAAATAAGGAAGTTTAAAGATATGGCAGCAGGAGAGAATTACCAAAAATATTAATAGCAGACTCAGCAAAGTCCGTTCAGTAGGGATGTACAGTTGCATAGGAGATAGGAGAGAATTACCAAAAATATTAATAGCAGACTCAGCAAAGTCCGTTCAGTAGGGATGTACAGTTGCATAGGAGATAGGAGAGAATTACCAAAAATATTAATAGCAGACTCAGCAAAGTCCGTTCAGTAGGGATGTACAGTTGCATAGGAGATAGGAGAGAATTACCAAAAATATTAATAGCAGACTCAGCAAAGTCCGTTCAGTAGGGATGTACAGTTGCATAGGAGATAGGAGAGAATTACCTGTAAAAGAGCATAGAAGACATGATCAGAATTGATGACTGCGTCGATGAAACTGCGCATCACTCGTGACAGAGCCACTCAGGAAAGAGCCATGATGTCTGCGCCATGCCCCTGTCTGCGCCACCCCATAAGCTGTCATAAATTTATAGAGAAACTAAGCTGGGATGCATTTCTCAGTTGGTCATTATTGGGTCTGATGTGAGACACCTGAATATGGGGAGGAGATGGCCAGGGCCAGGCCAGATACAGACACAGGCTAGGGTCGTAAAGCTAATTACCTCTCTTGATCACTCAAGCCACATGGAGTTGAGAATCAATCACCAGTAATATTGCTATTGCAAGTGTGTTTGTTATAGAGCTAGCAGTAAATAAGGAAGTTTAAAGATATGGCAGCAGGAGAGAATTACCAAAAATATTAATAGCAGACTCAGCAAAGTCCGTTCAGTAGGGATGTACAGTTGCATAGGAGATAGGAGAGAATTACCAAAAATATTAATAGCAGACTCAGCAAAGTCCGTTCAGTAGGGATGTACAGTTGCATAGGAGATAGGAGAGAATTACCAAAAATATTAATAGCAGACTCAGCAAAGTCCGTTCAGTAGGGATGTACAGTTGCATAGGAGATAGGAGAGAATTACCAAAAATATTAATAGCAGACTCAGCAAAGTCCGTTCAGTAGGGATGTACAGTTGCATAGGAGATAGGAGAGAATTACCTGTAAAAGAGCATAGAAGACATGATCAGAATTGATGACTGCGTCGATGAAACTGCGCATCACTCGTGACAGAGCCACTCAGGAAAGAGCCATGATGTCTGCGCCATGCCCCTGTCTGCGCCACCCCATAAGCTGTCATAAATTTATAGAGAAACTAAGCTGGGATGCATTTCTCAGTTGGTCATTATTGGGTCTGATGTGAGACACCTGAATATGGGGAGGAGATGGCCAGGGCCAGGCCAGATACAGACACAGGCTAGGGTCGTAAAGCTAATTACCTCTCTTGATCACTCAAGCCACATGGAGTTGAGAATCAATCACCAGTAATATTGCTATTGCAAGTGTGTTTGTTATAGAGCTAGCAGTAAATAAGGAAGTTTAAAGATATGGCAGCAGGAGAGAATTACCAAAAATATTAATAGCAGACTCAGCAAAGTCCGTTCAGTAGGGATGTACAGTTGCATAGGAGATAGGAGAGAATTACCTGTAAAAGAGCATAGAAGACATGATCAGAATTGATGACTGCGTCGATGAAACTGCGCATCACTCGTGACAGAGCCACTCAGGAAAGAGCCATGATGTCTGCGCCATGCCCCTGTCTGCGCCACCCCATAAGCTGTCATAAATTTATAGAGAAACTAAGCTGGGATGCATTTCTCAGTTGGTCATTATTGGGTCTGATGTGAGACACCTGAATATGGGGAGGAGATGGCCAGGGCCAGGCCAGATACAGACACAGGCTAGGGTCGTAAAGCTAATTACCTCTCTTGATCACTCAAGCCACATGGAGTTGAGAATCAATCACCAGTAATATTGCTATTGCAAGTGTGTTTGTTATAGAGCTAGCAGTAAATAAGGAAGTTTAAAGATATGGCAGCAGGAGAGAATTACCAAAAATATTAATAGCAGACTCAGCAAAGTCCGTTCAGTAGGGATGTACAGTTGCATAGGAGATAGGAGAGAATTACCTGTAAAAGAGCATAGAAGACATGATCAGAATTGATGACTGCGTCGATGAAACTGCGCATCACTCGTGACAGAGCCACTCAGGAAAGAGCCATGATGTCTGCGCCATGCCCCTGTCTGCGCCACCCCATAAGCTGTCATAAATTTATAGAGAAACTAAGCTGGGATGCATTTCTCAGTTGGTCATTATTGGGTCTGATGTGAGACACCTGAATATGGGGAGGAGATGGCCAGGGCCAGGCCAGATACAGACACAGGCTAGGGTCGTAAAGCTAATTACCTCTCTTGATCACTCAAGCCACATGGAGTTGAGAATCAATCACCAGTAATATTGCTATTGCAAGTGTGTTTGTTATAGAGCTAGCAGTAAATAAGGAAGTTTAAAGATATGGCAGCAGGAGAGAATTACCAAAAATATTAATAGCAGACTCAGCAAAGTCCGTTCAGTAGGGATGTACAGTTGCATAGGAGATAGGAGAGAATTACCTGTAAAAGAGCATAGAAGACATGATCAGAATTGATGACTGCGTCGATGAAACTGCGCATCACTCGTGACAGAGCCACTCAGGAAAGAGCCATGATGTCTGCGCCATGCCCCTGTCTGCGCCACCCCATAAGCTGTCATAAATTTATAGAGAAACTAAGCTGGGATGCATTTCTCAGTTGGTCATTATTGGGTCTGATGTGAGACACCTGAATATGGGGAGGAGATGGCCAGGGCCAGGCCAGATACAGACACAGGCTAGGGTCGTAAAGCTAATTACCTCTCTTGATCACTCAAGCCACATGGAGTTGAGAATCAATCACCAGTAATATTGCTATTGCAAGTGTGTTTGTTATAGAGCTAGCAGTAAATAAGGAAGTTTAAAGATATGGCAGCAGGAGAGAATTACCAAAAATATTAATAGCAGACTCAGCAAAGTCCGTTCAGTAGGGATGTACAGTTGCATAGGAGATAGGAGAGAATTACCTGTAAAAGAGCATAGAAGACATGATCAGAATTGATGACTGCGTCGATGAAACTGCGCATCACTCGTGACAGAGCCACTCAGGAAAGAGCCATGATGTCTGCGCCATGCCCCTGTCTGCGCCACCCCATAAGCTGTCATAAATTTATAGAGAAACTAAGCTGGGATGCATTTCTCAGTTGGTCATTATTGGGTCTGATGTGAGACACCTGAATATGGGGAGGAGATGGCCAGGGCCAGGCCAGATACAGACACAGGCTAGGGTCGTAAAGCTAATTACCTCTCTTGATCACTCAAGCCACATGGAGTTGAGAATCAATCACCAGTAATATTGCTATTGCAAGTGTGTTTGTTATAGAGCTAGCAGTAAATAAGGAAGTTTAAAGATATGGCAGCAGGAGAGAATTACCAAAAATATTAATAGCAGACTCAGCAAAGTCCGTTCAGTAGGGATGTACAGTTGCATAGGAGATAGGAGAGAATTACCTGTAAAAGAGCATAGAAGACATGATCAGAATTGATGACTGCGTCGATGAAACTGCGCATCACTCGTGACAGAGCCACTCAGGAAAGAGCCATGATGTCTGCGCCATGCCCCTGTCTGCGCCACCCCATAAGCTGTCATAAATTTATAGAGAAACTAAGCTGGGATGCATTTCTCAGTTGGTCATTATTGGGTCTGATGTGAGACACCTGAATATGGGGAGGAGATGGCCAGGGCCAGGCCAGATACAGACACAGGCTAGGGTCGTAAAGCTAATTACCTCTCTTGATCACTCAAGCCACATGGAGTTGAGAATCAATCACCAGTAATATTGCTATTGCAAGTGTGTTTGTTATAGAGCTAGCAGTAAATAAGGAAGTTTAAAGATATGGCAGCAGGAGAGAATTACCAAAAATATTAATAGCAGACTCAGCAAAGTCCGTTCAGTAGGGATGTACAGTTGCATAGGAGATAGGAGAGAATTACCAAAAATATTAATAGCAGACTCAGCAAAGTCCGTTCAGTAGGGATGTACAGTTGCATAGGAGATAGGAGAGAATTACCAAAAATATTAATAGCAGACTCAGCAAAGTCCGTTCAGTAGGGATGTACAGTTGCATAGGAGATAGGAGAGAATTACCAAAAATATTAATAGCAGACTCAGCAAAGTCCGTTCAGTAGGGATGTACAGTTGCATAGGAGATAGGAGAGAATTACCTGTAAAAGAGCATAGAAGACATGATCAGAATTGATGACTGCGTCGATGAAACTGCGCATCACTCGTGACAGAGCCACTCAGGAAAGAGCCATGATGTCTGCGCCATGCCCCTGTCTGCGCCACCCCATAAGCTGTCATAAATTTATAGAGAAACTAAGCTGGGATGCATTTCTCAGTTGGTCATTATTGGGTCTGATGTGAGACACCTGAATATGGGGAGGAGATGGCCAGGGCCAGGCCAGATACAGACACAGGCTAGGGTCGTAAAGCTAATTACCTCTCTTGATCACTCAAGCCACATGGAGTTGAGAATCAATCACCAGTAATATTGCTATTGCAAGTGTGTTTGTTATAGAGCTAGCAGTAAATAAGGAAGTTTAAAGATATGGCAGCAGGAGAGAATTACCAAAAATATTAATAGCAGACTCAGCAAAGTCCGTTCAGTAGGGATGTACAGTTGCATAGGAGATAGGAGAGAATTACCAAAAATATTAATAGCAGACTCAGCAAAGTCCGTTCAGTAGGGATGTACAGTTGCATAGGAGATAGGAGAGAATTACCAAAAATATTAATAGCAGACTCAGCAAAGTCCGTTCAGTAGGGATGTACAGTTGCATAGGAGATAGGAGAGAATTACCAAAAATATTAATAGCAGACTCAGCAAAGTCCGTTCAGTAGGGATGTACAGTTGCATAGGAGATAGGAGAGAATTACCTGTAAAAGAGCATAGAAGACATGATCAGAATTGATGACTGCGTCGATGAAACTGCGCATCACTCGTGACAGAGCCACTCAGGAAAGAGCCATGATGTCTGCGCCATGCCCCTGTCTGCGCCACCCCATAAGCTGTCATAAATTTATAGAGAAACTAAGCTGGGATGCATTTCTCAGTTGGTCATTATTGGGTCTGATGTGAGACACCTGAATATGGGGAGGAGATGGCCAGGGCCAGGCCAGATACAGACACAGGCTAGGGTCGTAAAGCTAATTACCTCTCTTGATCACTCAAGCCACATGGAGTTGAGAATCAATCACCAGTAATATTGCTATTGCAAGTGTGTTTGTTATAGAGCTAGCAGTAAATAAGGAAGTTTAAAGATATGGCAGCAGGAGAGAATTACCAAAAATATTAATAGCAGACTCAGCAAAGTCCGTTCAGTAGGGATGTACAGTTGCATAGGAGATAGGAGAGAATTACCTGTAAAAGAGCATAGAAGACATGATCAGAATTGATGACTGCGTCGATGAAACTGCGCATCACTCGTGACAGAGCCACGATGTCTGCGCCATGCCCCTGTCTGCGCCACCCCATAAGCTGTCATAAATTTATAGAGAAACTAAGCTGGGATGCATTTCTCAGTTGGTCATTATTGGGTCTGATGTGAGACACCTGAATATGGGGAGGAGATGGCCAGGGCCAGGCCAGATACAGACACAGGCTAGGGTCGTAAAGCTAATTACCTCTCTTGATCACTCAAGCCACATGGAGTTGAGAATCAATCACCAGTAATATTGCTATTGCAAGTGTGTTTGTTATAGAGCTAGCAGTAAATAAGGAAGTTTAAAGATATGGCAGCAGGAGAGAATTACCAAAAATATTAATAGCAGACTCAGCAAAGTCCGTTCAGTAGGGATGTACAGTTGCATAGGAGATAGGAGAGAATTACCTGTAAAAGAGCATAGAAGACATGATCAGAATTGATGACTGCGTCGATGAAACTGCGCATCACTCGTGACAGAGCCACTCAGGAAAGAGCCATGATGTCTGCGCCATGCCCCTGTCTGCGCCACCCCATAAGCTGTCATAAATTTATAGAGAAACTAAGCTGGGATGCATTTCTCAGTTGGTCATTATTGGGTCTGATGTGAGACACCTGAATATGGGGAGGAGATGGCCAGGGCCAGGCCAGATACAGACACAGGCTAGGGTCGTAAAGCTAATTACCTCTCTTGATCACTCAAGCCACATGGAGTTGAGAATCAATCACCAGTAATATTGCTATTGCAAGTGTGTTTGTTATAGAGCTAGCAGTAAATAAGGAAGTTTAAAGATATGGCAGCAGGAGAGAATTACCAAAAATATTAATAGCAGACTCAGCAAAGTCCGTTCAGTAGGGATGTACAGTTGCATAGGAGATAGGAGAGAATTACCTGTAAAAGAGCATAGAAGACATGATCAGAATTGATGACTGCGTCGATGAAACTGCGCATCACTCGTGACAGAGCCACTCAGGAAAGAGCCATGATGTCTGCGCCATGCCCCTGTCTGCGCCACCCCATAAGCGGTCATAAATTTATAGAGAAACTAAGCTGGGATGCATTTCTCAGTTGGTCATTATTGGGTCTGATGTGAGACACCTGAATATGGGGAGGAGATGGCCAGGGCCAGGCCAGATACAGACACAGGCTAGGGTCGTAAAGCTAATTACCTCTCTTGATCACTCAAGCCACATGGAGTTGAGAATCAATCACCAGTAATATTGCTATTGCAAGTGTGTTTGTTATAGAGCTAGCAGTAAATAAGGAAGTTTAAAGATATGGCAGCAGGAGAGAATTACCAAAAATATTAATAGCAGACTCAGCAAAGTCCGTTCAGTAGGGATGTACAGTTGCATAGGAGATAGGAGAGAATTACCTGTAAAAGAGCATAGAAGACATGATCAGAATTGATGACTGCGTCGATGAAACTGCGCATCACTCGTGACAGAGCCACTCAGGAAAGAGCCATGATGTCTGCGCCATGCCCCTGTCTGCGCCACCCCATAAGCTGTCATAAATTTATAGAGAAACTAAGCTGGGATGCATTTCTCAGTTGGTCATTATTGGGTCTGATGTGAGACACCTGAATATGGGGAGGAGATGGCCAGGGCCAGGCCAGATACAGACACAGGCTAGGGTCGTAAAGCTAATTACCTCTCTTGATCACTCAAGCCACATGGAGTTGAGAATCAATCACCAGTAATATTGCTATTGCAAGTGTGTTTGTTATAGAGCTAGCAGTAAATAAGGAAGTTTAAAGATATGGCAGCAGGAGAGAATTACCAAAAATATTAATAGCAGACTCAGCAAAGTCCGTTCAGTAGGGATGTACAGTTGCATAGGAGATAGGAGAGAATTACCTGTAAAAGAGCATAGAAGACATGATCAGAATTGATGACTGCGTCGATGAAACTGCGCATCACTCGTGACAGAGCCACTCAGGAAAGAGCCATGATGTCTGCGCCATGCCCCTGTCTGCGCCACCCCATAAGCTGTCATAAATTTATAGAGAAACTAAGCTGGGATGCATTTCTCAGTTGGTCATTATTGGGTCTGATGTGAGACACCTGAATATGGGGAGGAGATGGCCAGGGCCAGGCCAGATACAGACACAGGCTAGGGTCGTAAAGCTAATTACCTCTCTTGATCACTCAAGCCACATGGAGTTGAGAATCAATCACCAGTAATATTGCTATTGCAAGTGTGTTTGTTATAGAGCTAGCAGTAAATAAGGAAGTTTAAAGATATGGCAGCAGGAGAGAATTACCAAAAATATTAATAGCAGACTCAGCAAAGTCAGTTCAGTAGGGATGTACAGTTGCATAGGAGATAGGAGAGAATTACCTGTAAAAGAGCATAGAAGACATGATCAGAATTGATGACTGCGTCGATGAAACTGCGCATCACTCGTGACAGAGCCACTCAGGAAAGAGCCATGATGTCTGCGCCATGCCCCTGTCTGCGCCACCCCATAAGCTGTCATAAATTTATAGAGAAACTAAGCTGGGATGCATTTCTCAGTTGGTCATTATTGGGTCTGATGTGAGACACCTGAATATGGGGAGGAGATGGCCAGGGCCAGGCCAGATACAGACACAGGCTAGGGTCGTAAAGCTAATTACCTCTCTTGATCACTCAAGCCACATGGAGTTGAGAATCAATCACCAGTAATATTGCTATTGCAAGTGTGTTTGTTATAGAGCTAGCAGTAAATAAGGAAGTTTAAAGATATGGCAGCAGGAGAGAATTACCAAAAATATTAATAGCAGACTCAGCAAAGTCCGTTCAGTAGGGATGTACAGTTGCATAGGAGATAGGAGAGAATTACCAAAAATATTAATAGCAGACTCAGCAAAGTCCGTTCAGTAGGGATGTACAGTTGCATAGGAGATAGGAGAGAATTACCAAAAATATTAATAGCAGACTCAGCAAAGTCCGTTCAGTAGGGATGTACAGTTGCATAGGAGATAGGAGAGAATTACCAAAAATATTAATAGCAGACTCAGCAAAGTCCGTTCAGTAGGGATGTACAGTTGCATAGGAGATAGGAGAGAATTACCTGTAAAAGAGCATAGAAGACATGATCAGAATTGATGACTGCGTCGATGAAACTGCGCATCACTCGTGACAGAGCCACTCAGGAAAGAGCCATGATGTCTGCGCCATGCCCCTGTCTGCGCCACCCCATAAGCTGTCATAAATTTATAGAGAAACTAAGCTGGGATGCATTTCTCAGTTGGTCATTATTGGGTCTGATGTGAGACACCTGAATATGGGGAGGAGATGGCCAGGGCCAGGCCAGATACAGACACAGGCTAGGGTCGTAAAGCTAATTACCTCTCTTGATCACTCAAGCCACATGGAGTTGAGAATCAATCACCAGTAATATTGCTATTGCAAGTGTGTTTGTTATAGAGCTAGCAGTAAATAAGGAAGTTTAAAGATATGGCAGCAGGAGAAAATTACCAAAAATATTAATAGCAGACTCAGCAAAGTCCGTTCAGTAGGGATGTACAGTTGCATAGGAGATAGGAGAGAATTACCAAAAATATTAATAGCAGACTCAGCAAAGTCCGTTCAGTAGGGATGTACAGTTGCATAGGAGATAGGAGAGAATTACCAAAAATATTAATAGCAGACTCAGCAAAGTCCGTTCAGTAGGGATGTACAGTTGCATAGGAGATAGGAGAGAATTACCAAAAATATTAATAGCAGACTCAGCAAAGTCCGTTCAGTAGGGATGTACAGTTGCATAGGAGATAGGAGAGAATTACCTGTAAAAGAGCATAGAAGACATGATCAGAATTGATGACTGCGTCGATGAAACTGCGCATCACTCGTGACAGAGCCACTCAGGAAAGAGCCATGATGTCTGCGCCATGCCCCTGTCTGCGCCACCCCATAAGCTGTCATAAATTTATAGAGAAACTAAGCTGGGATGCATTTCTCAGTTGGTCATTATTGGGTCTGATGTGAGACACCTGAATATGGGGAGGAGATGGCCAGGGCCAGGCCAGATACAGACACAGGCTAGGGTCGTAAAGCTAATTACCTCTCTTGATCACTCAAGCCACATGGAGTTGAGAATCAATCACCAGTAATATTGCTATTGCAAGTGTGTTTGTTATAGAGCTAGCAGTAAATAAGGAAGTTTAAAGATATGGCAGCAGGAGAGAATTACCAAAAATATTAATAGCAGACTCAGCAAAGTCCGTTCAGTAGGGATGTACAGTTGCATAGGAGATAGGAGAGAATTACCTGTAAAAGAGCATAGAAGACATGATCAGAATTGATGACTGCGTCGATGAAACTGCGCATCACTCGTGACAGAGCCACTCAGGAAAGAGCCATGATGTCTGCGCCATGCCCCTGTCTGCGCCACCCCATAAGCTGTCATAAATTTATAGAGAAACTAAGCTGGGATGCATTTCTCAGTTGGTCATTATTGGGTCTGATGTGAGACACCTGAATATGGGGAGGAGATGGCCAGGGCCAGGCCAGATACAGACACAGGCTAGGGTCGTAAAGCTAATTACCTCTCTTGATCACTCAAGCCACATGGAGTTGAGAATCAATCACCAGTAATATTGCTATTGCAAGTGTGTTTGTTATAGAGCTAGCAGTAAATAAGGAAGTTTAAAGATATGGCAGCAGGAGAGAATTACCAAAAATATTAATAGCAGACTCAGCAAAGTCCGTTCAGTAGGGATGTACAGTTGCATAGGAGATAGGAGAGAATTACCTGTAAAAGAGCATAGAAGACATGATCAGAATTGATGACTGCGTCGATGAAACTGCGCATCACTCGTGACAGAGCCACTCAGGAAAGAGCCATGATGTCTGCGCCATGCCCCTGTCTGCGCCACCCCATAAGCTGTCATAAATTTATAGAGAAACTAAGCTGGGATGCATTTCTCAGTTGGTCATTATTGGGTCTGATGTGAGACACCTGAATATGGGGAGGAGATGGCCAGGGCCAGGCCAGATACAGACACAGGCTAGGGTCGTAAAGCTAATTACCTCTCTTGATCACTCAAGCCACATGGAGTTGAGAATCAATCACCAGTAATATTGCTATTGCAAGTGTGTTTGTTATAGAGCTAGCAGTAAATAAGGAAGTTTAAAGATATGGCAGCAGGAGAGAATTACCAAAAATATTAATAGCAGACTCAGCAAAGTCCGTTCAGTAGGGATGTACAGTTGCATAGGAGATAGGAGAGAATTACCAAAAATATTAATAGCAGACTCAGCAAAGTCCGTTCAGTAGGGATGTACAGTTGCATAGGAGATAGGAGAGAATTACCAAAAATATTAATAGCAGACTCAGCAAAGTCCGTTCAGTAGGGATGTACAGTTGCATAGGAGATAGGAGAGAATTACCAAAAATATTAATAGCAGACTCAGCAAAGTCCGTTCAGTAGGGATGTACAGTTGCATAGGAGATAGGAGAGAATTACCTGTAAAAGAGCATAGAAGACATGATCAGAATTGATGACTGCGTCGATGAAACTGCGCATCACTCGTGACAGAGCCACTCAGGAAAGAGCCATGATGTCTGCGCCATGCCCCTGTCTGCGCCACCCCATAAGCTGTCATAAATTTATAGAGAAACTAAGCTGGGATGCATTTCTCAGTTGGTCATTATTGGGTCTGATGTGAGACACCTGAATATGGGGAGGAGATGGCCAGGGCCAGGCCAGATACAGACACAGGCTAGGGTCGTAAAGCTAATTACCTCTCTTGATCACTCAAGCCACATGGAGTTGAGAATCAATCACCAGTAATATTGCTATTGCAAGTGTGTTTGTTATAGAGCTAGCAGTAAATAAGGAAGTTTAAAGATATGGCAGCAGGAGAGAATTACCAAAAATATTAATAGCAGACTCAGCAAAGTCCGTTCAGTAGGGATGTACAGTTGCATAGGAGATAGGAGAGAATTACCTGTAAAAGAGCATAGAAGACATGATCAGAATTGATGACTGCGTCGATGAAACTGCGCATCACTCGTGACAGAGCCACTCAGGAAAGAGCCATGATGTCTGCGCCATGCCCCTGTCTGCGCCACCCCATAAGCTGTCATAAATTTATAGAGAAACTAAGCTGGGATGCATTTCTCAGTTGGTCATTATTGGGTCTGATGTGAGACACCTGAATATGGGGAGGAGATGGCCAGGGCCAGGCCAGATACAGACACAGGCTAGGGTCGTAAAGCTAATTACCTCTCTTGATCACTCAAGCCACATGGAGTTGAGAATCAATCACCAGTAATATTGCTATTGCAAGTGTGTTTGTTATAGAGCTAGCAGTAAATAAGGAAGTTTAAAGATATGGCAGCAGGAGAGAATTACCAAAAATATTAATAGCAGACTCAGCAAAGTCCGTTCAGTAGGGATGTACAGTTGCATAGGAGATAGGAGAGAATTACCTGTAAAAGAGCATAGAAGACATGATCAGAATTGATGACTGCGTCGATGAAACTGCGCATCACTCGTGACAGAGCCACTCAGGAAAGAGCCATGATGTCTGCGCCATGCCCCTGTCTGCGCCACCCCATAAGCTGTCATAAATTTATAGAGAAACTAAGCTGGGATGCATTTCTCAGTTGGTCATTATTGGGTCTGATGTGAGACACCTGAATATGGGGAGGAGATGGCCAGGGCCAGGCCAGATACAGACACAGGCTAGGGTCGTAAAGCTAATTACCTCTCTTGATCACTCAAGCCACATGGAGTTGAGAATCAATCACCAGTAATATTGCTATTGCAAGTGTGTTTGTTATAGAGCTAGCAGTAAATAAGGAAGTTTAAAGATATGGCAGCAGGAGAGAATTACCAAAAATATTAATAGCAGACTCAGCAAAGTCCGTTCAGTAGGGATGTACAGTTGCATAGGAGATAGGAGAGAATTACCTGTAAAAGAGCATAGAAGACATGATCAGAATTGATGACTGCGTCGATGAAACTGCGCATCACTCGTGACAGAGCCACTCAGGAAAGAGCCATGATGTCTGCGCCATGCCCCTGTCTGCGCCACCCCATAAGCTGTCATAAATTTATAGAGAAACTAAGCTGGGATGCATTTCTCAGTTGGTCATTATTGGGTCTGATGTGAGACACCTGAATATGGGGAGGAGATGGCCAGGGCCAGGCCAGATACAGACACAGGCTAGGGTCGTAAAGCTAATTACCTCTCTTGATCACTCAAGCCACATGGAGTTGAGAATCAATCACCAGTAATATTGCTATTGCAAGTGTGTTTGTTATAGAGCTAGCAGTAAATAAGGAAGTTTAAAGATATGGCAGCAGGAGAGAATTACCAAAAATATTAATAGCAGACTCAGCAAAGTCCGTTCAGTAGGGATGTACAGTTGCATAGGAGATAGGAGAGAATTACCAAAAATATTAATAGCAGACTCAGCAAAGTCCGTTCAGTAGGGATGTACAGTTGCATAGGAGATAGGAGAGAATTACCAAAAATATTAATAGCAGACTCAGCAAAGTCCGTTCAGTAGGGATGTACAGTTGCATAGGAGATAGGAGAGAATTACCAAAAATATTAATAGCAGACTCAGCAAAGTCCGTTCAGTAGGGATGTACAGTTGCATAGGAGATAGGAGAGAATTACCTGTAAAAGAGCATAGAAGACATGATCAGAATTGATGACTGCGTCGATGAAACTGCGCATCACTCGTGACAGAGCCACTCAGGAAAGAGCCATGATGTCTGCGCCATGCCCCTGTCTGCGCCACCCCATAAGCTGTCATAAATTTATAGAGAAACTAAGCTGGGATGCATTTCTCAGTTGGTCATTATTGGGTCTGATGTGAGACACCTGAATATGGGGAGGAGATGGCCAGGGCCAGGCCAGATACAGACACAGGCTAGGGTCGTAAAGCTAATTACCTCTCTTGATCACTCAAGCCACATGGAGTTGAGAATCAATCACCAGTAATATTGCTATTGCAAGTGTGTTTGTTATAGAGCTAGCAGTAAATAAGGAAGTTTAAAGATATGGCAGCAGGAGAGAATTACCAAAAATATTAATAGCAGACTCAGCAAAGTCCGTTCAGTAGGGATGTACAGTTGCATAGGAGATAGGAGAGAATTACCTGTAAAAGAGCATAGAAGACATGATCAGAATTGATGACTGCGTCGATGAAACTGCGCATCACTCGTGACAGAGCCACTCAGGAAAGAGCCATGATGTCTGCGCCATGCCCCTGTCTGCGCCACCCCATAAGCTGTCATAAATTTATAGAGAAACTAAGCTGGGATGCATTTCTCAGTTGGTCATTATTGGGTCTGATGTGAGACACCTGAATATGGGGAGGAGATGGCCAGGGCCAGGCCAGATACAGACACAGGCTAGGGTCGTAAAGCTAATTACCTCTCTTGATCACTCAAGCCACATGGAGTTGAGAATCAATCACCAGTAATATTGCTATTGCAAGTGTGTTTGTTATAGAGCTAGCAGTAAATAAGGAAGTTTAAAGATATGGCAGCAGGAGAGAATTACCAAAAATATTAATAGCAGACTCAGCAAAGTCCGTTCAGTAGGGATGTACAGTTGCATAGGAGATAGGAGAGAATTACCTGTAAAAGAGCATAGAAGACATGATCAGAATTGATGACTGCGTCGATGAAACTGCGCATCACTCGTGACAGAGCCACTCAGGAAAGAGCCATGATGTCTGCGCCATGCCCCTGTCTGCGCCACCCCATAAGCTGTCATAAATTTATAGAGAAACTAAGCTGGGATGCATTTCTCAGTTGGTCATTATTGGGTCTGATGTGAGACACCTGAATATGGGGAGGAGATGGCCAGGGCCAGGCCAGATACAGACACAGGCTAGGGTCGTAAAGCTAATTACCTCTCTTGATCACTCAAGCCACATGGAGTTGAGAATCAATCACCAGTAATATTGCTATTGCAAGTGTGTTTGTTATAGAGCTAGCAGTAAATAAGGAAGTTTAAAGATATGGCAGCAGGAGAGAATTACCAAAAATATTAATAGCAGACTCAGCAAAGTCCGTTCAGTAGGGATGTACAGTTGCATAGGAGATAGGAGAGAATTACCTGTAAAAGAGCATAGAAGACATGATCAGAATTGATGACTGCGTCGATGAAACTGCGCATCACTCGTGACAGAGCCACTCAGGAAAGAGCCATGATGTCTGCGCCATGCCCCTGTCTGCGCCACCCCATAAGCTGTCATAAATTTATAGAGAAACTAAGCTGGGATGCATTTCTCAGTTGGTCATTATTGGGTCTGATGTGAGACACCTGAATATGGGGAGGAGATGGCCAGGGCCAGGCCAGATACAGACACAGGCTAGGGTCGTAAAGCTAATTACCTCTCTTGATCACTCAAGCCACATGGAGTTGAGAATCAATCACCAGTAATATTGCTATTGCAAGTGTGTTTGTTATAGAGCTAGCAGTAAATAAGGAAGTTTAAAGATATGGCAGCAGGAGAGAATTACCAAAAATATTAATAGCAGACTCAGCAAAGTCCGTTCAGTAGGGATGTACAGTTGCATAGGAGATAGGAGAGAATTACCTGTAAAAGAGCATAGAAGACATGATCAGAATTGATGACTGCGTCGATGAAACTGCGCATCACTCGTGACAGAGCCACTCAGGAAAGAGCCATGATGTCTGCGCCATGCCCCTGTCTGCGCCACCCCATAAGCTGTCATAAATTTATAGAGAAACTAAGCTGGGATGCATTTCTCAGTTGGTCATTATTGGGTCTGATGTGAGACACCTGAATATGGGGAGGAGATGGCCAGGGCCAGGCCAGATACAGACACAGGCTAGGGTCGTAAAGCTAATTACCTCTCTTGATCACTCAAGCCACATGGAGTTGAGAATCAATCACCAGTAATATTGCTATTGCAAGTGTGTTTGTTATAGAGCTAGCAGTAAATAAGGAAGTTTAAAGATATGGCAGCAGGAGAGAATTACCAAAAATATTAATAGCAGACTCAGCAAAGTCCGTTCAGTAGGGATGTACAGTTGCATAGGAGATAGGAGAGAATTACCTGTAAAAGAGCATAGAAGACATGATCAGAATTGATGACTGCGTCGATGAAACTGCGCATCACTCGTGACAGAGCCACTCAGGAAAGAGCCATGATGTCTGCGCCATGCCCCTGTCTGCGCCACCCCATAAGCTGTCATAAATTTATAGAGAAACTAAGCTGGGATGCATTTCTCAGTTGGTCATTATTGGGTCTGATGTGAGACACCTGAATATGGGGAGGAGATGGCCAGGGCCAGGCCAGATACAGACACAGGCTAGGGTCGTAAAGCTAATTACCTCTCTTGATCACTCAAGCCACATGGAGTTGAGAATCAATCACCAGTAATATTGCTATTGCAAGTGTGTTTGTTATAGAGCTAGCAGTAAATAAGGAAGTTTAAAGATATGGCAGCAGGAGAGAATTACCAAAAATATTAATAGCAGACTCAGCAAAGTCCGTTCAGTAGGGATGTACAGTTGCATAGGAGATAGGAGAGAATTACCAAAAATATTAATAGCAGACTCAGCAAAGTCCGTTCAGTAGGGATGTACAGTTGCATAGGAGATAGGAGAGAATTACCAAAAATATTAATAGCAGACTCAGCAAAGTCCGTTCAGTAGGGATGTACAGTTGCATAGGAGATAGGAGAGAATTACCAAAAATATTAATAGCAGACTCAGCAAAGTCCGTTCAGTAGGGATGTACAGTTGCATAGGAGATAGGAGAGAATTACCTGTAAAAGAGCATAGAAGACATGATCAGAATTGATGACTGCGTCGATGAAACTGCGCATCACTCGTGACAGAGCCACTCAGGAAAGAGCCATGATGTCTGCGCCATGCCCCTGTCTGCGCCACCCCATAAGCTGTCATAAATTTATAGAGAAACTAAGCTGGGATGCATTTCTCAGTTGGTCATTATTGGGTCTGATGTGAGACACCTGAATATGGGGAGGAGATGGCCAGGGCCAGGCCAGATACAGACACAGGCTAGGGTCGTAAAGCTAATTACCTCTCTTGATCACTCAAGCCACATGGAGTTGAGAATCAATCACCAGTAATATTGCTATTGCAAGTGTGTTTGTTATAGAGCTAGCAGTAAATAAGGAAGTTTAAAGATATGGCAGCAGGAGAGAATTACCAAAAATATTAATAGCAGACTCAGCAAAGTCCGTTCAGTAGGGATGTACAGTTGCATAGGAGATAGGAGAGAATTACCTGTAAAAGAGCATAGAAGACATGATCAGAATTGATGACTGCGTCGATGAAACTGCGCATCACTCGTGACAGAGCCACTCAGGAAAGAGCCATGATGTCTGCGCCATGCCCCTGTCTGCGCCACCCCATAAGCTGTCATAAATTTATAGAGAAACTAAGCTGGGATGCATTTCTCAGTTGGTCATTATTGGGTCTGATGTGAGACACCTGAATATGGGGAGGAGATGGCCAGGGCCAGGCCAGATACAGACACAGGCTAGGGTCGTAAAGCTAATTACCTCTCTTGATCACTCAAGCCACATGGAGTTGAGAATCAATCACCAGTAATATTGCTATTGCAAGTGTGTTTGTTATAGAGCTAGCAGTAAATAAGGAAGTTTAAAGATATGGCAGCAGGAGAGAATTACCAAAAATATTAATAGCAGACTCAGCAAAGTCCGTTCAGTAGGGATGTACAGTTGCATAGGAGATAGGAGAGAATTACCTGTAAAAGAGCATAGAAGACATGATCAGAATTGATGACTGCGTCGATGAAACTGCGCATCACTCGTGACAGAGCCACTCAGGAAAGAGCCATGATGTCTGCGCCATGCCCCTGTCTGCGCCACCCCATAAGCTGTCATAAATTTATAGAGAAACTAAGCTGGGATGCATTTCTCAGTTGGTCATTATTGGGTCTGATGTGAGACACCTGAATATGGGGAGGAGATGGCCAGGGCCAGGCCAGATACAGACACAGGCTAGGGTCGTAAAGCTAATTACCTCTCTTGATCACTCAAGCCACATGGAGTTGAGAATCAATCACCAGTAATATTGCTATTGCAAGTGTGTTTGTTATAGAGCTAGCAGTAAATAAGGAAGTTTAAAGATATGGCAGCAGGAGAGAATTACCAAAAATATTAATAGCAGACTCAGCAAAGTCCGTTCAGTAGGGATGTACAGTTGCATAGGAGATAGGAGAGAATTACCTGTAAAAGAGCATAGAAGACATGATCAGAATTGATGACTGCGTCGATGAAACTGCGCATCACTCGTGACAGAGCCACTCAGGAAAGAGCCATGATGTCTGCGCCATGCCCCTGTCTGCGCCACCCCATAAGCTGTCATAAATTTATAGAGAAACTAAGCTGGGATGCATTTCTCAGTTGGTCATTATTGGGTCTGATGTGAGACACCTGAATATGGGGAGGAGATGGCCAGGGCCAGGCCAGATACAGACACAGGCTAGGGTCGTAAAGCTAATTACCTCTCTTGATCACTCAAGCCACATGGAGTTGAGAATCAATCACCAGTAATATTGCTATTGCAAGTGTGTTTGTTATAGAGCTAGCAGTAAATAAGGAAGTTTAAAGATATGGCAGCAGGAGAGAATTACCAAAAATATTAATAGCAGACTCAGCAAAGTCCGTTCAGTAGGGATGTACAGTTGCATAGGAGATAGGAGAGAATTACCAAAAATATTAATAGCAGACTCAGCAAAGTCCGTTCAGTAGGGATGTACAGTTGCATAGGAGATAGGAGAGAATTACCAAAAATATTAATAGCAGACTCAGCAAAGTCCGTTCAGTAGGGATGTACAGTTGCATAGGAGATAGGAGAGAATTACCTGTAAAAGAGCATAGAAGACATGATCAGAATTGATGACTGCGTCGATGAAACTGCGCATCACTCGTGACAGAGCCACTCAGGAAAGAGCCATGATGTCTGCGCCATGCCCCTGTCTGCGCCACCCCATAAGCTGTCATAAATTTATAGAGAAACTAAGCTGGGATGCATTTCTCAGTTGGTCATTATTGGGTCTGATGTGAGACACCTGAATATGGGGAGGAGATGGCCAGGGCCAGGCCAGATACAGACACAGGCTAGGGTCGTAAAGCTAATTACCTCTCTTGATCACTCAAGCCACATGGAGTTGAGAATCAATCACCAGTAATATTGCTATTGCAAGTGTGTTTGTTATAGAGCTAGCAGTAAATAAGGAAGTTTAAAGATATGGCAGCAGGAGAGAATTACCAAAAATATTAATAGCAGACTCAGCAAAGTCCGTTCAGTAGGGATGTACAGTTGCATAGGAGATAGGAGAGAATTACCTGTAAAAGAGCATAGAAGACATGATCAGAATTGATGACTGCGTCGATGAAACTGCGCATCACTCGTGACAGAGCCACTCAGGAAAGAGCCATGATGTCTGCGCCATGCCCCTGTCTGCGCCACCCCATAAGCTGTCATAAATTTATAGAGAAACTAAGCTGGGATGCATTTCTCAGTTGGTCATTATTGGGTCTGATGTGAGACACCTGAATATGGGGAGGAGATGGCCAGGGCCAGGCCAGATACAGACACAGGCTAGGGTCGTAAAGCTAATTACCTCTCTTGATCACTCAAGCCACATGGAGTTGAGAATCAATCACCAGTAATATTGCTATTGCAAGTGTGTTTGTTATAGAGCTAGCAGTAAATAAGGAAGTTTAAAGATATGGCAGCAGGAGAGAATTACCAAAAATATTAATAGCAGACTCAGCAAAGTCCGTTCAGTAGGGATGTACAGTTGCATAGGAGATAGGAGAGAATTACCTGTAAAAGAGCATAGAAGACATGATCAGAATTGATGACTGCGTCGATGAAACTGCGCATCACTCGTGACAGAGCCACTCAGGAAAGAGCCATGATGTCTGCGCCATGCCCCTGTCTGCGCCACCCCATAAGCTGTCATAAATTTATAGAGAAACTAAGCTGGGATGCATTTCTCAGTTGGTCATTATTGGGTCTGATGTGAGACACCTGAATATGGGGAGGAGATGGCCAGGGCCAGGCCAGATACAGACACAGGCTAGGGTCGTAAAGCTAATTACCTCTCTTGATCACTCAAGCCACATGGAGTTGAGAATCAATCACCAGTAATATTGCTATTGCAAGTGTGTTTGTTATAGAGCTAGCAGTAAATAAGGAAGTTTAAAGATATGGCAGCAGGAGAGAATTACCAAAAATATTAATAGCAGACTCAGCAAAGTCCGTTCAGTAGGGATGTACAGTTGCATAGGAGATAGGAGAGAATTACCTGTAAAAGAGCATAGAAGACATGATCAGAATTGATGACTGCGTCGATGAAACTGCGCATCACTCGTGACAGAGCCACTCAGGAAAGAGCCATGATGTCTGCGCCATGCCCCTGTCTGCGCCACCCCATAAGCTGTCATAAATTTATAGAGAAACTAAGCTGGGATGCATTTCTCAGTTGGTCATTATTGGGTCTGATGTGAGACACCTGAATATGGGGAGGAGATGGCCAGGGCCAGGCCAGATACAGACACAGGCTAGGGTCGTAAAGCTAATTACCTCTCTTGATCACTCAAGCCACATGGAGTTGAGAATCAATCACCAGTAATATTGCTATTGCAAGTGTGTTTGTTATAGAGCTAGCAGTAAATAAGGAAGTTTAAAGATATGGCAGCAGGAGAGAATTACCAAAAATATTAATAGCAGACTCAGCAAAGTCCGTTCAGTAGGGATGTACAGTTGCATAGGAGATAGGAGAGAATTACCTGTAAAAGAGCATAGAAGACATGATCAGAATTGATGACTGCGTCGATGAAACTGCGCATCACTCGTGACAGAGCCACTCAGGAAAGAGCCATGATGTCTGCGCCATGCCCCTGTCTGCGCCACCCCATAAGCTGTCATAAATTTATAGAGAAACTAAGCTGGGATGCATTTCTCAGTTGGTCATTATTGGGTCTGATGTGAGACACCTGAATATGGGGAGGAGATGGCCAGGGCCAGGCCAGATACAGACACAGGCTAGGGTCGTAAAGCTAATTACCTCTCTTGATCACTCAAGCCACATGGAGTTGAGAATCAATCACCAGTAATATTGCTATTGCAAGTGTGTTTGTTATAGAGCTAGCAGTAAATAAGGAAGTTTAAAGATATGGCAGCAGGAGAGAATTACCAAAAATATTAATAGCAGACTCAGCAAAGTCCGTTCAGTAGGGATGTACAGTTGCATAGGAGATAGGAGAGAATTACCTGTAAAAGAGCATAGAAGACATGATCAGAATTGATGACTGCGTCGATGAAACTGCGCATCACTCGTGACAGAGCCACTCAGGAAAGAGCCATGATGTCTGCGCCATGCCCCTGTCTGCGCCACCCCATAAGCTGTCATAAATTTATAGAGAAACTAAGCTGGGATGCATTTCTCAGTTGGTCATTATTGGGTCTGATGTGAGACACCTGAATATGGGGAGGAGATGGCCAGGGCCAGGCCAGATACAGACACAGGCTAGGGTCGTAAAGCTAATTACCTCTCTTGATCACTCAAGCCACATGGAGTTGAGAATCAATCACCAGTAATATTGCTATTGCAAGTGTGTTTGTTATAGAGCTAGCAGTAAATAAGGAAGTTTAAAGATATGGCAGCAGGAGAGAATTACCAAAAATATTAATAGCAGACTCAGCAAAGTCCGTTCAGTAGGGATGTACAGTTGCATAGGAGATAGGAGAGAATTACCTGTAAAAGAGCATAGAAGACATGATCAGAATTGATGACTGCGTCGATGAAACTGCGCATCACTCGTGACAGAGCCACTCAGGAAAGAGCCATGATGTCTGCGCCATGCCCCTGTCTGCGCCACCCCATAAGCTGTCATAAATTTATAGAGAAACTAAGCTGGGATGCATTTCTCAGTTGGTCATTATTGGGTCTGATGTGAGACACCTGAATATGGGGAGGAGATGGCCAGGGCCAGGCCAGATACAGACACAGGCTAGGGTCGTAAAGCTAATTACCTCTCTTGATCACTCAAGCCACATGGAGTTGAGAATCAATCACCAGTAATATTGCTATTGCAAGTGTGTTTGTTATAGAGCTAGCAGTAAATAAGGAAGTTTAAAGATATGGCAGCAGGAGAGAATTACCAAAAATATTAATAGCAGACTCAGCAAAGTCCGTTCAGTAGGGATGTACAGTTGCATAGGAGATAGGAGAGAATTACCAAAAATATTAATAGCAGACTCAGCAAAGTCCGTTCAGTAGGGATGTACAGTTGCATAGGAGATAGGAGAGAATTACCAAAAATATTAATAGCAGACTCAGCAAAGTCCGTTCAGTAGGGATGTACAGTTGCATAGGAGATAGGAGAGAATTACCAAAAATATTAATAGCAGACTCAGCAAAGTCCGTTCAGTAGGGATGTACAGTTGCATAGGAGATAGGAGAGAATTACCTGTAAAAGAGCATAGAAGACATGATCAGAATTGATGACTGCGTCGATGAAACTGCGCATCACTCGTGACAGAGCCACTCAGGAAAGAGCCATGATGTCTGCGCCATGCCCCTGTCTGCGCCACCCCATAAGCTGTCATAAATTTATAGAGAAACTAAGCTGGGATGCATTTCTCAGTTGGTCATTATTGGGTCTGATGTGAGACACCTGAATATGGGGAGGAGATGGCCAGGGCCAGGCCAGATACAGACACAGGCTAGGGTCGTAAAGCTAATTACCTCTCTTGATCACTCAAGCCACATGGAGTTGAGAATCAATCACCAGTAATATTGCTATTGCAAGTGTGTTTGTTATAGAGCTAGCAGTAAATAAGGAAGTTTAAAGATATGGCAGCAGGAGAGAATTACCAAAAATATTAATAGCAGACTCAGCAAAGTCCGTTCAGTAGGGATGTACAGTTGCATAGGAGATAGGAGAGAATTACCAAAAATATTAATAGCAGACTCAGCAAAGTCCGTTCAGTAGGGATGTACAGTTGCATAGGAGATAGGAGAGAATTACCAAAAATATTAATAGCAGACTCAGCAAAGTCCGTTCAGTAGGGATGTACAGTTGCATAGGAGATAGGAGAGAATTACCAAAAATATTAATAGCAGACTCAGCAAAGTCCGTTCAGTAGGGATGTACAGTTGCATAGGAGATAGGAGAGAATTACCTGTAAAAGAGCATAGAAGACATGATCAGAATTGATGACTGCGTCGATGAAACTGCGCATCACTCGTGACAGAGCCACTCAGGAAAGAGCCATGATGTCTGCGCCATGCCCCTGTCTGCGCCACCCCATAAGCTGTCATAAATTTATAGAGAAACTAAGCTGGGATGCATTTCTCAGTTGGTCATTATTGGGTCTGATGTGAGACACCTGAATATGGGGAGGAGATGGCCAGGGCCAGGCCAGATACAGACACAGGCTAGGGTCGTAAAGCTAATTACCTCTCTTGATCACTCAAGCCACATGGAGTTGAGAATCAATCACCAGTAATATTGCTATTGCAAGTGTGTTTGTTATAGAGCTAGCAGTAAATAAGGAAGTTTAAAGATATGGCAGCAGGAGAGAATTACCAAAAATATTAATAGCAGACTCAGCAAAGTCCGTTCAGTAGGGATGTACAGTTGCATAGGAGATAGGAGAGAATTACCTGTAAAAGAGCATAGAAGACATGATCAGAATTGATGACTGCGTCGATGAAACTGCGCATCACTCGTGACAGAGCCACTCAGGAAAGAGCCATGATGTCTGCGCCATGCCCCTGTCTGCGCCACCCCATAAGCTGTCATAAATTTATAGAGAAACTAAGCTGGGATGCATTTCTCAGTTGGTCATTATTGGGTCTGATGTGAGACACCTGAATATGGGGAGGAGATGGCCAGGGCCAGGCCAGATACAGACACAGGCTAGGGTCGTAAAGCTAATTACCTCTCTTGATCACTCAAGCCACATGGAGTTGAGAATCAATCACCAGTAATATTGCTATTGCAAGTGTGTTTGTTATAGAGCTAGCAGTAAATAAGGAAGTTTAAAGATATGGCAGCAGGAGAGAATTACCAAAAATATTAATAGCAGACTCAGCAAAGTCCGTTCAGTAGGGATGTACAGTTGCATAGGAGATAGGAGAGAATTACCAAAAATATTAATAGCAGACTCAGCAAAGTCCGTTCAGTAGGGATGTACAGTTGCATAGGAGATAGGAGAGAATTACCAAAAATATTAATAGCAGACTCAGCAAAGTCCGTTCAGTAGGGATGTACAGTTGCATAGGAGATAGGAGAGAATTACCAAAAATATTAATAGCAGACTCAGCAAAGTCCGTTCAGTAGGGATGTACAGTTGCATAGGAGATAGGAGAGAATTACCTGTAAAAGAGCATAGAAGACATGATCAGAATTGATGACTGCGTCGATGAAACTGCGCATCACTCGTGACAGAGCCACTCAGGAAAGAGCCATGATGTCTGCGCCATGCCCCTGTCTGCGCCACCCCATAAGCTGTCATAAATTTATAGAGAAACTAAGCTGGGATGCATTTCTCAGTTGGTCATTATTGGGTCTGATGTGAGACACCTGAATATGGGGAGGAGATGGCCAGGGCCAGGCCAGATACAGACACAGGCTAGGGTCGTAAAGCTAATTACCTCTCTTGATCACTCAAGCCACATGGAGTTGAGAATCAATCACCAGTAATATTGCTATTGCAAGTGTGTTTGTTATAGAGCTAGCAGTAAATAAGGAAGTTTAAAGATATGGCAGCAGGAGAGAATTACCAAAAATATTAATAGCAGACTCAGCAAAGTCCGTTCAGTAGGGATGTACAGTTGCATAGGAGATAGGAGAGAATTACCTGTAAAAGAGCATAGAAGACATGATCAGAATTGATGACTGCGTCGATGAAACTGCGCATCACTCGTGACAGAGCCACTCAGGAAAGAGCCATGATGTCTGCGCCATGCCCCTGTCTGCGCCACCCCATAAGCTGTCATAAATTTATAGAGAAACTAAGCTGGGATGCATTTCTCAGTTGGTCATTATTGGGTCTGATGTGAGACACCTGAATATGGGGAGGAGATGGCCAGGGCCAGGCCAGATACAGACACAGGCTAGGGTCGTAAAGCTAATTACCTCTCTTGATCACTCAAGCCACATGGAGTTGAGAATCAATCACCAGTAATATTGCTATTGCAAGTGTGTTTGTTATAGAGCTAGCAGTAAATAAGGAAGTTTAAAGATATGGCAGCAGGAGAGAATTACCAAAAATATTAATAGCAGACTCAGCAAAGTCCGTTCAGTAGGGATGTACAGTTGCATAGGAGATAGGAGAGAATTACCTGTAAAAGAGCATAGAAGACATGATCAGAATTGATGACTGCGTCGATGAAACTGCGCATCACTCGTGACAGAGCCACTCAGGAAAGAGCCATGATGTCTGCGCCATGCCCCTGTCTGCGCCACCCCATAAGCTGTCATAAATTTATAGAGAAACTAAGCTGGGATGCATTTCTCAGTTGGTCATTATTGGGTCTGATGTGAGACACCTGAATATGGGGAGGAGATGGCCAGGGCCAGGCCAGATACAGACACAGGCTAGGGTCGTAAAGCTAATTACCTCTCTTGATCACTCAAGCCACATGGAGTTGAGAATCAATCACCAGTAATATTGCTATTGCAAGTGTGTTTGTTATAGAGCTAGCAGTAAATAAGGAAGTTTAAAGATATGGCAGCAGGAGAGAATTACCAAAAATATTAATAGCAGACTCAGCAAAGTCCGTTCAGTAGGGATGTACAGTTGCATAGGAGATAGGAGAGAATTACCTGTAAAAGAGCATAGAAGACATGATCAGAATTGATGACTGCGTCGATGAAACTGCGCATCACTCGTGACAGAGCCACTCAGGAAAGAGCCATGATGTCTGCGCCATGCCCCTGTCTGCGCCACCCCATAAGCTGTCATAAATTTATAGAGAAACTAAGCTGGGATGCATTTCTCAGTTGGTCATTATTGGGTCTGATGTGAGACACCTGAATATGGGGAGGAGATGGCCAGGGCCAGGCCAGATACAGACACAGGCTAGGGTCGTAAAGCTAATTACCTCTCTTGATCACTCAAGCCACATGGAGTTGAGAATCAATCACCAGTAATATTGCTATTGCAAGTGTGTTTGTTATAGAGCTAGCAGTAAATAAGGAAGTTTAAAGATATGGCAGCAGGAGAGAATTACCAAAAATATTAATAGCAGACTCAGCAAAGTCCGTTCAGTAGGGATGTACAGTTGCATAGGAGATAGGAGAGAATTACCAAAAATATTAATAGCAGACTCAGCAAAGTCCGTTCAGTAGGGATGTACAGTTGCATAGGAGATAGGAGAGAATTACCAAAAATATTAATAGCAGACTCAGCAAAGTCCGTTCAGTAGGGATGTACAGTTGCATAGGAGATAGGAGAGAATTACCAAAAATATTAATAGCAGACTCAGCAAAGTCCGTTCAGTAGGGATGTACAGTTGCATAGGAGATAGGAGAGAATTACCTGTAAAAGAGCATAGAAGACATGATCAGAATTGATGACTGCGTCGATGAAACTGCGCATCACTCGTGACAGAGCCACTCAGGAAAGAGCCATGATGTCTGCGCCATGCCCCTGTCTGCGCCACCCCATAAGCTGTCATAAATTTATAGAGAAACTAAGCTGGGATGCATTTCTCAGTTGGTCATTATTGGGTCTGATGTGAGACACCTGAATATGGGGAGGAGATGGCCAGGGCCAGGCCAGATACAGACACAGGCTAGGGTCGTAAAGCTAATTACCTCTCTTGATCACTCAAGCCACATGGAGTTGAGAATCAATCACCAGTAATATTGCTATTGCAAGTGTGTTTGTTATAGAGCTAGCAGTAAATAAGGAAGTTTAAAGATATGGCAGCAGGAGAGAATTACCAAAAATATTAATAGCAGACTCAGCAAAGTCCGTTCAGTAGGGATGTACAGTTGCATAGGAGATAGGAGAGAATTACCAAAAATATTAATAGCAGACTCAGCAAAGTCCGTTCAGTAGGGATGTACAGTTGCATAGGAGATAGGAGAGAATTACCAAAAATATTAATAGCAGACTCAGCAAAGTCCGTTCAGTAGGGATGTACAGTTGCATAGGAGATAGGAGAGAATTACCAAAAATATTAATAGCAGACTCAGCAAAGTCCGTTCAGTAGGGATGTACAGTTGCATAGGAGATAGGAGAGAATTACCTGTAAAAGAGCATAGAAGACATGATCAGAATTGATGACTGCGTCGATGAAACTGCGCATCACTCGTGACAGAGCCACTCAGGAAAGAGCCATGATGTCTGCGCCATGCCCCTGTCTGCGCCACCCCATAAGCTGTCATAAATTTATAGAGAAACTAAGCTGGGATGCATTTCTCAGTTGGTCATTATTGGGTCTGATGTGAGACACCTGAATATGGGGAGGAGATGGCCAGGGCCAGGCCAGATACAGACACAGGCTAGGGTCGTAAAGCTAATTACCTCTCTTGATCACTCAAGCCACATGGAGTTGAGAATCAATCACCAGTAATATTGCTATTGCAAGTGTGTTTGTTATAGAGCTAGCAGTAAATAAGGAAGTTTAAAGATATGGCAGCAGGAGAGAATTACCAAAAATATTAATAGCAGACTCAGCAAAGTCCGTTCAGTAGGGATGTACAGTTGCATAGGAGATAGGAGAGAATTACCTGTAAAAGAGCATAGAAGACATGATCAGAATTGATGACTGCGTCGATGAAACTGCGCATCACTCGTGACAGAGCCACTCAGGAAAGAGCCATGATGTCTGCGCCATGCCCCTGTCTGCGCCACCCCATAAGCTGTCATAAATTTATAGAGAAACTAAGCTGGGATGCATTTCTCAGTTGGTCATTATTGGGTCTGATGTGAGACACCTGAATATGGGGAGGAGATGGCCAGGGCCAGGCCAGATACAGACACAGGCTAGGGTCGTAAAGCTAATTACCTCTCTTGATCACTCAAGCCACATGGAGTTGAGAATCAATCACCAGTAATATTGCTATTGCAAGTGTGTTTGTTATAGAGCTAGCAGTAAATAAGGAAGTTTAAAGATATGGCAGCAGGAGAGAATTACCAAAAATATTAATAGCAGACTCAGCAAAGTCCGTTCAGTAGGGATGTACAGTTGCATAGGAGATAGGAGAGAATTACCTGTAAAAGAGCATAGAAGACATGATCAGAATTGATGACTGCGTCGATGAAACTGCGCATCACTCGTGACAGAGCCACTCAGGAAAGAGCCATGATGTCTGCGCCATGCCCCTGTCTGCGCCACCCCATAAGCTGTCATAAATTTATAGAGAAACTAAGCTGGGATGCATTTCTCAGTTGGTCATTATTGGGTCTGATGTGAGACACCTGAATATGGGGAGGAGATGGCCAGGGCCAGGCCAGATACAGACACAGGCTAGGGTCGTAAAGCTAATTACCTCTCTTGATCACTCAAGCCACATGGAGTTGAGAATCAATCACCAGTAATATTGCTATTGCAAGTGTGTTTGTTATAGAGCTAGCAGTAAATAAGGAAGTTTAAAGATATGGCAGCAGGAGAGAATTACCAAAAATATTAATAGCAGACTCAGCAAAGTCCGTTCAGTAGGGATGTACAGTTGCATAGGAGATAGGAGAGAATTACCTGTAAAAGAGCATAGAAGACATGATCAGAATTGATGACTGCGTCGATGAAACTGCGCATCACTCGTGACAGAGCCACTCAGGAAAGAGCCATGATGTCTGCGCCATGCCCCTGTCTGCGCCACCCCATAAGCTGTCATAAATTTATAGAGAAACTAAGCTGGGATGCATTTCTCAGTTGGTCATTATTGGGTCTGATGTGAGACACCTGAATATGGGGAGGAGATGGCCAGGGCCAGGCCAGATACAGACACAGGCTAGGGTCGTAAAGCTAATTACCTCTCTTGATCACTCAAGCCACATGGAGTTGAGAATCAATCACCAGTAATATTGCTATTGCAAGTGTGTTTGTTATAGAGCTAGCAGTAAATAAGGAAGTTTAAAGATATGGCAGCAGGAGAGAATTACCAAAAATATTAATAGCAGACTCAGCAAAGTCCGTTCAGTAGGGATGTACAGTTGCATAGGAGATAGGAGAGAATTACCAAAAATATTAATAGCAGACTCAGCAAAGTCCGTTCAGTAGGGATGTACAGTTGCATAGGAGATAGGAGAGAATTACCAAAAATATTAATAGCAGACTCAGCAAAGTCCGTTCAGTAGGGATGTACAGTTGCATAGGAGATAGGAGAGAATTACCAAAAATATTAATAGCAGACTCAGCAAAGTCCGTTCAGTAGGGATGTACAGTTGCATAGGAGATAGGAGAGAATTACCTGTAAAAGAGCATAGAAGACATGATCAGAATTGATGACTGCGTCGATGAAACTGCGCATCACTCGTGACAGAGCCACTCAGGAAAGAGCCATGATGTCTGCGCCATGCCCCTGTCTGCGCCACCCCATAAGCTGTCATAAATTTATAGAGAAACTAAGCTGGGATGCATTTCTCAGTTGGTCATTATTGGGTCTGATGTGAGACACCTGAATATGGGGAGGAGATGGCCAGGGCCAGGCCAGATACAGACACAGGCTAGGGTCGTAAAGCTAATTACCTCTCTTGATCACTCAAGCCACATGGAGTTGAGAATCAATCACCAGTAATATTGCTATTGCAAGTGTGTTTGTTATAGAGCTAGCAGTAAATAAGGAAGTTTAAAGATATGGCAGCAGGAGAGAATTACCAAAAATATTAATAGCAGACTCAGCAAAGTCCGTTCAGTAGGGATGTACAGTTGCATAGGAGATAGGAGAGAATTACCTGTAAAAGAGCATAGAAGACATGATCAGAATTGATGACTGCGTCGATGAAACTGCGCATCACTCGTGACAGAGCCACTCAGGAAAGAGCCATGATGTCTGCGCCATGCCCCTGTCTGCGCCACCCCATAAGCTGTCATAAATTTATAGAGAAACTAAGCTGGGATGCATTTCTCAGTTGGTCATTATTGGGTCTGATGTGAGACACCTGAATATGGGGAGGAGATGGCCAGGGCCAGGCCAGATACAGACACAGGCTAGGGTCGTAAAGCTAATTACCTCTCTTGATCACTCAAGCCACATGGAGTTGAGAATCAATCACCAGTAATATTGCTATTGCAAGTGTGTTTGTTATAGAGCTAGCAGTAAATAAGGAAGTTTAAAGATATGGCAGCAGGAGAGAATTACCAAAAATATTAATAGCAGACTCAGCAAAGTCCGTTCAGTAGGGATGTACAGTTGCATAGGAGATAGGAGAGAATTACCTGTAAAAGAGCATAGAAGACATGATCAGAATTGATGACTGCGTCGATGAAACTGCGCATCACTCGTGACAGAGCCACTCAGGAAAGAGCCATGATGTCTGCGCCATGCCCCTGTCTGCGCCACCCCATAAGCTGTCATAAATTTATAGAGAAACTAAGCTGGGATGCATTTCTCAGTTGGTCATTATTGGGTCTGATGTGAGACACCTGAATATGGGGAGGAGATGGCCAGGGCCAGGCCAGATACAGACACAGGCTAGGGTCGTAAAGCTAATTACCTCTCTTGATCACTCAAGCCACATGGAGTTGAGAATCAATCACCAGTAATATTGCTATTGCAAGTGTGTTTGTTATAGAGCTAGCAGTAAATAAGGAAGTTTAAAGATATGGCAGCAGGAGAGAATTACCAAAAATATTAATAGCAGACTCAGCAAAGTCCGTTCAGTAGGGATGTACAGTTGCATAGGAGATAGGAGAGAATTACCAAAAATATTAATAGCAGACTCAGCAAAGTCCGTTCAGTAGGGATGTACAGTTGCATAGGAGATAGGAGAGAATTACCAAAAATATTAATAGCAGACTCAGCAAAGTCCGTTCAGTAGGGATGTACAGTTGCATAGGAGATAGGAGAGAATTACCAAAAATATTAATAGCAGACTCAGCAAAGTCCGTTCAGTAGGGATGTACAGTTGCATAGGAGATAGGAGAGAATTACCTGTAAAAGAGCATAGAAGACATGATCAGAATTGATGACTGCGTCGATGAAACTGCGCATCACTCGTGACAGAGCCACTCAGGAAAGAGCCATGATGTCTGCGCCATGCCCCTGTCTGCGCCACCCCATAAGCTGTCATAAATTTATAGAGAAACTAAGCTGGGATGCATTTCTCAGTTGGTCATTATTGGGTCTGATGTGAGACACCTGAATATGGGGAGGAGATGGCCAGGGCCAGGCCAGATACAGACACAGGCTAGGGTCGTAAAGCTAATTACCTCTCTTGATCACTCAAGCCACATGGAGTTGAGAATCAATCACCAGTAATATTGCTATTGCAAGTGTGTTTGTTATAGAGCTAGCAGTAAATAAGGAAGTTTAAAGATATGGCAGCAGGAGAGAATTACCAAAAATATTAATAGCAGACTCAGCAAAGTCCGTTCAGTAGGGATGTACAGTTGCATAGGAGATAGGAGAGAATTACCAAAAATATTAATAGCAGACTCAGCAAAGTCCGTTCAGTAGGGATGTACAGTTGCATAGGAGATAGGAGAGAATTACCAAAAATATTAATAGCAGACTCAGCAAAGTCCGTTCAGTAGGGATGTACAGTTGCATAGGAGATAGGAGAGAATTACCAAAAATATTAATAGCAGACTCAGCAAAGTCCGTTCAGTAGGGATGTACAGTTGCATAGGAGATAGGAGAGAATTACCTGTAAAAGAGCATAGAAGACATGATCAGAATTGATGACTGCGTCGATGAAACTGCGCATCACTCGTGACAGAGCCACTCAGGAAAGAGCCATGATGTCTGCGCCATGCCCCTGGTATTGCAAAATTACGAGTCTCCCCCGGCTCGGTCTTGTAAACGGGGGTGGTGGCAGTTAAAGGGTTAATTGTGTAATTAGCCCAGTGACAATCACTCTCAGGCTGCTCACACCTAGATTGTGGTCCTGCAAGCTGGAAAATCTTTGTGCTGGGCGCAGCTGAGAGTGGCATTGTTACGTAAGTGACAGCGTGGTGTGAGGTTGGCCGGTCCTTTGTCGCGAGTTAGCGAGGAGGGCAGGGATCTGACACCCGCGTTCGTCACATATTGGTATGTGACGAACGCGGGTGTCAGATCCCTGCCCTCCTCGCTAACTGGCGACAAAGGACCAGCCAACCTCACACCACGCTGTCACTTACGTAACAATGCCACTCTCAGCCGCGCCCAGCACAAAGATTTTCCAGCTTGCGGGACCACAATCTAGGTGCGAGCAGCCTGAGAGTGATTGTCACTGGGCTAATTACACAATTAACCCTTTAACTGCCACCACCCCCGTTTAAAAGACCGAGCCGGGGGAGACTCGTAATTTTGCAACACCAATTATAATTTTAGAATAAGCGTCTGACACACACACTGCCACTACAGACAGATCTGCTCAGAGTCTTACTCTACGACAGTAGCGCCCTTCAAGAGGCAGGTTCGTTTATAGCTTGCATTAGGAGCTTTAGAGACAAGGTTAACACTTTTCAACATAAGGGTTTATTATGAAAAGGTCAAGGTTGATGCAAATAAAATATTTACAGAAAAAAGATGTTTCAAAAGATAAAGACAATAGTAATAATACACAGAGTGCAGAGGTCAGAAATAATAACATACAGAGTGCAGGGGTCAGGATTAAGTAACACACAGATTGCAGAGGTTAGGAGTAAGCAATGCAGGCAAAAACAATGAACACTTACCTCACAGTCCTTTTACGCAAACAATACTCCTAATTATTGTACTACAATTAAGAGTCTAACAGGCACACATAAACCTTAGTAAAAGGATCAATATTAAAAAAAAATAAACTCTTCCATGACTTTAGGTTTTCTGTACACAAAAAAACATAATTTTGTCTGAGCCTATCTTTACGAACAACTTTTTTTAACAACAGCTATTGAGACAATGAACACCTCGGTCATGTCTCAACAGCTGCTTTGTGGCCAATCAAGGGTCAAAAAAAAAAAAGACTGACTGATGGAGCAATGGAGGGGGGAGCCCGGATCTTGCATTGCTGCAATACTCACTTTTCCTCAAGTTCTTTGCCACACAAACTGCAATCTTGTGCTGTCTTCTTCTGGGATGAATGCAACTCAGTGTTATTTAAGCCATCTCCTGTAAGCTCCTGGGGGCATATCTTTAGGCTGCCTTGGGATCACAGGAGAATGCCTAGACCAAAGACCCCCGAAAAAAAAATGTATGTGTATACTGAAATGTTGGGTTTCACGGGCTCCACCGGGTAGGGGATGGGCTTGCATCAATCACCTGTATTAGGTTTTAAATTGGTTGCACTTTGTTTTTGACAAATAGCCTCAAGGATAAGCCCTGACAACTACATTATACGAATCCCTTTCTAACTAGCTTCGGTGGCCAACAAAATAATTTTCATTCCTAATGGCAATTGGTAGGGCTTGGTCCTGAAATCCAGCTTATAAAGGTAATAGCAGAAAGCTTGCTTATCTGCTTTTAGACTGGACTTTAATGTTTAGTAAATAGCCTGTGACATAAATGCCCATAACAATGTATATAACTGTGATAGCAACATTAGATTTAAAGCTCCATCCAGGGCAAAGATTAGAGATAAAGTACTTCCGTGCGTCACAGTCCTCTGTCATAAAGTATGGAAAATACCAGCACTAAATTAATAAGTAAAATAAACACTGCAAGATTAACCCCTTATGCAGCTTGTATGTAATCACTTATATTGTAAAATAAATTATAGTATATATTTATAAATTTCATTACAGTATATGTCACTATTAATCTCTAAAAGTTCCTTAGTTCTTTCTCTCCTGGCTTAGTTCTTCATTTTATATTTATTTATATACAGTATATACTGTATATTTGCACACAGGTGAATGGTGACTTAAAAACAAAACTCAAAGAGCAACTTTACTCATTTTCCTAAAAATTATAATTAAGTCAACAGCTACAAATACTGTACTTACTGGCTTTTAACAAACAGGCAATTACCAGCTCATGGAGTCCAGTGATGTCATCCCTAGGGTGGATTCTTAGCTGGGCCTTGGATCCCCAGCACTGCCATCTTGGATGTGGGAGTGACTTCTTGATGTCTCACCACTTTTCTCCAGGAGACTAAAGGCGATGGGGGGGTTGCCCAAGGTTATGTAATTGTCATCTAGCTGATGATTACGGAAGTTGGAGTGGGTACCTGTCAAAAAAAAGGTACCCACTCCCTCACCTCTTAAAAAAAGGCTGCTTTTCTACTGCAGAAAACATAGAAACATAGAACAATGGCCGCAAAAAAAAAGATCAAATAGTCCATCGAATCTGTTTTTTTTTTTTTGTTAACTTTTTTTGTCTTTTTTGAGTATAAATCTATGTTTGTCCCAAACTGTTTATGTTTGAAGCCATACCTTTGCTGAAAGTTTATTCCAAGCATCAACTACCCTTTCAGTAAAATAATACTTTCTAGAATTAGTTTTGAACTTTCCTCCAGTTAGTTTTTTGGTCATGTCCACTTCTTTTTTTTGGTTTCATATGTAAAAACTGCCCTTCCAAACCTTATTCACCCCCTTGATGTATTTAAAGGTTTCAGTCATGTCTCCACTTTCCTTTCTTACCTGCAGACTGTACATATTAAGTTCCTGAAGTCGCTCTCAATATGTTTTATCCCCCAAGACCTTTCACCATTTTTGTTACCCATCAACATGATGGCAGAACCTTAGGGAACTTCACATAGCCAACATCTATGGATGAACTGAAACCAAAGCTAAATATTCTATTTCAGTCTTTCACGATTCTGTGCTAATGAAGCCTTGCCAATTATTTTAAATTTTCAATCAACGGCATAAATTGATTAAAACACTACCTACTGAGACACTACTAATCACAGGACGTAACGTTCATAGATGGGAGGAGTCAAGCCCATGATGTCACACCGCAGCCATCCGAGATTATATGATGAGCCATGGCTTATAAGGATATTTGAATGCTTGCTTTTTTAACCGCTTCATCCCCGGAGGATTACACCCCTTTCCTGACCAGAGCACTTTTTGCGATTCGGCACTGCGTCACTGAATTGCACGGTCGTGCGACATTGCACCCAAACAAAATTGACGTCCTTTTTTTCCCACAAATAGAGTTTTCTTTTGGTGGTATTTGATCACCTCTGCGATTTTTGTTTTTTACGCTATAAACAAAAAAAGAGTGACGATTTTGAAAAAAACGCAATATTTTTTACTTTTTGCTATAATAAATATCCCCTAAAAATATATAAAAACACATTTTTTCCTCAGTTTAGGCCAATATGTATTCTTCTACATATTTTTGGTAAAAAAATATTGCAAAAAGCGTATATTGATTGGTTTGCGCAAAAGTTATAGCGTCTAAAAATAGTTGATAGTTTTATGGCACTTTTATTATTATTTTTTTTTTATTAGTAATGGCGGCGATCTGCGATTTTTATCGTGACTGCGACATTATGGCGGACACATCAGACACTTTTGACACTATTTTGGGACCATTGTCATTTATACGGCGATCAGTGCTATAAAAAATGCACTAACTGTGTAAATAACACTGGAAAGGTTAGCCACTAGGGGCCGATGAAGGGATTAAGTGTGTCCTAGGGAGTGATTCTAACTGGGGGGGTGGGCTTCCAGTCACATGACAGCAATCACTGCTCTCGATGACAGAGAGCAGTGATCTCTGTGATGTTACAAGGCAGAACGGGGAAATGCCTTGTTTACAAACACGTGACACGTTCGCCAGGAGACCGGCGGACATCGAGTCCGCCGGTCCCGCAGACCACAGTACGGCGGGAGAGTGTGTGCCTGCTATCCCCGCCTCTTAAAGGTTTTTCAGGTACTCCCATTTGCCCACCGCTGCCATTGTGTAATATCGGTGTGCAGCAGTCGGCAAGTGGTTAAAGAAGTTTGTAGGTGTTTTTAATCCCTTGTATGGCATTAATAAATATTGAGATAGAGAGCACTATTATGATTCTCCTTCTTGTGTCTTTTATCATGCGGTTATTTTGATGACTGAGCATTGAGCAAGGAGTGCATACATGGTGCATTCAAGACCAGAGGGAGGAGAAGTGCGGAGCTGATGCCCTTGCAGGTGGGGATTGTTACAGGTGAATGAGACTCTGTAGTGGGGTCTAATTTGAAGGTGAGCAGGTTCTTCACGTAGAGGTGGAGGCCACTGGACACATTAAGAAGATTTGTGAATCACTCATCACACTGTGGTGTTTTTCATTAGTAATTAAGACTTTATGTTTAGGTATATTTTAGATGCCGTTTATGGTCATGAATTGACAATGTAACTGTGTTATTCATATAGAGTTCTACGCACATCAACCGGTGTCCATCAAGGAGGTTGATTTACTAGGGGAGTAGATAATTCTCACTTTGCAAAGTGAATGTTCACTTTTCACAGAGAGGGTGAATTTACTGTAGCTTACTTAATTGGTTGAAGTTGTATTTACTTTGAATACCCAATCATAGTCACATGAAAATTAAAGGAGGATTTTTGTTTGCGCATAATTGGATGAAAGAATTGAACATTAAATCCACATTCTCTACTCTAGTAAATCAAACTCCAATGTATTTTAATTTGTATCAGCCCATAACAGCTAGTAACCATCCTTGTCCAAATGTCTTCATTCATCAGTGTCAATAAATCTGTGTACATTGCCCATTCCAGTGTCCATCCATTTTGAATCAGACTCTACCATCTAACATCACAATTAAGCATCCCACAACAGCTAGTAGGCATCGTTGTCCATATGTCTCTGTTCATCAGTGTCAATTATTCTGTGTCCATTACCTATTCCAGTGTCCATCAATTTTAACCCAGCCTGTACTTTCCAACATCACAACTAAGCAGCCCATAAATGACTCAAGCAGGTTCTCGATTTTAAAGAGGAACTGCAGTCTGCTCACATAATTTGTAATAACAACATCTGTGCCATTCTGAAGCTTCTCTCCAACCACTTTGCATATTATTTTATAAATACTGCGATTCTGTACCTGCCAAATATGCTGCAGAAATCTCCCTCCACTAAGTCTGGCTGCAATAATTTGAACTGTGGGCAGCTGAAGCTGCTGCCTGTTCACTTCCTGGATTTACACAGCAACAGAGAGGCACACCTCCAGCTCTGCAGCTTTCATTAGCCCTCTTATGACTCATCCCCCCTCCCTTCCTGGCAAACTCTCACAAGAGTGAGAGAGAGAGCTGTGCATGATGTCATAAGCCTAGGCTTTTTACCAGAAAAGAAAGAAGAAGTGGGCTGTATAAGGTATTTTCTGGCAGAAATGTTTTACTATCCAAAGTTAAAGCAACAAGGGCAGACGATTTAATAGATGGAAAGTTGAAAAAATGACTGAAGATCTGCTTTAAGAATTGATTATAATTGCCACTTCAAAAGCGTGTTGTTTTAAGAAGAGGTTTTTTTTTTTCAACTCGTTGAAAATTCTCTTTAAGAACAGAGAAAAAGGTCAATGTACCAAACACACACACTACCATTAGCAGAGTATCATGTTGGACATCCTACCACTAATGCAATTTATTTCCTCTCCTTTTTCTCCCATGTAGATATCTGGCTATCTACAGAAAAAGCTAGAGCAACTAGCAGGGCAAAGAAGGGGGGGGGGGGCTTTATATATTCATTATTTTACCAAAATTATTGTGACGCCTGCCTTTACACGCACATGCACTTTAATGGCATCCCAGTCTAATGCCCCGTACACACGGTCGGACATTGATCGGACATTCCAACAACAAAATCCTAGGATTTTTTCCGACGGATGTTGGCTCAAACTTGTCTTGCATACACACGGTCACACGAAGTTGTCAGAAAATCCGATCATTCTGAACACGGTGACATAAAACACATACGTTGGGACTATAAACGGAGCAGTGGCCAATAGCTTTCATCTCTTTATTTATTCTGAGCATGCGTGGCACTTTGTGCGTCGGATTTGTGTACACACAATCGGAAATTCCAACAACGGATTTTGTTGTCGGAAAATTTTATAGCCTGCTCTCAAACTTTGTGTGTCGGAAAATCCGATGGAAAATGTGTGATGGAGCCCACACACGGTCGGAATTTCCAACAACAAGGTCCTATCACACATTTTCCCTCTGAAAATCCGACTGTGTGTACGGGGCATTAGTCCGTAGGCCAAGTTGCCCAGCCTTTGCAGCTATAACAGCTTCAAGGCCGTCCACAAGGTTTAGGAGTGTGTCTATGGGAATGTTTGACCATTCTTCCAGAAGCGCATTTGTGGGGTTAGGCACTGATGTGGACGAGAAGGCCTGGCTCGCAGTCTCCACTCTAATTCATCCCAAAGGTATTATATCGGGTTTAGGTCAGGACCAGTCAAGTTCCTCTACCCCAAACTCTCTCATCCATGTCTTTATGGACCATGTTCGTGCACTGGTGTGCAGTCATGTTGGAACAGGAAGGGGCCATCCCCAAACTGTTCCCACAAAGTTGGGAGCATGAAATTGTCCAAAATTTCTTGGTATGCTGACGCCTAAGAGTTCCCTTCACTGGAATTAAGATGCCAAGCCCAACCCCAAAACAACCCCACACCAAAATCCCCCCTCCACCAAAATCCCCCCTCCACCAAATGATTTGGACCAGTGCACAAAGCAAGCTCCATAAAGACATAGATGAGCGAGTTTGGGGTGGTGGAACTTGACTGGCCTGCACAGAGTCCTGACCTGAACCCAATAGAACACCTTTGGGATAATTTAGAGCGGAGACTACAAGCCAGACCTTCTCGTCCACATCCATGCCTGACCTCACAAATGCGCTTCTGGAAGAATGGTCAAACATTCCCATAAACACACTCCTAAACCTTGTGGACAGCCTTCCCAGAAGAGTTGAAGCTGTTATAGCTGCAAAGGGTGGGGCAACTCAATATTAAACCCTACGGACTAATGCTGGCCACTATACGAAAAATCGGCCGAAAAATCGTTCGTATAGACACTTCGTTCGTTTTTCGGCAAGTTAATGGGCACAAATCGATAATCGTTTGTGACGTTTTTGTGGGAAAAAAACGAACGGGCAGTTTGGAAAATTTCTGCCGAGCGTACGATAAATTGCAAGGTTAATGTGTTTCCCGCCCGAACTGTCTGCACTAGGTATATGTAAAAAAACGAACAAAAAATTATTTATTCATGTCCACTGAACAATTTATCGGCCATTATATGATGGCACGATCGTTTGCGGTCACGGTCGAACGTTCGTTTTTCGAAAATGGGTTCGGACGATTTTCTGTATAGTGTATGGCCAGCATTAGACTGGCATGCCATTAAAGTTCACCTGTGTATAAAGGCAGGTGTCCTAATACTTTTGGTAATATAGTATATACAGTGCCTTGAAAAAGTATTCACCCCCCTTGGCTTTTTACCTATTTTGTTACATTACAGCCTTTAGTTCAGTTTTTTTAATCTGAATTATATGTGATGGATCAGAACACAATAGTCTAAGTTGGTGAAGTAAAATTGGAAAATATATACATAAAACAATTTTTCAGAAATAAAAAACTGATAATTGGCATGTGCGTATGTATTCACCCCCTTTGTTATGAAGCCCATAAAAAGCTCTGGTACAACCAATTACCTTCAGAAGTCACATAATTAGTGAAATGATGTCCACCTGTGTGCAATCTAAGTGTCACATGATCTGTCATTACATATACACACCTTTTTGAAAGTCCCCAGAGGCTGCAACACCAAAGTAAGAGGTACCACTAACCAAACACTGCCATGAAGACCAAGGAACTCTCCAAACAAGTAAGGGACAAAGTTGTTGAGACGTATAAGTCAGGGTTAGGTTATAAGAAAATATCCAAATCTTTGATGATCCCTAGGAGCACCATCAAATCTATCATAACCAAATGGAAAGAACATGGCACAACAGCAAACCTGCCAAGAGACAGCCGCACACCGAAACTTACGGACCGGGCAAGGAGGGCATTAATCAGAGAGGCAGCACAGAGACCTAAGGTAACCCTGGAGGAGCTGCAGAGTTCCACAGCAGAGACTGGAGTATCTGTACATAGGAGGACAATAAGCCGTATGCTCCATAGAGTTGGGCTTTATGGCAGAGTGGCCAGAAGAAAGCCAATACTTTCAGCAAAAAACAAAATGGCATATTTTGAGTTTGCGAAAAGGCATGTGGGGGACTCCCAAAATGTATGGAGGAAGGTGCTCTGGTCTAATTAGACTAAAATTGAACTTTTTGGCCATCAAAGAAAATGCTATGTCTGGCGCAAACCCAACACATCACCCAAAGAACACCATCCCCACAGTGAAACATGGTGGTGGCAGCATCATGCTGTGGGGATGTTTTTCAGCAGTTTGGACTGGGAAACTGGTCAGAGTTGAGGGAAAGATGGATGGTGCTAAATACAGGGATATTCTTGAGCAAAACCTGTACCACTCTGTGTGTGATTTGAGGCTAGGACGGAGGTTCACCTTCCAGCAGGACAATGACCCCAAACACACTGCTAAAGCAACACTTGAGTGGTTTAAGGGGAAACGTGTAAATGTGCTGGAATGGCCTAGTCAAAGCCCAGACCTCAATCCAATAGAAAATCTGTGGTCAGACTTAAAGATTGCTGTTCACAAGAGCAAACCATGCAACGTGATGGAGTTGGAGCAGTTTTGCAAGGAGGAATGGACAAAAATGCCAGTGGTAAGATGTGGCAAGCTCATGATAGCCGCAAAAGGTGGCTCTACATAGTATTGACTTTAGGGGGTGAATAGTTATGCACATTGACTTTTTCTGTTATTTTGTCCTATTTGTTCTATTTGTAGTTTGTTTCACAATAAAAAAAAAACTTCTTCAAAGTTGTGGGCATGTTCTGTAAATTAAATGATGCAAATCCTCAAACAATCCATGTTAATTCCAAGTTGTGAGGCAACAAAACACAAAAAATGCCAAGGTGGCTGAATACTTTTGCAAGGCACTGTATCTCCTGAGATTGTAGTCCCATTGGGATTTTATTATTACCCAGACAGAAATCTTACATCGACACACACATAAACTGTATATAAATTATTTCTTGCTTCATTTCATAGATTAGTAAAAAAGTAACTAAAATCTATCCCATAGTTACATACAGTGCAGTGCTGTATTTTGGCCTAGGCCGACAAGGCCTAGGCCTAGGGCGGCACTTTTAGGGGGGGCGGCCCCCCACACAAGAAAAAGCCCCCCTCCTCCTCCAGAGTCAGCCTATTCACTGCCGAGGTTGCTGGCTGCAGTGTCTCTCAAAGAGCAGAGCATGTGGTGACAGTTCACCTCTCCTCCTCCCCTCCACACAGACAGGAGAGCAGAGAGAGAACTGGTCAGCCATGTGTTGTGATTCTAGCAGGTGCACATGGAACCTCAAGGGTCGGTCGGATTATGGCTTCAGCTGGCAGACCCAGCTACATTCTGCATATCCTGGAAGGGGTGAGAGTAACTAAGATACCAATCCTCTTCACTGTTTCTCCTTACAAACTTCACCTTATCTGTGCTCTAGCTGTCACTTTGTTTCTCCTATCCCCCCTGTTATCTGATAAGGGATGACTCTGATAATTAACCCTCTGTGTCCTTGGTGCTAGGGCAGGACTGTGTTTTTCTTCTCTGTATCAATGGACACATGTACACTGCTGCTTACATATATGGTTAACTCTTTATAGCTCAATATCTGCAGACTGGTGCTTCTGGAATCAATGGCATTTAACACCAGGTGTTTGCTTGTAAATGTGGTTAACCTTTCATAGCTACCTCTATGCTGCCTTCTGGCATATAAAGAAAAGTGTCATTTCTGATCATAGATCAGTCTGGATTTTATTACCCATCCTGCTGACTACATTTAGCCCAGGTTCACACTGATACGGGTTAGAAATCATGTGAGTTCTCGCTCTGACCTCGCACGATTTCAAACTGGCTATGTAGTCCGACTTTGGGGGGGGGTGATTTGACAGACATCTGTGTGGGTTCATGCACTAATGTCTATACGAATCCCACCACAAAGTCGCCATAAGTAGTGCAGGAACTAATTTTGTAAAGTCAGCATTGCACCAACTTGGACGGTGCCATAGCCGGCAATAGCCACCGATTTGACATGTCAAACGGCATGCCAAATCGGCCTGATGTGAACGGGTGCTTAAAGAGGAACTGCAGTCTGCTCACAAAATTTGGTATGATTAAAATCGGAGACCCTTATTGGGTACTGATGAGACTGCACTGATGGACACTGGTGAGGCTGCATTGATGGGCACTGATGAGGCTGCTTTGATGGGCACTGATGAGGTTGCATTGATGGTCACTGGTGAAGCTGCGCTGATGGGCACTGGTGATGTTGCACTGATGGGCACTGATGAGGCTGCTTTGATGGGCACTGATGAGGCTGCATTGATGGGCACTGGTGATGCTGCATTGATGGGCACTAATCAGGCTGTATTGATGGGCACTGATGAGGCTTGGCTGATGGGCACTGATGAGGCTGCTTTGATGGGCACTGATGAGGCTGCATTGATGGGCACTGGTGATGCTGCATTGATGGGCACTAATGAGGCTGCTTTGATAGGCACCGATGAGGCTGCCTTGATGGGCACTGATGAGGCTGCACTTGGTACCCACTTTTAATGTACAGAAAGGAAGATGTGGGGCTCTACAAGGAAACAAGGGAGTCTAAAGAGGAAGGGGTGTGGTTTATAGATGACAGGGTGGGTCTTAAACAGGAAGGGGCATGGTATTGACATAAAGGGGTGGGTCATATTTAAAATAGGGGGTGCACAAGTTCAGCCAGAACTAGGGCAGCACAAAACCTAAATACACCACTTGTACAGTGTGGTCAGAAAGCAATGAGGGGAGGAAGTCACTCTGTCGATCACACTAGCTCAGCATCCGAAACATCTATCAATCATCACAAAGTGCTGAATAAATTAGGTCCCCTGTGGGTCAGAAGGACAAGAAAATGTTTCTGTTGAGACTTTTCTATAAGATTCATAGTATAGTTACATAGTAGGTGAGGTTGAAAAAAGACACAAGTCTATCAAGTCCAACCTATGTGTGTGATTATATGTCAGTATTATCTTGTATATCCCTGTATGTTGTGGTCATTCAGGTGCTCATCTAATAGTTTCTTGAAACTATCGATGCCCCCCACTGAGACCACAGCCTGTGGAAGGGAATTCCACATCCTTGCCACTCTTACAGTAAAGAACCCTCTATTTAGTTTAAGGTTAAACCTCTGTTCTTCTAATTTTAATTAGTGTCCACGAGTCTTGTTAAACTCTCTTCTGCGAAAAAGTTGTATTCCTATTGTGGGGTCACCAGTACGGTATTTGTATATTGAAATCATATCCCCTCTCAAGCGTCTCGTCTCCAGAGAGAATAAGTTCAGTGCTCGCAACCTTTCCTCATAACTAACATTCTCCAGACCCTTTATTGGCTTTGTTTCCCTTCTTTGTAGTCGCTCCATTTCCAGTACATCCTTCCTGAGGACTGGTGCCCAGAACTGGACAGCATACTCCAGGTGCGGCCGGACCAGAGTCTTGTAGAGTGGAAGAATTATCGTTTTATCTCTGGAGTTGATCTCCTTTTTAATGCATGCCAATATTCTGTTTATTTTGTGAGCAGCAGCTTGGCATTGCATGCCATTGCTGAGCCTATCATCTACTAGGACCCCCAGGTCCTTTTCCATCCTAGATACACAACTTACGGGCAAATCATCCACCTGGTCTAAACGGGGCCTTTAACTTTAAACCTTTCCTTCCCGGTTTCTCATCAGGGGTTTGTGAACTGGATTTGTAGGGACCTCCACATATGGTCCATTGTCTATTTATGCCCCCCGATTTAATTTTATTTATTTTACTCATTTTTGTCCTTTTCTCTCTTTCTTTTTCATCATATGTTATTTATTATTACATGCATATGTATATCAGACATCTTAATGCCCCGTACACACGGTCGGATTTTCCGATGGAAAATGTCCAATCGGAGCGTGTTGTCGGAAATTCCGACCGTGTGTGGGCTCCATCGGACATTTTCCATCGGATTTTCCGACACACAAAGTTTGAGAGCAGGAGATAAAATTTTCCGACAACAAAATCCGTTGTCGAAAATTCCGATCGTGTGTACACAAATCCGATGGACAAAGTGCCACGCATGCTCAGAATAAATAAAGAGATAAAAGCTATTGGCCACTGCCCCGTTTATAGTCCCGACGTATGTGTTTTACGTCACCGCGTTTAGAATGATCGGATTTTCCGACAACTTTGTGCGACCGTGTGTAGACAAAACAAGTTTGAGCCAACATCCGTCGGAAAAAATCCTAGGATTTTGTTGTCGGAATGTCCGAACAAAGTCCGACCATGTGTACGCCCTATAAGACAGATACAGGAACAGATATGGACTACCATGTCCATATATACTTAGATCGGTCCTGATTAAAAATAAGTGTTACACTATCGTTTGTCTGAATACCACACGTATTCAAACATTATGCTTTTCTCCCCATCACTTGTTTGAAATTGATTGTCATCTAATTGTTTGCATGTAATCAGAGCTCAATAATATATATATATATTTTTCCCCTTTTCTTCTGTTTCATTCAACTATGTACAGCAGGCTGGCTTGGTTCATTTTCCATCTTATCCACAAGATGGCGCATGCTCCCGAATGCGGAGCGAGCGCGTGTACACAGACACCCGGCCGGTAAGCTCCACACATGCACGGCCATGGGGCAGCACTAGTTTGCTTGTCCCCTGGGCCTTTTGCGTGTGGGGGAGCTCTCTGACGTGTCCCGATGCCGGCCTTCTGGCTTGCATCGAGACCGTATACCCGCCGGTGACATTGCGACGCGTGACGTCATCATGCCCCTAGGGGCGTGGCTACGCCGCGCGCCTCGGAGTCAGGGGGACGCCTCAATCTCCACACACAGCTGCTAGTAATGCAGCTGATCTCGTGGAGTGGACACTGATTGGCTAATGCCCAATCAGCTGTCCTTTATGAGACACAGACACTCCCAGGGCACCTGTCAGTTTTGAACTGCTGCCCAGAGGTCTGCGTCTTAAGAGATCAATGAACAACTACAAGGTATCTTGAAATACTTTACATTGTTTTATGCACATTTGAAAATTGAAAGACTTTGTCCCATATGTTTTTCTACTGTGGCTGAATGACTGTTATGTCTCTCAGCCAAACATGGGCTTAATTATGTGCCCTGTATATTTATTATATTACATTTCAAACACACAGATCTCTATCAGGCGTCCCGTGAACGTGTTGCAGCGCTGTGCCTTGCATCTCAGGCAGCCCATCTTTGTGCTCTGTGGATCATCCAAGCCAGCCTGTTCTTACCTCTGGTGTTCAACTTTTGCTTTGTTATTACTAGTTTGTTTTTACGAATCAGATTGATGTAAGTATGACTAGTTTTTCTGATTGCCTGGAAACTCTTTTATACTTTTTTCTATCATAAAATTGCATATAGTGCAAAACTGTAGTCGCATATAATTTATGACGATATTATGTTATTATATTATTATTTTTGAAATTTACATTACAGATAGAGATTTAATCACCCAATTGTAAATCCCTTGATGAAGGAGTAATACATACCCATCTCCGAAACATGTCGGGTTATGTGCTGTATACTTCATCCGCTTGACCTTCCACTCATAGGCTGTGGGCTGTAGGCACAGGGGTGTCGCATCTTCTGTATGCAATTGGATGTATATATAGTGTTTGTATTTGCACCTTGCATATTTGTACTTTCTATTGTTACTTTTTATATACATATATTTTCTACATGTTTAATAAAGTTGGCACTGTAGTGCACTTTTATACAAAATAATTTATGAGATTATTCATTTATTTTTGGCCAGTACAAAAAATCCTTTAAGGGCGACCTGGATGCACCTATAGTGCATAGTTCTTCTTACAGTCTCATAGGATATTGGCCCCTTTTGTACATACCTTGCTCTCACCTCTTTATCTTTCAATAATTTGTTCAGATCTTTTTGCAAGGTTTCCACATCCTGCGGAGAAGTTATTGCCCTGCTTAGCTTAGTATCGTCTGCAAATACAGAGATTGAACTGTTTACCCCATCCTCCAGGTTGTTTATGAACAAATTAAATAGGATTGGTCCCAGCACAGAACCCTGGGGGACCCCACTACCCACCCCTGACCATTCCGAGTACTCCCCATTTATCACCACCCTATGAACTCGCCCTTGTAGTCAGTTTTCAATCCATGTACTCACCCTATGGTCCACGCCAATGGACCTTATTTTGTACAGTAAAAGTTTATGGGGAACTGTGTCAAATGCTTTTGCAAAATCCAGATACACCATGTTTACGGGCCTTCCTTTATCTAGCTGGCAACTCACCTCCTCATAGAAGGTTCATGCATTACTAATGGCTACCAACCAGTTTAGAGAGAAGAAGAATATTATTCAAAAGTGTTTACGGTCTATAATACCAGTGTAGGAATTGTTTACAACATGCAAAGACCAAATTTATAATTATAAAGCCAAAATAAACCTAAATATCAGTTTATATCATCAACCATGTGAGTTGGTAAATGTTGTAGCGTCATCAAATGTAACCATATTGATAGACTTAGAGGCGCCTCTCTTCTCTTTTATACTCTGTAGCTCCTACTGGATTTTGCTTCTAATCCCCTTGCGGAGTCTTCCACGTGTGGATGGACATTTTATGATTACACAACCACATCACTATCACATTGCTATAATCTTTTTATATGGACTGTAAACTGAAGGACTTATTAATAAATGATTGTGAAATGTATCATTTGAGTTTCTATTAATTCCTTATGGGCAAATTTGCTTTAATATACAAGTGCTTTGGATTACAAGTGTAATGGAAATTTGTAAGTTCTGTATATAATTGTATTGTATTTTGTATGTATTGCACACTGCCCTCACTGTGCACACAGCACTAATAATGTTTTCAGTACATGTTTACATTCTTTTGAGTCCTGATTAGAATTGGCCTGCCTATGTAACGCCCCTTGTTACCATAAACGTACAATTGTAATATTAATGTGATACTTACGTAATCATGTGTATAAAAACCTTCAATTGCGTCATAATAAAGCAGAACAGTAATTTGGAAAGATGCTGAGCGTATCTTTTGTGTCTGTTCCCTACTGCAGTAGTTATTATTAATTTGGAACCACTAATCCATATGAGGATAGGAGTTGCCTATCATCAATTTAACCGAGTCACAAGCATGCTTCCGGAACTAATTATGCTAACAATCCAATATTTTACTTTATAGTTATTGAAGTCAAGGATCTGCGCATGCTGTTGCATCCCCTTTATAGATGGCAGAATTGAACTTCAGACCACAACTGTTTCGGATTCTAGCATGAATATTTTGCTCTTTATCTTTGAAGCTCTTTGTTTTTGATGTAAAAAAATGGAGGACTATATTGGAGATTTATTACCCCATTTGGAGATCTTGTCCCCTTCTGGATTCGAGAATTTCCACTCCAGCAAACTGTAAACTTCTGATTTTACACCATTGGATTTTACTATATGGATACTGTTCATATATTCCCCATGATGAAGATGTTTGAAGTATTTAAAATGCGTTGAGCTAACATGTGGATGTTGAATATAAATACGATTTTTGAACTTCACTTTGCAAACACTGGATATGGTGCTATTCACAATTTTGATATTGAAAAAATAAACATTTTATTAATATGCTTTGTGGTACCATTTGCTACATGCCTAGAAAAAAATCCATTGCAACAAAAAATAAATCTGTTTTACATGTATTTAAGAGTGTGGGCATATAGGACAGAGAACCTTTATCCTTTATTTTAATACCATTTATTACACTATGTGCAATTGATGTTTATTCTTCTAATCTATGAATGTTATATGAGCTGGAAGATTATAAAGGATGATGGTGATATATGCTGAGGAATAATAAAACAAGTTAAGAGACCCCCTAGGTTGGAGACAGCACATTTGCCAGTCTTGAAAAAGGGAGGCAAAGGAGACGGTGAGTATGTTTTCGATTTTGGGGAAAGTGCACTGGTGTGTCAGGTTGAAAAGCAAGAAGTTTCACATCAAGAGAAATCTAAGGGCTTTATGTATACATCAGTGGATACAATTTGAAATGTCAAGTGACTTATTTAGATACATGTTGTGTGTGGATCCTATATTGACACAGCATTAAATACAGTTTATTCGTTTTTTTTTCACAATTTTGTACAATTTTATGGAGATTTTAGCATGCAGTGTTGTATAACTGTGATCTTGGGAGATTATTAGCTCAGTGGTAGTAGCATTTTTAGTGAGATCCTTCCAGCCTGAAATTCGAGCTTGTCTGCCCACTTTTATTAAACACAAAAGTAAAAGTTCAACAGAAAACTTTAATTGATTGAATAACCAATGCGCCAATAGAAAAAAAAAAAAAACAGATAAGAAAAGTAATAAATATTGTGATATCACAATAGCAGCTGCAGTGAAAATAAATTTGCTGTGCAAATCAATAACAAATGAAAAAGAAAAAAACGCGATCTTAAGCTATAGGTATATAAAACAACAACATAGAACACATTGTGAAATGGCGACCTAAAGTCGCTGAAAAATCGCAAAGTCCCAATAAAGTGCTGGTGCTCAAACTCAGATGACTTAAATCATTAAACAGTGAAGATTCTAAGTCCCAGATTAACCGCTTGCCAACCAGTGAACGCCGATGTACGTTGGCAGAATGTCAGTGATGGGCAAAAGGGCGTACAGGTACGCCCCCTTTAAGAAGCGGTCTCGCTGCTGCTATCTCCGTGACCACGGGTCCCGCAGACTTGATGTCGGCCGGGTGCCCGCGATCGTGTCACAGAGAGGAAGAACAGGGAGATGCTTTTGTAAACAAAGCATTTCCCCGTTCTGCCTAGGGACAGGACAGTGATCACAGCTCTCTGTCATTGAGAGCAATGATCACTGTCCTGTGTGTTGAAGTCCAGCCCCCTCACAGTTAGAATCACTCCCTAGGACACACTTAACCCCTTCACCGCCCCCTAGTGGTTTACCCCTTCCCTGCCCGTGTCATTTACACAGTAATCAATGCATTTTTATAGCACTGATCGCTGTCCCAAAATAGTGTCAAAAATGTCCAATGTGTGCACCATAATGTCGCAGTTCCCAAAAAAATCGCAGATCACCGCCATTACTAATAAAAAAAATTAATAATAAAAATGCCATAAAACTATCCCCTATTTTGTAGACGCTATAAATTTTGCGCAAACCAATCAATATACACTTATTGCAATTTTTTCTTACAAAAAATATGTAGAAGAATACATATTGGCCTAAACTGAGGAAAAAAAAATTTTTTTATATATTTTTTGGGGGATATTTATTATAGTAAAAAGTAAAAAATATAGCTTTTTTTTACAAAATTGTTGCTGTTTTTATGTTTATAGCACAAAAAATAAAAAACGCAGAGGCGATCAAATACCACCAAAAGAAAGCTCTATTTGTGGGAAAAAAAGGACGTCAATTTTGTTTGGGTGTAGCGTCGCATGACCACGCAAATGTCAGTTAAAACGACGCAGTGCCGAATCGCAAAGAATGAACTGGTCAATCAGCAGCCAAATCCTCCGGGGCTGAAGTAGTTAAGTGCTCATGCTCAAAAATAGATGCGAGATTCCGTAATTGACATGTGCTCAGACAAGGTGCCCCCACATAGATGTAAACGCACCCCTCAAAATGGACCAACTATCACTAGTATGGTCAAAAACACATGTAGGGCAGCCCCTGTATATCTTCTTTAGACTGGCGTTGCCTGGGATAAATATTCCTCATGTGGATAGATATGACAAGAAAAGCCTCATTGCGCAAATATTGTTTAAAAATTTATAAAAAGATAAAACATTTTAGTCAACTCCTGGTGCACCCGGGGTGAATAGCAGGTAAGTAATCCAGGAAATCTGTCCATAGGCAATGGTGGACCGCTGCCACGGTTGTGGTTCGATTTCCGGAAACGAACGTTAGGGCAGTGGTTGTTGTGATGACAGACCAGATCAATGTCCTAATATAAAAATTCTTGGACAAAGGTTACACCTATGCTAGGTTATTGGAAGTAAGAGACCAAGTAGGGAGAATAAATAGAGATACCCTTCTGGAAACCAAACAGCAACAAAGAACTCAAGACATCACCTTTATTACAGGCTTCAACAAGCAGTATAAACACCTAGAAAAAATCTTTAAAAAATACTGGCCAATCTTACAAAAAGATCCCACGCTTAAAGAAATTCTACCAAACAGACCAAAATTCATCAGACCGAAATTCATCGACAGGAGAGCCCCAGGGCTGAGAACCAAACTAGTTAAAAACATCCCGGATCCCCCCAATCGACCAAGTACAACCATGTTTTATTTCAAGGGTTTTTTCAAATGTGGTAGGTGTTTACCTTGCAGGAATACTCATGCAGCACCGAGAAAACGAACCAATTTTAAATCAAACCAAACCAAAAAGCAATATCCAATTAAAAGTTTTATCACATTATTAACACCAAGCATGTGATGTATGTCCTAGAATGCACCTGCGGGTATAAATATGTGGGACGCATGTCCCGGACATTGACTATATGGGTTGGAGAACTCAATGTCAACATAAGCAATAGTTTCTCAAAACACAGGGTCTCAAATCATTTCAACATGGTACACAACCGCAATCCATCTGCACTGTCTTTCTATGCTATTGATAATGTGGATAGACATTGGAGGGGTGCGAATATGATCAAACAAATATCCCAAAATGAATCCAGGTGGATTTTTGAGCTCCAAACCCTCACACCGTTAGGGTTAAATATTGAGCTGGATCTCAATTGTTTTACAACTATTAATTAAATTTTTTTCCTCATATCTATTGCTATCTATTCCTCATATCTATTGCTTTTCTCTATAATCTGTTTTTTGAATAGTTACCATTTTGGACCACTAGATGGCCATAGAATGGTATTAGGCCATCAGAGGTTTAATGCATAACTTTGACCATTAGATGGCTCCAGAGTGTCCACTTGGTTCAAATAACCAGAGACCAATTTTTCAACCACTAGAGGGCCCGTGGTTTTTCCCCATTAAAAGTTATGTAACATCGCTAAACCTGGTTTTGCAAATATTCATACCACTAGTAACAAGTGTAATAATATATACTTTTTACATGTTGGGTTTTAATTTTGATACTGAGATGTAATGTATTTGTTTTAATAAAGGTGCTATTAAGTAGATTGTGAGCAATCCCGAGTAAATAGCAGGTAACCAACATTGATTGGATAGAATCAAACATGTGATTCGAAGTGAGGGTATTTATGCCCTCAACCAGAACTGCGGAACCACAACTTCCTGATCACCGCCCATTTGATAGGCTGAAACGCATTGCCTCCACCATTGCTTATGGGCGGATTTCCTGGATTACTTACCTGCTATTCACATGGGGGTCAGGCTTAAGGCACCCCTACATGTGAGTTGACAAAAATGTTTTATCTTTTAATACATTTTTAAACAATATTTGCGCAATGAGGCTTTTCTTGTCATATCAATCCATATGAGGAATATTTATCCCAGGCAACGCCAGTCTAAAGAAGATCTACAGGGGCTGCCCCACATGTGCGTTTGACCATACTAGTGATAGTTGGTCCATTTTGAGAGGTGAGTTTACATCTATGTGGGGGCACCTTGTCTGACCACATGTCAAGTACGGAATCCCGCATCTATTTTTGAGTACAAGCACTTAATCTGAGACTTAGAATCTGCACCGTTCAATGATTTAAGTCATCTGAGTTTGAGCACCTGCGTTACTGCACCTTTAATGCAGTATATTTCAGTGCGTTACTGCACGTTTAATGCAGTATATTTGAGTATGTTACTGCACATTTAGCGCAGTATACAGTATTTCACAAAAGTGAGTACACAACTCACATTTTTGTAAATATTTTATTATATCTTTTCATGTGACAACACTGAAGAAATGTGCAGCTTGTATAACAGTGTAAATTTGCTATCCCTTCAAAATAACTCAACACACAGCCATTAATGTCTAAACCACTGGCAACAATAGTGAGTACACCCCTAAGTGAAAATGTCCAAATTGGGACCAAAGTGTCAATATTTTGTGTGGCCATCATTATTTTTCAGCACTACCTTAACCCTCTTGGGAATGGAGTTCACCTTGGAGCTTCACAGTTTGCCACTGGAGTCCTCTTCCACTCCTCCATGACGACATCATGGAGCTGGTGGATGTTAGAGACCTTGCGCTCCTCCACCTTCTATTTCAGAATGCCCCACAGATGCTCAATAGGGTTTAGTCTGGAGACATGCTTGGCCAGTCCATTACCTTTACCCTCAGCTTGTTTAGCAAGGCAGTGGTTGTCTTGAAGGTGTGTTTGGGGTCGTTATCATGTTGGAATACTGCCCTGCGGCCCAGTCTCCAAAGGGAGGGGATCATGCTTTGCTTCAGTATGTCACAGTACATGTTGGCATTTATTGGTTCCCTCAATGAACTGTAGCTTCCCAGTGCCAGCAGCACTTATGCAGCCCCAGACCATGACACTCCCACCACCATGCTTAACTGTAGGTAAGACACACTTGTCTGTGCACTCCTCTCCTTGTTGCCGCCACACACACGCTTAAGACTATCTGAACCAAATAAGTTTATCTTGGTCTCATCAGACCACAAGACATAGTTCCAGTAATTCATGGCCTTAGTCTGCTTGTTTTTAGCAACCCGTTTGCGGGTTTACATGTGCATCATCTTTAGAAGAGGCTTCCTTCTGGGACTACGGCCATGCAGACCAATTTGATGCAATGTGCGGCGTATAGTCTGAGCACTGACAGACTGACAAATACAAATACAATACAAATTACAAAAAAAAAGGAAGCTGCGCTATATAAATTGACCTGTAAAGCACTATCCAATCAAATATGGATGCACTCACAACTTAAGGAAAAAATGATTGGTGAAAAACCAAACCAGTGAAGTAATGTGACTTATAGGTGACCTAGGTAATATTGACACAAAAAAAAAAAAAAATATTGATACTATATGGATAGACCAGAAAATGAGGTGAACCAGGTACACCAATAAAACAATGATAAATCTCAGCCTGATTGAGTGACACTAGTTAAAAAATCATCATCAATAAATATATTACATAAATGACATAAGTGAGTCAATATAAAAAGTGGAGAGAAAAAAAAGGAAAAAAAGCCCTCAGTGATTGTAACTAAATGCAATGATAGTGACTGTTGAGTCTTTAGTTGGTAAATTATTATACAGGTTTTTTACAGGTAAAGACCAGAAGTGGAAGTCCATGCAAGATGTATCAACAAATCATCCACGGTGACACCTAATTCAAACACCCCAAAGGAAGTGAGAATAGGAAAGTACCTCCACCTAGGTATGCACTGTCGCTTACCAGATTGATATGATCCCTTATTACAGGAGATCAGGGAACGCCTATGGCTTATAACCCAGCCTGGGGTCTCTGTTGCACCAAACCTCCCAGTCTCTGCAGTAATTATTACAAGTTGACACGATCAGTGGGTCCCCATATAAGAACAAAAGGCTTGCATAGTGTAAAACCTTTTACATTTATTAAAATTTGAAAGACTAATAAGCACTTACAACTTAGTAGAGTAAAAATAGCAATAAGATAATCGAGCCGGCCAGCTCTGGATAGCAGACTGTAGCTTCCGGGACTGGCGTACACGTGGTGACGTCAGCACGTCGTTCCACCCTACACGTTTCATCACTCAAAAGACGTCGTCTCAGGCACGGGTGGTGTCCTGAAGCTCTGCTTAAATGCAGAAAAGAAAAAGCCAAGTCTTGGTCTGAGTCCCGGGACACCGCTGGATGACATCATCTTAGTTGAAGGAAAACAAGTCTACTGCGGGTACAAAAATAAACACGTAGTGCGGGCAAACACTGTGAACATCCACGTACTACTGATGGAGGTGAATCATTCAAAGGCTGCCATTCAAATAAACAAAAACAGAATGTGAAAAGGAATGACATGAAATACATACAGCACCAGATGTGATCCACTACTGGTTTACAACAGGCACAAAAAATTGGATACAATGTGCATTAAAAGGCACATGAAAATATTTCATGGTTGAACAATGGACATTGAGTTAGATGAATTGCTAAATGAAGTTAATCAAAACAATCTGAAATAATAATACCAAAATCCTACAAGGCCGCCCAATAATGCACTCCTGTTGTAAACTATACAAATCAAGTTCATACTTAATATGTATAAATTACAGGGAAAGAATTCGGCCCCAATTGATGCCGGGGTCACTGAAGTTGATCCTTATATGCCACATAGGTCGAGATAAATAAAATTAATTCAAAATTGGAAAAAACGCAGCTACCCAGGACTCAAATCGGGTTTACATAATGGAATATACACATACCCAAATATGATTGGGATACAATCCATAATGTATTTAAAAATTAGCTATAAAAAACAATTAAGAAAATGCGGAGATGAAGAAATGTCACTAAGCGTTGTCAATAAAGGAGATAATGTCAACATCTATAACTCTTAGTGACATTTCTTCATCTCCACATTTTCTTAATTGTTTTTTTTTGTACTAGTGTCACTCAATCAGGCTATTAATTGGTTGAGTGTGTGTCTCACATTCACTCGTATTTTTCCAAGCTGTTTGTCCATTTTCATTTAGATACAGTTTGTTTTTTTTGTTTTTTTCATTTGAGGTTTTCAGTGCAGTTTTTTAGATTTATCATCTGTTTTATTGGTGTACCTGGTTCACCTTATTTTCTGGTCTATCCTTATAGTATCAATAAGTTTTTTTGGTTTTTTTGTGTCAATATTATCTAGGTCACCTATAAGTCCCATTACTTCACTGGTTTTTCACCAATCATTTTTTCCCTAGGTTGTGAGTGCATCCATATTTGATTGGATAGTGCTTCACAGGTCAATTTATATAGCGCAGCTTCCCTTTTTTTTTGTAAGCTCAGTTTCAGAGCCTTGGCAATCTTCCTTTAGCTTAGGCCATCTTTATGTACCAAGAATTTTTTTTTTCAGATCTCAGAGAGTTCTTTGCCATGAGGTGCCATGCTGAACTTCCAGTGACCAGTATGAGAGAGTGAGAGCGATAACACCAAATTCAACACACCTGCTCCCCATTCACACCTGAGACCTTGTAATACTAACGAGTCACATGACACCTGGGAGAGAAAATGGCTAATTGGGCCCAATTTGGGGCGTACTCACTTTTGTTGCCAGCGGTTTAGACATTAACCACTAGCCGACCAGCTCACGCAGATATACTGCGGCAGGTCGGCTCTCCTGCGCGAATCAACGTACATGTACATCGGTCCATGAAGGGAGGATAGCGGGCGCGCCGGTGACCTGTGATTGTGGTGAGGAGAGGCAGAACGGGGAACTGCCTATGTAAACAAGGCGATTCCCTATTCTGCCAGATCACATGACAGAGATCTACTGTTCCCAGTGATCAGGAACAGTGATCTCTGTCATGTTCCAGTAAGCTCATCCTCCCTACAGTTGGAACACGCTGAGGGAACACACTTAACCCCTCGACCGCCCCCTAGTGTTAACCCCTTTCCTGCCAGTGTCATTTTTACATTCATCAGTGCATTTTTATAGCACTGAGCAATGTAATAATGTCTATGGTCCCCAAAAAGTGTCATTTGGGGTCAGATTTGTCCACCGCAATGTCACAGTCCCGCAGATCGCTGCCATTACTTGTACAAACAATAAAAAAAAATGTCCCTAAATCTTTCCTGTAGTTTGTAGATGTGATAACTTTTTCGTAAACCAATCAATATATGCCTATTGTGATTTTTTTTACCAAAAATATATAGAAGAATATATATTGGCCTAAACTGATGAATAAATTAGTTTTTTTATATATATTTTTTGGATATGTATTATAGCAGAAAGTAAAAAAAAAATGTTTTTTTTTTTTAAATTGTTGGTCTTTTTTTGTTTATAGCGCAAAAATTAAAAACCGCAGGTGATCAAATACCACCAAAAGAAAGCTCTACTTGTGCGTGAAAAAGGATGTCAATTTTGTTTGGGTAGAGTGTCACATGAATGCGCAATTGTCAGTTAAAGCGACGCAGTGCCGTATCGCAAAAATGGCCTGGTCATTAAGGAGGCAAATCCTTCTGGGGCTGAAGTGGTTAAGGGCTGTGTGTTGAGTTATTTTGAGGGGACAGCAAATTTACACTATTATACCAGCTGTACACTCACTACTTTACATCGTAACAAAGTGTAATATCTTCAATGTTGTCACATTAAAAGGTATAATAAAATATTTACAAAAATGTAAAGGTTGTGCTCACTTTTGTGAGTTACTGTGTATCAGTGCGTTACTGTGCATTTATTGTATATTGCAGTGCGTCAGTGCAGTTTTACTGCAGTATATTGTAGTGTGTCAGTGGAGTATGTCTGTGTAGTGAGTACTCAAGTTAAAGTGCATTAAACACCACTTTCCATTGATTAAAGTGCATTCACGTACACATTTCCAAATCTTTATTACATTTTGTTAATAAGAGCCCCCCCATCATGTCTGGGAGGCCAACAAGGAGGAGCAGACGTTCCCATGGCACTGTGAGGGGGCCAGCAGCGTATGTGTCCACAGGCAAAGGTGGACGTGGTCCGTCCTCAGGCAGGGCATCATTTCCTCTGTTTAGTGATGTTGCCCGTGCTATCCACCCACAGCATGCAGAAGAGGTGGTGGACTGGCTTACTAAACCATCAACATCCTCCTCATTCTCCATCACCCAAGCAGAGACTAGTGCGCAGTCCACTAAAGCTGCCAGAGTGGCTTATTCTGCCTTCTTGTCCACAGCTACTCCTAACATAGCCCCAGCATCAGGCATGGAGGAGTCAGCTGAGTTTTTTTAACACAGCATCAGCCACTTGCCCCTAATGATGCACAAACATTACTTGATTGTGATGTTGGTTCTGAGGTTGAGGAAGGTAGGAATATGAACAAACAAGGCCAAAGATAAATCCAAGGAAAAAACAAGCTTAACTTACCACCAGCCTGCAGACAACCAAATAACTTGCCTAACAGTATGCGTTAAAAGCAGGGGTTTAGTCTGCACACATTTGCAAATGCATGCGTAAGCCACAGAGCCTTGTCAAGGCACTCTGGTATCTGTGGATAGATAGGAACATGAGCCTACAGAGAGGGGAGAACACTGATAAACAACAAATTGGCAGTCATGTTCCCCCAGCCACAGCGTATTATCAAGTTGTCTCCAGTGATAATGAGGATGGAAGGAATGATGATGATGATGAGGTCACTGACGAAACTTGGGTGCCAGATAGAGCAGAAGAGGAAATTGAGGGCCACGGCACAACCCCAGCCATCATGGAAGAGTAGAGAGCAGCCACCCTATTCCACCAGTTGTGGAGCTGTGATCTCTCAGCCCACTTCCTACAGCTCAGCTGTTTGGGCCCTTTTTAGCGCATGTGCAGCCGATCGCACTGTTGCAATTTGCAAGCTTTGCCTCAAGCACATCTAGCGTGGCAAAAACACCAGCCATTTGGGTGCCACATGCTTGACAAGGCTGAAAGCCACACAAAAGGGATAAAACTCTGCTCCTTCTCACTACTCACCTTTCCGGTCTACCTCTGCTATACCTCATGACCTCTCAGCAGCCTCCATTGACAGGGATGATAGTATAGCGCAGAGTGTTCCAGGTCCTTGCAGCATGTCTGCCAGTAGCACACCACCAACTATAGACTACAGCAGGCAAATTTCTCTGCCCCATTTGCTGCAGGGAAAAAATATACAGTCACTGCCACCCACATGCCCAGCATCTAAATTCAAGCTTGTCAATCTGCTGGATTTACAACTCCTGCCTTTCCAGCTGGCAGATTCTGCCCACTTCCATAAATTTGCAGAATGTGCTGTACTACATTGGCAGGTTCCCAGTCGCTATTTATTTTCACGTAAGGCTATTCCTGCTCTCTACCATCACGTGGAAGGCAATGTTGTGACATCGTTGGGCAAGGTAGTCAGCCGCAAGGTCCATGTTACTGCCGACATGTGGTCCAGCAAGCATGGTCAGGGATGATATATTTTGTTCCCAGCACACAACGTAACTCTGCTTGCAACTCGGAAGTTTGCAGGACAGGGCTCAGTGCTGCAGCTTGTTGTGTCACCATGTCTCCATACAGTGGTGATGATGTGAGATTTGTCAGCTCTACGCCCTTCTCCTCCTCCTCCTCCATGCCCTCCTCTGCTGAATTGTCTCATGAACTACAAGTACCCCCTAAGCATTCAAGGGGCTATTCAATGAGTCAGGCTGAAAGGTGCCATGCAGTGCTTCAGCTGGTCTGTCTAGGGAACAGGAGTCACACCGGAGCAGAGATTCTGGCAGCTCTGCAGGGGCAGGCCCAGAGGTGGTTCACGTAACACCAGCTGGAGCCAGGAATGGTGGTGTGCGATAATGACACAAACCTCCTATCCGCCCCTTAGACAGGGAAAGTTGACACATGTGCCATGCCTGGCACATGTCCTAAATTTGGTGGTGTAGCATTTTTTAAATAGGTACCCAGGGTTGGAAGATCTGCTGAAGCAAACCAGAAGAGTCTGTAGCCATTTGAGGCGGTCAAAGACAGCCAGTGCTCTGTTCGCTGAAATTCAGCGTGCCCGTAAACCACCTGATTTGTGACATGCCCACCAGGTGGAACTCAACTTTGGCAATGCTGCAGTGGCTGCACATGCAGCAGAGGGCCATCAATGAGTACCTGTGTGAGTATAACACAATGACAGGCTCAGGTCGGCTTGGCTTTTTTCCCCAATTTTTAGTCTTCGGTGCCCAGGGCTGTGAGCTTCCACATTCCACTGGCAGCATCTTCATCATATGGTGGGAGATTATCTAGAGGAGAAAACAGATATGGAGAGCTTTACAGTTGACTATCCACTGGGTTACTGGGTCATGAGAATAGACCATTGGCCAGAACTTGCCCAGTATACAATATAGCTGCTGGGCTGCCCTGCATCCAGCATGCTTTCCGAACGGGCATTTAGTGCTGCTGGAGGTTTTGTGACAGATAAGAGAGCTTGTCTGTCCACAGACTCCGTGGACTGGTTGACATTTATCAAAATGAATCAGTCCTGGATTAGCAGCAGCTATCAAACCCCTGATGCCGATGTCACAGATTACAGTGGGGACGGAAAGTATTCAGACCCCCTTAAATTTTTCACTCTTTGTTATATTGCAGCCATTTGCTAAAATCATTTAAGTTCATTTTTTTCCTCATTAATGTACACACAGCACCCCATATTGACAGAAAAACACAGAATTGTTAACATTTTTGCAGATTTATTTAAAAAGAAAAACTGAAATATCACATGGTCCTAAGTATTCAGACCCTTTGCTCAGTATTTAGTAGAAGCACCCTTTTGATCACATACAGCCATGAGTCTTTTTGGGAAAGATGCAACAAGTTTTTCACACCTGGATTTGGGGATCCTCTGCCATTCATCCTTGCAGATCCTCAGTTCTGTCAGGTTGGATAGTAAATGTTGGTGGACAGACATTTTTAGGTCTCTCCAGAGATGCTCAGTTGGTCAGGGCTCTGGCATGGCCATTCAAGAACAGTCACGGAGTTGTTGTGAAGCCACCCCTTTGTTATTTTAGCTGTGTGCTTAGGGTCATTGTCTTGTTGGAAGGTAAACCTTTAGCCCAGTCTGAGCTCCTGAGCACTCTGGAGAAGGTTTTCATCCAGGATATCCCTGTACTTGGTGGCATTCATCTTTCCCTCAAAACATTTTTCATATTTTATTGTATCAGTAGCTGGATTATATTGCATTTTTAGTAGCATTTCCTTATTGTGCACTGATAATCAGAAACTGCAATTTACTGAATTTTGACCTCACTCACTGCCATGATACCAGGAAATAATATTATATTAACTTTCACTACATGACATGATAAGATTACTTATATAAACTTCCTGATGTTGTGATATGAAACTACATATTACAAGTGATTCCCAAAGGCTTAAGGTATTATTGAAATTTTTCATTAACCTTAAAATTCTTATAGCTTGCAGATGGTGATACAATACACCAAATACTACTACTATTACTATCAGTAGTGATGAGAGAGTTTGGTTTGTTAGATCCAATAGAACCAATAAGCTTATCAATACTCATAGACATGAGCACGGGGATTCCCCCAGCTGTCCGCCCCTCCTCACTGCTGGCTTTCCTCCTCTCCTCTCCCACCAGCTGCTGCGGGATGTGGTATGCCTCGTACACCCGATCTGACTTTCTGCCAACAAAACTGTGGAATTTTGTCCGAAGGGTGTTGGCTCAAACTTGTCTTGCATGCACACGGTCACACAAATGTTGGCCAACAATTACAAACGTAGTGAAGTACTACATGGTTTTCATCTCTTTAGCGCCACCCTTTGGCCTCCTTCTGCTAATTTCGTGTTAGTAGAAGTTTGGTGAGTATTGATTCACGCTTTTCTTTTTGCGTTTTTCATTTGGCGCTTTTCAGTTCGCACTTTTAATTTTGTGCTTTTCAGTTCGTTTCTGAAAGGTCGTTCGTCAACCAGACATGTTGCGGAATGGGAGGAGATGACGTGTTATTTATTATTGACCTTGGAGTTATTGCTTTGACATTATTTTTTTGGTTGAATAATGATTTGATTTGGTATATTTTCTATATTTTTGGATGCATAGAATGCACTTTTTGGTTAAGTTCTATTGGCAGATAGCATGTCTGATTTTTTTTTTTTTAATGCACTATAAAAAAAAAATGTGTACAATAATACTTAGCTATGTGTGTTTTACTTCAAATGACAGTTGGGGAGTAGGCAGTTACATTTAAAAAAATACAATGTAAAATTGACAAGGGACACCAACATAGTTGTATCTTTGATCTTAAAAAACTACAGGATAATGGTTTTGTGGTAACTTGCACAAATAAAAAAAAAAACAAAAAAAACATAATAATATTATTCTTGATATCACTAGAAAAAAAAAGCCTTTGAAAATGTGTTTGCAATAACTCTATCAGTATCACCAGCAAAGCAACTTCATTATTATTCCATTAAAGAAAAGAGAATTGTGCGCTGCATTTGGAGATTTCATCATTTGCCATGTCACAAACGTTAATTCTCCATTACGAGTGCTAGTTTACAAGACTGACCGCTTCTGCTTCCGAGCATGCGCGTTTGTACTTTGGACTTTTGTGCAAAGGAATTGTGTACACACGCTCGGAAAATCCGAAAACACGCATTTGTTGGCGGAAAATTTGGAAACATGCTAGCCAACATTTGTTGGCGGAAAGTCCGACAACAATTGTCTGATGGAGCATACACACAGTTGGATTTTCCGCCTTGGGAAGTTTGCTGGTAAATATGTCCTTTTCTGAATGAACACAGTAAAAGATCAATAATGATCCCTCATGGTGTTCATTCAGATTTGAAGCATAATAAACAATTTTTAGTATACACAGTTACAGTGGGGACTGAAAGTATTCAGACCCCCCTTAAATTTTTCATTCTTTGTTATATTGCAGTCATTTGCTAAAATCATGTAAGTTCATTTTTTTCCTCATTAATGTACACACAGCACCCCATATTGACAGAAAAACACTGAATTGTTGACATTTTTGCAGATTTATTAAAAAAGAAAAACTGAAATATCACATGGTCCTAAGTATTCAGATCCTTTGCTCAGTATTTAGTAGAAGCACCCTTTTGATCTAATACAGCCATGAGTCTTTTTGGGAAAGATGCAACAAGTTTTTCACACCTGGATTTGGGGATCTTCTGCCATTTCTCCTTGCAGATCCTCAGTTCTGTCAGGTTGGATGGTAAACGTTGGTGGACAGCCATTTTTAGGTCTCTCCAGAGATGCTCAATTGGATTTAAGTCAGGGCTCTGGCTGGGCCATTCAAGAACAGTCACGGAGTTGTTGTGAAGCCACTCCTTTGTTTTTTTAGCTGTGTGCTTAGGGTCATTGTCTTTGGGAGGTAAACCTTTGGCCCCGTCTGAGCTCCTGAGCACTCTGGAGAAGGATTTCGTCCAGGATATCCCTGTACTTGGCCGCATTCAACTTTCACTCGATTGCAACCAGTCGTCCTGTCCCTGCAGCTGAAAAACACCCCCACAGCATGATGCTGCCACCACCATGCTTCACTGTTGGGACTGTATTGGACAGGTGATGAGCAGTGCCTGGTTTTCTCCACACATACCGCTTAGAATTAAGACCAAAAAGTTCTATCTTGGTCTCATCAGACCAGAGAATCTTATTTCTCACCATCTTGGAGTCCTTCAGGTATTTTTTTGCAAACTCCATGCTGGCTTTCATGTGTCTTGCTCTGAGGAGAGGCTTCAGTCGGGTCACTCTGCCATAAAGCCCTGACTGGTGGAGGGCTGCAGTGATGGTTTACTTTCTACAACTTTCTCCCATCTCCCGACTGCATCTCTGGAGCTCAGCCACAGTGATCTTTGGGTTCTTCTTTACCTCTCTCACACAGGCTCTTCTCCCCCGATAGCTCAGTTTGGCCAGGTGACCAGCTCTAGGAAGGGTTCTGGTCATCCCAAATGTCTTCCATTTAAGGATTATGGAGGCCACTGTGCTCTTAGGAGCCTTAAGTGCAGCAGAAATTTTTTTGTAACCTTGACCAGATCTGTGCCTTGCCAGAACCATCTCAAGGATGATCAGAAGAAATAGGCAGCACCTGAGTTAAATATATGAGTGTCACAGCAAAGGGTCTGAATACTAGGACCATGTAATATTTCAGTTTTTCTTTTTTAATAAATCTACAAAAATGTCAACAATTCTGTGTTTTTCTGTCAATATGGGGTGCAGTGTGTACATTAATGAGGAAAAAAATGAACTTAAACGATTTTAGCAAATGGCTGCAATATAACAAAGAGTGAAACATTTAAGGGGGTCTGAATACTTTCCGTCCCCACTGTAAGTGCTTTCTGGATCTGGAATCTCTGAAAGACTGTCTAGGCTGTCAAGCTTTGTGAGTGTTGATTTCATCTTGAAGAAATGTATTGGTGTAGGTTTCATGGGTCCAATTAACACCCAAGGACCAATTTTTCCACACGTGTTTGGCAGGTGCATATGATTGCAATTTTTGACGGCAAGGCCAATTCTTGCTTTCATTAAGTGAACCTCTATAGGGTTACAGTGTAAAGGCACCATGAACACCCAAAAACCAATTTTTCCACACCTTTTTGACAGGTGCATATCATTTCAAATTTTGACAGCAGGGCTAATTTTTGCTTTCATTAACAGTACCCCTATAGAGTGATGGTGTGAAAGCACCACCGACACCCAAGGACCAATTTTTCCACAAAAATTGCAATTTTTGATAGCAAGGCCAATTCTTGCTTTCATCAAGAAAACCTCTATAGGGTTACCGTTTGACGGCACAACCAACACCCAAAGCCCAATTTATCCTCACCTGGTTGACAGATACATAACATTTACATTTTGACAGCAAGGCAAATTCTTGCATTCATTAAGAGTACCTATATAGGGTTACAGTGTGAAGGCACCACCAACACCCAAAGCCCAATTTACCCTCACCTGTTACTTCTATCCAAAGTCTGTGAAAGAGACACCAGAATTTATCCAAAAAATCTCTAATCTTGTTTTGAGTGCACTAAATTGTGGCCAGACTGGCTCCCCAAGCCGTTGTTTAAAAAATAAAGAAAGCTTGAATGGAAAATGTCATTTTTTTGGCTTTATAAATGTCATTATTGCTGCAGCTCTATACATGTTACAGATTTGCTACATTACAGACAGACTAAGGGAACCCCCCAGGCACCACATTTAAAGGAATGTTTCATTTTTATTGATATTTCTCATTTTAATTGTTTCACTTTAACCATTAGTAAATCACTGCTCATTTAAAAAGTTTTTTACAGCTTTTTTTTCATTGATACATGTCCCCCAGGGCAGTACCCGGACCCCCATAACCATTGTATGCCCAATTACTTGCATATAACCCTTTAAAATGGGCACTTTCGTGTTTATCTTTTTGATTCCCATAGACTTCAACGGGATACGTTCTGAACATTTGCGATGTTCGAAACGTTCTGCCGCGAACTGAACAGGGTGTTGTTCGGCCCAACTCTACTGAAAAAGCATAATGCAAGCAATGAAATTTTGAGAACTTGATGATCTTTCAGTATCCTAAAACTTTTTGCAACCCAGTTCACTTTGCAAGGGAACCTTGAAGCAATTTTACTAACAGGGTACATTTTTTAGTATTCATTTTAATAGAAAAATAGAAAATTCTGCAATGACAGTGCATCTTAAATAGGAACAAACTTTAAACCTGTAATATCTGAAACAAAATAAATAATAGTTTTTATACGTTAACAAAAGTAGTTGTATTGATTGCTGTTTTATTACACATATTATATTAAGAATTTTAATTTCTTACACTTTAGGCTATAATAGTACAAATTACTGATTAAATTCTGTAGTCACATTACTGATTTTTCTTTTATAAGGTCAGTACTGGCATATTGATTAAAAAATGTATAGTTAGAGGAAATGCTAGTAAAAAAGATTTGTTTGAAAGTCCTCTTGATTCACTTTACAAATTTTAATTTTGAAGCATGTTCTTCACAGTTTGTTTGCCATTTTAGTCTTCATTGTTTGAAGTGTAAGGTCTCCATTTTCTGGAAGATGATGTTTACTGGTACTCGTCAAATTTTTACTACAAAGAGTCATAAACACTTGTTTTAGGTCTGTGGATAAATACAATTATTAGAAATAAAATTATCAATCCTTTTCTAACAAATAAAATATTATTACTATTATCCAAAAAAGTTTAAATAACCTAGAGAACACTAAACGTTTCTAACCAAGAACATGGAAACCTTTTGTTGTGGGTATTCTGTAAATTGAAGTTATTTTTGTTTACTGCTAAACTCTATGACACACATTTTTGAGCATTTCTTGCGCAAGAATGTTCCCTTAGCTTAGCGGGTGTAGTGAAAATAGTACTATTTTTGTCTTGAATATGTGGGAAGAGGGAGCAACTACTGTACATTTTTTTAAGTTGACTAAAGTTCAGCTTTAAGTATGCAGTGTAATATCCCATGCATTTCCAAAAAATCTATATTATACAGTAAGGTGTAGTTTAGTGTTTTATTTGTTCTGGCAAAAATCTTGAAAACTAGAATGTATGCTGTACTCCTATCTTTAGCTTTTGTTTCTTTAAATATTGTCATATTAACGGGTTATTTCTCTCACACAGCGTAAGCACGCCACAAAATACACCCCAAAACACATTTTGCTAGTTCTCCTGAGTATGGCGATACCACATGTGTGAGACTTTTATACAGCCTGGGCACATACAGAGGCCCAACATGCAGGGAGCACCATCAGGCGTTCTAGGAGCATAAATTACACATATAATTTCTAGACTACCTCTTACACTTTTGAAGGTCCTGGAGCACCAGGACAATGGAAACACCCAAAAAATGACCCCATTTTGGAAAGTAAACACCCCAACGTATAATCTATGAGGTAATGAGTCTTTTGAACATGTCATTTTTTTTCAAAAGTTTTTGGAAAATGTGGAAAGAAAATGAAAACAGTTTTTTTTTTTTTTTTTTTACACAAAGTTGTCGATTTATAAGATATTTCTAACACATAGCATGTATATAGAAAAAAATTACACCCTAAATCCATTCTGCTACTCCTCCTTAGTATGGCGATACCACATGTGTGATACTTTTTCACAGCCTGGCCACATACAGAGGCCCAACATGCAAGGAGCACCGTCAAGTGTTCTAAGGGCATACATTTCAAATCTAATTTGACTACCTATTACTTTTGTGAGGCACAGATGGGCACTGTAGTTGAACTGATGGGCACTCTAGTGGCATGGATGTGGCACGGATGAGCACTGATGTGGCATGGATGTGGCATTGATGAGAAACTGATGTGGCATGGATTTGGCACGGATGAGAACTGATGTGGCAGGGATGGGAACTGATGTGGCGTGGATGAGTACTGATGTGGCATGGATGAGGCACTGATGTGGCATGGATGTGGCATGGATGATTACTGATGTAGCATGGATGTGGCACAGATGAGCACTGATGTGAAATGGATGTGGCATGGATGAGAACTGATGTGGCATGGATGAGCACTAATGTGGCATTGATTTGGCATGGATGAGAACTGATGTGGCACGGATGAGTACTGATGTAGCATGGATGTGGCACTGATGTGGCATGAATATGGCATGGATGAGCACTGATGTGGCATGGATGAGAACTGATGTGGCATGGATGCGGCACAGATAAGCACTCATGTGGCATGGATGGGGCACGGATGAGCATTGATGTGGCACGGATGAGTAGTGATGTGGCACGGATGAGTAGTGATGTGGCACGGATGAGCACTGATGTGGCATGAATGTGGCATGGATGAGCACTTATGTGACATGGATGTGGCATGGATGAGCACTGATGTGGAATAGATGAGAACTGATGTGGCATGGATGTGGCATGGATGAGCACTAATGTGGCATTGATGTGGCATGGATGAGCACTGATGTTGCACAGATGAGCACTGATGTGGCACAGATGAGCATTGTTGGGGCATGGATGTGGCATGAATGATCACTGATGTGGCATGGATGTGACACGGATGATCACTGATGTGACATGGATGTGGCATGGATGATTACTGATGTGGCATGGATGAGCATGAATAGGCTATGGATGAGGATGGGTGAGCATGAATGAACCATGGATGGGGATGGATGAGCCATGGATGGGGATGGATGAGCCATGGATGGGGATGGATGAGCCATGAATGTGGATGGATGAGCCATGGATGGAGCACGGATGGAGCATGGATGGAGCATGGACACATGGATGAGCCATAGATGGAGCACACACAGAGCATGGCTGGAGCATGGATGGATGGATGATCCATGGATGGAGCACACATGTAGCACGGATGAAGCATGGATGGATGGATAAGCCATGGATGGAGGATGGATGGAGCATGCAAGGAGCATGGATGGATGAATGAGTCATGGATGGAGCATGGATGGATGGATGAGACATGTATGAGCCATGGATGGATGGATGAGCCATGGATAGAGCATGAATGGAGCATGGATGGAGGGATGAGCCATGGATGGAGCCTGGATGGATGGATGAGCCATGGATGGAGCATGAATGGATGGATGAGACATGTATGAGCCATGGATGGATGGATGAGGCGTGAATGGAGCATGCATTGAGCATGGATGGATAGATGAGCCATGGATGGAGCATGGATGGATGGATGAGACATATATGAGCCATGGATGGAGCATGGATGGATGGATGAGACATGTATGAGCCATGGATGGAGTATGGATGAATGGATGAGACACGTATGAGCCATGGATGGAGCATGAATGAGAAATGTATGAGCCATGGATAGATGGATGAGCCATGTCTGGGCACAGATCAGCGCTGCGGCAACTTCAGATCCAGCCCACAGTGCTGCTGCACTCGGCCCCCCTCTCCTCACACACTGTACAGATTGGTGTGAGGAGAGGGGAGTAGCCGAACCGGACAATCTCCGGTTTGTTTACAAGTGATCACGCCGTCATTGGTTGGCGTGATCACGTGGTAAAGGGCAGCTGTCATTGGCCCTTTACCCTGATCCGTGACACGCTGGGTCTGGGAGACCCGACGGTCACGGAAATTCCTGGGTGCATGCCCCAGGGGATCGCCCGAGAGCGTGATTCTGGGTGGACATCATATGACAGACACAGGCTGGAGGGACATGAAACAGGCTGTGATTGGTTAAACCCCCCCCTCCAGATAGCCAACACCATGTTTTTGCACAAAAAGAATAAAGATGTGAGTTTAAATACATTTTTGTATGATAATGCTTAATCTGTACTACGACAATTTAAAACATTTATTTTATATGAATTATGTATTTTTACTTTGCATTTCAAAGGCTTTTTTTGGAACATGTGACTGGCAGTAGAGGACTAGAAGCTCCTCCCTCCAATATTTCCCTGCAGATGGGCTAGGAAAGAGCTGGGTCACATGACAGCTGTATACTGATTATGAAAAGGGGAACATAGATTACTTTTTTTTTTTCTAATTAAAATACATACAGTACCATCATCCATTTAAAGAGCAGGGATAATGCATATTAAAAATTGTGTGTTTAGTATCACTTCAATAAAGCTTTGTATATTTTTTTCCCTCTTAAAACCAAAAATAGTAATTTTAGCAAAAAAAAAAAAAAAAAGTTAATAGATGTTTGCCTAATTTATAAAGATTGCATGGTGCAAAAGTTTTGGTGGTGTATTAGACTGACCAAAGTATTGTAAACATCACTTTATATGATTTCTCACCTTCAATGCTCTGTCTTTTTTGAATCAATAATTCATTAATGAGAGGTTTGATTATACCGATACAGTTCTGGTACCAGTGGCCTGATTTCAGAAGAAAAGAATATATGAGAAATGAAAGCAAATACAGTTACAGTTCCATGAACAAATACTCGAAACAACTTTGCTTACGTAAGCTGGTCAATAATTAGGTTATTTTTTTTTTAATTTTGACAACTTTTAAAGTCTTAAATTAAAAACATTATACACGGGCCTACCAGAGATCTATAAATTCACCCAGGAATGTACTTGTTATCCTAGTAAGATTACACTTTTTATTCCTGGATATTGTCAAAACATAAAACAATTGACTACATACTTGAATGAGTTGGTGCGATAGTGACGTCTACGTGAGAAGTACACCAGAATTACAATTACGATAAGCAGGACAACCAGGCCAACAGTGACTCCAGCGATGACTCCAGCTTTACTAACAACCGTATTGCATAGATCCCCCGTGTACCAGTACTCATTTGATATCTGACAGCTGAAGGGAAAAACGGTTGAAGGGCATTAGAAGAATGACCATAGACAGGTCCTTTACACCACAGGACCTTCTAGGCACACAACCCCAGGTGTCCAAGATTTCAGGTCACACCCTTCATAAAGAACATTACCATATTTTATTGTAACAATATGTAAATATACTTACACAAGAACATGGTATCTCTATTGATGATTGAAAAAACATGTGTGGCCTATAATTAAACAGGGGATAAATTTCCAGTTTCAACACTTTGTCTAGAGTTGCCCAGAGTCTTCACCTTGCATTCAGTAATATTCAGACCAGTGATCTTGGCACTGCCTGACTGGGACCCTTCAGTGCTGGCGCTTCAAGTTCTCCCCTTGTCTAGACTAAGGACCATGAACTATTTACATACTTTTAAAAGCAATAAACACATTTTAAAAAACAAGCCCTTGTTACCTTGCTAGCTGCATGTAGTGTGAACTAATTGATCCTTAAAGATCCTCTAATATGACAAGAAAATTCTAAAGTCGTCCATTTCCAATAGCTTAGAAACACCGGTTGTGGGTTTGCAATAGAGGGCTGGCAGGCCCCCAATATCTGCACTCATGGAGGTAATTCTGAGACTTCAATGCATGTGTTGTGAATCTTAAAAATTAAAGTAGAACTAAAGGCAAAACATTTTGGATAGAGTTCACACTGGTACTACTTACGATCCGACTTTGGGAGCACATGTCGCATGATGTCTAGACATGTGCGCCGTCAATAAATTTGTTTAATTTTGTTCCGTTCCGTTTCGTATTAGCCGTTAATTCGTATTTCGTAATCTTTGTCCGAAATTCAATTTGGATTCGTACAAAATACTAATTTTTGTTAGGTTCGTTAACTTTTCATAACAATTACGAACGTTCGTTATGATGAACTTAAAAAGCAAAAAATACCTTTCTCAATATGGCAGTCGTCGGACTCATTATGCTTATTATGAGGGGCTCCCACCATCCCTGTGCTGTGCTGACTTCCTCCTGGGGCTGTACCCCTGCTGTGCTCATTATGAGGGGCTCCCACCATCCCTGTGCTGTGCTGACTTCCTGGGGCTGTACCCCTGCTGTGCTCATTATGAGGGGGCTCCCACCATCCCTGTGCTGTGATGACTTCCTAAGTTTGTACCCCTGCTTTGCTCATTATGAGGGGCTCCCACCATCCCTATGCTTTGCTGAATTCCTGGGTTTGTACCCCTGCTGTGCTCATTATGAGGGGTCTCCCACCATCCCTGTGCTGACTTCCTGGGTTTGTACCCCTGCTGTGCTCATTATGAGGGGGCTCCCACCATCCCTGTGCTGTGATGACTTCCTAAGTTTGTACCCCTGCTGTGCTCATTATAAGGGGCTCCCACCATCCCTGTGCTTTGCTGACTTCCTGGGTTTGTACCCCTGCTGTGCTCATTATGAGGGGTCTCCCACCATCCCTGTGCTGACTTCCTGGGTTTGTACCCCTGCTGTGCTCATTATGAGGGGCCTCCACCATCCCTGTGCTGACTTCCTGAGTTTGTACCCCTGCTGTGCTCATTATGAGGGGCCTCCACCATCCCTGTGCTGACTTCCTGGGTTTGTACCCCTGCTGTGCTCATTATGAGGGGGCTCCCACCATCCCTGTGCTGTGCTGACTTCCTGGGTTTGTACCCCTGCTGTGCTCATTATGAGGGGCTCCCACCATCCCTGTGCTGTGATGACTTCCTGGGTTTGTATCCCTGCTGTGCTCATTATGAGGGGCTCCCACCATCCCCGTGCTATGATGACTTCCTGGGTTTGTACCCCTGCTGTGCTCATTATGAGGGGCTCCCACCATCCCTGTGTTGTGCTCATTATGAGGGGCTCCCACCATCCCTGTGCTGTGCTGATTTCCTGGGTTTTTAACTTCATCATAACGAATAATCATAATTATTATGACAATAATAAAACAATATTAACGAACATTCTTATTTTGTCAGATTCTGAATCTCCCATCGACTACCAGTACCAGTCTCCCACTTCCATATTAAAAAAGGTAATTTTCCCAACCCTCACTCAGCAGCAGAAGAAAACCTCTGATTGGTCAACAAAACACCAGTCACGTTTCCGTTGTAACGGAATTTGGATCTGAAATTCGTCAACGAAATTTCACATTTGGTATAAAATTCGAAAGCATAGCAATTTGTATTTCGGATGCTTCCGAACATACATATTTTCGGAAATTTGTACGAATTTTCGGAAATTTGTACAAATTTTCGGAAATTTGTACGAATTTTCAATTCATACGAAACGAATCGCAAATGTCTAATGACGTCTATAAATCAATGGTTCCCTATGAGAGCGTCTTAACTGGTCCGAAACAAGTTGATCCAACTTTGAAAAGGGTTCCTGCACTACTTTGGTCCGACTTTTATCCTACTTCAGCCTATTGAATATCATTGAAGTCGGAACAAAGTCTGATCTTTGTCCTAACCATCCGACTTTTGACATTTGACATGGTGATTACAACAGCAGGAAAAGGAATTTCTGTCACACTGGGATTGTTTTGATTGGTCAAAGGACAAATCGGACATCTCAATGTCGGAGCAAAACCTTATCCTGTTCATTCAAGTCAGATGGAAGTAGGACCGATGTCATAGGGCAAAGTACAACAGTCATGTCGTACCAGTTTGCTATCTCTATACAATTAGGGAGATTTCCCTTCACTTCTTGTCCCATAGCTAAAACAGGAAGTGAAAGGAAATCCTTCCAAAGTGAGCGAATCCCTGGTTGTCACCAGAACTAGTGGCCCCATTGGAAGATTTCCCTTTGACTTCTGTTCTGATGACAACCCAAAATTTGGAATTTTCTTTCACTTTCATGTTTGATGGTAACGTTAAAATTGACATATATAGAGGGTGAATCTCCCTAATGGGGACACAGAGAGCAATACAAATCTGACAGTTGTTCTAACCCCTCTACACTCTATCCAAAGCTAGAAAAAAATGGTTTGCCTTTTGTTACATTTTCCACAATGCTTAAACACAAAGAGGTGAATGAGAACTTGTTTTAACTTCTTCCCGCCGAGCGTACGCACATATGCGGCCTCATCTTTAAGAGGTTATACGTGCAGCTGCAGGCATCATCCCAGTACCATTTTTTAGAGCGGGCGGTCGGCTCTTCAGGGGTAACAACTAATGTGGCTAAAAGCCGCTCAGCTGTCATCCCGGAGGAGCAGGAGGGGACTTCCCCCCCCTCCTGCCGCCTTCCGCCGCTCTTCCCGGGCCTCCCGTCCCACCGGGAGACCCAAGACACGATCCAGAACTTCTGCCGGCTAGAGTGAGACTGAAACAAAGCTGGAAATGGCTTCATTCCAGTCTGCTTTGTGTAAACACGGAAGTGACGTCACAACGTCACTTCCGGTTTACTCGGCTAACAATGGTGCCATTTAAAAAAAAATTGACAGTATTCAGAATCACCGTTTTTTGGTGATAAAAGTGATCACATTTTTTTTAAGTAACAATGTAAAAAAAAATTTAAAAAAGAAAAAAATTTCTTTTTAAAGTGCCCCTGTCTCTGCAAGCTCACGCAACAAAGAAAACACACACGTAAGTCGCGCCCGTATATGTATATGGTGTTCAAATCACATGTGTGAGGTATTGCCACGGTTGTCAGAGTGAGAGCAATAATTCTAGCACTAGACCTCCTCTGTAACTTTAACCTGGTAGCTGTTATTTTTTTTAAAGCGCCGCCTATGGAGATTTTTTAGGTACTGTAGTTTGTCACCATTCCACGAGTGTGCACAACAGGACATGTTGGGTATCTATTTACTCGGCATAACATCATCTTTCACATTTCAAATTGGACTAACTTTACTGTTTAGTTTTTCTTAAATCATGAAAGTGTATTTTTTCCTAAAAAAAGTGCAAAAAAGTCAACATGTCTGGTTGACGAACGGCCGTTCAGAAACGAACTGAAAAGCGTGAAATGAAAAGCGCAAAATGAAAAGCATGAATCAACACTCACCAAACTTCTGCTAATACAAAATTAGCAGAAGAAGCCCAAAGGGTGGCACCTGACAATTGAACTTCCTCTTTATCGGCTCGTAGTACATCACTACGTTCGTGTTTGTTGGCCGACAATTGTGTACTGTTTTGTATGCAAGACAAAATCCAGGCACATGCCTTTGGACAAAAGTCAGACGCTTTGTCTGCAAAAAATCTGATCGTGGGTATGAGGATTTAGTCTCATATCTAAAGATACATAGGCACTTGTACAATTGTTTTATATTTACCCCAAACTGAACTCGGACCCAACCCTAACACTTAATCCTTTAACTGAACCCATAACACTTTAATGTAGCCTGTTTTAAGAGAAGCACAATGACTACTGACACTACCAACTTCTTTGTATGCTTTCTTTACCCATAGTTTAAAGTGAACCTGTGCCAAGATTATGCACATTAAAAAAAAAAGCATAATCCGAACAACCAGTAAAATTGCTTTAACCCTTTCATGACTACGCCTATTTCATTTGTTGCTTGCAAGTTAACACCCAAAAATTATATATATTTTTAGCAGAGAATCTAGAGAATAAAATGGCGATCATTGCAATATTTTATGTTACACTGTATTATAGGCTTATTGAAAGTGAAAAAGTGGGTTTACTACTACTTTAAGGAGAGAGGTAAAGGTCTGCTAAATGTTCAAAAAAAAAAAATGTTGCTCCTGACAAAAATCCGGTGCTGTCTGGTATCCTATGCGCTTTGATGTGTTATCCAAAACATTGTTATCAGGGAAAAAGAAAAGAATGCAAACTTGACACTTCAGGTAGAGGCACCCATCACTTGAACCAAAGTTAGCATCATCCCCTCGCAACCCGGACTGGAAAGAAATGGTGATGCAGCCCTCTCCTCAGATCGGGGAAATCCAGCACTGTACAAAACACAGACAGGACACAAATCCCTTGCACATTATCTTTGACACGTTATTGAAAGGATTAAAAAGACAAATGATATACTCACAAGCCAAGTCAGCTAAAGGCATGTAGATACATACAGCACCCGATCTCAGTTCTGAAAAAGGGGGTTAGGTCCCCAAAACGCATCAGTTGGCATAAACATCCTGTCTCCAGTTGGAGGGGGAGAGTGGACTCTGAGATTGGGTGCTCTGTGCATCTACATGACTTTAGCTCACTTGGCTTGTGATTATATAATTTGTCTTCTTAATCCTTTCAATAAAGTGTCAAAGATAATGTGCTAGGTGTTTGTGCCCTCTTTGTTTGTGTTTTGTATATTGTTATCAGGGAGTATGTGTTATGGCAATTAGGAAGGGGGGGGTGCTCCTAACACACTTCTTGCCCTAGAGCGTTTCATTTCCATAGATACAGTAAAGTGGGTGACATTTGTAACCCTAGGAGAAGAAGTGCGTTATTGGCAGGATCTTGTTCTAGGGTGTTGCATCTCCATAGACACAGTAAGATGGGTGACATTTGTAATCATAGGAGAAGTGTGATACTGGCAGAATCACCAAGTGAAGATAAAGAAAAAGAAAAGACCGAGAAAAGAAAGAAGACAAATGCAGTTGCCACATCTTAGGACTGGTAAGCTGCAATATATTACAATATTTATCTTTGATACTTACTAGCAACGGGGTCCCAATTTTGAAACAGAACACTGTCCATGGTTGCAGTCTATGGTGTTAGGGTTTAACGTGCTGCAGTTGGTAACACATAAAAGTTCAGTAGTTTTATTTATACCATAATAATACTGATGAAATTCTTTGGGAACAGTGAGTACTTCTGAACACAATTCTGGAGAAAGAGAAAGAAAAAGACAATCTCATTAAAGTCCAAGAAAGGAAAAGCTGGACAAGATTATTTTTTTTTTTTTATGTCAGAATCATAAAAGGTTGCTGCTTGCCATAAGCAATTGACATTCAGAGGGTCAGACCATCTGCCAGGTTCTATCAATCAGGAATCCCTACTAGACATGGGTGAATGGTTCGGCCCGAGCATAAGTTCGGCCGAACTTTGGTTGTTCGGATATTCGGCGAATAACGAACATTATGTGGTGTTGGCGGCAAATTCGAAAGCCGTGGAACACCATTAAAGTCTATGGGACACTAACATGAAAAACCAAAAGTGCTCATTTTAAAGGCTTATATGCAAGTTATTGTCATAAAAAGTGTTTGGGGACCCGGGTCCTGCCCCAGGGGACATGTATGCAAAAATAAATTTTGAAAATGGCCGTTTTTTTCGGGAGCAATGATTTTAATAACGCTTAAAGTGAAACAAGTACATTGAAATATTCCTTTAAATATTGCCAGGCTATAGTATGTTTGTAAAATGGTGCAGTTTTCCCATGTTTTAGACAATACCACAGCAAAATGACATTTCTAAAGGAAAAAAAGTAATTTAAAACTGATCGCGGCTGTAATGAATTGATAAAAACTCATTGAAAAAAAGTGGCATGGGTCCCCCCCCATCAATTACCAGGACCTTTGGGTCTGGTATGAATATTAAGGGGAACCCCGAACCACAGATGTAAAAAAAAATTCCATGGGGGTCCCTCCAAAATCCATACCAGGCCCTTCAGGTCTGGTATTGATATTTAGGGGAGCCCTGCGCCAAACTTAAAAAAAAAATGGTGTAGGGGTCCCCCCAAAATCCATACCAGACCCTTATCTGAGCACGCAACCTGACAGGCCTCAGGAAAAGAGGGGGGGATCAGATAACGTCCCCCCTCCTGAACCGTACCAGGCCACATGCCCTCAACATGGGGAGGGTGCTTTGGAGTAGATCCCCAAAGCACCTTGTCCCCATGTTGATGGGGACAAGGGCCTCATCCTCACAACCCTTGCCCGGTGGTTGTGGGGGTCTGCGGGCGGGGGGCTTATCGGAATCTGGAAGCTCCCTTTAACAAGGGGACCCCCAGATTCCGGCCTCCCCCCCATGTGAATTGGTAACGGGTACATTTTACCCCTACCATTTCACAAAAAGAGTGTCAAAAATAGTAAAAAGGACAGGAAACACTTTGGGACAAGTCCTTTATTAAAAAATAAAAGAATAAAAATGTACCACGATGTAAATCCATCTCACGTTGCCCGACGAGCTGAAAAAAGAAAAAAAAAGCCGCAACAGCTCCGCCTCCATGGGAGGCTCCCGCCGAGTGACGCTTCTTCTCCGTGACAGCTGTTATATAGCTGAGGGCGGGCCACTCAGTGACATAAACCCCACCTTCCTCTGATGTCACGTGGTGACTCGTCGGGCGACGTTAGATGGATCTACATCGTAGGGCATTTTTATTTTTTATTTTTTTAATAAAGGACTTGTCCAAAAGTGTCTCCTGTCATTTTTCCTATTTTTGACACCTTTTTTTGTGAAATGGTAGAGGTACAATGTACCCGTTACCAATTCACATGGGGGGAGGCTGGGATCTGGGGGTCCCCTTGTTAAAGGGGGCTTCCAGAGTCCAATAAGCCCCCCCGCCCACAGACCCACACAACCACTGGGCAAGGGATGTGGGGATGAGGCTCTTGTCCCCATCAACATGGAGACAAGGCGCTTTGGGAGGGCTACTCCAAAGTACCCTCACCATGTTGAGGGCATGTGGCCTGGTATGGTTCAGGAGGGGGGGCACTCTCTCGTCCCCCCTCTTTTCCTGCAGCCTGCCAGGTTGCGTGGTCAGGTAAGGGTCTGGTATGGATTTTGGGGGGGACCCCTATGCCATTTATTTTAATTTTGGTGCAGGGTTCCCCTTAAAATCAATACCAGACCTGAAGGGTCTGGTATGGATTTTGGGGGGGCACTCCCTCCCTTTTTTTTATTTGGCACAGGGTTCCCCTTCATTTCCATACCAGACTTGAAGGGCCTGGTATTGATTTTGAGCGGACCCCCGTGCAATTTTTTACATTTTTGGTTTGCGGTTCCTACTACACCCCAAAGACATGCTGGTAGGTTAATTGTATCCTGTCTAAATTGTCCCTAGTATGTATGAATGTGAGTTAGGAACCTTAGATTGTAAGCTCCTTGAGGGTAGGGACTGATGTGAATGTAGAATGTATATGTAAAGTGCTGCGTAAATTGACGGCGCTATATAAGTACCTGAAATAAATATAAATAAATAAAACTGCGCCACTTTACAGGCATACTATAGACACCCCCCAGGCACAATATTTAAAGGAATATTTCATTTTTATTGTTTCACTTTAAGCATTATTAAAATCACTGCTCCCGAAAAAACGGCCGGTTTTAAAACTTTTTTTTTGCATTGATTCATGTCCCCTGGGGCAGGACCCAGGTCCCCAAACACTTTTTATGACAATAACTTACATATAAGCCTTTAAAATTAGCACTATTTCGTGTTTGTATCCCACAGACTTTAATGTGTGTTCATCCAAATTTTTTGCCTGTTCGCAAGTTTAGGTGCAAACCAAGCCGGGTCTGTTCGACTCATCCTTAATCCCTACATACCAGCTTTGGTGGTTTCCATTCTGTCTGATGAGATTCTTCATTATGTTCTATTATGCAGAATGTAATGAGAGGAGCTGGAACCCACAAAGGGTTTGGCATTTTCAACAGGAAGATCTCACTGTTGGAGTATAATAGACCTATAGGTCGACAAGGCTCCTCATACTAATAAATATACATTTAGGGTGGACTGACCCTTTCTGGGGGTGACTCAGTCTACAAAGCTTCTCATACTACCAAATATTACTTTAGGATGGACTGACCCTTCCAGGGGCTGACTAAAGCCCCCATACACACTATTAGATTTTCTGCAGATTTTTGTCTTCAGATTTACCAAAACCATGTAGTGTAAGGGCCTGCCTGATTGCATACAAATTGAAACTCTTAAGGTTTGACCTCAAATTATATGGTTTTGGTCAATCTGAAGACAAAAAACTTCAGAAAATCTAATAGTGTGTATGGGGTCTTAAGGCCTGTACACACAATACGACAATCGAAAGGAAAAATTCATACGATTTTCAACAACCTATTTCGCTTTTTCATCAGACAAAATATGGATGTGCAGACTATAAAATATTTGCCAGATGTGAACTCAACATCCGATTTTGGTTTCATTAGTACGGTTTTCGTACAGAAAAAAATGTAAGAGCAAGACTACACATGGTCAGGAAAGAAATAATACATACAAAACTATTCAACGCATTACGTTTCTGACGTTGTATTCTGACGTACGAAAATGTTCGTATTGGAAGTAACTTCTTCTCTTTCAGCATGAGACTAGCGTGCAACAAAAAACAGACGTTCGATCATCTGAAAATTTAAGTGTGTGTACAAGGCTTGAGTCTACAAGGCTCCTTATACTACTAAATATTATTTTAGGGAGGAATGACCCTTTCAGGGGGTTACTCAGTCTACAAGGCTGCTTGTACCACGAAATATTACTTTAGAGTAGACTGACCCTTTAAAATATATTACTTTTGCCTTGTTTCCACTGAGCGAATATGTGTGGGTCGGTACAGTTTGAATGGCCTAGAATGGTCCGGTCTATTCTTGGGAGTAGGGATGAGCTTCGAGTTCGAGTCGAACTCATGTTCTACTCGAACATTGGCTGTTCACAAGTTCGCCGAACAGCGAACAATTTGGGGTGTTCGCGGCAAATTCGAATGCCGCGGAACACCCTTTAAAAGTCTATGGGAGAAATCAAAAGTGCTAATTTTAAAGGCTTATATGCAAGTTATTGTCATAAAAAGTGTTTGGGGACCCGGGTCCTGCCCCAGGGGACATGGATCAATGCAAAAAAAGTTTTAAAAACTGACGTTTTTTCAGGAGCAGTGATTTTATTAATGCTTAAAGTCAAACAATAAAAGTGTAATATCCCTTTAAATTTCGTACCTGGGGGGTGTCTATAGTATGCCTGTAAAGGGGCGCATGTTTCCTGAGTTTAGAACAGTCTGACAGCAAAATGACATTTGGAAGGAAAAAACTCATTTAAAACTACCCGCGGCTATTGCATTGCCGACAATACACATAGAAGTTCATTGATAAAAACGGCATGGGAATTCCCCACAGGGCAACCCCGAACCAAAATAAAAAAAAAAAAATGATGTGGGGGTCCCCCTAAATTCCATACAAGGCCCTTCAGGTCTGGTATGGATATTAAGGGGAACCCCAGCCAAAATTTTAAAAAAAATTGACGTGGGGTTCCCCCTAAATTCCATACCAGACCCTTCAGGTCTGGTATGGATTTTAAGGGGAACCCCGCGCCAAAAAAAAAAAAAAAAAAACGGCGTGGGGTCCCCCCAAAAATCCATACCAGACCCTTATCCGAGCACGCAACCTGGCAGGCCGCAGGAAAAGAGGGGGGACGAGAGTGCGGCCCCCCCCCCTCCTGAACCGTACCAGGCCACATGCCCTCAACATTGGGAGGGTGCTTTGGGGTAGCCCTCCAAAACACCTTGTCCCCATGTTGATGAAGACAAGGGCCTCATCCCCACAACCGTGGCCGGTGGTTGTGGGGGTCTGCGGGCGGGGGGCTTATCGGAATCTGGAAGCCCCCTTTAACAAGGGGACCCCCAGATCCCGGCCCCCCCCTGTGTGAAATGGTAAGGGGGTACTTACCCCTACCATTTCACTAAAAAACTGTCAAAAATGTTAAAAATGACAAGAGACAGTTTTTGACAATTCCTTTATTTAAATGCTTCTTCTTTCTTCCTTCATCTTCTTCTTCTTCTGGTTCTTCTGGCTCTTCTGGTTCTTCCTCCGGCGTTCTCGTCCAGCATCTTCTCCGCGGCGTCTTCTATCTTCTTCTCCTCGGGCCGCTCCGCACCCATGGCATGGGGGGGGAGGCTCCCGCTCTTCTCTTCATCTTCTTCTCTTCTTCATCTTCTTCTTCATCTTCTTCTTCTTCTTCTTCTCTTCTTCCTTCTTCTCTTCTTCATGTCTTCTCCGGGCCGCTCCGCAGCCATGCTGTGGCATGGAGGGAGGCTCCCGCTGTGTGACGGCGTCTCTTCGTCTGACGGTTCTTAAATAACGGGGGGCGGGGCCACCCGGTGACCCCGCCCCCCTCTGACGCACGGTGACATGACGGGACTTCCCTGTGGCATTCCCTGTGACGTCACAGGGAAGTCCCGTCAAGTCACCGTGCGTCAGAGGGGGGCGGGGTCACCGGATGGCCCCGCCCCCCGTTATTTAAGAACCGTCAGACGAAGAGACGCCGTCACACAGCGGGAGCCTCCCTCCATGCCACAGCATGGCTGCGGAGCGGCCCGGAGAAGACATGAAGAAGAGAAGAAGGAAGAAGAGATGAAGAAGAAGATGAAGAAGAAGATGAAGAAGAGAAGAAGATGAAGAGAAGAGCGGGAGCCTCCCCTCATGCCATGGGTGCGGAGCGGCCCGAGGAGAAGAAGATAGAAGACGCCGCGGAGAAGATGCTGGACGAGAACGCCGGAGGAAGAACCAGAAGAGCCAGAAGAACCAGAAGAAGAAGAAGATGAAGGAAGAAAGAAGAAGCATTTAAATAAAGGAATTGTCAAAAACTGTCTCTTGTCATTTTTAAAATTTTTGACAGTTTTTTAGTGAAATGGTAGGGGTAAGTACCCCCTTACCATTTCACACAGGGGGGGGCCGGGATCTGGGGGTCCCCTTGTTAAAGGGGGCTTCCAGATTCCGATAAGCCCCCCGCCCGCAGACCCCCACAACCACCGGCCACGGTTGTGGGGATGAGGCCCTTGTCTTCATCAACATGGGGACAAGGTGTTTTGGGGGGCTACCCCAAAGCACCCTCCCAATGTTGAGGGCATGTGGCCTGGTACGGTTCAGGAGGGGGGGGGCGCACTCTCGTCCCCCCCTCTTTTCCTGCAGCCTGCCAGGTTGTGTGCTCGGATAAGGGTCTGGTATGGATTTTTGGGGGGACCCCACGCCGTTTTGTTTTGTTTTTTTGGCGCGGGGTTCCCCTTAAAATCCATACCAGACCTGAAGGGTCTGGTATGGAATTTAGGAGGAACCCCACGTCAATTTTTTTTTTAAATTTTGGCTGGGGTTCCCCTTAATATCCATACCAGACCTGAAGGGCCTTGTATGGAATTTAGGGGGACTCCCACATCATTTTTTTTTTTTTAATTTTGGTTCGGGGTTGCCCTGTGGGGAATTCCCATGCCGTTTTTATCAATGAACTTCTATGTGTATTGTCGGCAATGCAATAGCCGCGGTAGTTTTAAATGTGTTTTTTCCTTCAAAATGTCATTTTGCTGTCAGACTGTTCTAAACACGGGAAACATGCGCCCCTTTACAGGCATACTATAGACACCCCCCAGGTATGAAATTTAAAGGGATATTACACTTTTATTGTTTGACTTTAAGCATTATTAAAATCACTGCTCCTGAAAAAACGGCCGTTTTTAAAACTTTTTTTTGCATTGATTCATGTCCCCTGGGGCAGGACCCGGGTCCCCAAACACTTTTATTGACAATAACTTGCATATTAGCCTTTAAAATTAGCACTTTTGATTATTCATGTTCGTGTCCCATAGACTTTAACGGCGTTCGCGTGTTCGAACAAATTTTTTTCCTGTTCGCATGTTCTGGTGCGAACCGAACAGGGGGGTGTTCGGCTCATCCCTACTTGGGAGCGTTTCCTCTGCAAGTGGGACCACAAGGGGCCATACAGGGTTTAGAAAAAAGGCCCCAGCATAGCACAGCAGAGGGTTTTCTGTCAGCCAATCAGTGGAATGTACCGTAGCTCCGCCCTTACCGAACCACTCCATTTTCTATGGCCCCACATCTGAAGCAGGACCCTGAATGGAACGGTTCGGTTGTATGGGCCACTTTCATAATGGAAACACCCAAAATAGCGTACCGTACCGAACCGAACCGAACCAATCCGCTCAGTGGAAACAAGGCATATGATGATACCTTTACAGGTTTCACAAGTCTGTTTATTACTATGCAAAAGAGAGAGAGAAAATACCTGTTGGATCAAGTTTTGTTGTAAACTCATAATGTGTTAAAATGAAGCATAACGCATCTGTAAAATAAAATGGTTACAGTGTTACAGTATATAAAAATGGTTTATATTACGGTAATATTTTCAGAAACAAATAACTAATGGCAGCCACCATATTTCTTATCACGGGCCTCTTTTATCATTTTACGTAACTATGGGTCTTCTGCATCATTTGTATCTAAAGAGAAACTACATTTTTGCAAAAAAAAACAAAGAACAAAAAAAAAAATATATATATATATATATATATATATATATATATATATATATATATATATATATATATATATATATATATACACACAGTATCTCACAAAAGTAAGTACACCCCTCACATTTTTGTAAATATTTAATATCACTTTTTATGTGACAACACTGAAGAAATGACACTTTGCTACAATGTAATGTAGTGAGTGTACAGCTTGTATAACAGTGTAAATTTGCTGTCCCTGCAAAATAACTCAACACACAGCCATTAATCTCTAAACCACAAAATTGAAGACACCCCTAAGTGAAAATGCCATTTTCCCTCCACTGTGTCATGTGACTCAGTGTTACAAGGTCTCAGGTGTGAATGGGGAGCAGGTGTGTTAAATTTGGTTCTATTGCTCTCACTCTCTCATACTGTTCACTGGAAGTTCAACATGGCATCTGCAGTGGCAGAGAACTCTCCGAGGATCTGATACAAAGAATTGTTGCTCTACATAAAGATGGCCTAGGCTATAAGAAGGTTGCCAAGACCCTGAAACTGAGCTGCAGCACAATGGCCAAGACCATACAGTGGTTTAACAGGACAGGTTCCACTCAGAACAGGCCTCGCTTTGGTCAACCAAAGAAGTTGAGTGCATGTGCTCAGCATCATATCCAGAGGTTGTCTTTGGGAAATAGATGTATGAGTGCTGCCAGCATTGCTGCAGAGGTTGAAGGGGTGGGGGGGTCAGCCTTTCAATACTTAGTCCATCAAATTGGTCTGCATGGCTGTCGTCCCAGAAGGAAGCCTCTTCTAATGATGATGCTCAAGAAAGCATGCAAACAGTTTGCTGAAGACAAGCAGACTAAGGACATGGATTACTGGAACCATGTCCTGTGGTCTGATGATACCAAGATAAACTTATTTGGTTCAGATGGTGTCAAGCATGTGTGGAGGCAACCAGGTGAGGAGTACAATACAAAGACAAGTGTGTCTTGCCTACAGTCAAGCATGGTGGTGTGAGTGTCATGGTCTGGGGCTGCATGAGTGTTGCCAGCACTGGGGAGCTACAGTTCATTGAGGGAACCATGAATGCCAACATGTACTGTGGACATACTGAAGCAGAGCATGATCCCCTCCCTTCAGAGACTGAGCTGCAGGGCAGTATTCCAACATGATAACGACCCCTGCCTTGCTAAAGAAGCTGAGGGTACAGGTGATGGACTGGCCAAGCATTAGAGGTACTGCAGAGAAGAATGGGAGAAACTGCCCAAAAATAGGTATGCCAAGCTTGTAGCATCATACTCAAAAATACTTGAGGCTGTAATTGTTGCCAAAGAAGCTTCAACAAAGTATTGAGCAAAGGCCGTGAATACTTATGTACATGTGATTTTTTTAGTTCTTTATTTTTAATAAATTTGCAAAGATTTCAAACAAATTTTTTTATGTTCTCATTATGGGGTATTGTTTGTAGAATTTTGAGGCAAATAATGACTTTAATCCATTTTGGAATAAGGCTGTAACCTAACAAAATGTGAAAAAAGTTAAACGCTGTGAATAATTTCCAGATGCACTGTATAACTTTTTTTTGTTTTTTTTTATATCTATACACAAATGTTTTGCCTTTCATTTTTTATTAGGGGCGAGTGGTTCTTTCAGCTCTCCGAGTTCATACACAGATAGCATTGGCTTCCGCCTACAAATTGGCGGCCAGCGGTAGTTATAATAATTACAGGCAGATGATCCCTGGGTCTTGGGGAGGCACCTAACAATGTGAGTAGCATTTTATTATGTGTCGCTGCATTTTAATAAAGATGTTTTTGCACAATGATATCCCTTTCTGCTTTATACACATGTTGAGCTCCAAACTGGTCTAAAAGGAAACAGCACTAAGGACACCTAGCCAGGCACAGCGGAGCTGTGGAAAGCTTTCTTTTGATCCCTTTTGGCATAAGCCATAAGAGGTCAACTACATCTGGACCTATTGGGGTTGAGGCACAGCGCACATGGAGTGAACTGATGTAGAATAACACTGCACTGTCTCTTTAAGAGCACTGGCATTAATTATTAGAGGATGTGATTGATCTATACACCAATCAATTTTTTGATGAAGACTTTGCACTTGCTTATCACAATGGATTTTCTTGTTTGATAAATACTATTTTCATGGAGTCACAGATTGCACTTTAATTCAGGCACTGGCACTTTTTGGCACATTTTACTTGAATATTTGAAACAAACATTTTTATTTATTTAACCACTTCCCACCCGTCTTCGTTCTGGGACGATATCATATGATGGCGCTCTTGTGTGCCTGCGCTCCAGCGCCATGTTTCTAGGACACTGCGTAATCCCGATCTCGGTAGAGAGCCAATGACGTGGCCCTTTTCCCATGTGATTGGCTTTGTTCAATCACAGCCGGTCACATGTAAACCAGGGAGTGCCATTTATCAGCTCTCCTTGGCTTACACTGACAGAGTGGGAGGTGTGGAGAGCCAATCAGTGGCATCTCCTCGCAGGATAGACATGTACAGGTGATCAGGGCACTAATCATCAGTGCCCCGATTACAGTACAGCCCCAGCAGTGTCCATCAGTGACACCAATTAGTGCCCATTAGTGACATCAATCAGTGCTGCCTTTCAGTACCCATCAGTACCTGCTCATCAGTGCTGCCCATCAGTGCCGCCCATCAGTGCCGCCTATCCATGCCTATCATGGCCGACTATCCGTGCCGCCTATCCGTGCTGCCTATCATTGCTCACCAGTGACATCTATCAGTGCACATCAGTGCCGCCTAACAGTGCTCATCAGTGCTGCATATCAATGCCACCTATCAGTGCCCATCAGTGTGGCATACCAGTGCCTCCTCATCAGTGCGACCTAATCAGTGCCCATCAGTGCTGCCTCATCAGCGCATATCACATCAAAAATGACTTTATTTGCAAAATTTACTGACAAAAAACGAAGAAAAAAGTTTTGTCTTTTTTTTCCAAACCTTTCGGTCTTTTTTAGTTTTTAGAAAAAAAATAAAAAACTCAGCAGTGATTAAATACCACAAAAAGAAAGCTCTATCTACGTGAAAAAAAATGATAACAATTTCATATAGGTACAGTGTTGCATGACCACGCAATTGTCTTTCAAAATGTGACAGTACGGAAAGCAGAAAATTGGCCTGGGTAGGGGGTAAAAGTGCCCAGTAGGCAAGCGGTTAATACCTTTATTACTCATTGTTGTTTTTGGATTTGTCCATCACACGTACAGTCAGGTCCATAAATATTGGGACATCTACACAATTCTAATCTTTTTGGCTCTAAACACCACCACAATCGATTTGAAATGAAACGAACAAGATGTGCTTTAACCACTTCCCGACCGGCGCACGCCGATGTACGTCGGCAGAATGGCATGGCTGGGCAAATGGACTTACAGGTACGTCCATTTGAATTCCCCGACGTGCCATTACGTGCGCGCCGCCGGAGCTCTGTGAGTTGAGTCGCGGGTCCCGCGGACTCGATCGCCGCGGGGATACCCGTGATCGCCTCACAGAGAGGATGAACGGGGAGATGCTGATATAAACAGCATCTCCCCGTTCTGCATAGTAACAAGTGTCACTGATCTCTGCTCCCTGTCATCGGGAGCAGTGATCAGCGTAGTGACACAGCTAGTCCATCCTTCCTACAGTTAGTAATCACTCCCTAGTACTGACTTAACCCCTCTCCGCCCCCTAGTGGTTAACCCCTTCACTGCCAGTGTCATTTACACAGTAATCAGTGCATTTTTAATCGCACTGATCGCTGTATAAATGACAATGGTCCCAAAAATGTGTCAAAAATGTCCGACATGTCTGCCATAACGTCGCAGTCACAATAAAAATAGCAGATCACTGCCATTACTAGTAAAAAAAATTAATAATAAAAATACCATAAAACTATCCCCTATTTTGTAAAGGATATAACCTTTGCGCAAACCAATCAAACGCTTATTGCGATTTTTTTTTTCCAAAAAACATGTAGAAGAATACGTATCGGCCTAAACTGAGGAAAAATATTTTTTTTTATATATTTTTGGGGGATATTTATTAACCATTCAGCCCCGGACCATCATGCTGCCTAAGGACCAGAGGACTTTTTCCAATTTGGCACTGCGTCGCTTTAACTGCTAATTGCGCGGTTATGCAATGCTGTACCCAAACAAAATTTGCGTCCTTTTCTTCCCACAAATAGAGCTTTCTTTTGATGGTATTTGATCACCTGTGTTTTTTATTTTTTGCGCTATAAACGAAAAAAGATCGAAAATTTTGAAAAAAAGTGATATTTTCTACTTTTTGTTATAAAAAAAAATCCAATAAACTCAATTTTAGTCATACATTTAGGCCAAAATGTATTCGGCCACATGTCTTTGGTAAAAAAAATGTCAATAAGCGTATATTTATTGGTTTGCGCAAAAGTTATAGCGTCTACAAGCTAGAGTACATTTTCTGGAATTTACACAGCTTTTAGTTTATGACTGCCTATGTCATTTCTTGAGGTGCTAAAATGGCAGGGCAGTACAAACCCCCCCAAATGACCCCATTTTGGAAAGTAGACATCCCAAGGAAATTGCGGAGAGGCATGTTGAGCCCATTGAATATTAATTTTTTTTGTCCCAAGTCATTGAATAATGACAAAAAAAAAAAAAAATTACAAAAAGTTGCCACTAAATGATATATTGCTCACACAGGCCATGGGCATATGTGGAATTGCACCCCAAAATACATTCAGCTGCTTCTCCTCAGTATGGGGATGCCACATGTGTGGGACTTTTTGGAAGCCTAGCCGCGTATAGGGCCCCGAAAACCAATCACCGCCTTCAGGATTTCTAAGAGGGTAAATTTTTGATTTCACTCCTCACTACCTATCACAGTTTTGAAGGCCATAAAATGCCCACATGGCACAAAGCCCCCCAAATGACCCCATTTTGGAAAGTAGACACCCCAAGCTATTTGCTGAGAGGCATGTTGAGTCCATGGAATATTTTGTGTTTTGACACAAGTTGCGGGAAAGTGACAAATTTTTTTTTGCACAAAGTTGTCACTAAATGATATATTGCTCACACAGGCCATGGGCATATGTGGAATTGCACCCCAAAATACATTTAGCTGCTTCTCCTGAGTATGGGGATACCACATGTATGGGACTTTTTGGGAGCCTAGCTGCGTACTGGGCCCCGAAAACCAATCACTGCCTTCAGGATTTCTAAGGGTGTAAATTTTCGATTTCACTCTTCACTGCCTATCACAGTTTCGGAGGCCATGGAATGCCCAGGTGGCACAAAACCCTCCCCCAAATGACCCCATTTTGGAAAGTAGACACCCCAAGCTATTTGCTGAGAGGCATGGTGAGTATTTTGCAACTCTCATTTGTTTTTGAAAATGAAGAAAGGCAAGAAAAAACTTTTTTTTTTCTTTTTTCAATTTTCAAAACTTTGTGACAAAAATTGAGGTCTGCAAAATACTCACTATACCTCTCAGCAAATAGCTTGGGGTGTCTACTTTCCAAAATGGGGTCATTTGGGGGAGTTTTGTGCCACCTGGCCATTCCATGGCCTCCGAAACTGCGATAGCCAGTGAAGAGTGAAATCAAAAATTTACGCCCTTAGAAAGCCTGAAGGCAGTGCTTGGTTTTCGGGGTCCCGTACGCGGCTAGGCTCCCAAAAAGTCCCACACATGTGGTATCCCCATACTCAGGAGAAGCAACAGAATGTATTTTGGGGTGTAATTTCACATATTCCCATGGCATGTTTGAGCAATATATCATTTAGTGACAACTTTGTGCAAAAAAAAAAAAATTGTCTCTTTCCCGCAACTTGTGTCACAATATAAAATATTCCATGGAGTCGACATGCCTCTCAGCAAATAGCTTGGGGTGTCTACTTTCCAAAATCGGGTCATTTGCGGGGGTTTTGAACTTTTGAACTGTCCTGGCATTTTATGCACAACATTTAGAAGCTTATGTCACACATCACCCACTCTTTAACCACTTGAAGACAAAGCCCTTTCTGACACTTTTTGTTTACATGAAAAAATTATTTTTTTTTAAAGCAAATGCCCTACAGATTAAAATGGTGGGTGTTTCATTTTTTTTTTCACACAGTATTTGCGCAGCGATTTTTTAAACGCATTTTTTGGGGAAAAAACACACTTTGTTAAATTTTAATGCACTAAAACACACTATATTGCCCAAATGTTTGATGAAATAAAAAAGATGATCTTAGGCCAAGTACATGGATAACAAACATGACATGCTTTAAAATTGCGCACAAACGTGCAGTGGCGACAAACTAAATACATTTTTAAAAGCCTTTAAAAGCCTTTACAGGTTACCACTTTAGATTTACAGAGGAGGTCTACTGCTAAAATTACTGCCCTCGATCTGACGTTTGCGGTGACACCTCACATGCATGGTGCAATTGCTGTTTACATTTGACGCCAGACCGACGCTTGTGTTCGCCTTTGCGCGAGAGCAGGGGGGGACAGGGGTGCTTTTTTTTTTTTTTTTTGCTTTTTTATCTTATTTTTAAACTGTTCCTTTCATTTTTTTTTTTAATCATTTTTATTGTTATCTCAGGGAATGTAAATATCCCCCATGATAGCAATAGGTAGTGACAGATACTCTTTTTTGAAAAAATTGGGGTCTATTAGACCTTAGATTTCTCCTCTGCCCTCAAAGCATCTGACCACACCAAGATCGGTGTGATAAAATGCTTTCCCAATTTCCCAATGGCGCTGTTTACATCCGGCGAAATCTAAGTCATTAAATGCTCATAGCTTCCGGTTTCTTAGGCCATAGAGATGTTTGGAGCTACTCTGGTCTCTGATCAGCTCTATGGTCAGCTGGCTGAATCACCGGCTGCATTCTCAGGTTCCCTGTTGAGACGGGAGAGCCAGAGAAAAACACAGAAGACGGTGGGGGGGGGGCATTCCCTCCCACTGCTTGTAAAAGCAGTCTAGAGGCTAATTAGCCACTAGGATTGCTTTTACATGAAAGCCGACCGCTGGCTGAAAAGAATGATACCAAGATGATACCTAAACCTGCAGGCATCATTCTGGTATAACCACTCAAATTCGTGAATGGCGTACCTGAAGACAAAAAAATGGTTAACAATAAAAAACAGTAAACGGTAAAAAAAAAAAAAAATTGCATACCTGAAAAGCAAACATGATAAAACATAATAACAATAAAACATTTCAGAATAGAATACAATAAAAAAGAGCAGAACAATAGAAAGAGAATAGAGAGAGAGAGAACAATAAAACGACAACTATTTTTTTTATTTTATATATATATATATATTTTTATTTTTTTTTTACACTTTTTTTTGTAACTGACTTTTATAACTGTAACCAGTTCCAGGTTCGGGTCTCTCAAAATGCAATGGCATCTTGGAAGACCCTGTGAAAGTGTGGCTAGTCTGTGCAATGCTGTACCCTACGCTAATACGCAACTAGTGAATGGTAGCGTTCAAAACATTCACCAATGCAAAGACCAGGATTGTCAGGACAGGAGGGACAATAATAGCGGGTGTCACGCCTATATCCACGCTTGCTGCAGACAAGACATCTTTTTTGGGGGGGTTCGCTGGGTAGGGGTACTCGGGAGGACATAAAGAAAATGCCTCTCATGCAGCCGACTGCATTTAGTTGGGGATGTGAATGGGGGAAGTACGGGCGCTGCAGAAGTGGTGGGTTCCCAATTAGGATTGGCGAATGCAGCAGGAAGGGCACTATGGGCACGACAGGCCTGTGTTTGTCTTTTTGGTGGCAGCGGGACACTACTTGTGCTTGCCACCTCACCAGCTTGAACTGCACTTATGGGACTCGCCACGTCACCAAGTGTTACTGCAGTGCTGGTTTGACTACGACCGGGGTGTACTAGGCCGCTGGTGCTTGCCAGTTCACCAAAACGCTGCCAAAAAAACTATTAGCAATCGCAGGGATCAGGCCTGACTCTGCGTTTAGGCCTGACGCTGCAGTTATGCGTTTAGTGTTTTGTAAGTGACAGTGATCGACCGATACTGCACTTGGGTGGGGTGGGCTGGGCTGGGCCAGGCGGAGGGGCAAAACGCAGGTGCTAGCAGGTATCTGGGCTGATCCCCCTAACACTGCGTTTTTGGGAACCCTAAACTGCTGGGGATGCTAGTATAGATCTGATCGGATCAGATATTGATCCGTTCAGATACTATACCACTAAGGGAGGCGTATGATGCGTGCGTGGGTGTTAGCGATTCTGGTGCTAATCTGACGCTGCTTGGGGCTGGTGCTTGCCAGTTCACGAAAACGCTACCAAAAAAACTGTTAGCGATCGCAGGGATCGGGCCTGACTTTGCAAATGCTGCAGTTATGCGTTTAGTGTTTTGTAAGTGACAGTGATTGATCAATACTGCACTTGGGTGGGCTGGGCTGGGCCGGGCAGAGGGGCAAAACGCGGGTGCTAGCAGGTATCTGGGCTGATCCCGCTAACACTGCGTTTTTTGGAACCCTAAACTGCTGGGGACACTAGTATAGATCTGATTGGATCAGATATCGATCCGTTCAGATACTATACCACTAAGGGAGGCGTATGCTGCGTGTGTGGGTGTTAGCGGTACTGGCGCTAATCTGACGCTGCCTGGGGCGACGCATATCACCGCCGGGCGATCAGGGGGCTAAACCTTCGATTTCGATAATAAACGGCGGGTGCCCTGACACTATAAAAAATAAACGAACTAACCAGCTTCACCCGTAACAGTTATACGGTGATCAGTGGTGAAAGGGTTAACTGGGGGGCAATGAAGGGGTTAAAACATTTATTAGATAGTATATGGGGGTCCCTGACGCTATAAAACGCTGACGGCGAACCTAAATATTTACGTCCCTAACTAGCATCACCAGCGACACTAATACAGCGATCAGAAAAATGATCGCTTAGCGACACTGGTGATGGGGGGTGATCAAGGGGTTAAAACTTTATTAGGGGGGTTAGGGGGGTACCCCAGACCTAAAGGGGGCTAATACTAACTGCCCTACCAAAGTAACTGTCACAAACTGACACCATGCAGTAATCAGAAAAAAAAAACTGCTTGGTGTCAGTGTGACAGGGAGGGGGGTGGGGTGATTAGGGGGCGATCGGGGGGGGATCGGGGTGTTTTGTGTGCCTGGCATGTTCTACTGTGAGGTGTAGTGTTTGTGCACTCACATTGATGTCTTCTCTTCTCGGCGCCGGAACGGAAAATATCAAGCCGAGGAGAGATGACATCATTTCCTTTGCTGCTGTTTAGCATACAGCAGCAAAGGAATGTTCTGATTGGCCGGCGGCGATCGCGAGGGGGGGCCACAAATGGATGGCCTCCCCCTCACCTACGATCGCCGGGGGACAAAAGAGGACCGCCTCGGGCACCAGGGGGGGTCCGATAGGACCCCCCACCCGCGGGAGGCAGATCACGTACATATACGTGATTCTGCCTGCCCGTGCCGCCTTGCCGACGTACATCGGCGTGAGGCGGTCCTCAAGTGGTTAATTATATTTATTAGATTGTAAGCTCTTCTGAGCAGGGCCCTCTTAATCCTCTTGTATTTTATTGTATTATAACTGTATTGTCTCCCTTTTATATTGTAAAGCGCTGCGTAAACTGTTGGCGCTATATAAATCCCGAATAATAATAATAATAATTTATTATAGCAAAATGTAAAAAATAATGCGTTTTTTTCAAAATTGTCTCTCTTATTTTGTTTATAGCGCAAAAAATAAAAATCGCTGAGGTGATCAAATACCACCAAAAGAAAGTTCTATTTGTGGGAAAAAAAGGATGTAAATTTTGTTTGAGAGCCACAGCGCACCACTGCGCAATTGTCAGGTAAAACGACGCAGTGCCGAAACGAAAAAGTGCTTTGGTCAGGAAGGGGGTAAAATCTTCCGGAGCTGATGTGGTTAACTGCAGACTTTCAGCTTTAATTTGAGGGTATTTAAATCCAAATCAGGTGAACGGTGTAGGAATTACAACAGTTTGTATATGTGCCTCCCACTTTTTAAGGGACCAAAAGTAATGGGACAATTGGCTACTCAGCTGTTCCATGGCCAGGTGTGTGTTATTCCCTCATTATCCCATTTACAAGGTGCAGATAAAAGGTCCAGAGTTCATTTCAAGTGTACTATTTGCATTTGGAATCTGTTGCTGTCAACTCTCAATATGAGATCCAAAGAGCTGTCACTATCAGTGCAGCAAGCCATCATTAGGCTGAAAAAACAAAACAAACCCATCAGAGAGATAGCAAAAACATTAGATGTGGCCAAATCGAATGTTTGTAACATCCTTAAAAAGAAAGAACGCACCGGTGAGCTCAGTAACACCAAAAGACCCGGAAGACCATGGAAAACAACTGTGGTGGTTGACCAAAGAATTCTTTCCCTGGTGAAGAAAACACCCTTCCCAACAGTTGGCCAGATCAAGAACACTCTCCAGGAGGTAGGTGTATGTGTGTCAAAGTCAACAATCAAGAGAAGACTTCACCAGAGTGAATACAGAGGGTTCACCACAAGATGTAAACCATTGGTGAGCCTCAAAAACATGAAGGCCACATTAGAGTTTGCCAAACAACATCTAAAAAAGCCTTCACAGTTCTGGAACAACATCCTATGGACAGATGAGACCAAGATCAACTTGTACCAGAGTGATGGGAAGAGAAGAGTATGGAGAAGGAAAGGAACTGCTCATGATCCAAAGCATACCACCTCATCAGTGAAGCATGGTGGTGGTAGTGTCGTGGCGTGGGCATGTATGGCTGCCAATGGAACTGGTTCTCTTGTATTTATTGATGATGTGACTGCTGACAAAAACAGCAGGATGAATTCTGAAGTGTTTCAGGCAATATTATCTGCTCATATTCAGCAAAATGCTTCAGAACTCATTGGACGGAGCTTCACAGTGCAGATGGACAGTGACCCAAAGCATACTGCGAAAGCAACCAAAGAGTTTTTTAAGGGAAAGAAGTGGAATGTTATGCAATGGCCAAGTCAATCACCTGACCTGAATCCGACAGCATTCATTTCACTTGCTGAAGACAAAACTGAAGGGAAAATGCCCCAAGAATGAGCAGGAACTGAAGACAGTTGCAGTAGAGGCCTGGCAGAGCATTACCAGGGATGAAATCCAGCGTCTGGTAATGTCTATTGCCCCGTACACACGGTCGGATTTTCCGATGGAAAATGTCCGATTGGAGCGTGTTGTTGGAAATTCCGACCGTGTGTGGGCTCCATCGGACATTTTCCATCGGATTTTCCGACACACAAAGTTGGAGAGCAGGAGATAAAATTTTCCGACAACAAAATCCGTTGTCGGAAATTCCGATCGTGTGTACACAAATCCGACGGACAAAGTGCCACGCATGCTCAGAATAAATAAAGAGATGAAAGCTATTGGCCTCTGCCCCGTTTATAGTCCCGACGTACGTGTTTTACGTCACCGCGTTCAGAACGATCGGATTTTCCGACAACTTTGTGTGAAAGTGAAAGTGAAAGTTTGATGGATGATTGTTAATCTGTCCCATTACTTTTGGTCCCTTAAAAAGTGGGAGGCACATATACAAACATTTGTAATTCCTACACCGTTCACCTGATTTGGATGTAAATATCCTCAAATTAAAACTGAAAGTCTGCAGTTAAAGCACATCTTGTTCGTTTCATTTCAAATATATTGTGGTGGTGTATGGAGCCAAAAAGATTAGAATTGTGTCGATGTCCCAATATTTATGGACCTGACTGTAGATGTAAAAAAAAAAAGAGTATCGCACTTTATACCATTTGTCTCTTACAAATCAATGCGTTTACATTGAGAGACTGCAGCTGCCCTGAGTTTATTGCTAATTACCATTAGTGCAGATGTCACAATATTAGCTTGTTTACAGTTACTTTAACCACTTGCCCTCCAGAAGGTTTACCCCCCTTCATGACCAGGCCATTTTTTGCGATACAGCACTGCGTTACTTTAACTGACAATTGCGCGGTCGTGCGACACTGTACCCAAATAAAACTGATATCCTTTTTTACCAGATAGAGCTTTCTTTTGGTAGCATTTGATCACCTCTGCTGTTTTTATTCTTTGCACTATAGACAAAAAAAAGACCGACAATTTTGAAAAATAAAACACAAATATTTTTTACATACTGCTATAAAACACAGCCAATAAAAAAATGACAAAATTCTAATTTCCTCATCAATTTAGTACAATGTGTGCAAGTTTTTGGTAAAAAATACCCAACAAGTGTATATTGATTATAAATAAAAATATAAATAAAAAAATCATTAAGCTATTATCGCACAGCACTCCAATTTCTTTGCTATTTTTATACAAGTGTATATTGATTGATTTGCGCAAAATTTATAGCGTCTACAAACTATGGGATATATTTATGGATTTTCTGTTTATTTATTTTTTTACTAGTAATAGCAGCGACCAGTGACTTATAGCGGGACTGTGACATTGCGGCGGACAAATCGCACACCAAGTGGCACTTTTGATACTTTTCAGGGGCAAGTGACACTAGCATAGTGATCATTGCTAAAAAATATACACTGTCACTGTACTAATGATACTGGCAGGAAAGGGGTTAACATCAGGGGTGATCAATGTGTTCCTAGGGAGTGCTTTCTAAGTGTTTGGGGGATGTGCTTTAACTGTGGGAAGACACAGGCCCACCATTCTGCCTCTGTCGGGAACGATCAGCGGGTCCAGGCAGACATCCGGTCTGCCAGCTCTGCTGATTGGCTCCCGCTGTGTCCAATCACAGTGGGAGCAGGTCGCTGCAAAGTACAAAATCACGTACCTGTATGTGATTTTGTGCAGAGGAGTCACCACCCTGCAGTAAATGTACGTGGGGCAGTCAGCAAGAGGTTAAACTTTGGTGAGTTACTTCCCAAGAGTTAAATACTTCTAAAGGGCTGCAGAGACTGCAGATTTTCTCATCAAAACATTGAGAGTGCACTGAGAGACAGGTGATTAAAATGAACCAGATCATCCTACTATATTTAGAATCAGTTTGCATAGGACACGGCGAAATTAACAGTTTTTTCTTTTTTTTATAATTAACAATTTTATTAATTTTTCCATTTTACATAAAAGAAAGATGCATACAAAAAAACAGCAAACTGTTACTGCAAGACATACATTTTCGCTTTAAAATCAGGAGCATCTATTTTCAGAAGGCCCTGTCAGGCATCTCAACAAAAATAGAAGGAGATAAAAGCAACAAGATCCAAAGAAAAGAGACAGAGAAAAGGTAAGTTCCAGGCTCTCCACTCCCAAGGACAGGGGGCTCTGACTAAGGGGCTAGAGAAATCAGAGGTAACGGGTCTATCAGGGGGAATCCCCCCGTAGGTGCCCAAGCTCCCAAACCGCCCTATGACCTTCCACTTTGTCAGTAAAAGAAGGTAGGAATCTGCCACTAAGTTTTTTTAAATCCTTGTAATGTACATTGATCACCCAGAGGGGGTTGTTTTTTTTTTCAAAATGGAGTTACTCTTAAAGGTATATCTAGAGCCCAAACTTATTTTTAGTTTTGGATAGGGGGAAGAGTGTTTAAAACTATTGTCATTTTTCCCTTTTACTGTCAATGTCTCACTGGGAAGACTTCTCTTCACTTCCTGTGCCAGAACTCCATGCTTAACGCAGCTGTCCTGGTTGTTCCCCCAATAACAGCACTCGCACTTCATTCTGCGATCAGTACCTTACGTGGATGAAGGGAAGAATTTTTCCTTGGTGGTGCTGCTCATGAGCTAGCGCTTTCTTCCAGAGTTGCCGGCGGACAGAATCATACCATCCCAGTAGGACCTGCATTGACACTGCTCCCCTGTGCTGTATCCGCATCTCTCGCAACCTCCTTTCGAATTCTTCTTCCATGGCGGCTGGTATCTGTACCCCCCCTCTCCTGCTATCTGGACCTTGGATCCTGGTGGTGGTTTGGACGTGTTAACAGGAAGGAAGCACAATCCCACCACTTGCCACCAATGTGACGGACCCCGTACTCAAGAGGAGTATGTCCGCCGTATAAGCTTCCATGCTGGTACCAGCATGATCCAAGATCCTTTAGAGCACACAGTCACTTGTCGAGACATCAGTGTAGGGTGAAGAGAAGCATAAGACTCTTTATTTAAAACACAGGCACAAAGAGATATACACTGAGGGGACAATCCCCCCTTCTTTGCATAATGACACAGAGCAGGTAAACTTTACCTCCTCCAGTAAAATGACACACACATATATTCAACTTTCCAACAGCAGACCATCTTTGGGAGGGGCTGCTAGTGAAATCCCCCCTCCTCGTATTTGAGCATCCAATCCACATAAGCATATACAGTATCTCACAAAAGTGAGTGCACCCATCAAATTTTTGTAAATGTTTTATTATATCTTTTCATGTGACAATACTGAAGAAATTACACTTTGCTACAATGTAAAGTAGTAAGTGTACAGCTTGTATAACAGTATAAATTAGCTGTCTCCTCAAAAAAAAACAACACAGCCATTAATGTCTAAACCGCAACAAAAGTGAGTACACCCCTAAGTGAAAATGTCCAAAATTGTCCAAATTGGGCCCAAAAGTGTCAATATTTTGTGTGGCCACCATTATTTTCCAGCACTGTCTTAACCCCTTTGGGCATGGAGTTTACGAGAGCTTCACAGGTTCCCTCTGAAGTCCTCTTCCACTCCTCCATGACGACATCACAGAGCTGGTGGATGTTAGAGACCTTGCGCTCCTCCACATTCTGTTTGAGGATGCCCCACAGATGCTCAATAGGGTTTAGGTCTGGAGACATGCTTGGCCAGTCCTCGCCTTTACCCTCAGCTTCTTTAGCAAGGCAGTGGTCGTCTTGGAGGTGTGTTTGGGGTTGTTATCATGTTGGAATACTGCCCAGTCTCCGAAGGGAGGGGATCAATATCTGCTTCAGTATGTCACAGTACATGTTGGCATTCATGGTTCCCTCAATGAACTGTAGCTCTCCAGTGCCGGAAGAACTCATGCAGCCCCAGACCATGACACTCCCACCACCATGCTTGACTATAGGCAAGACACACTTGTCTTTGTACACCTCACCTGGTGGCTGCCACACACACTTGACACCATCTGAACCAAATAAGTTTATCTTGGTCTCATCAGACCACAGGACATGGTTCTAGTAATCCATGTCCTTAGTCTGCTTGTTTTCAGCAAATTGTTTGCAGGCTTTCTTGTGCATCATCTTTAGAAGAGACTTCCTTTTGGGACAACAGTCATGCAGACCAATTTTATGCAGTGTGCGGCGTATGGTCTGAGCACTGACAGGCTCTTCAGCCCCACCCCTTCAACCTCAGCAGCAATTCTGGCAGCACTCATATGTCTATTTCCCAAAGAAACCCTCTGGATATGACACTGAGCACGTGCACTCAACTTCTTTGGTCGACCATGGCGAGGCCTGTTATGAGTGAAACATGTCCTGTTAAACCGCTATATGGTCTTGGCCACTGTGCTGCAGCTCAGTTTCAGGGTCTTGGCAATTTTCTTATAGCCCAGGCCATCTTTATGTAGAGCAACAACTCTTTTTTTCAGATCCTCAGAGAGTTCTTTGCCATGAGGTGCCATGTTGAACTTCCAGTGACCAGTATGAGAGAGTGAGAGCGATAACACCAAATTTAACACATTTGCTCCCCATTCACACATGAGACCTTGTAACATTAACACATGACACCGGGTAGGGAAAATGGCTAATTGGGCCCAATTTCAACATTTTCACTTAGGGGTGTACTCACTTTTGTTGCCAGCGGTTTAGACATTAAAGGATGTGTGTTAAGGGGGCAAATCCTTCTGGGGCTGAAGTGGTTAATGGCTGTGTGTTGTTTTTTTAGTTTTCTAATTTGAGAGGGCAGGGACAGTTTTCCCTTAGCACCACATCCCTAATAAATAGATACAAAGGTAGAGGGATTGGGGTAAATTTGCCCCCGGGACTTTGAAGGTGCTAGTATTATCAAGTGAGTACAATTAAAATAATGTATGCAATATCTAAACTCTGTAAAATGAATCTTTTATTCAAAATGTATTATTAACAAGAATATTAAAAACAACCAATCTTTCAATCTGAATCAATCAATGAAATGACAAGAAATTTGACAAAACCACTCAATGAATACCACTCAACATGTTTCGCTCAATTCATGAGCTTCATCAGGAGTTTTTGGTACATATGTGGCATGATATGATAATGCCATGATATGATAATGCCACATATGTACCAAAAACTCCTGATGAAGCTCATGAATTGAGCGAAACATGTTGAGTGGTATTCATTGAGTGGTTTTGTCAAATATCTTGTCATTTCATTGATTGATTCAGATTGAAAGATTGGTTGTTTTTTATATTCTTGTTAATAATAAATTTTGAATAAAAGATTCATTTTACAGAGTTTAGATATTGCATACATTATTTTAATTGTACTCACTTGATAATACTAGCACCTTCAAAGTCCCGGGGGCTAATTTACCCCAATCCCTCTACCTTTGTGTGTTGAGTTATTTTGAGGGGACAGCAAATTTACACTGTTATACAAGCTGTACACTCACTACTTTACATTGTACATACCATATTAGGTTGCGCCCAAGGCAGACAGAAACAATAGAACAATGGAATAAAGCTACACCTCAACACCTGTTCAGAAATATTACTGTCCCAAGTGAAAGAGTCCTTTCATTCTTTCAATACAATTTACACATATAGAACCCTGGATAACAGGGGTAACATGAAATGCTGAGTCTGGTGTGGTTGTCTGGAGAGTCTGGTAACGTAAACCCAACTGGGATTCTCGGTCACCCTGTGCCCCTAATAGACATAGGGGGACTTACACATAGCAGGGACCGGGGAGCTGGACAAGGAATTTCCTGAGCTCTCTAAGGTAAGCTGGGTTCCACAAGCCCCACCTCCCCACCCAAAGTGACTCCCATCACAGTGCCCAACTCAATGTTTAGGGAGGGTTGTCCAACTCAACTTTGCCTTCCTCTGGATCAACTGTGGGTATTGAGTAGTGTATAGAGGTTTTCTCAGGTTTTGTCAGGGATGGGCTCAGTCCTTCCTTCTCTGAGCTGGCTGCTCAGCTGTCGGCTAATTGCCAGCTCCTATCTCTCCACAGTTACTCAGCTGTTGATGATATGCTGCTCGTCAGTCCTGCCTGCCGTCCAGTCGAGTTCTGCCTTCGCCTTGGTCACAGAAACTATCTCCTGTGATCCTGTTCAAGACTTGTTTTGCTGACATCCCTTCTGGCTCCAGATCCTTTGAGAGTCTCAAGGCTGCGTTTGTTTCTGCTCCTGTGTTGGCACATCCTGATCCTACGTTACCTTTTATCCTTGAGGTTGATGCTTCTGAGACTGGTGTTGGCGCCCTTCTGTCTCAACGTCCTACCTCTGAGAGCGCTATGCATCCTTGTGGCTACTTTTCCAAGAAATTGTCACCTGCGGAGTGCAATTACAAGGTTGGTGACAGAGAGCTGTTGGTGATCATTTTAGCCCTGAAAGAATGGAGACATCTCCACTGTGCCGGTTCTCATTCTTACTGACCATAAGAATCTCACATTCTTGTTTGAGGCTAAATGCCTCTCTCCCAGAAGGGCTTGATGGGCTCTTTTTTGTCAGGTTTCAATTATATTATCTCATTCTTACCCGGTACTAAGAATGTAAGGGCTGACGCCTTGTCACGACAATTCTCCTCCACTTCCAAGTTGGAGTCGGTTCCGGTTCCTGTGATCCCTCCTGATCGTATTCTGGCTATGGTTCGCACCAGTCTCACTTCTCCTTTGGGTGACAAAATTCTTGCTGCTCAGGTCCATGCTCCTCCTGAGAAACCTTGTGACCGCTGCTTTGTCCCAGAGAGTCTCCGTACTGCCGTGCTCTAGACTTACCATTCTCCCAAGGCTGCTGGCCACCCTGGGAGGAATCAACTCTTTTGGGCTATTTCCCAACAATATCGGTGGCCTAGTCTAAGTGCTGATGTAACTGCCTTCGTAGCTGACTGGTCCGTGTGTGCTCAGAGTAAGACTCCATGACACCTTCCAGTGTGCCTCCTACAACCCATATCCAATGGAGAGAGGCCCTGGACCCACCTGTCTATGGATTTCATTGTGGAGTTACCCAACTCCCAGGGCAACACAGTTATCCTTATGGTGGTTGACCGGTTTCTTAAAGATGTGTCATTGTATTCCACTTAAGAAGTTGTACACTTCTAAAAGAACTGGTTTCCATTTTTGCATGGGAGATCTTTTGCTTACATGGGCTACCCAAGGTGATTTTCTCGGACAGGGGTAGTCAGTTTGTGTCCTGGTTCTGGCGAGCCTTTTGTGCACAGTTGGGAATTCAGCTTGCTTTCTTCTCTGCGTATCACCCACAGTCTAATGGGGCCGCAGAACAAGCCAACCAGTCCTTGGAGCAATTCCTACTTTGCTATATTTGTGACCATCATAACAACTGGTCAGACCTATTACCATTGGCAGATTTTGCTCATAACAGTGCCTTGAAATTTGCTTCCTGATTGTCCACGTTTATGGCGAATTATAGTTTCCAACCTTCCATGTTGCCTGACTCATTTGTTCCGCAGAATATTCCTGTGTTAGAGGAGCATCTCTGTGATCTTCGTTCCACTTGGGCACAAGTCCAGGAGGCTTTGCGACATGCTAATGATAGGTACAGACTCCATACTGACCGCAGACGCCTGCCTGCGCCTTCCTACCAGGTTGGGGACAGGGTCTGGCTGTCATCTCGCAACCTCCGACTTAATGTTCCCTCACTGAAGTTCGCTCCTTGGTTTATTGGGCCTTTACGTATTCTTCGCAGGATTAACCCAGTGGCTTACGCATTAGACCTTCCTTCTAATATCTAATATCTATCTCTCCACTCCCCAACTCACCCCCACTATCTCCTCATGGATCTCAAACTTGCTGAATGACATATCGGTATGGATGTCACACCACTTCCTCAAACTTAATCTTTCTAAAACTGAGCTTGTTATATTTCCTCCTTCACGGTCCCCCTCCTGTGACTTCACCATTAATATCAACAACACAACCATTGGTCCCTCCACACATGCCAGAGTCCTGGGTGTAATCCTTGACTCTGACCTCTCCTTCAGCCCCCATATCCAATCACTGGCTAAATCCTGCCGCCTTAACCTCCGCAACATCTCCAAAATTCGACCCTTCCTGACTAATGACACTACAAAACAACTTATTCACTCCTTGATTATTTCCCGCCTCGACTATTGCAACTCTCTCCTTAATGGCCTACCCTTAAGCAGGCTATCCCCCCTTCAGTCTATTATGAATGCTGCTGCTAGACTAATACACCTCACTAATCGATCCGTGACTGCTGCTCCTCTCTGCCAATCCCTTCACTGGCTTCCCCTACCCCACCGTGTAAAATTCAAAATGCTAACCATAACATACAAGGCCATTCACAACATCGCCCCCATCTACATCACCAAACTCATCTGCAGATATCGCCCAAATCGCCCCCTCCGCTCCTCCCAGGACCTCCTGCTCTCTAGCTCCCTTGTTACCTCCTCCCATGCTCGCCTTCAGGACTTCTCCAGAGCCTCTCCCATCCTCTGGAATTCCCTGCCCCAGTATGTCCGATCAGCCCCTACCCTGTCCACCTTTAGGAGATCCTTGAAAACTCATTTATTCAGGGAAGCCTATCCCACACCCACATAACTGTCCCTGAGCCACCCCCATCAAATCATTCTTTGCAGCTATTACCTTTTGTACCACCACCCCCTCCCTTTAGAATGTAAGCTCTACGAGCAGGGCCCTCCTGTACCTTTTGTATTGAACTGTACTGTAATTGTGTTGTCCCCCTTATACATTGTAAAGCGCTGAGTAAACTGTTGGCGCTATATAAATCTCGTATAATAATAATAATAATAATATGTGTATTTCGAATGTATTTCATGTCTCCTTATTAAAACCTTTGGTCTACAAATGCTTTACCACCTCGGTGCCACGTCCTCACCCTGTACAGGTTGAGAACCATGAGGAGTATGGGGTACATTTCATTGTTGACTCCTGTAGGTTCTATGGGAGCATACAGTACCTGGTGCATTGGAAAGGGTACGGTCTGGAGGAACGCTCTTGGGTCTCATCCTCGGACGTACATGCCTCTGTCCTCCTCTGTGATTTCCATAGACATTTTCCCCTCAAGCCTGGTGGTCCTCAAAGGAGGGGGTCGTTGAGGAGGGTGTACTGTCAGAGCTGGGCTCAGCCCTTCCTTCCCTGAGCTTGCCGCTCAGCTGTCGGCTAATTGCCAGCTCCGATCTCTCCATAGTTACTCAGCTGTTGTTGACATCTTGCTCGTCAGTCCTGCCTACTTGAACCGTCCAGTCCAGAGGAGCTCTGCCTTCGCCTTGGTCACATCACAGAAACTATCTCCTGCGATCCTGTTTAAGACTTGCTTTGCTGACATCCCTTCTGGCTCCCGATCCTGCTTGCTGTTCCACTACATTGATCCCTGACTTCTGGCTTGGCTGACTATCCATTCCGGCTACTGAACTTTGGCTATGTTTTGACTACGTTTGCTCTTTTTACGTTTATTATTAAACTAGTGTGATTTAACTGTATTTCTGTGTCAGGTCACCTGTATCCAGGTGGCAGATGCACCCCGTTGGGATCAGGAGTGGACCCTATGGCCGACTGCTGCGGATTGAACCCTGGGAGGTTCAGGAAGCAGGTCTACTGGATCACTGACACAAATCCCACTGGGAGGTAGAGCATAGATTCCCCAGGGCACGGAGTCTAAGAGCCAGCAGGTGTTCACCAGAGCCTTTAATGGTAAGGATGGACTGAGCTGAAGTCTGGCTACAGGTCGCGGCCCCCAGGGTCTCACAGCTCACGCTCACGGTAGACTACAGGAGAAGAGGAAGGAGGCAGCAGGCAGGAACAACAAGGAAAGTAAGGGACAAGCCAAGGTCGGGGCCACAAGAAGACAAGGACAACAGAGTACACGCCAAGGTTCAGGGTCACAGGCAAATAGGGAGGGTCGGGAACACGCCAAAGGTCAGGGTCACGAGCAGACAGGAATAGTTAAGAACAGGTCGAAGTCGGTAACAGGAATCAGACGTAGGAAACACAGCAAGTACACACAGAGGCTAACACACAATGGTTGATCAGCACTGCTGGCTTGCAGTGCACAGGTTAATATAGGGTTCCCTGATAGGGCCTGGGATGGGGCCATGCTTAGACGAGAGGTTACAAAAGCAGTCAGGTGAGGGTCAGCTGGTCTCTAGAGATGAACACATGGAGACAGGTATGCTGATCGGCAAACTCTATTGCATAACCATGACAGTACCCCCTCTCTTAAGACCTCCCCCGCCTGTGCCCAGGCTTAAAGGGAAACTCCAGATGGAACCTCCTCAATAGATGAGGAGCAAAGACCTTAGATGCAGTGATCCAAGACCTCTCCTCAGGACCAAACCCTTTCCAATGTACGAGGTACTGAAGAATTCCTCTACGGCACCGGGAATCGAGAACTTGACTAACCTCGTACTTAAGATTATCCTCAGAGACCAAAACCGAGGTAGGGAGAGGACGAGAGGACTTATTGAGGGCTAAAGGCTTCTTAGGAATGGGTAAAGGCATAAGAAGACCATCAGGAGTCTGAGCAGGGTCCCCCAGACCCTTAAAGATGAGCTGGACATCCAACACAGGATCATAAGACTGGGCAGAAGTCAGTGGATCCCTGAGGCCAGGTTGTTTAGAAAGTGATGTGTCACAGAAGTGAAGCTGGATAGCTTCACTGGGCATAGTCTGAACTGATGCAGAGGCCGACTGAACAGCATTGCCAGGTGCAGCGACCACCAGAATCGCATCACAGGGCATAGCAACTGTGGAACTGGTAGACGAGTCAGCCTGGGTGTGCGTCCAAGGGGGTCCAGGAAAAGGTAAATGACCATGCAAACTGGAGTGAATGATCGGCTCAAGTTTACAGGTGGGCTCCTCATCCAGAGTGCCACATGACCCAGAGAGTGCCTCAGCCCGACTATTGCAGGAGACATTCCAGAAATCGCTATATGCAGCAGGAAGAGCAGAAGATACTGGGATGGTGGCAACAGGAAGTTTCTCTTTTGGGGTAACCTTGAGTAGGCAGGAAGAGGTACAGGAGGAACCCCAAGCCAGGATCTGTCCAGCAGTCCAGTCAATGTGTGGAGAATGGAACCGTAACCAAGGAAGACCTAATATGATAGGAGATGAAGCTTTAGGCAAGACAAGGAAGGATATCCACTCCTGGTGGAGTGTCCCTACCGACATCTTAACAGGAAGGGTCTGGAAGCAGATAGGACCCCCTGGGAGAACAGTGCCATCAATCGCCAAGACCACCAATGGCGTTGAAAGGGGCAAAAGGGTAAGTCTCATGGAAGATGCAGCTTCCCAATCCATGAAATTGCCAGCGGCTCCGGAATCCAGATGTTCCGAGACCGAACGAGAGTAAGCACCGACATGAAGGAACACAGAAAGAAGAAGACGAGAAGGTGAAGGTGATACTTCGGGGTCTAATACTCCACCTTCCAGATGTATTAGCCCCGATCGTTTTTCCGGACAAAGAGAAAAAGTGTCACGAAAATGACCTTTGGCCCCACAATAGAGGCACAGGCCCAGAGTTCTGCGCCTAGCGTGTTCTTCAGGAGACAACTTCGTCCAGCATAGGTTCCTCAGCGGGCAGGGGGTGCTCCTCGGACCAAAGAGAAGGGACTGGGAGCTCAAGCTGCCTAAGGAACGGGGAGTGCTGGCGTCTTTTTACCAGGGCCCTCTCCTGAAAGCGAATATCGATCTGGTTACACAAGGTGATGACACCGTCCAGATCAGCAGGAAGGGATCTTCCTGCTAATTCATCCTTCACTCTATCAGAGAGGCCATGTATATTCAGTCTCGATGATCCCTCTGGTCAATCCAAGCGGATGCTAATTCAGGGTCTTCAAAAAAATGGGTTCGGCCCTCACACTCGACACGGAGCTTTGCAGGATACAGCATAGCGTATTTGAGGTGCAGCACTCGGAGACGTCGTTTAACATCCTGAAATTTGGATCTTTGTCGTTGTACTTCATTGGAAGAGTCCGGAAACACGGCCACATGTGTATTGGTATGGGGGATATTCCCCTTCTCTCTGGTCAGGCGGAGGATCTTGTCGCGGTCCCTGAAGTTAAGGAACTTCGCTATCAGGGTACGCGGTGGAGCCCCTAGAGGAGGAGGACGGGTAGGGATTCGATGAGCCCTTTCCACTGCAAACATTACTGAGAATGCATCTCTGCCAAAGGTGGATGTTAAAAGGTTTTCAAGGAAACTTGCCGCGTCGTTGCCCTCGGCGTTCTCAGGGAGGCCGATAAATCGGAGATTACATCTCCGGAGGCGATTCTCCATGTCGTCCTGTTTTGCGCTGATCTGTTGAAGTTGGCGGCGGACCTCGTCAGTAGTATGTTGGAGGGGATGCAATATATCTTCCGCTCTACTAATACGGGTCTCTGTCTCCGCCACACGGTCCCGCAAGGCAGAGAGGTCTTGTCGGATAAGAGACACATCGATTTTGACTTCTTCAATTTTGGTGGTGAGCGTGGTCTGGCATAGGGCAATAGCGTCAAGTACTTTGTTTGTGTTTGCCGAGGATTGTTCCGTGTCTGGGGATGGACCGGGGGGACCCTTAGCCTGTTGGTCTTCCTCAAGGCGACGGTACTTGGCAAGTTTGTCAGTAGTTTCGGAAGCCTTTTTCGTTGGAGACATGGTCCAAAGATGGTCAGAGGAGTTCCGAGGTGCACCAATGTGGCCGCTGTCCACAGGGCCGAGTTCTCGATGATCCCCTCCCGCCGCAGCCCACGAATGGCCCAATAGGGCCTATAAGTTGCAGATGGGTGTGAGAGTAGGTGATTGTAGTAAGGAGAAAATCGGGCTCAGGGGGATCAAGTATTCTTGCAGCACTTGCATAGACTTACTGTGGGTGAAGCAAGATGGTCGCCTATCCAGGGACCAGGCCCAAAGCTGCACACGTCTCACTGGTTGTCAGTGAAGGAGAGGGTATTACCTTAGCTGCTGGAGAGGCTCTTGTGGTCAGGGCAGGCAGACATCAGTTTCTGGGGAGCTGAGCAGGCGAGGAAACTTGTAAGGCAGTCTCTGGGTGTAGCAAGATGGCCGTTGCTCCAGGGACCAGGCCGGAGCCTCAGGCTATCCCACCAATTGCTGCAGGGTATAAAATCGTTGTGGCAGTGTCCAGAGGTAGTCCGGTGGCCAAGGCTGGGAGAGAGCAGTCTCAGGGGAGCAAGGTGTAGCAGGGAGATGTGAGGGAGCCGCCGCCGGGTGCAGTAAAATGGCCGCCGCTCCGAGATGTAGGCCGAAGCCGCGGTCTTTCCTAAAGGCAGCCCCAGAGCAGTGAGATCCGGCGATCACGGCTGCGGATGGCGCCCAAAACGGCCAAATAGCTCCAGGGGCCAGGCAGAGGAGATGGCAAGCCTGCTGGGGTGTAGGTTTTAGGCAGGATCGTAAGGATGGAAGCAGGATGATATTGCAGGAGTATGGACGAGCGGAGCACTCACTGCAAGCGTCCTACTCCATTCCTTTCCAGGCCACGCCCCCATCAGAGAGGCCATGTAAAAAGGTTGCAACTAGGGCCTCATTATTCCAGCTCAATTCAGCTGTGAGGATACGGAACTGAAGAGCATACTGTCCCACAGAAGCAGACTCTTGACGGAGACGTAAAAGAGCGCTAGCTGCTGAGGAGACACGACCCGGTTCCTCGAAGATATTCTGAAAAAGTTTCAAGAAATCAGACAGGCTAGAAACCACTGGATCATTCAGTTCCCACAGAGGGGCAGCCCAAGCTAGCGCCTCGCCGGACAGAAGGGATATAATATAGACTACTTTATTTATCGGACAGGATGTTTTGGGGCTGAAGTTCAAAATGAATCGTGCACTGGCTAAGGAACCCCCTGCAAGCCTTGGAGTCCCCAGAGAAACAGGCCGGAGCTGGCAGTTGTAATGAATGTGTGGCTGCGACTGGTGCGATAGGTGCAGCAGCAGATAGCGGTTGAGGTTGATGAACTGGGGGTCCTAATGAGGCCTGAACCTGTTCAAAATGGGATGCCAAATCTTGAAGGAATCGCATCACTTGGGTCTGATGCGATTCCTGGGTCTCAAGTCTGCGAACTAAGCCCGGCAACGGATCATGTGCGGGTAGCGGCACATCAGCCGGGTCCATGGCTGATCAAACTGTCAGGTCACCTGTATCCAGGTGACAGATGCACCCCGTTGGGATCAGGAGTGCACCACAAGCTAGTGGACCCTACGGCCGACTGCTGCGGATTGAACCCTGGGAGGTTCAGGAAGCAGGTCTACTGGATCACTGACACAGATCCCACTGGGAGCTAGAGCATAGATTCCCCAGGGCACGGAGTCTAAGAGCCAGCAGGTGTTCACCAGAGCCTTTAATGATAAGGATGGACTGAGCTGCAGTCTGGCTCCAGGTCGCGGCCCCCAGGGTCTCACAGCTCACGCTCACGGTAGACTACAGGAGAAGAGGAAGGAGGCAGCAGGCAGGAACAACAAGGAAAATAAGGGACAAGCCAAGGTCGGGGCCACAAGCAGACAAGGACAACAGAGTACATGCCAAGGTTCAGGGTCACAGGCAAACAGGGATGGTCGGGAACACGCCAAAGGTCAGGGTCATGAGCAGACAGGAATAGTTAAGAACAGGCCGAAGTCGGTAACAGGAATCAGACGTAGGAAACACAGCAAGTACACACAGAGGCTAACACACAATGGTTGATCAGCACTGCTGGCTTGCAGTGCACAGGTTAATATAGGGTTCCCTGATAGGGCCTGGGGTGGGGCCATGCTTAGACGAGAGGTTACAAAAGCAGTCAGGTGAGGGTCAGCTGGTCTCTAGAGATGAACACATGGAGACAGGTATGCTGATCGACAAACTCTATTGCATAAACATGACATTCTGTCTCGGCTTGATTTCATGGTTTCTGATAGGTTTTCTATTTGAGTGTGTTGGTTCTCTTTTTTTTTTCTTGAACTGGATAGTTTTGTGCCTTTTTTCGATCAGATTAACTTTGCAACCTTTTAACTATGTAACATTTAGGAGAAAAGTTAAGACTTCCCATTAGTCCAGTCCATCTGGCACCAACTGTCATGCCATGGTTAAAATAACTAAGATAATTTTTTTCCTTTCTGGTGCTTGATAGGCACATTAACTGAAGTTCCTAACCTGTATCTGCATAGTTTTATACATCGTGTTGAGTGATGAGATTTGGGTTATGGTTGCCCATGACTTTGAGCTGAATCCAGCCTGTTTGCAGTTCTGTGAATGGGCAAACAAATTAGATCGATTTTGTTTGTTCACTAATCCAAACTTCCATCTGATGCAAGTCTGTCATTTAACCGTGATATAATTAATGCCCCTAAATCACAGATTCTCATAGGCTTGTTTCAAATCGCAAACAAGCCAGCACGGATCCCAGATGACACCATGACTATAATTAGTCAATGATGTCACCCAGGTCCCCGGGGCTGTTGTTTACATTATAGCAGTTCCGAGAAACTGTCATTTGCTACTGGAGTAGCAGTAGGTCATCTTGTCATTTAGAGTCCCTCATCATGATAAATCGGTGGATCTACTTTGCTGGACAATATGATTGATTGTTGGATTTACATGTTGGGGCAATATTTTTGTGGGGTTTAATAAAAGACATTTATATGGTGGGGTTGTTTTGATTTTTTTTTTCTGTAAAAAAGTAACAAGGGGTACCAGGTACCTTGTAATCAATCATGTAGGGGTGAGGGCCAGATGGGGGTCCCTTTAGTTTAAAAGTGACTTCCAGGTTCTGATAAGTCCCCTCAAACAAACCTCCACATCTACCAGTCAACATAAAGACAAGGTGTCTTTTGAGAGGTGGGGGGGTGACTTTGGTGGCCTCCTTGCAAGGTACCCTCAGTGCTGAGGCCATGTGACCTGGTATGGTTTAGAAGGAGAGCACACGTTTGTTGTCCATCCAGGCCAGAGAAGCTGCATGTCTGAATTAGGGCCTGGATGGATTTTGAGAGGGCTCCATACCTTTTTTTCTTTAAAAAATACACTTTTTAAAAATAATGTGTACTGCCTCATTAGGAAAAGTAGAAAATTTAGTAAACATAATTTGAGCACACTTACTGTCATCTGTTGATGGATTATTTGTGCAATTTGTTTTATTTAGTTGAACCTTGGTATTTTCTTCAAAAGTTTGTCGGTCGTTTTGGATGTTTTGGAAAGTAGATGGAATGAGAACCTCGTGCTCTACATCAATACTTCCATTGCTGCAAGAAAAAAAATATAAACTGCAAATATGTTCCAAAACACAACAGTCAACAGCAGCAATAAACAAGTAAATTCAGGAGATGAACTGGCTAATATTGTACGGGAATTACAGACAGTATAGTAAAGTTATATGAGCATATATAAAAATAGTTTTACTTTCCAAAGCATTTTTAACTTTGTTCAGCTGGTCTTTTGATTAAGGCACCATTAGGCTCGATTCACACCTATGCATGTTGCTTTTGAGCATTTTTGGACTTTTTTTTTTCATGCTTGCCACGTTTTTGAGCAGCGTTTTTGCCGCATTTTGCGTTTTTTTTTTTTTTTCTTTTTACAGTTTTTTTTTTACAGTCTAAAAAAAAATGTAAAAAAAAATAAAAAAAAACAAAAAAAACAAAAAACGGCAAAAACTCTGCAAAAACGCATCAAAAACGCTGCAAAAACGCTGCAAAAACGGTGCACTTGCGTTTTTGATGCTTGTCCATTGAATTCCATTACATGCAAAACGCTGCATTTTGCATGAAAAAAAGTCCCTGACCCTTTCCACAAATGCAGAGATACAAAAAGGCATTGATGTGAACATGTTCCATAGGAACCCATGTTAAAAAATTCCCATGCATTTCTGCAAAATGTATCAAAAAACGCGCTAGTGTGAATGGAGCCTTATAGAGGGTACAGCCAAGTCCTTAATCGCCTCTGCAGCAGAAGTGTAGCTTGGTAAAGAACACTGAAGGAGATAAATGAAAGGACAATGAAGGAGCAACAGATCAGTGATGGGTCACCACCACTCAGTAGAGCCTGATTTACTCCTAAACATATGTAATTCGGTGCATTCAGATTTGTTTTTTGGACGAAAATTAAATTTAAGGAGATTTCAATTTCAAAATTTCCAAACGTGTATAGTAACAAATCTGAATGAATCTGAAAAAAACTTTTGGATGCATTTGTATGCATTCAGATGCATTGATGGATGGTTGTTAAGGCGCAGGTGGCCACTACGTCCTTAACAACCATGACTCATTTGCTGTCAGTGGGATTCCCCTCTGACAGCAGAAATTAAACAAAACTAGTTTTGGCTAACATTTTTTTCTTAAAAATGGCATTGGGTCTCCCCCAAAACCCCTAGGTCTGTTATGGATAACCACTTTCTGACATTTGTTGTTTACAAGTAAAAATCTGTATTTTTTGCTCGAAAATTACTTAGAACTCCGAACATTACACTTTTTGTTCTTTTTTTTTTTTTTTTAGCAGAGTCCCAGCAATATTTTATGTCACACTGTATTTGCGCAGTGGTCTTTCAAATGCAGTTTTTTGGGAAAAGAAATACATTTTAATGAATTAAAAAAACAACAAAAAAAACCCAGTAAAGTTAGCCCAATTTTTTGGTATTATGTGAAAAATGTGTTACACAGAGTAAATAAATACTTAACATGTCATGCCATAGACACTTTTTTTTTTTTGCAGGTTACTTCTTTAGAGTTACAGGGGAGGCCTTGCACTAGAATTATTGCTCTCAAGTAGAGATGAGCTTCGTGTTCGAGTCGAACCCATGTTCGACTCGAACATTGGCTGTTCGGTCGTTCGCCGAATTCCGAACGTTATGGGCCGTTTGCGCCAAATTCGTGTGGCGCGTCATGGCCCATAATTCACTGCGGCATCGCAGTGCGTTGCTGGCTGATGATTGGCCAAGCAAGCGCTATGACCCGCATGCTTGGCCAATCACAGCGCCGTCGGTAGAGAGAGCTGTAATTGGCCAAAGCCATGGTGGCTTTGGCCAATTATGGCTCAGGGGGTTTAGAACATGCCCCGCACTATATAAGGCCGCCTGCACGGCGGCCCTGTATAGTGTGTGTTCCGGTGTTGAGATACATAGATAGACAGAGAGACCGTGTCATTTCATTTGAGTTAGCTAGATTAGGCAGGACAATCAGTGAGTTAGCTGCACTTACAGTGTATTGTGTATATATATGCATCCCAGGTGTTGCATATATATATATATATATATATATATATATATATATATATATATATATATATACACACTGTATTCAGTTTAGCTAGATCCGTTCCTGTTATCTTCTTACTGACAGGCAGGCTTGTCTTGTTACAGTATTTACAGTTACCTGAAGAAAATTGCTGGTGTTCTTTTGATCCTATTAGTACCACAGTCAGGCAGCTAGACTATTTACAGTTAGTGTAGTGTGTCCTGCTCACAGTGTTTAGCTAAAACTACAAGTTAGTGTAGTAAGACCTCTGCACAGTGTTCATCTAAAGCTACAAGTTAGTGTAGTGCGTCCTGCTCACAGTGTTCAGCTAAAACTACAAGTTAGTGTAGTGAGACCTCTGCACAGTGTTCATCTAAAGCTACAAGTTAGTGCAGTGCGTCCTGCTCACAGTGTTCAGCTAAAACTACAAGTTAGTGTGGTGCCTCCTCCTCACAGTGTTCAGCTAAACCTACAAGTTATTTTTTTGCGAGCTCTGCACAGTGTTCATCTAAAGCTATAAGTTAGTGTAGTGCGTCCTGCTCACAGTGTTCAGCTAAAACTACAAGTTAGTGTAGTGAGACCTCTGCACAGTGTTCATCTAAAACTACAAGTTAGTGTAGTGCGTCCTGCTCACAGTGTTCAGCTAAAACTACAAGTTAGTGTAGTGCGTCCTGCTCACAGTGTTCAGCTAAAACTACAAGTTAGTGTAGTGAGACCTCTGCACAGTGTTCAGCTAAAACTACAAGTTAGTGTAGTGAGACCTCTGCACAGTGTTCATCTAAAACTACAAGTTAGTGTAGTGCGTCCTGCTCACAGTGTTCAGCTAAAACTACAAGTTAGTGTGGTGCGTCCTCCTCACAGTGTTCAGCTAAACCTACAAGTTATTTTTTTGCGAGCTCTGCACAGTGTTCATTTAAAGCTACAAGTTAGTGCAGTGCGTCCTGCTCAGTGTTCAGCTAAAACTACAAGTTAGTGTGGTGCATCCTCCTCACAGTGTTCAGCTAAACCTACAAGTTATTTTTTTTGCGAGCTCTGCACAGTGTTCATCTAAAGCTACAAGTTAGTGTAGTGCGTCCTGCTCACAGTGTTCAGCTAAAACTACAAGTTAGTGTAGTGAGACCTCTGCACAGTGTTCATCTAAAACTACAAGTTAGTGTAGTGCGTCCTGCTCACAGTGTTCAGCTAAAACTACAAGTTAGTGTAGTGAGACCTCTGCACAGTGTTCATCTAAAGCTACAAGTTAGTGCAGTGCGTACTGCTCACAGTGTTCCGCTAAAACTACAAGTTAGTGTGGTGCGTCCTCCTCACAGTGTTCAGCTAAACCTACAAGTTATTTTTTTGCGAGCTCTGCACAGTGTTCAACTAAAGCTACCTGTAGAAGGTTAGTGGTGTTTTTCTGATCCTATCACTACCGCAGGCAGCTAAATAAGCTGCAAGTTATTTTTTGGCGAGCTCTGCAGAGTGTTCACCTAAAGCTACCTGTAGAAGGTTGGTGGTGTTTTCCTGATCCTATCACTACCGCAGGCAGCTAAAAAAGCTACAAGTTAGTTTTTTGCGAGCTCTGTACAGTGTTCAGCTAAAGCTACCTGTAGAAGGTTGCTGGTGTTCTCATACTACAGGCAGGCAGTTGATTTTGCTAGCTGCAGTATCAGTATATATATATATATATATATATATATCCCAGCTTAGTGCAGCTACAGGCCATTAGTATGTCTGGAAGGCCAAGAAGGAGAGGCAGACAGTCACAAGCCAATAAAAGAGGGCAAGCAGGCTCTGTGTCTAGTGCTGGTCATGGAGATGGTGCATCCTCATCAGCACGTGGCCGTGGGACACGCTTGGCCTTTTTTTCGGCAGCTGGCCGTGTTGAGCCGCAACATGCAGAAGACTTGGTCGAGTGGATGACCAAGCCGTCCTCATCCTCCTCATCCTCTCTCACCCATGCTCAGAGTACTTTGTCTGGCAAAGCAGCGGCCTCTTCCCTCGGCTCAATGTCATCAGTGTCTCCTTCCCTAGCCCCACCATGTCCTCCTGAGGAGTCCCTCGAACTGTTTGACCACAGTGTTGGGTACATGCTCCAGGAGGATGCCCAGCGTTTGGAAGGCTCTGATGATGATACTGAGCTTGATGAAGGCAGTAACACGAGCACGAACAGAGGGGGTGCCCAAGAAGGACAGCAATCTGGCAGTCATGCTCCCCCTGCTGCAGCATACTGCCAGGTTTGCTCCAGTGATGAGGAGGGAGGGGATGATGAGGTCACTGACTCAACATGGGTGCCTGATAGGAGAGAGGAGGAGAAGGCGGCACATCACCAATGAGGCAGGATGCCCTCCAGGGGCCAGCCTAAGGGCAGCACACTGACTGCATCACAACCCAAAGCTCCACATGTGCAGGGCGCTGCAGTCTCTGCGCGTTATTCAAAAAGTTCTTTGGTGTGGGCCTTTTTTGAGACGAGTGCATCAGATCGCACCGCTGCTATTTGCAACATATGTCTCAAGCGTATCTCGCGTGGCCAAAACATCTCCCGCTTGGGTACCACATGCTTGACCAGACATATGTTGACCTGCCATGCAGTTCGTTGGCAAGCGTATCTAAAAGACCCACACCAAAGAACAAAGAGGACCTCTCCTTGCTCCTCATCAGCTGAGATCTCCAACCCCACTATACCTTCAGTCCTCTCTGAGACCTGCACTCAGAGGAATGAAGGTGTAGAATTAGGTGTGTCACAGCCAAGTACTTGTGGGCAATCTGCTTTCAGTACACCGACGTCAGATTGTACCAGGCAAATTTCCCTGCCCCAGCTGCTGCACCGCTGAAAGAGGTTTGCTCCCAGCCATCCACATGCCCAGCGGTTGAATGCTAGCTTGGAAAAATTGCTAGCACTTCAACTACTGCCTTTTCAGTTGGTAGACTTTGCCCCCTTCCGTGAGTTTGTGGAAAGTGCGGTTCCTCAGTGGCAGGTACCCAAACGCCACTTTTTCTCACGGAAGGCGATTCCGGCTCTCTACCGGCATGTGGAAGACCATGTCCATGCCTCACTGGACAGGGCGGTCAGTGGTAAGGTGCATATTACCGCTGACTCATGGTCCAGCAGGCATGGACAGGGACGTTACCTAAGTTTCACGGCGCATTGGGTGACTCTGCTTGCAGCTGGGAAGGATGCAGGACAAGGTGCAGTAGTGTTGGAGGATGTTCCGCCACCACGCCTCCAAAATGCCACTACTAATGATTGTGACACACCTCTCTCGTCCCCCCCTCTTTTCCTGCGGCCTGCCAGGTTGCGTGCTCGGATAAGGGTCTGGTATGGAATTTAGAGGGAACCCCACGTCATTTTTTTTTAATTTTGGCCGGGGTTCCCCTTAATATCCATACCAGACCTGAAGGGCCTGGAATGGAATTTAGGGGGACTCCCACGTCATTTTTTTTTTTTAATTTTGGTTCGGGGTTCCCCTGTGGGGAATTCCCATGCCGTTTTTATCAATGAACTTCTATGTGTATTGTCGGCAATGCAATAGCCGCGAGTAGGTTTAAATGGGTTTTTTTCTTCGAAATGTCATTTTGCTGTCAGACTGTTTTAAACACGGGAAACATGCGCCCTTTACAGGCATACTATAGACACCCCCCAGCTACGAAATTTAAAGGGATATTACACTTTTATTGTTTGACTTTAAGCATTATTAAAATCACTGCTCCTGAAAAAACGGCCGTTTTTAAAACTTTTTTTTGCATTGATCCATGTCCCCTGGGGCAGGACCCGGGTCCCCAAACACTTTTTATGACAATAACTTGCATATAAGCCTTTAAAATTAGCACTTTTGATTTCTCCCATAGACTTTTAAAGGGTATTCCGCGGCATTCGAATTTGCCGCGAACACCCCAAATTGTTCGCTGTTCGGCGAACTTGCGAACAGCCAATGTTCAAATCGAACATGAGTTCGACTCGAACTCGAAGCTCATCCCTACTCAGATTCCTTCAAAGACTGCCTATGCTGATGCTGAGTGACTATCCCTGAGTAATTATCCTCTTCCTCCTCAATGATCACGCTGATAGCTTGTAAGAACATTTTTGGTTCTGAGCGCCACCACCAGTGCCTAAGGCCCAATTTTTCAGCCCCTGTTTAACAGGAGCATGTAATTACAATTTTTGATGCAATACTTTGCAGCAGGGCTTGTTTCTGCGTTCCAACTAGAGTATTTGTGAGGGGTTGCAGTGTTGTGGCACCAGCACCAGTGCCTAAGGCCCAATTTTTCAGCCCCTGTTTAACAGGGGCATGTAATTACAATTCTTTATCTAATATTTCACAGCAGGGCCCATTTCTGCACCCACCAAGAGCGAGTGAGGACTTACAGTGTTGTGGCACCACCACCAAAAGCCCAATTTTTCTGCTCTGGTTCAACAGGGGCATGTAATTACAATTCTTGATCTAATATTTTACAGCAGGGCCCATTTCTGCACCCAAGAGCGAGTGAGGACTTACAGTGTTGTGGCACCAGCACCACCCACACCACCAAAGGCCCAATTTTTCTGCAATTGTTCAACAGGGGCATGTAATTACAATTCTTGATCTAATATTTCACAGCAGGGCCCTGTGAGGGCTTACAGTGTTGTGGCCACAACAACACCTAAGGCCCAAATTTCTGCTGAGTATATAGGGCAGGCCCCTACTTTCAAACATCTAACTTACAAATGACTCCTACTTGCAAACGAAAGGAGACAACAGGAAGTGAGATGAAATCTACCCCTAGGAAAGGAAATTCTCTCCTGTAAGAGTTATTATGGGAAAAACATTTCTCCTTTCCACTGATGCTTTCCAATCCTTGTTCCACAAAAAACCCCAAATTTTCAAAAAACATTTGTCATTGGGACAAAAAGTGAGGTGAAATCTTCTGAAGAGGAGGACAGACAGCAAAACAAATGTCACAGGGGTGATAACCCTTCCCTATGTTTTCCAAAAAGCTTAAAAAAGATTTTTTGGCTGGAGCTAAACACGTTAAAAATGTACCCGTTCAAAATTACAAACAGATTCTACTTAACAACAAACCTACAGTCCCTGTCTTGTTTGCACCGCCTGTATACTGCTGTTCAGAGTATATAGGGCCTGGTGGCCCCACACCTTTCCTTATTTTAATTTGGGTGCGGGGTTCCCCTTAATATCCATACAAGACCCAAAGGGCCTGGTAATGGACTGGGGGGTACCCATGCCGTTTGTCTCAATGATTTTCATCCATATTGCCAGGAACCGACATTACATAAATGCCTCAAGCAGTTTTAAATGCCTTTTTTTTCCTTTAAAAATGACATTTTGTGCAGGGACTGTTCTAAGCACGGGAAACACGCGCCACTTTACAGGCATACTATAGACACCCCCCAGGTACGATATTTAAAGGAATATTTCTCTTTTTTTTTTACTTTAAGCATCATTAAAATCACTGTTCCCGAAAAAACGGCCGTTTTTAAAAGTTTTTTTTTGCATTGATACATGTCCCCTGGGGCAGGACCCGGGTCCCCAAACCCTTTTTAGGACAATACCATGCAAATTAGCCTTTAAAATGAGCACTTTTGATTTTGAACGTTCGAGTCCCATAGACGTCAATGGGGTTCTAATGTTGTACGAATTTTCGGTCCGTTCGCAGGTTCTGGTGCGAACCGAACCGGGGGTGTTCAGCTCATCCCTACTCTCAAGCTAAAAATCGCGGCAATGCCTCACATATGTGGTTTGAACACCATTTACATATGCAGGGGCGTATGTGTTCGCTTCTGCGTGCAAGCTCGGAGGGATGAAGGCGCTTTAGTTTTTTTTTTTCCTTATTTATTTTCCTTTTTTATTTTTAAACTGTTCCTTTCATTTTTTTTTATTATTTTTATTCCTATTACAAGGAATATAAATGTCCCTTGTAATAGAAATAAGTATGACAGGTCCTCTTTATTGAGAGTTCAGGGGTCAAAAAGACCCCTGATCTCTCATTTACCTTTAAAAACAAAAAAAAAGAGTGACATTTTGACTTTAAGAAAAAAAATCCTGTCGATCTGCACATGAACTGGAAGTGACGTCGGAGCTCGCTCTGGTCCTCCAAATGCATAGAGCTGAGTGGGGGCTATCTTGCCCTCACTCGCATTTCTGTCTACTCATCAGCCACATCAGATTGGTTCCGGGCTTATCAATGGCTCTGGAAAACTCGGAAACTACCGGGAGGAGGTGGGAGGGGAGGGGGGTACCTCCCCCGCCACCTATAAATGAGATCCAGTGGTTAACCTGTCACTGGGATCACTTTTATCGGAAAGCCAGTCACCTAAGGAAAAAATAAATATTGGGGTTATGGCATAGCTGCTGCCATAAGCCCGGTATTTAACATCAAAGGAATGATGTACATTTACAGTTAGCCAGTCAGCAAGTGGTAAACTCCATGGCAAAATGGAAAAAAAAATTATAGGCTTACCTGTAGGTAAATTTAAAAAAGACTTTACTGAAAGAAAGCCACCTTAAAGAAAGCCATTGGATTTTTCAATACAAGGTTTTTTCAACTCAACCACCAAGTGGTGAATCATATATCAATAGTGAATTATTATTTCAAATCTTTTTAGAAAAAAAAGTGAATTGCATTTGGGATTAAATGAATGTCAGGTTGCCTTGTATATGCCTAGCTTAACATCTTCTGCAGGTTGTATATTGTGGCACAGTTTTACACCTACCTATTACTTACCTAATCTTTAATATAACGATTTCCACAGCCTTTGGCCAAACATTTTTGTAGAAGTCTTTCATCTGTAAAGCAAAGAGACAATGTTAAAGACACAGAAACCACCCATTCAGTCTCCTTGTACATCACTGATTTACTAACTGACATATCAGTAAGGATGTCACTTCCTAAAACTCAATCTTTCCTAAACTGAGTTCAAAATGTATCCCCATCCTTTCCCCCAATATTTCCATCAGGGTCAATAACTCAACTATCATCCCCTTCCCTTGTGTCAGGGTGCAAGGTGTAACCCTTCACACTGTTTTGTCCTTTCAGCCCCAAATCCAATTATTGTCCAAACTGTCCATGCTGTACCTATGTGTCCATGGCGGCTGAAGTTTCTGTGCCAAGAGCACATTTGCTTGCATGCTCCCAGTACAGTGACCAAGCTGTCACCAATAGCACCCATCTATTAAGATCGCCGTTGGGATGGGTTCCTGATTTATGTGATTACTCTGACAGCTAATCACAGTGGTCACATGATTGGCTAGTTGGTTCCACCGCCAGCCTTAAGATCTAATTAAAAGGCCATGATGGGAAGAGGTTAATCAATGACACAACCAATTACTTATTCACTTACTTTTTATTTTGACTATTGCAACTTCCTTCCTCCTTGTTGGCCCACCTCCACACAGACTATCAATCCATATTCTTGAGTTTATCAAGAATTCTGCTGCCAGACTCACTTTCCTTAAAACCCCTTTCTGTCACTCCCTCCACTGTCTTCTGCTCACTCATTGGATAAAATTAAAAACAGTAACAACAACATACATAGTCATCCACAACTCTACAGCTACATCACCAACTTCATCTCAAAATATCAACCAAACCTTCCTCTTTGCTCCTCCCAACACCCTCCTGCTCTCTAGCTACATTCTCCCTGTGCTCGCCACCAGGACTATTCCTGGACTTCTCCCATCCTCCTGAACGCCCTACCTCAACTTGTCCAGTCATACATCACTCTATGGGGCTTCAGGTGATCCCTGAAAACTCATCTTTTCCTCTATGCAACAACTGAACTTTTACTTTCTCCACAAACTCATCCAGGCACAGTTATTCCCTTTTGAATCACTTGCCCCTCCCTTAAGATTTTAAGTTCTCATGAGCAGATCACCTTAACCCACTTCTCTTGAATTGAATTGTAACTGTAATGTCTCCCTTTATATCATAAATCACCATTAAAACTGTTGGCTCTATATAAATCCTGTAAAAAGTAACAGCAATACACAGTCTGATAAACTTTGTACTAGCAAACTTTACAGCAAGGCTAGAGAGTAAAACAATATCAAACTCAAAATGCCATCTATTTACAATGTATCAGTTCTAGAAAACTTATTTTAAAGTCTTTAGACCAAGATGAAAGGATGCAGAAAAAGTCTTGGAGCAACAGATCTTTTTCTGGGCATGTACAAAATGGTACCACAAAGTAAATTCATAAAATCTCAAAGTTTATTATACAATATTAAAATTGTATATAGCACCATATCCAGTGTTTGCAAACTGAAGTTCACAAATCTTATTTCAATTCAACATACACATGTTAGTCAATGTCTTTCGAAAGCTTCAGACATTTTCATGAGTGCACAGGTGAACAGTATCCATATTTGAAAACCCATTAATGTAAAATGAAAAGTTTCCATACATGTAGGTGTAGTGGTTCAAAAGGTGTAATACAGAGCATCCGGAAAGTTTTCACAGCGCTTCACTTTTTCCATATTTTGTTATGTTACAGCCTAATTCCAAATGGATTAAATTCATTATTTTCCTCAAAATTCTACAAACAATGCCCCATAATGACAACTTGAAAGAAGTTTGTTTGAAATCTTTGCAAATGTATTAAAAATAAAAAATGAGAAAAATCACGTGTAAAAATCATGTACAGGGGGTCCCCTAGTTACAAACATCCGACTTACAAATGACTCCTACTTACAAACGGAGGGAGACAACAGGAAGTGAGAGGAAATCTACCCCTAGGAAGGGAAATTCACTCCTGTAAGAGCTATTATGGGGAAAAGTTACCTCCACTGATGCTTTATCACCAAGGCTTGTTTGCACAACAACCCAAAATTATCAAAATCCAATTGTCATTGGGACAGAAAGTGAGGTGAAATCTTCTGAACAGGGGCACACACAGCAAAACAAATGTTACAGAGGTGATAACCCTTCCCCTTATTTTGGCTGGAGCTACACTTAAAAAATGTACCTGTTCCGACTTACAAACAGATTCAACTTAAGAACAAACCTACAGTCCCTAACTTGTTTGTAACCCGGGGACCCACTGTACATAAGTATTCACAGCCTTTGCTCCGTACTTTGTTGAAGCACCTTTGGCACCAATTACAGCTTCAAGTCTTTTTGAGTATGATGCTACAATCTTGGCACCAAATCAATTTTTGGGCAGTTTCTCTCATTCTTCTTTGCAGGACTTCTCAAGCTCCATCAGCTTGGATGGGAAACGTCAGTGCACAGAAATTTTCAGATCTCTCCAGAAATGTTCAATCTGGTTCAAGTGGGCTTTAGCTGGGCCACTCAAGATCATTCACAGAGTTGTCCCATAGCCACTCCTTTGTTATCTTGGCTGTGTGCTTAAGGTGGTTGTCCTATTGGAAGATGGACCGTTGCCCAAGTCTGAGGTCCAGAGCACTCTAGAGTAGGTTTTCATCAAGACTGTCTCTGTACATTGCTGCATTCATCTTTCCCTTGATCCTGACTAGTCTGTCAGTTCCTGACGTTGAAAAACATCCCCACAGCATAATGCTGCCACCACCATGCTTCACTGTAGGGATGGTATTGGCCAGGTGTTGAGCGGTGCCTGGTTTCCTCCAGAAATGACGCTTGCTATTCAGGCCAAATGCCGCGTACACACGAGCAGACGTTTTGACCGGACTGGTCCGACGGACCAAGTCCAGCGGACAATTCGACCGTGTGTGGGCTTCATCGGACCTGTAGCGGACTTTTTCGGTCAAAAATCTGATGGACTTTAGATTTGGAACATTTTTCAAATCTTTATGCCGGAACTCTGCCAGACCCAGTTCCTATCAAAAAGTCTGCTTGTCTGTATGCTGGTCCGACGGACGAAAACCGACGCTAGGGCAGCTATTGGCTACTGGCTATCAACTTCCTTATTTTAGTCCGGTCGTACGTCATCACTTACAAATCCGTCGGACTTTGGTGTGATCGTGTGTAGGCAAGTCTGTTCGTTGGAAAAGTCCGTTGGAAGTCCGCCAAAAGTCCGTCGGATAGTCCGTCGGACCAGTCTGGTCGAAAAGTCTGCTCGTGTGTACGCGGCAAAAGAGTTCATTTTTTTGTTTCATCAGACTAGGGAATTTTGTTTCTCATGGTCAGAGTCCTTCAGTTGCCTTTTGGCAAACCCCAGGTGGGCTGTCATGTGCCTTTTACTGAGGAGTGGCTTCCATCTGGCCACTCTACCATAGGGGCCTGATTGATGGAGTGTTGCAGAGATGGTTGTTTGGTTGTTCTTCTGGAAGGTTCTCCTCTCTTCACAGAGAAACACTGGAGCTCTGTCAGAGTCATCATTGGGTTCTTGATCACCTCCCTGACTAAGGCCCTTCTCCCCCGATAGCTCAGTTTGTCTGGGTGGCACGCTCTAGGAAGAGTCCTGGTGTTCAAAACTTCTTCTATTTACAAATGATGGAGGCCACTGTGCTCATTGGGACCTTTAATGCTGCAGAATTTTTTCTGTACCCTTCCCCAGATCTGTGCCTCAATACAATCCTGTCTCGGAGGTCTACAGACAACTCCTTGGACTTCATGGCTTGGTTTGTGCTCTGACATGCATTGTTAACTGTGGGATCTTATATAGAAAGGTGTGTGCCTTCCCAAATTATGTACAATCAACTGAATTTACCACAGGTGGACTCCAATCAAGTTGTAGAAACATCTCAAAGATGATCAGTGGAAACGGGATGCATCTGAGCTCAATTTTGAGTGTCATGGCAAAGGCTGTGAAAACTTATGTACATGTGATTTTTTTTTCATTTTTTTATTTTTAATACAGTTGCAAAGATTTCAAACAAAAAAGAGGGCACTCTGGTGAGGCTCGTTATCCGATCCTTTGTAGCAGTGGAGAGATGGCACTGAAGGCAGTGCTTTGTAGAGGAGAAGCAGCTCTGGAGGGTCATAAAAAGAGAAAGGCACCTCTAAGTGCAGTGGTTAAAAGATTTATTACAGACAAAATGGGATTAAAACACCTACAAGATAGTAAGAGGTCATAGGCATATAATGATTTGTCCTGTAATCCTGTAATCGCTGTAATCCTCATCAGTTTGCTGGAGAGAGAGAACCATCCTTCAGCTGTCAGAGTCCCTGGTGTTGTGGATTAGCAAGGAAGATGCGATGAGGTGGCCCGAACCAAGCTGGAACGCATGCGGTCGATGTAACATCAGGTGAAGGTGGTAGGCAGTAACTCGTTTAGAGCATGCACGGCTCCTTCGTCAGACCTCACCTCAACTCAGAAATGTGTTACCGACCACCACCTGCATCTAATGTTACATGGGCCACGTGCGTTTCAGCTTGGTTCCAGAACCCGGGCCGCTCATCGCATCTTCAGCTCCTTGCTAATCCACGTCACCAGGGACTCTGACAGCTGCAGGACAGCTCTCTCCCCCAGACAGACAAGAAGTACAGCGATCCGCATTAGGACAAATCATTATATGCCTATGACCTCTTACTATCTTGTAAGTGTTTTTAATCCCATTGTGCCTGTAATAAATCTTTTAACCACTGCACTTAGATGCGCCTTTCTCTTTCCTTTAAAGATTTCAAACAAACGTCTTTTACGTTGTCATTATGGGGTATTGTTTGTAGAGTTTTGAGGAAAATAATGAACTTAATCCATTTTGGACTAAGGCTGTAACATAACAAAATGTGGAAAAAGTGAAGCTTTGTGAATACTTTCTGGATGCACTGTACATCTCCAATATATCTTTATCTTTTTTATGTAGATGACCTGCTGTCCCAGCATGTTCCTTTTGGGACTTTATGGATGTTCATTGGTTTGTCTAACTGCACAGTGACCATTCTTTTTTATTTTGGCTAATGTAAGTATCTTTGTATACTCTATAAGTGGCATTGTGGGGTTCTAGTTAGTACTTTGTTCCCCTTGGATTCTAGTGTTTGCTTTCCTTACAGATATACAGTATCTATTCATTGAGCAAACTGTGGCATTTCCAGCCCTGTTTGGATTCTATTTACAGACCATATATATCTGCCTTGTAATTTTAGTAAGTATTCTCTACATTCCTGTGTTGGCATGGAAACTCTAGTGGTTCCTTGATATACCTAGTATTTGTAACATGTCATTGTAGGTTTCTATTCGCCTATGCTACTCCGCCATGTGCCCTCCTGTTTCCGGGGGAGAGTTTTGCCCTTGATGCTCCTTTGCCTGCCCCCGAGACTAATGTTTTGGGCTCTATGATCCACCACTTTGATGTGGGCACCTTCTCCTCCTTTATTCATATATCATATGAATACTGATAATCATTATGTGTATACAATATATACTACATATCTTATGTATATGACTGGTGTTAACAATATGTTATCAGCTTCATTTAGTGATCTTTGCTCATGATATCGGGTCCTGAAGAAGCCATATTCTGGCGAAACGCATTTACCTCTACTATTGAAAGTGTATAAATTACAGTATTCTAGCGTGTTCCTACCTACAATTAATCTTTTTGTTCTATACTTATTTGGCTGTGGCCTGTTTAAGTCTCCATTTTCTAAATCTCTAATAGAGTTGGGCTGAACTCCCCCCAGTTCGGTTCGCGCCAGAAATCTTGAACATCACAAAAGTTCTGTCCCAAACCACAAACCCTATTAAAGTCTATGGGACTCGAACCTGAACAATCAAAAGCGGCAATTTTGAAGGCTTGCATGCAAGTTATTGGCCATAAATGGAGGCCTGCCCTGGGGACATGTATCAATTCAAATTTTGTAGGAGTCTTTAAAGGTGCAGTGATTTTATTGATGATTAAAGTGAAACAAAATTTCTTTAAAATTCCTTTAAATATAGTGCCCGGGGGGTCCCTTGGTCTGCCTGTAAAGTGGTGCATCTGTATCGTGTATAGAACTGCAGCAAAACTAACATTTGTAAAGAAAAAAAATTACATTGAAATTGACCTGTGGCTGCAAGCCATACAATACCACAAAAACATTTAAAAAATGGGGTGGCATCCCCCCATGCATACCAAGCCCTTGTGGGAACCCCAAACCAAAATTAAAAAGAAAAACAGCATGGGGTCCCCCTCAAAAATCCATGCCAGACCCTTGTCTGAGTACACAGCCTGGCTCTTATATGAGCATGCAGTGAGAACCCTCCGAACCATACCAGGCCACATGCCCTCAACATGGGAGGGTGAACCTTGCCCCTATGTTGATGGGGATAAGGGCCTCTTCTCAACAACCCTGGGAAGTGGTTGTGGGGGGTCTGCGGGCAGGGGGCTTATTGGAATCTGGAAGCCCCCTTTAACCCCAGATCCCGGTCCCTCCCCTATGTGAATGAGTATGGGGTACATGTACCCCTGCTCATGCAGTAAACAAAGTGTCGAAAAAATAAATAAAGACAGTTTTTGACAATCCCTTTATTAAAAAACTAAAAAAACAATGTTCCCCTAGCGTAGATCCATCATCAATCACGACGTTCGCTGCACTGCTGGGCCCGAGAAAAAATGCTTCGCCCAAGACTAAGGCTAACAGTCGAATGCCTGCGCTGCCATATGACAGTTCTTAAATAGGTGAGGGGTGGGGCCACCTGGTACATCACCTGGTGGCACCGCCCCCTTGTGACATCACAGACCCAGCATGCACACCTGAACAGGATGCAACAGCATACCCAGATCCTTGACCACAATAGCAATATATGTATTCCAGGTAGTTTAATAGTCAGCAGATCAAGATACTTCAAACACCACGTCAAAAGACATCCTCCCGAAACGTGCCTCTCTCATGCCCGCTGGGGCCTTGAAGCGGCGCAATCTGTCACCGTCTGGGTACCAGTCAATGACTGATCACTGCACCAGCCCACTGCCAGTACCATTTGATCGCTGTGATCAATCACAGCAGATCGCATGACAATTGTAAACAATGGATGGCTTCCTTTCATGCCATCCTCTGTATACAATTGTGTTGCTAGCTGTGACTGGTCACAGTGATCACATGGTACAGACAGAACCAATCACAGCCCATCTGTACCATGTGATTAGCTTTGGCTAATCACAGCTAATCACAACAAAACACACTGAATGAATCAGTGTCATTCAGTAAAAATGGATGCTTATACCAATTAAATTTACTGGTATAAGCAATTATAATGTGTGAAAAAAAAATCCTGATCACTTCCCCAGAGTAGTACAGTGTTACTATGGTAACACTGTATTTGTCTGGTTACAGTGTGTTAAAAAAAAAGAAAAAAGAAATGTAATAAAAAATAAATAAAAAATGGAATACATTTTGTTTTTGTTTCTTTTTACATACTATCACCAGTCAGTGAAAAAATGTGTGATTTTTTTTTATTATTATTACCGGTATTTCATTATTTTTCAAAAAATTGTGACAAAAAATTACAACTTCAAAAAAACTCGTCATGCCGCTTACTAAATACAGTCTGGAGCTGCCCCTCGCAGTATTTCCTTTCCACCTTTTGAATGTCACCCCCTCTTCTAGGTTGAATGGTGGCCATTGCGATTTAAGTCACTTCCGGTGTGCTTAGGCTGTCATGGACTCTCTTCCTGGGGAGACAGACAGCCTGGGCTCACAGTACTCCTAAATTGAGCAGCGCTCACAGGTCATTTTCTTCCTTCATTGAGAAAGAACAACCCACCACCCCATCTGGAGGAGCAGAGGAAGGACCTGTGACATCATAGGACACAAAATATTGATGAACCAAACAGCTATAACATTTGTAAAAACATACCTGACTCTTAAAGCGATTTTCAAATGTTTTATATGGTTCAGAGTTGTTGTCTGCGTACAGTGCATCGAAAGTTCCATTGATTTTAACGACTATGTTGAACGTTAGAGTGATGTCAGCTGTAAAGCAAGAGGGAGAGAGAGATATGGTTCTTATAGGCTAACTCTATGCAAAAAGTAGAGTAAATAGAGTGGAGTTTTTAAGTATCTTTTGAAAAAATTGGTAGCAGGATAAGCTTTTATTACAGAAGAGATCCCGCAGGTCTATGAGATCTTGTAAAAGTTATTTTATTGCTTCTAGAAACTCTTGCATGTCTCTGCTAAATTTACACTTGTGGTTGGGAATGGGTGGGGCAAAAAATACACAGTTCAGCCATGTTTTACCTCCCCCCAACAGCTCCTTCTAAGCTGAAAAGGCTGCCATATGGGAGTAAACAGGATGTTTTGCAAAAATTATCCCCACAGTCGCATTTGGCAGATATTGCTGCCCATTGAACACAACCCATTCTAGTGCACACTTTTTTGGCACAGTGCTGAAGGATTTTAGGGAATTACAGCAGGTGGTGAGGAGGCAACATTACGTCAAATGCTTTCTGAAGGGCAGTGAATCACTTTTTAGAGGGCAGCATTAGCATAAGCCAGTTTAAACCAGTTTGAAGGCTTCTTTCAGACAGGTGGCATTGCTCGTGGCAAGCAAAACGTGGTGGATCACTTTTTAGAGGGTGGCCCAACAGTGGCTGGCAGGCTTTCAGAAGCAGGGTCGGATTTTCCACTAGGCACAGCAGGCATGTGCCTACAGGTGCCCTTCCTAGAGGAGCGCCCGTCAGTATGAGGCTTTTTTCTTTTCAACCCTTTCGCTGCCAGGTCCTTATGTCGTACGGACCTGACAGAGGGAAGTTTCCCACACAATCCAGTGGCTGCAGCCACCGGGATTGTGTGTGAAACTGACAGGCAGATTGCCTGTCAGGTGGAAGCTTCCACATACCCCCAATACCGGCATTCCCCTCCGCACCCCAGCCATAAATTCCTAGCTTTGCTTGCCCCTCTGTGGGCCCCTGGACTGACTTGGCTGGTGGCGGCGGGTGGAGGGAAAAAGAAGAGTGGACATACGCCGGCTCTCCTCACCTTTTTGTTACTTAACCAGAAAGCACCGTGTATGACGTCACTTCCGGGTCACCCTGTCACTTTCCCCAGCTAGCCTAGTGGAGCCCAGAGGAGATATGCAAGGTCTTTTAGACCCAATGGACGTACATCAAAGTCCAAGGGGGCGGCTCCTAATGCACTAGTTGCATGTTCTCCATGTTTACAATATAGGATGTTGGCAGTCCCTCACATTCCATTCCCTAGTCATCTCTTTCTCCTTCTAATTGGGTAGCAAATACCTGCGTAAAACCCCTGTCCTCTAGGTACGGATGTGTAGATATTGTTATTTGACAGGTCAATCAGTACTGGGTTTTATAGTATCTTCTTCTTCCCTCTTTTTTTTTTTCCTTCAAATGGCAGCTTATCAAGGTGATCAATGGGCAACTTTTATGCACAAACTGCACCATGATTTTGAGCATTGGTTTTGGTTTTCTCCAATTTGAGTCAAACTCTGGAGAAAAAAATCTTTACTATATTGGCACATTAAGTCCTTTGAGGAATATATCACTGAGAACCTAAACCCCTTTGGGCTTAGAGTTCAAATTTTTCCCTCATTTGACAACATTGATTCCAATTTTAAAACTGTTTGGGAGGACTATTTGAAGCTGTGTTCCAAAACAATGATGTCACTACTAATTGAGGAATACTGAAAACGCATGACTGACTTGGATGTTAAACTAGAGAAATTACAAAGTCAGATGTTACCTTTACAAACACATGCACTTTATATAGAGTTTGAAGAAATACTTAAGGGTCATTTGGAGCAATTCAACAAAAACATCTTAATTAAAAAGGACAGAAAATTCCAATGTGATAGGAGGGCATTTGAAGATGGTAAAGCCTACAAATGACAATCAAACCAAAATCATAACTTTCTAAAAGCACAAAATAAAATAAAAACGTACAAAAAGCATATCAACCACCTGCACATTCAATAATTTCTCCTTCTTATCTTCCAACTCAGCCTAAAGGTTGTAGACGACAAAAGCATTGTTGGCATGGTGAAGAGTCACATGATGAATCTTTCCATATGGAGGGTTCACCCTCACAGTCAGGTACTGTAACAGTCATGACAGCCACTTTTGTCACAATACTAATAGTGACGTATCAGATACACATACTCCAGTTAGTCATTCTAACTTCATGTAGTATCCCTTGAGGCGATTCAGTTCGCATTTGCAGTGCTATACAAGTCATTCATTCATCCCTGTATGCAGGAGAAGCAGCAGAATTTATTTTGGGGTGTAATTTCACATATGCCCATGGCATGTTTAAGCAATATATCATTTAGTGACAACTTTGTGAAAATAAAAAAAGATATTGTAATTTTCCCAAAACTTGTGGCAAAATATAAAATATTCCATGGACACAACATGCCTCTCAGCAGATAGCTTGGAGTGTCTACTTTCCAAAATGGGGTCATTTGGGGGGGGGGGGGGGTGCTATTTGGGCATTTCATGATCTCCGAAACTGTGATAGGTAGTGAGGAGTAAAAAAATTGAAAGCCTTAGAAATCCTGAAGGCAGTGCTTGGTTTTTGGGGTCCTGTATGCGGCTAGACTGACAAAAAGTCCTACATATGTGATATCCCTGTACTCAGGAGAAGCAGCAGAATGTATTTTGGGGTGTAATTTCACATATGCCCATGGCATGTTTGAGCAATATATCATTTTAGTGACAACTTTGTGTAAATGTATATTTTTTTGTCATTTTTCAATTACTTGTGACAAAAAATTAAAATATTCAATGTGCTCAATAAGCCTCTCAGCAAATTCCTTGGGGTGTCTACTTTTCAAAACTGGATCATTTGGGGGATTTGTGCTGCCCTATTATTTTAGCACCTCGAGAAATGAGATAGGCAGTCATAAACTAAAAGCTGCGTAAATTCCAGAAAATGTACCCTAGTTTGTAGACGCTAGAACGTTTGCACAAACCAATAAATATACGCTTATTGACTTTTTTATTACTCAAGACATGTAGCTGGATGCTTTTTGGCTTAAATTTATGACTAAAATTAAGTTTATTGTATTTTTTATAGCAAAAAAGTAGAAAATATCATTTTTGGTCTTATTTTGTTTATATTGCAAAAAATAAAAACTGCAGAGGTGATCAAATACCACCAGAAGAAAGCTCTATTTGTGGAAAAAAAAGATGCAAATTTTGTTTGGGTACAGCATTGCATGACCGCGCAATTACCTGTTAAAGCAGCGCAGTGCCAAATTGTAAAAAGTGCTCTGGTCAGGAAGAGGGTAAATCCTTCTGGTGCTGAAGTGGTTAATAAAACATCAGGGATCCATCAGACCCCTGATGTCTCACCTGCCGTCTATTTAAGCTAATAGAGTGCAGATCACACTTCATTAGCTTCTTATCAAGTCATAGTGGCCAGTGAAACTGACAGCAGGACCTGAAAGTGATGTTTTACACAACACTTTCATATTCTTTGTAGGAAGGAGAGATCAGCAGACGGACATTCACTGGTCTTCTTCCCTTTTTTTTTATAGAGTTTGTTTAGTTGAGTAATTGTGGAGACACCTACCCTTATACTGAAATTAGATTTTTGTTGCCGCCTAATTAATTATTATTATTGGCAATTCTCAGGTCCAGATGAGGCTTTCTATTTAGGTCTCCCTCTTGTTTACCCAGCAGCACCCGCCATACTGGTTCCGGGCTCCAGGCTCCCATTGGCAGACCCGGGACTAGCATGGCAGGTGCTGCTGGGTAAACAAGAGGGAGACCTGAATAGAAAAACTTTTTTGGACACACGTGGGGGAGAGGTGAATGTACTGAGGCCACTTGGAAGTTTTATAATGGCTGTACAGCTGCTGTAGCATGACATACACTATATTGTTAAAAGTATTGTGATGCCTGCCTTTACACACACACTTTAATGGTATCCCAGTCTTAGCCCATAGGGTTCAATATTGAGTTGGCCCACCCTTTGCAGCTATAACAGCTTCCACTCTTCTGGGAAGGCTGTCCACAAGGGTTAGGAGTGTGTCTATGGGAATGTTTGACCATTCTTCCAGAAGAGCATTTGTGAGGTCAGGCACTGATGTTGGACAAGAATGCCTGGCTCGCAGTCTCCACTCTAATTTATCTCAAAGGTTTTCTATCGGGTTGAGGTCAGGACTGTGCAGGCCAGTCAAGTTCCTCCACCCCAAACTCGCTCATCCATGTCTTTATGGACCTTGCTTTGTGCACTGGTCCAAATAATTTGGTGAAGGGGGGATTATGGTGTGGGGTTGTTTTTCAGGGGTTGGGCTTGGTCCCTTAATTATAGTGAAGGGAACTCTTAAGGCGTTAGAATATCAAGACATTTTGGACAATTTCATGCTCCCAACTTTGTGGGAACAGTTGGAGGGTGGACCCTTCCTGTTCCAACATGGCTGCACACCAGTGCACAAAGCAAGATCCATAAAGACATGGATGAGCGAGTTTGGGGTGGAGGAACGTGACTGGCCTGCACAGAGTCCTGACCTCAACCTGATAGAACACCTTTGGGATGAACTGCGAGCCAGGTCTTCTCATCCAACCTCAGTGCCTGACTTCACAAGTGCGCATTTTGGAAGAATGGTCAAACATTCCCATAGACACACTCCTAAACCCCTTGTAGACAGCCATCTCAGAATAGTTGAAGCTGTTATAGCTGCAAAGAGCGGGCCAACTCAATATTAAACCCTATGGACGTAGACTGGGATGCCAATAAAGTTAATGTGCGTGTAAAAGCTGGTGTCCCAATACTTTTGACAATATAGTGTACATCAGTGGCAGGAGAAAAATTAAACCATTTGAATCAAAGCTGACTTTTCCAGTTCCTCTTGTCAGTGTTAAATGGTTTGTTCCAACTGTGTAAGTGAAACTTTTACTGGACAACTTGGCCTGTTACAGGAAGTGGAAAAATCATGGATCTAGCGGCAAGGTCAACATAGTAGGGGCTCAGAAAAACAAAAATAATTCCATTTTAAAAAAGACTTTCATTATTTTTTTTAGTGATAGATGAAGAGCAAGCATGTAGATTAGGGGCTCTTAACTTACTCTTGCTAACCCAATCTGCATGTTCATCCTCTACCTTTGATGACCCAAAGACGGTGGTCTTCAAGACAAAAAATTTCTCCGATACAGACAACAAAAAAATACATTTTTAGTAGTCTGCAAAAAATGCTGTCCGTTTTCAAGTTTTTATTTATTTTTTTAAATCTGCTTCTACAACAGGGAGACTCCCATAACTATTGGTTTTCTAACCGCTTGCTGATCCAGCCTTTTTCTGACATTTTTTGCTTACAAGTTAAAATCAAAATTTTTTGCTCGAAAATTACTTAGAACCCCCAAACATTTATATTTTTTTTTAGCAGAGACCCTAGAGAATAAAATGGCGGTCACTGCAATATTTTATGTCACACTTTATTTGTGCAGCGGTCTTTCAAATGCAACTTTTGTGGAACAAATACATGTTAACTACTTGCCGACCGCTGCACCCCGATATATGTTGGCACAATGGCAGTGGTGGGCAAATGGGCGTACCTGTACGTGCCCTTTAATTGTTGGGGCCGGCGGGTGCACGCGCACCGCCCACCACGTACAGCGTGACCGTGCCTGCGGGACCCACGGACTCAATGTTCGCAGGTGTCCCGGTGATCATGTCATGGAGCCACAGAATGGGGAGTTGCCTATGTAAACAAGGCATTTCCCTGTTCTGCCTAGTGACATGAAAAAGATCATTGCTCCCTGACTTCAGGAGCAGTGATCGCTGTCATGTGAGTGGTAGCCCATTCCCCCCCCCACAGTTAGAATCACTCCCTAGGACACACTTAACCCCTCGATCGCCCACTAGTTTTGGCAAGGTCACCCCTTCCCTGCCAGTGTCATTTACACAGTAATCAGTGCATTTTTATAGCACTGATCACTGTATAAATGACAATGGTCCCAAAATAGTGTCAAAAGAGTCTGATGTGTCCGCCATAATGTCTTAGTCACGATAAAAATCGCAGATCGCTGCCATTACTAATAAAAAAAATTAATAATAAAAATGCCATAAAACTATATCCTATTTTGTAGACGATATAATTTTTGCGCAAACCAATCAATATATGCTTATTGAGATTTTTTTTTCACTAAAAAAGATGTAGAAATATGTAGTTTTTATATATATTTTTGGGGGATATTTATTATAGCAAAAAATAAAAAATATTGCTTTTTTTTCAAAATTATCACTCTCTTTTTGTTTATAGCGCAAGAAATAAAAAACGCAGAGGTGATTAAATACCACCAAAAGAAAGGTCTATTTGTGGGGAAAAAAGGACATCAATTTTGTTTGGCTGTAACGTCGCATGACCGCGCAATTGTCAGTTAAAGCGATGCAGTGCCGAATCGCAAAAAGTGCTCTGGTCAGGAAGCGAGTAAAATCTTCTGGGGCTGAAGCAGTTAATGTATACAATAGTTACCTCAATTTTTGTGTATTTTGCATAATGTGAAAGTTGATGTTACACCAACTAAATAGATACCTAACACGTCATGCTTTAAAATTGTGCACGTTTCTAGAATGGTGACAAACTACAATACTTAAAAATCTCCACAGGCGAAGCTTTAAAAATGTTTACATGTGTTTAGAGTTACAGAGGAGGTCATGCATTAGAATTATTGCTTTTGCACTAACAATTGCGACTATACCTCACATGTGCGGTTTGAACACTGTTTACATATGCAGGCGTGATTTGGGTATGCGTTTGCTTCTGCGAGCGAGCTCGGAGGGATGGGGCACTTTCAAATTTTTGTTTGTCTTCTTTATTTTACTTTTTGATTTTTACACTGTCCCTTAAATTTTTTTGATCACTTTTATTCCTATTACAAGTAATGTAAACATCCCTTGTAATAGAAAAAAGCATGGCAGGTCCTCTTTATTGAGAGCTCTAGAGTCAAAAAAGACCCCAAATCTCTCTTTTACTTTTTAAAGCAAAAGAAAAAAATTGACATTTTTACTTTAGGGGAAAAAAATCCTTTGTTTATGCCCGGGAACTGGAAGTGACGTCAGAAGTTGCTTCGGTCCTCCAAGAGCATAGAGCCGAGTGGGGGCCATCTTGTCCTCACTTGACTTCTTGCCCAGCAAACGACCGCATTGGATCATTTCCAGGCTTAACTAATGGCTCCGGGAAGCGGCTGGAGGGGGATGGCACCTCTTCCGCCGCCTATAAAAGGGATCTTGTGGCGAATCTGCCGCAGGGATCACTTTTAGCGGGAAGCCGGGTGCCTAACAATAATAAAATACCGTGGTTATAGCATCTAGCTGCAACCCTGGTATTTAATGTCAAAAAGACATATAGGCGGTCGGCAAGTGGCAAGAAGAGAAGTAAAAATGACCCCATCCCAGCAAACCATTCTGACTCGAATCTAAAAATATGTTTTAGGGGGGGCATGGCTAGCGTGTGAGGCCGATGGACCTTCTGACCCAGAGCTCCTTAGCGTGCCTAGGAAAAATGGCTCCAAGCAACAGATCAAGGCAGATTATACTCCCCAAAACAGCGCTGTCTACCTCCCAGGACAGACACGATCATGTCCCGCAGGAGGAAAGATCAATACCGGCCGAAGAAACTGATGGCCGTTGTCTGTGTGCTGCCTCGTCATGCAGAGAAGCGGCAAGATGGCGCCGGCTCCTCTGCATTATGAGGCAGCACACAGAGAACGGCCCGCTTTAGCGGCTCTTCCTCCCAAAGATCACAATAGTCATCATCCTCTCCTGAAGCCTCTACTCCTCTGAACAAGAGCCCGGCCAAATCTAAACCAAGATTGGAGGACCACATGACACCTCAGGGTGAGTTCTCTGCTAGCTATGACTCTTTGAATATTACTAGGGAGCTCACTGATTCTATCTTTTCATTCCTGACCAACAACCAGCCAATTTTGGACACAACAATGAAAGACATGTTAGTGTCCCTTCAGAATTCCATGCACATTGACATTATGCATCTGACTAAACACTGTACAGAAGAAATACACTCCCTTGGCTCTAGAGTAGATCACATGAAGATTAAGATGGATTAATTTGCGCATACTATTAATGACCTCATTGATGCACATGACCAGCAGACAGAAGACCAACTGTAGATTAAAGGTAAATTAGCAGATTTAGATGACAGATCCAGGCGTAACAACCTGAAAATAAGAGACACTCTTAAATCTATTCAGCCTACAATGGGACAGTATGCTTTAGATCTGTTCAAAACCCTGCTACCAGATGCTCCTAATTAGGGATGAGCCTAACACCCCCCAATTCGGTTCGCATCAGAACATTCAAAGGGACCGAAAGTTCGCGCAAACTTTCAAACCCCGTTAAAGTCTATGGGACTCAAACGTGAGAAATCAAAAGTGTGAATTTTAAATGCTAATATGCAAGTTATTGTCCTAAAAGGGGTTTGGGGACCCGAGTCCTGCCCCAGGGGACATGTATCAATGCAAAAAAAAGTTTTAAAAACTAAAGTTTTTTCGGGAGCAGTGATTTTAATGATGCCTAAAGTGAAAAAATAAAAGTGAAATATTCCTTTAAATATTGTGCCTGGGGGGTGTCTATAGTATGCCTGTAAAGTGGCGCATGTTTCCCATGTTTAGAACAGTCCCTGCTCAAAAATTTAAAACCGCTTGTGGCTTTAATGTCATGGCTGGTCCCAGAAATATGGATGAAAATCATTGAGAACCCCCCCAGACCCATTTGGGTCTTGTATGGATATTAAGGGGAACCCCGCACCCAAATAAAAAAAGAAAGATGTGGGGCCCCCAGGCCCTATATACTCTGAACAGTAGTATACAGGCGGTGCAAACAAGACAGGGACTATAGATTTGTTCTTAAGCAGTATCTGTTTGTAATTTTGAACTGGTACATTTTTTACGTGTAGCTCCAGCCAAAAAATCTATTTTTAGGCTTTTTGGAAAACATAGGGAATAGGTTATCACCCCTGTAACATTTGTTTTGCTGTCTGTGCACCTGTTCAGACGATTTCACCTCACTTTCTGTCCCAATGACAATTGGATTTTGAAAATTTGGTTTTTTTTTTAGAGAAACAAGGAACTCTTACAGGAGAGAGTTTCCCTTCTTAGGGGTAGATTTCCTCTCACTTCCTGTTGTCTCCTTCCGTTTGCAAGTAGGAGTCATTTGTAAGTTTGAAAGTAGGGGCCTGCCCTATATACTCTGCAAAAAATTTGGGCCTTAGGTGTTGGTGTTGCCACAACACTTTAAGCCCTCACAGTTACTCTTGGGGGGCGCAGGAACGGGCTCTGCTTTGAAATATTAGACCAAGAATAGTAATTACATGGCCCTGTTGAACAGGGTCAGAATAATTGGGCCTTTGGTGGTGGACAGTGTGGTGGTGTTACCACCACACTGTAAGGCCTCACAATTACTCTTGGTGGGCACAGGAATGGGCCCTGCTGTAAAATATTACATCAAGAATTGTAATTACAGGCCCCTGTTAAACAGGGGCTGAAAAATTGGGCCTAAGACACTGGTGCTGGTGCCACAACACTGCAACCCGTCACAGATACTCTAGTTGGAGTGCAGGAATGAGCCCTGCTGCAAAGTATTGCATCAAAAATTGTAATTACACGCCCATGTTAAACAGGGGCAGAAAAATTGGGCCTTAGCCACTGGTGGCGGTGCCCAGAACCAAAAATGTTTTTACAAGCTATCAGCATGAACAGTGAGGAGGAAGAGGATAGTTACTCAGCATAACAGGATAGTCACTCAGCATCAGCATAGGCAGTCTTGAAGGGATCTCACATTAAAAAAAAAATATTCGGTTACATCAGCATCAGGTGCTTGGTAGCTGGTGATCCAAGACTGATTCATTTTTATGAAGGTCAGCCGATCGACCGATTTGGTGGACAAATGCACCCTGTGATCGGTTACAGAGCCTCCAGCACCACTGAATGTGCGTTCTGAAAGAATGCTGGATGCAGGACAGGCCAGTAGCTCAATTGCATACTGTGCAAGCTCTGGCCAGTGATCCATCCTCAAGACCCAGTAACCCAGAGGATTTTTGGAGGGAAAGGTGTCCAAGTCTGATCTTGCCCTGGTGCCATAGTCGCATAGGTACTCCTTGATGGCCCTCTGCTGCGTGTGCAAGCGCTGCAGCATGGCCAACATTGAGTTCCACCTGGTGGGCATGTCACAGATTAGGCGGTTCTTTGGCAGGTTAAATTCCTTTTGGAGGTCAGCCAGCCGAGCACTGGCATTATATGACCGGCGGAAATGCACACAGACTTTCCTGGCCTGCCTCAGGACATCCTGTAAGTCTGGGTACCTGCCCAAGAACTGCTGCACCACCAAGTTAAGGACGTGAGCCAAACAGGGCACATGGGTCAGTTGTCCCTGTCAGAGGGCAGAGAGGAGGTTGGTGCCATTGTCGCAAACCACCATTCCTGGCTTAAGCTGGCGTGGCGTCAACCACCTCTGAGCCTGCCCCTGCAGAGCTGACAGAATCTCTGCCCCAGTGTGGCTCCTGTCCCCCAAGCACACCAGCTCAAGCACCACATGGCATCTTTTTGCCTGCGTGCATGCGTAGCCCCTTGAATGCCTACGGAGCACTGCTGGTTCCGAGGACAAATCAGCACAGGAAGAGGCCATGGAGGAAGAAGAAGAGGTGGGGGTGGAGGAGAGAGGTGTGGCAGAATTACCACTAGTAGAATTTTGGAGGCCTGGTGGCAGAACAACCTCCAACACTACTGCACCCTGTCCTGCATCCTTCCCACCTGCCAGCAGAGTCACCCAGTGCACGGTGAAAGATAGGTAACGTCCCTGTCCATGCCTGCTGGACCATGAGTAAGCGGTAATATGCACCTTACCGCTGACCGCCCTGTCCAGCGAGGCATGGACATTGCTTTCCACATGCCTTCCGTGAAAAAAGTGGCATTTGGGAACCTGCCACTGAGGTACTGCACATTCCACAAACTCACGGAAGGGGGCAGAGTCTACCGACTGAAAAGGCAGCAGTTGAAGTGCTAGCAATTTAGCCAAGCTAGCATTCAACCACTGGGCATGTAGATGGCTGGGAGCGAACTTCTTTCGCCGGTGGAGCAATTGGGGTAGGGAAATCTGCCTGCTAGAATTGGACATTGGTGTACTGATAGCAGATTTCCCGCAAGTACTTGGCAGTGGCACACCTAATTCTACATCTTCATTCCTCTCAGTGCAGGTTTCTGAGAGGACTGAAAGTATAGTGGGGTTGGAGATCCCAGCTGATGAGGAGGAGCAAGGAGAGGTCCGCCTTGTTCTTTGGTGTGGATCTTCTAGGTAGTGTTGCCAACGGGCTCCATGGGAGCTCGACATATGTCTAATTAAGCATGTGGTGCCCAAGCGCTTTCTGTCTAGTCCACGCTTAATACGCTTCAGACATATGTTGCAAATAGCAACGGTGCAATTTGCTGCACACGTCTCAAAAAAGGCCCACACCGAAGAACTTTTGGAATAATGCACCCTGCACTTGCGGAGCTCTGCGGTGTGATGCAGTCGGTTGCCTGCCCTTAAGCTGGCCCCTGGAGGGCATCCTGCCTCGTTGAAGATGTGCCTCCTCCTCCTCCTCCACCTCCTCCTCCTCTCTCCTATCAGGCACCCATGTAGAGTCAGTGAGCTCATCATCCTCTCCCTCCTCATTACTGGAGCAAACCTGGTAGTATGCTACAGCTGCGGAAACATGACTGCCAGTTTGTTGTCCTTCTTGGGCACCCCCTCTCTCTGGGCTCACATTACTGCCTTCCTCAAGCTGGGTACCATCATCGGAGCCTTCAAAACGCTGCGCATCCTCCTGCAGCATGTACCCGACACTGTGGTCGAACAGTTCGGGGGACTCCTACGGTGGGGCTAGGGAAGGAGTAATTGATGATGACCTCGAGTCCAAGGAATAGGCTGCTTTGGCACCTGCATTGGCAGCCAAGGTAGCCTGGGTGACAGAGGATGAGGAGGATGAGGAGGATGAGGACAGCTTGGTCATCCACTCTACCAACTCTTCGGCATGTTGTGGCTCAACACGGCCAGCTGCCGAGAAAAAGGACAAACATGCCCCACGGCCACATGCTAATGAGGATGCACCATGTCCACGACCAGCACTTTTGCCTCTAGACACAGAGCCTGCTTGCCCTCTTTTATTGGCCTGTGACTGTCTGCCTCTCCTTGTTGGCCTTCCAGACATACTCTCTTTGATATATTGGAATAGGTACACAAGGAATGGCCTGCAGTGAGATGTAGCTGCACAAAACTGGGATGTGTATATATATATATATATATATACTGATTATACTGCAGCTAGCTGAATCAACTGCCTGCCTGTGGTATTATTAGGAAGAGAACACCAGCAATTGTCTGCAGTTAGCTTTAGTTGCACACTGTGCACAGGATACAGTACACTGACTGAAAATACTGAAGCTGCCTTCCTGTAAGTATATTAGGAAGAGAACACCAGCAATTGACTGCAGTTAGCTTTAGTTGCACACTGCGCAGGATACAGTACACTGACTGAAAATACTGCAGCTGCCTGCCTGTAAGTATATTAGGAAGAGAATAACAGGAACAGATCTAGCTAAACTGAATAAGGTGTATATCTATATATACAACACCTGGGATGCATATATATACACAATACACTGACTGAAAATACTGCAGCTGCCTGCCTGTAAGTATATTAGGAAGAGAATAACAGGAACGGATCTAGCTAAGCTGAATACAGTATATATATATACTGACTGCAGCTAACTGACTCACCTGCCTACTCTATCTGACTCAAATGAAATGACACTGTCTCTCTCTCTCTATCTATCTCTCAGCATGCCGGAACACACTACACAAGGCCGACTTCCAGTCGGCCTTATATAGTGTGAGGCGTGTACTAAATCCCCTGAGGCTTTTGGCTCTCCCTTCTTACCGCGCTGTGATTGGCCAAAGCATGCGGGTCATAGTGCATGCTTGGCCAATCATCAGCCAGCAATGCGCTGTGATGCTGCAGTGAATTATGGGCCGTAACGCGCCACTCGAATTTGACACGCACGGCCCATAATGTTTGCAATTCGACAAACAGTCGAACGGCCAATGTTCAAGTCAAAGTTACGTTCGACTCGAACTCGAAACCCATCCCCACTCCTGATAATGAACTGGTTAAAGACAGGATTCACTGCATTCCCAAACCATTCTTCATACCTGAAAATATACCAAGATATGTACATTCACATTGCACATTCATTTCTTCCATGTAAAGGACCAACTAATGTCTTTTTCTCGCAACCAGAATCCATTACCTGCAGCGTACAGCAATTTACAATTTTTTGCTGATTTCTTCCAATACACTATGCAACTACGCAGGAAGCTGACATCCATTACTAAAGCTTTGAGGAACAACTCCATCACCTATAAGTGGGGCAACCCTTCCAAGCTTTGACGGGGAGAATCACACAATTTCATCTATGAAAACAGGATTGCAGCTCCTGAAGCAATAGGGGATAATCCCAGAATACTCAACATATACCAAAAAGTCCACTCTTCCTCAAAAATCATCCGTCAAATGGCAACAAGTTCCTCCGGCATCCTCTGGCATATAATGAAAGCCTAATACCGCGTACACACGAGTGGACTTTTCGACCGGACTGGTCCAACGGTCTTTCCGACGGACTTTCAGTGGACTTCCGACGGACTTTCCGAATGAATGGACTACACACGATCACAACATAGTCCGACAGATTCGTACGTGATGACGTATGACCAGACTAAAATAAGGAAGTTGATAGCCAGTAGCCAATAGCTGCCCTAGCGTCGGTTTTCATCCGTCAGTCAGTCTAACATACAGACAAGCGTACTTTTTGACTGGACTCGAGTCTGTCGGAAAAATTTGAAAAATGTTCCAAATCTAAAGACTGTCAGATTTTCGTCCGAAAAAGTCCGCTGCAGGTCTGATGAAGCCCACACACGGTCGGATTGTCTGCCGGATTCGGTCCGTCGGACCAGTCCAGTCGAAAAGTTCGCTTGTGTGTACGCGGCATTAGAGATTCCAACTAAAGAGTATTCCTGGGTATCCAGTTAAGTGCCTTTAGCCAGTGGACAGTTCCCCCATACCACTGATGCAGCACTAGTTCTAATAGCATTCGGATACATAATCCATTCTTTTATACTCATGTCAATCTTTATTGTTTTGATCCTTCACTGTTCTTTTTCCACATTTCCTTTTGGAGTCAAAGAAACCACCACTTGAGAGCAATCACTCTGAGAACATTGATGATACCAAAGTGTTGCAATATCTACTCCCTAGTGCTCCAGTCTCATTATCACCACTTGCCTACAAACTTCAAATAAGTTCACTACTCAGTGACCCCAGAATTCCTTAAACATCTCTCCATGCCGATTAACATTCTTTCCATTAATGCGAGGGGTCTCAACCACCCTGCCAAACGCAGGTCGTTTTGGAAAGAAACCCTACAACAAAAAGCTGACACCCTGTGTGTTCATGAGACACACTTCCATAAGCTGTCACCCCCCACATGCCAACATCCCAGCTTCCCACACATCTTTAATGCCTTTATAGTGATGGTGGCAATCAGACACACTATAGCTTTCCACCTTACAGAACTAACAGAAATAGTGGATCCAGCAGGCAGATTTCTTATCTTAATCGGTGATATAAATACTACCAGATACACACTTGTTTATCTGTATGCCCCAAACAATCACCAGCTCAATTTTCTATGCAAATTAATGAATAAATTGTAAAAAGTCAAACAACGATCATTACTTCTATGTGAAGACTTTAATATACTCCCAGATCCTCAAATGGATTCCACCTCCTTCCAAAAACTCACCACAGCATCCCTTCAACCTCTACTGCACTCCCAAAACCTATTTGATGTATGACACTGCCTACACACCACAGAAAGAGACTATTCATACTTCGCTACATCCCATAACTCCTACTCAAGGATAGACATTTCCATAGTGGACAAATGGCTCCTCCAGAAGATTCAAGACTCAATCAGAGACATATCATGGTCGGACCATGCTCCTATAACCATCTCAATTTCGGACTCTTTCGCCCTGCAACCCACATTTCTATGGAGAACAAACCAAGCGTTACTACAATATCCAGACAATAAAGCTTTAGTGACTCGGGAGACTGATAGACTTTTTTCAGACTAACGTGGGCTTGGTTTCTGATCCATTCACATTGTGGAATGCTCATAAGTCATATATGAGAGGTATATTTATCAAACTAGGGGCTGGGATTAAGAGGAGAAGGCAGCAACGGATAGATTCTATACTCTCAGACATCAAAATCACTGAAACACAAAACAAAGCAAACCCAAATCCCTCCCTCAGATATAAACTACTTAGCCTTAGATCTGACCTCCGCAGCTCGCTATTAGAATTTCACGAACGTGCCATTAGATGCATGAAATGGTCCTACTACTTTAGTGGGAACAAAGCTGGCAAACTTCTAGCTAATAAACTGCGAGGACAAATCCAAAATACCTCACATATCACCCCTCATCAGGAGAAAAGGTGTACAACCCTCAGGAGATTGCCAATGCATTCAGCTCCTACTATAGCTCACTATACAATTTGAATGAGGATAACTCCACTCCTCAACCAACAGTAGCTGACATTGGCGATTTCCTGGGGAGGGTCAACCTACCAAAATTCTCTGCTTTTCACCTGGAGACACTTAATTCCTCCTTCACGGAACTATAAATCTATAAGATTATAAGCTCTTTGCACAGCAACAAAGCCCCTGGCCCGGATGGCTACAATGGGGAATACTATAAAACATTTAAAACTATTCTCACCCCCATCTCTGTGACATATTCAGATCAGTTGCGGACTCCTCCTGTTTCCAAAAAGAAATGCTTAAAGTCCTGATTATCACTCTTCCCAAACCAGGAAAAGCTCCAGACACTCCACAGAATTTTAGACCCATTTCTTTGTTGACTATTGATTTAAAAATGTATGCTAAAATTATAGCTCTACGCTTAGTTGATATACTACCAACACTGATCCATCCAGATCAAGCTGGGTTCACAAAGGGCAGACAGACCTCAGACACCACCAGGAGGATAGTTAATATCATTCACCTTGCACACCAAAGACACCTTCTCTGCTACTAGCTCTAGATGCAGAGAAGGCATTTGATCGCATTCACTGGGGATATCTTGCAGAGGTCCTTCAGAGATTTGGCTTTACTGGCTCAATCTTTTCAGCAATCATGGTACTCTACACGTGTCCCTCAGCCCAGGTATATACAGACGGTATGTTATCACAATCTTTTCTTATCACAAATAGTTCCCCTTGATCTTTAACCTTCTGATAGAGCCCTTTGCCTCATACATCCGCTCCCACCCAGACATCTGAGGTCTTAAAGTAGGTAACAATAACCATGTTATAAGTTTGTTATCAGATGATATAATCTTAATGGGGTGTCATACTATAAAGTCAATGAGACTAAGTCATACATCCTGGATATGGGCTTGGATCCTGAAGTCAGAAAGTCACTGATGGCCACATATCCCTTTGGGTGGCAGAACAAAGGGATTAACTATTTAGAAATTACCCTTACACAGAATACCAACCTTCTGTTCTGCGCCAATAATTTGCCTTTCCTAGCCAAATTACACACAACCCTACTACAAATATCCAAAACTAAGCTATCATGGTTGGCCGTCTAGTGGCCTTCAAGATGATGGTATTGCCTAGACTATTATATCTCTTTAGGACCCTACCTATCTCAATACCCTCCTATTACTTCCATAAATTACAATCCGCCACCAACAGATTTCTATGGCAAAGCAAACGTTCCCAATGTGCATTTAGTAAACTTACCAAACATAGGAAAGCAGGAGGAATGGGCCATGTAAAAATATGAAACTACTACCTAGCCTCAGTTTTAGCCCAACTCAAAAATTGGTTCACACTTCCCCAAACCTCCCTATGGGCCACATTAGAAGAGGAAACAGTACCTGGCAGAAATCTGCTTTCCTTTCTGCTTTCCCAGCTATTTAACAATTGCACCCCTCCTTAGTTATCTCCCACAGTGTTAGCATCCCCTCAGGCTTGGAAAATCTTGACATCCGCAGAACATAGCGAAGTTTTAACCACTATACCAATTCCCTTAGAAATTTGCTCCCTAATCCTTTCCAACATCAATCTTAAAGATTGGCCACTTATGCCCCGTACACACGGTCGGATTTTCCGATGGACAATGTCCGATCGGAGCGTGTTGTCGGAAATTCCGACCGTGTGTGGGCGCCATCGGACATTTTCCATCGAAGTTGGACAGCAGGAGATAAAATTTTCCGACAACAAAATCCGATCGCGTCAATTCCGACCGTGTGTGGCCTGTTCCGACGCACAAAGTGCCACGCATGCTCAGAAGAAATTCCGACACGGGACAGCTCGTTCTGGTAAACTTAGCGTTCGTAATGGATAAAGCACTTTCGTCACGCTGCAATGTTCAAAATGGTTTAATACAGCGCACTCTCTTCTTCTTTATAATGTGACAAGAATTAAGTCGTTTTGATGCCCATATTCACACACACTTCTCACAAACTTTTTTCGTTACTATTTATCGGGATTCCCTCAATATATTTTTTTTTTTTTGGTGATTTTGATTTGTACTCCCGAAAATGTTTGTGTGTTCCCACAACACCATTGATATGTTGTCCGATTTAATCTGTAGGAGGAGATTGTTTGGTGTTGTTGTCCCTTGTTAATTTCACATTGTACTTTAGAAATGTACCTGAATACTCACCAACAAACTGTCCTTTTTGGATGAAAACACACACAGGAGAGTAGAATTTACCTAAAAATATTTTATTAAGGGGTCACAACTATAAACAAAGAGGGAGGCAACGCTGGAGAAACTGCAGAAGTGGGCGAAGCCTTGGACTCCCAGGGCAGACATCAATTATTTAAAAGCAAAATTGGTGGCCTGAGGAGTCCATATCTAAGGGAGGGCAGTCTGGTCCAGAAGTCCCAGAGATCCGGAAAGCAGCAGATGACATCTGTGTCCCCAGGCTGTGGTCATACGAGAGACTGCATCTTCTGTCAGACCAGACTGAACCCAGGGCAATCACTCTCACGTCTTCCTTCCACGCTTCCTTCCAGCCTTTGGCTGTGGTGGTGGAGTTGTGGCAGCAGGAGGAGGAGGAGGATGGTCCATCTCAATGACATCCGTCTTGGGCGTCAGTTCCCCACTCTCCCCCTTACGAAGGACTTTATAAATCAGGTCCTCAGAAATCTTGCGTTGGCCCTCCTGCATGCCCTGCAATTTGGTGGCAGCCATGCAGGCAAAGGCCTCTTCAGGACTGGGGAAGGCTCTGAGGGACGCCGAAGCCTCCTGGATCAGCCTGTACGCTGAATCCTGCACAGGACTGGGAGTGGCCTTCCTGGCCCTTTTATATGGCAGGCGGAGGGGAGGGACCTGAGACTCAGTCAGGCTGCGACTTGTCCCTGGCTTCTCTTGGCTGACACTTAGCCCCGCCTCCTCCTGGCTGACACTAATCCCCGCCTCCTCCTAGCTGCCACTAATCCCCGCCTCCTCCTGACTGCCACATTCCACAGCCTCCTCCTGGCTGAGGTCTTCCTGTGTATGAAAAAGGGACATAGTTTTAGTATTGTTTTCATCAATCACACACAATTTTCACCTCCTGACTGCTGCAAATTCAATGTTAACAAATATAACAGACTATCCTTCTGAGCCCAGCATTTTGCATTCTTGTCCCAATTTTGGGTGCCCACTACTGTGTATTGATATGTAAAACACTTTCAAGCAGCAATTAGTGATCAATAATAACATCTATAGTAAACATCATTTCTTTATTGCCCAGAAATCTGTAGAAGAATGCTATACCTGACTCCAGCTGGGCTCCTCCACTTCTTCCTGGCTGGAAGGCCCAGGTTGGACATCGGAAGCCTCAGCTGGTATGGAAGGAAGCGTGGAAGGAAGAGTGGAGAGGGATTCCCTGACTTCAGTGTGGTCTGACAGAAATCGCAGTCTCTCGTAGTACCACAGCCTGGAGACATAAACGTCATCTGCTGCAGCTCCGGATCTCTGGGAATCTGTGACCTTCTTGCTCTCCCTAAGATAAGTGCTCCTCAGGCCACCAATTTTAGCTTTTAAATAAGGGATGGTTGCTGTGGGGACCACCGGCTTCACCAACTCCAGCAGTTTCTCCAGCGCTGCCTGCCTCTTCTGTTTGTGGTTATAGTGGGGGTGTCTGACCTGCCACAGACAGGGCAGCTCTCTGTACTTGTCAATAAACAGGGGCAGGAAATTGTGGTCGTTGAACCCATCCATTTTCTCTGCAAGACACAACACAAGACAAACCCTAATGTCAGGCCAAACTCCCCTAATCTTGTTACAATAGAGGCTTCAATTTCGAAGCAGTATAGGCCCAAGTTTAGATCCTACCTTCGTTAGCATGATCGGCGTCTCCGATGCTCCTTCCTCCGCTCACAGATCGTACGTAAGATGCGCGCGTTACGATTTATACACACTGCGCATGCGTATAACTCCGCCCGCCCCTGACGTTCTTTCTATTCTATTCCCCACCCCTTTTCGTTCGGCGCAGTGGAGGAAGAGCACATGGCGGATAGACAGCAGGATCGTGCTAATTACAGCAACGAGGAGGAGGAGGAGGAGGAAAGGCCGGAGCCTGAAACGTCCCGATCCAGAAGGAGATTAAAGGACTCAAATATGTCCTTTGGGGAGATGTTGGAGATGGTGGACATCCTGAAGAAGGCCGACTATGATGGAAAGTATGGGCCTTACCCCAACCCCAATGTCCGAAAGGCCAAGATCATGGCGAAAGTGGTCAGGAGTCTGCACCGGAAATTCAGGGTACGACGATCGAAAGATCAGCTCAGGAAGCGGTGGTCGGACCTAAAATTACGAGAACGTGAGCAGTACAGAAAGATCCGGAGAGTGCTGCAAAAAAGTAAGTAGTTGTGCTGTGTTCCTATTGTTCTTGTGTTTATTACGTTCGTGCTGCTCCATGTGCTTTTAGGAACTGTTGTACAGTTTAAAATGGCAACTTTCATGTTCATGGGCACATTATTCGTTCAGATCACACATTTTTTTTTCGGACTATAAAATACCATTGTTTAGCCCATATGCATTTGGCCACCATTTTGAGGCCCTATACTTGTCTTCAAAGAATTGGGTTGTGTAGATGGCTTTGTTACTAGAATGAAATGCAAACTAGATTGTGTGTAAGGAGAGGACACTGAGCAGCTGTTTTCACATCTGGACACTGGAGCACTAGTGTGGGACCCCAGAACACCCTTTTTATTAGGGGGGCCACACAGGTGCTCCAGTGTATACTATAGGGGGGTCTCCATCTGTGAAGCTTGTACAAAACAGGTAAAGTATTGCAGCTTGACAAAGGACACTAAAAAAGCTACATCTTGGAACTCGGCTAAAATAGATCATTGTACCCCACTTCCAAGCAATGTTTCATCTTTAGAGTTCTGCCATCAAATATCTGTGTGCTAATTATACCATTTTTGTTTTACATAGGGGAGAAAAGACTCGGAGGACACCCCTCATCCGAGGAGACCAGAGCCCCCCCCCCCTCTGGAAGAAGGGGAAATCCACCCAACACAAGATGAGCAGGAGGATGAAGACGTGGTGGAACTAGTCACCACAACAGGTGAGTGTCTGCGACCACAGGCTCAGATAAGAGATGGATGGCGGCATTTTTTTTAGACCTAATTTATTTTGGGGTTCCTCTCTTTTTAGGTGATCGTGAGGTTGTGGATCCAGATCCTTTCAGATCCGAAAGTGCCCAGATCCTGATCGGGGAGATCATGGGGTGTAATTTACAATTGGAAAACATCAAGCAAAACATCAATGATGTTATTCCAAAATATAAAAACATCATTGATGTTTTGGGGCGAGTTTAAAGCCCCTCAAAATCACTTTTTTCTTTTGTCTGCTACAATGTGCGAAATGTTTTTGTGATTTTTCCCAAAGCCAAATTTGGAGGATGCACACAGTGTGCCAACATGTGCTATCTGCCATCACGGGAGATCAATGGACGCGTTTTGGGGGTGCAACCCCTTCCTCAATAATAAAGTAACGGTGAGGAAGGGCTTTCTCCCCAAAAACACGTCCCTTCATCCCCCGTGATGGCAGATAGCACATGTTGACATTGGGAAATTTGTGTGCATCTTCCAAATTTGGCTTTTCCAGGGGTGATTTCCCCCCATCTGAACGCAATATCAAACACAGTTCCTAAATACTCATGTCTGATATTGCCTTCAAGTTCTACCAAATGTGAACTTTGTAAGATCAAGATTTGTGTCTTTCTTGTGGGTTTTACACAGGGCTGTTTTCTATAAAATGCACATTTTGATTTTGGATAATGACACCACAAAAATTGTTATACAACAAACTTGTTGGTTTGTCAGAAAAACCTTTGGTAAATGCACATGTGATTGTGCTGGTATTAAAAAGATTGTTCATCAAGAATGTGTGGATTATTGTCTCAACGCTACAACACTTTTGGGGTGATGTAATTGTTGTTTTATGAGAAAATGGGGGTAATTTCCTAAGGGCAAATCCACTTTGCACTACAAGTGCAGTTTCAGTGCAGTTGCAAGTGCACTTGTAGTGAAAAGTGTCTTTTCATTTAGTAAATAACAGCCAACAGTGCTTTGTAAGGTTACACAATCACGACATTTTCTGGACTCCACACATTTCTGTCAGGGTCAGCTAAAACAAACACAAGCAGTAAATGTCCACAAAGAAGAGCCTGGGGGGAGATGCCTGTCGAGAACTTGAGGTCCTGCAGGCTTCTCCCTGTCGCCAAATACCGCAAGGTAGCGACCAACCTCTGCTCCGGAGTGATGGCTTGCCTCATGCAGGTATCCTGCCTGCTGATATAGGGGGTCAGCGAAGCCAACAAACGGTGAAATACGGGGTCAGTCATCCTGAGAAAATTCCTGAAATCACCAGGATTATTCTCACGGATCTCACGGAGCAAAGGCATATGACAGAACTGGTCACACTGAAGCAACCAATTCTTGGTCCATGAACTCCTCCTCACCCTGTTCATGGACTGGACTTGTGTCAAGGTCAGGACCCCAACACCAAGCCCCCGCACAGCACGAACTGTACGAGGAGTACGCATACGAAACATGGCTAGAAAACGGTCGGCTGCTCAGAACGAAGTAACAGAAAGCACTGAAGAACAGCAAGGCCTGTGAAGAGCGACCTGAAAAACAGCAACGAGCGGACAAGATCGCACAGAAAACTCCGATACGAACTGACTGCATGCACTGAAGAGCAAATACAAACCCACAAGCACAAACTGAATGGCAGAAAACGATCTGAAAGCCACGAGTCTGAAAAAGCGCGAATCGTCTCTCACCAAACTTTTACTAACACGAGATTAGCAAAAGGAGCCCAAAGGGTGCCGCGCTTGGTTCTGAACCGGCCTTTTCTAGTCTCGTCGTACGTGGTGTACGTGACCGCGTGGTTGTCGATCGGAAATTCCGACAACTTTGTGCGACCGTGTGTAGGCAAAACAAGTTTGAGCCAACATCCGTCGGAAAAAATCCGAGGATTTTGTTGTCGGAATGTCCGAACAAAGTCCGACCGTGTGTACGGGGCATTAGAGGGGTGACAGAGATTCATGAACTATATTCCTCAGGCTCCCTCAAATCCTTTACGGATCTCCAGATTTTAAAGTGGAGTTCCACCCAAAAGTGGAACTTCCACTCATTAGATTCCTCCCCCCCTCCGGTGACACAGTTGGCACCTTTCAGGGGGGAGGGGGGTACAGATACCTGTATATTACAGGTATCTGTACCCACTTCCGGCATAGATACCCGCAGAATCTGCGGGTATTTACGCCACTTCCTGCTCCCTCCCCGCTGCCTGCTGGGAAACACACGGGTCCCAGAGGCAGCAGGGACCATCCGGATTGCGCTGCGCGACTCGCGCATGCGCAGTAGGGAACCGGGAAGTGAAGCCGTACGGCTTCGCTTCCTGATTCCCTTACAGAAGATGGAGGCGGCAGCACCCGAGGACGGAGAGACGCTTCGGCCTCGGGTGCCGACATCGCGGGCGCCCTGGACAGGTAAGTGTCCATGTTTTAAAAGTCAGCAGCTGTAGTATTTGTAGCTGCTGACTTTTAAAAAAAAAATTTTCGGTGGCGCTCCGCTTTAAGTTTAATTCACCTGACAGAGAGCGATATACCTATTGACAGATCTCCTCCCTCTTAAAAAAATACTCAAACCCAGAATGTACTCTACCCAACAGCATTGCTAAATATCTCCAGAAACCAGGTATAGTAAAAGGTGGTATCTCCCTTATCTATACTCGACTCGGGGATAAACTCAACTTTGTTAAATCTGTAACGTTTCTGGCCTGGGAAAAAGATATTAGCACAGTCTATACCCCAGATCAATGGTGTCATGCCATTGCAGCTACATATTCCTATTCTAGGAATTCTAATCTATGGGAATTAATGCATAAATCACCTTGCACCAGTACTTAACACAGTATCGTTTATCAAAAATTGTACAATCATACCTCTAACCTTTGTTGGAGGAACTGTGGACAAGTAGGCACATTATTCCACCTCCTATGGTCTTGTAAATCACTAGCCAAATTCTGGCCCTATATCTTTCAACTTATATCCAAAATCACTGCCATTCCAATCAGGATATCCTCAGGACTAGCCCTGTTAAACCTAGATATAGAAAATATTCCAAATCCCCTGAAAAATGCAGTGGTTAATAAACTATTAGCAGCGAGATTAGCACTGGTGAGACATTTTAGGTTTCCCTTGATTCCCGTAACTGAGGAAGTGGTAAACTTAGTTCAACAGTATTATTCATATGAGCAAATGTATGCAACTGCATCAAATTCTATACTTCCTACACTGGACTGATGGAGCCCGTGGGTAGACTGGCACAACAAACAAACATTGAGCAGTACGAGTGTACCAAACCTTATCTGATAGGAACCCAAACACAAGTGGTAACATCTGACTTATGTTATTTGTCACTTGTTTTATTTTTCATTTAATGCGTTATTTGTTAACCTTATACTTCCCTCTGACAAAGTTATACTTTGCAACTTATAAGGTTCTCCAAGTGTGGGCTAGCGCCTCTTTGTGTGGTCACTTGGAGAGCTATTCTCAACACGGATATCCTATTGCATATCTGTATCTATGTGAACTCTTTAATAAAAACTAATGAAACTAAAAATATGTTTTAGCTAGCATTACACTATGGGCATGCATGGTCTGTTTTATACAATGTTATTACAAAATCTCAAATGACACAATCTGGAACGGTTCTATTTAGCAATGTAAGGACTTGAAATCTTACTTTTTATGATCTCACTCGAAACAAATTCACAATTGGCTCCATAGAAGTTTCCTTTGCATAGGCACTTCCCATCATAAAGGACACCATTTTCGCATTTGCCTTATAAAGAAACATCAAAGAACATAATTATTATTTTTCTTATATATGTGGCAACTACAGGTTTCATAGTAGATTACGGACTATATAAAGCTATGCACAGCTGTCCTTGCCTCAGTTTAAATTCTAGCAATAATAGTACTTACGGGGTTCATGGGCCAGTGCCAAGGGCAGTATAATAAAAGGAGGCAGCATCAAACCTCAGCATTTGCAAATGTGGACCTTACTGAGTTTTCTTTTCCTGATAACCTCTGGATCTTTGTGGAATGCATGATAATCATTTCACGATAAATGGTCTTATAGTGGTATTAAACCCCAAAACAAAAATGTTATATATTGCAGCTTTCCAATCCTTAACCACTTGACCTCCAGAAAGTTTTACTCCCTTCATGACCTGAGCTTTTTTTTGCTATTCAGCACTGCGATACTTTAACTGGCAATTGCGCAGTCATGCAACACTGCACACAAAGGAAATTTATAAAATTTTTTGCTCACAAATAGAACTTTCATTTGGTGGTACTTGATCACCACTGTTTTTTTTTAATATATATATGAAAAACCCTGAACATTTTGAAAAAAAAAAAAACAATATTTTCTACTTTCTATTAAAAAAAACATATCCAATAAAAAAAAACAAAAAATCGAATTTCTTCATAAATTTTGGCCAAAATGTATTCTGCTACATCTTTGGTAAAATCTTTGCAAAATTTATAGCGTCTACAAACGATGGGATATATATTGGAGTTTATGCAGCTATAGACATTCTACTGTAATAGCAGTGATCAGCAACTTATAGCATGACTGTGATAGTGTGGTGGGCAATCTGGCACTAACAGACACTATCTGGGAGGGTCACTAACTGACACTGACATCGCTAGGGACACTGAACACGGGTTCACACTGCCCCCATGCACTCCCAGCACAAACAAAGGAGCATAGGTGTGCACAGCCTATTGCATTAGGGTGTACAGCCCAGAGCTCAAACCCACATGCAGATGTGTATATTGTCAGTAGGGTAGTCGGCAGTGGACAGTGTCAGTCAGTAGAGCAGTGGACTTTGTCAGTAGGGTAGAGGACATATTTATTTTTCAATTTGTTAAATCATCTTTTACAATTTTTTTAAATTATTTTTTACAATTGTTTTTAGAAGACCCGGTGGGGGGCTTTTGCAAGATATAAGTGGTCTAAACAGACCCCTGATGTCTCACTTTTGAGAGAGAAAAGGGGAGTGAGGACAAAGATTCCTCAGTACCTTTCTCTGCAGCCTCAGCTGCGTTGAACAGTGAATGAATGGGAAGTGCTCTGTGCTCAGCGGCATCCTGTACTTGACAAAATGAAGCACAGTAAACACAGCAGCCAGCTGGAGAGAAGAGGATGTAAGCCAGAAGTGCTGCGGGGGGTGGGCAGTAGGGGGTATCGGTGCTGCACGTGGTGATTAGAGTGTGCCCAGGCACCCCTGGCACACCCTGTGTGCACGCCTATGCAAAGGAGTGATAATGCTAATGTGCATGGGGTGATTATTAGGGCGTGCCCAGACTCTCCCGACACACCCTATGCACATGCCTATCTTAAACTCTAAATCTATTTTTTAGTATATTTGGAATCATGTCTCACTTTATACAGTCTCCTTAAAGCAGCTGTATACCCCGCTTGGTAATTTTTACCTACAGGTAAGCCTATAAAAAGGCTTACCTGTAAGAAAAATAAATACCTTCTAAACCTGCATGGTTTCGGATAGCCCTCAAAAATTTCACCTGCCTGCTCGCATTTTGCGAGTTGAATTTGAGGGCTGGCGAGGAAGGGCTGCCTGGGAGCGGGGGGGGGGGGCGAACACCGCCGGCAGCCTGAGTTGAATGGGTGTCCTTCTCCCAGCGATCGCGGAGGGGAAGAGAGAGGAGAGCCCCTCCTCCTGGTCCCGGGACTTTGATAGACAGATCACCCATCCAATCCTGGTCTCGATGATCTGTCTATCAAAGTTCCCCGGCCAGGAGGAGGGGCTGTATGTGACAGCGAGCGGCAGGGAACACAGCAGTTGAAATGAAAGCTGTTATCGCTGTGTTCCCCATGCTCTGATCATCCAGGCAACAATCCTGTTCCTCTCCTCCCCTCCCCTGCACAAGCAGGCTGCATTGGTGGGCACAGGCTGCATTGGTGGGCACAGGCTGCATAATGGGCACAGGCTGCATGGTGGACACAGGCTGTATGGTGGACACAGGTTGTATGGTGGATACAGGCTACATGGTGGGCACAGGCTGCATTGGTGGGCACGGGCTGCATTGGTGGGCACGGGCTGCATTGGTGGGCACAGGCTGCATTGGTGGGCATGTGCAGGCTGCATTGGTGGGCACGGGCAGGCTGCATTGATGGACACGAGCAGGCTGCATTGATGGACACAAGTGAGGCTGCATTGTTGGGCACAGGTAAAGCAGTATTGATGGACACAGGTGAAGCAGCATTGATGGACACAGGTAGGTTGCATTGACGGGCACGGATAAAGTTGTTGTTAATTATTTTTATAACTTAATTCTGCATATAACATGTAAGTGTCATTTCATGAAATAATTTATGACGGTGTGTTTAGGGGTGGAATTAGGGGCGGGGCAACTGGTGGCGAGTAACCCTTGAGGCCTGGTTAGTAGCTTTGATATAGGACATATTGACCCTGCAAGCAGCCACTGACATTAGTGGCGCATGCACTCTGAAGGTCCGGCGTATCATGCCGGAACTTCAGAGTTTCCTGCCGAAATGGAGGACTCCTGCGCGCATGCACAGAAATGACATAATCGCAGCTCCAGCCACTCCCAGGGCCAGAAGAAACATTGGGGGAACATGTCAGCCCCCTCAGCGGTGACCTGATAGATCTGATAGGCAGCCTACTGGAAAAGCACATACATCAGGATGACAATGCTGCTACCAACTGCAAGAGAGTGACTTGGCATTGTCAGCCTATAAGGCTCCATGCATACTGGGCTTAAAAAAATGTCTCATATAGAGCATTTTTTGTACAAAGTCTAGACGAATTCAGAAGAAGAGTTTTACATTTTTTTTCTGCCAGTGAGCTCCAAACAGAAATGCAAACCAGAAGGGTTTTTTCCTGCCTCTAAACGTTGAGCTCAAAATATGCCTGTAATCATCCTAATGTGAACTGACACATAGGATAACATTGAGTTGTTTCTACAGACAGAACACAAAACTCTTGTAGAAGCAAAGTTTTTTAAGCCAGTGTACATGGAGCCTAAAAGTAAAGTAACTATGTTACTAATGGAATCTCCGGATTCACACAAAAATATTTACTTAAGAAGATTGTATACAGTGAGACATGATACCAAACATACTGAAAAATAGATTTTGCCTTACATACACTTTAGGGCAAGCACAACATGAAAATAACAGACAGTACCTTGGGCTGATGTTTGTACAATAATTTGAAATTTGGCATTTTGAGTCTATAGGTCAGTGATGATGACACCAAACTAAAAGACTGATAAGGAGGCTTGTGAGGCAGCAAACAGAAAGATCGGGGTTGATGTTTCATTGCATACAGTGAAAACTGAATACGGAGCCAGAGATTTGAAGGTGAGTTTGTAACCAAATCGTAATGTAACAGTTGAGTTTGGTTTTACCATCCTTTTAGCTCTCTTTTCCACTGGTCAATAAAGTTTTGCCTATAACATGATCAAAGCCATATGGAAGCCCTTGGATAGACTAGGTCTCCTCTCTGCACTGTCTTCTCCCTTCCATCATGCCCCGTGCGGTGACGTCATTAGGGGGCGTGGCCTATGGATGACATCACCCAATGGCCCCACCCCATGCCTATATAAGTAATGGCACATCAGCATTAGAATGGGAAAGAGCATTGAGAGAAGATCAGAGGAAGAACAGAGGGAGAAGACAGCGCAAAGGGGAGACCCGACAGTTAAGACGATGATCCGACTTTGATCCTACTTCAATGATATGCAATGGGCTGAAGAAGGATCAAAGTGGGACCAAAGTAGTGCAGGAACCTTTTTCAAAGTCAGACCAATTTGTGTCGGACCAGTTAAGACGGCTCTCATAGGGAACCATTGATTTGCACACGTCATGCGACATGAGCTCCCAATGTCATAGCATTTGTCATACAAGTGTGAACCCGGCCTCAGGGACAAATCAGTTCCTAATTTTTGCCTGAATTCAGACCTGAAATGGAGCCAAAGATGCACACACTCCTGTACAATTGGCTCTGGAGATATGTGAACCAGCTCCATTGAGAGCCAGGCAAACTCTCCTGTCATGCAAATTGGATGCGGGTTTCATATCAGTGTGAACCCAGCCCAAAAAAACATAGGTCACATCCCTTTGTTGCACTTCTATATGTGGCAGGCTATGTACCTGTCTTAAGTAGGACCTTACTAATAAAAAGGAGGGCACTCCTTCAAATTCCAAAACAGTCTTGATTTCTAGGGCATAGCCACATAAGTCCTGTTGTCGATTGCTCTTAGGACTCATGCACACTGCAGCTCCAAAAAAAATCTCCTTCTACAGGCATTTGAGTTTTTTTCAGCTTGAAGAAGCTTGTGCTTTTTTATGCTCTTGTGCACATTTTATTGAGCTTCTTCAAGCTCCCTTGAGCTCCTTTGAGCTTTTTAAAGCACAAGCGTTTTTTTCAAAAACCCTCCTAGAGAATAGTTTCTTAGCCACTGTATAAACAGAACAAAAAGCTGGAACAAACATTTTTTGTGTGTTTTCAAGCTTTTTTCAGCTCTTTTGAGCTCTTTGGGGCACTAGCTCCTCTCAAAAATGCAAGTTTGGTGGGGTTGTTTTTCTGCCTGTAGGAGAATATACCTGAAAATAGGGATGAGCTTCGAGTTCGAGTCGAACTCCTGTTCGACTTGAACATTGGCTGTTCGCTACCCCAAAGCACCCTCCCAATGTTGAGGGCATGTGGCCTGGTACAGTTCAGGAGGGGGGGCACTCTCTTGTCCCCCCCTCTTTTCCTGCAGCCTGCCAGGTTGTGTGCTCGGATTAGGGCCTGGTATGGATTTTTGGGGGGACTCCACGCCATTTTTTTTTAAATTTTGGTGCAGGGTTTCCCTTAAAATCCATACCAGACCTGAAGGGTCTGGTATAGATTTTGAGGGGGACCCCACGCCATTTAAAAAAAAATTTTGGCTGGGGTTCCCCTTAATATCCATACCAGACCTGAAGGGCCTAGTATGGAATTTAGGGGGTCCCCCATGTCATTCTTTTTTTAATTTTGGTTCGGGGTTCCCCTGTGGGGAATTCCCATGCCGTTTTTATCAATGAACTTTTATGTGTATTGTTGGACCGGCAATTCATTAATAGCCGGTTGTTTTAAATGACTTTTTTCCTTTGAAATGTCATTTTGCTGTCAGACTGTTCTAAACACAGGAAACATGCGCCCCTTTACAGGCATACTCTAGACACCCCCCAGGTACGAAATTTAAAGGAATATTACACTTTTATTGTTTCACATTAAGCATTATTAAAATCATTGCTCCCGAAAAAATGGCCGTTTTTTAAAAACTTTTTTTTGCATTGATACATGTCCCCTGGGGCAGGACCCAGGTCCCTAAACAGTTTTTATGACAATAACTTGCATATAAGCCTTTAAAATTATCACTTTTGATTATTCATGTTCATGTCCCATAGACTTTAACGGTGTTTGCGCGTTCGAACCAATTTTTTGCCTGTTCGCATGTTCTGGTGCGAACCGAACAGGGGGGTGTTCGGCTCATCCCTACCTGAAAATGCCTGAAAAAGCCAGAGTGTGTATGCACACATTGGCTAACTTGGAGGGGAGTTTCCAGGCAGAAAAAATGAGAGCAGTGTGCATGAGCCCTAAGTGGCATAGTAGGACCCTTCTTCACAAATCTGCTTATGTAGTGATAAATGGAGAGTTTCAAGGAGAGGGCCCCATTGTGTAGATTACTGTGGCAGACAACAGGGCTTTTCAGTGTAGCAGGATCCTTCCAATCAAATTCCACTTAAGTAATTTCCTTGGCAGACAAAAGTACCTATTTACCAAGTAATACCATTGAATGCAGGTGTGTTTAGAGGATCTGTACATTAGCTGCCCTAATGTGAAGCCTGCTTTAATAGATGAACAGGCCCTAAAGTTGAGAGCTGATTTTGGTGAAGTGCTTCCACCACAGAAAAGAAGATCTGCAAACAAAAATCTTTTCACACTCCGTGCACACTAGCATTGCATTTTTGTGTCGGCTTGTAGTAGTGGTTTAGTAGTTTTTAGAACTTTTTAGGAGCGTTTTGTAGCATTAGCATTTTATTAGCGCTTGAAAACGCTTGAAAAAAGCTGTAAGGAGCATTTTAGTAGCGTTTAGAAGTGTTTAGGAGAGCTTAGCGTTTTTTTGTTCTGCTGGAAAAATGCTCCAGAAAATGCTCCTAGACGCTGAAGCTCAAAAATTTGATTAGCCTAATGTAGTGTGCATGGACCGATAGCATAATACTATTTAGCTTCTAGGAGCTTAAAAAACGCTAGTATACATGGAGTCTAAACCTTTCCTGGACTCTAACCAGCCCTTAGAATAAGAATAACTCCTCTTCCCTTCAGCTACTGACACTACTCATAGAGAAACCTGTTAAACAAGTCTCTTTATTTTTATTGAATATCAAGCAAGGTGATGGAACTGAGCTTTCCAAGTATATAGTTTGGAAATGAATGATAAAGATAAAGTTGTTCTGGTAAAGACACCCTGTGTGCTAAAAGCAAGGTCATAAATGTGAGCCCTGCAACCCTTGCTCCTGAAAGTATTTTTCTATGTTCTTCTAATCACTATCTATTTCACACTGATGTACTGATACTGTATGCATGATTTTCTAAATAATTAATATGACCATGAAAGTCAATAAATAAAAGACACATAAGGCAATATAATTGAGGACTTACCTGGTACAATGAGAGGTGTTGTGCTTACTGGTTTAGAAGATTCTGTAGATTGTTGTCTTGTTGACAGGAAAATAGATGTCCCTGTGGATGATGTAGATGATAGGTTTGAAGAAGAAAAGGTATAGATTGATGTAGATGATTCTGGAGATTGTTGCCCTGTTGGTACAGTAATAGATGTCTTTGAGGATGATGTAGATGATGGGTTTGAAGTATAAAAGGAACCAATTGGTGTAGATGATTCTGGAGATGGTTGCCCTGTCAATACATTAATAGATGTCTCTGAGGATGATGTAGATGATGGCTTTGGAGTAGAAAAGGTAGAGATTGGTGTAGATGATTCTGGAGATGGTTGCCCTGTCAATACATTAATAGATGTCTCTGAGGATGATGTAAATGATGGGCTTGACGTTGAAAACGTATTGATTGTTGTAGATGATTCTGAAGATCGTTGCCCTGTTGATACAGTAATAGATGACTCTGAGGATGATGAAGATGATGGATTTGAAGTAGGAAAGGTATCAACTGATGTAGATGATTCTGGAGATTTTTGCCCTGTCGATACAGTAATAGATGTCTCTGAGGATGATGTAGATGATGGCTTTGAAGTAGAAAGGGTATAGATTGATGTAGATGATTCTGGAGATTGTTGCCCTGTGGATACAGTAATAGATGACTCTAAGGATGAAGTAGATGTTGGATTTGAAGTAGAAGAGGTAATAATTGGTGTAGATGGTTCTGAAGGTTGGGGTCCTGTTGTAGTAATAGCTGTTTCTGTGGACAATGGAACCGAAGCAGAGGAGAAAACAATTGTTATAGAAGTTGTTAAGGATAATTGGGCTTCTGATGGTGAAGCATTACTATCTCTAAACAAAGATGTAAACATGCTAAGTGAAATTGTCAAAGTCAAAAAACTGTTTTCTCCATTTGGGTTGTAACATAAGTAAATTTTCCTTTTGGCTCTCGCTTGAGAAACTGTTTTGTCCCCCTCCCTTGTTATATTGAGACACAAGTGCTACAAGTTAGCCAGTCTTCTCCTGACCACTGGCATAACACTAACCTCAATATAAAATTTTAAACAATAAATGTTTTCAATGGGGTTTATTTGACATACTGCAAGAGAATATTCCTATTCAGTGCCCCAAGTTTCTAGCTTGTATCCAAGATTAATTTTTTTTTTTCAAAATGGCTATAAGTGGAGATGAGGTTTATAATTCCAGTAAATTTGTGGTGAAATTTGGTGGACTGAACGTTACAGGAACCATAACATCCTGCCTGACCTTTCAACTGTGCGTGTTTCCTGCAACCTGTTGTCAGTATGTGTTGGGGTAGTTCAGGGAGAGTTGTTTGTCTGTGTGGGGACAGTTAGTTGCTACATTGTGTTACATTGCAAATGTGTGGGATTTTAGTTTGGTGGGCTTGCCTTGTAAAAATCAACCCCCCTTCTTGTATTCACAGTATAAAGACCCAACAATTCTTTTCATGCTAACATTTTGTGTGTATGTAAATGTAGTTGCCATTACCCCCCCCCCACACACACACACACACACACACACACACACACACACACACACACACACACACACACACACACACACACACACCTTTTTCCCAAAGTGTTTGAAGCCTAGTACACACTATCATTTTTTTTTCATTCAACCCAGCTCAGGTTGGAGCCGTTATACTAACAATCTGTTAGTACAGCAATCTCCCTTGCTGTTCTATTGTGTTCTGACAGGGGGACGGACCCCTGCCAGAACACTCTGGTCAGTCATTGGCTGAGAATGCTGATCGGGAGACAGTTGGCTGCTGGTTTTTCAGCATGATCGTCAGTCAGAAGCTAGCCGGCTTCTGTTGGACCGGCTGCTATACACATGGGCCCGATGTTGGCTGTTTTTTTTTTTTAACCGGCCGATGTCGCCTGGCATTCAGCCTGTGTGTATTAGGCTTGAGTCTGTGCAGCAAACACCTGTTGCTGACATGTTTGTCTTTTGTTTGCTCTTGGTTTAAAGAACATCATTGTATACTAGAGATGTGCAATTCGTTTTGGTCTGAATACAAATTCGGACAAATTTTTGGTTATTTGCATGTTTGGATGAATCAGAATCTCCAAATCAGATAGTAATGAATAGTAATGAATTTAGTTGAAATCCGTTAAAATTAATTTTGTTTATTTGTTTTCTAACGAATGCCAACTTTTCCGAAAGATTAGAATGCAAACTGGTCAAAAAACGATCGACCGTTTCAAATTCTGTGTGAAGAAATAGCTGGTTTTTAAGCAGTAGGCCGAGAAGCTGCCCGCCCACATCCTTAACAACCATGAGTCATCATTTGTCAGCGGGCTTCCCCACTGACAGATGAATGTAAAGAAAAGAATGCCGGCAAATGCCCGGAAACAGAAAAATTAAAAAAACAGCGTTGCCCCCCCAGCTACATCATCCGGTGGCACCACTGCCTTCTGACGTCACGTGACCTCAGAAAAGGGCGGTGCCACCTGGTGACGTAGCCGGATGGCCCCGCCCCTTGCCTATATACGAACTGTCAAAGTTCGGATCGGGCAGTCGGCAGAAGGCCTCCCAGGAAGCAGAGCGTTTTTTGGATTTGCATTGAGGGACAATATTTTATTTTTATTTTTTTTAAATAAAGGACTTGTTAAAAACTGTTTCTTGTGGTTATTACTCTTTGACACTTATTTGATGAATGGGTAGGGGTATGATGTACTCGATACTCATTCACATGGGGGGGCAGGGATCTGGGGGCCCCCTTGTTAAGGGGGGCTTCCAGATTCCGATAAGCCCCCTGTCCACAGACCCCAACAACCACAGCCCAGGGTTGTCCAGAAAAGGCCCTTGTCTCCATCGACATAAAGGGTAAAGCATGTCTCCAGACCTAAACCCTATTAAGCATCTGTGGGGCATCCTCAATTGGAAGGTGGAGGCGCACAAGGTCTCTAACATCCACCAGCTCCGTGATGTCATCATGGAGGATTGGAAGAGAACTCAAGCCCAAGAGGGTTAAGGCAGTGCTGGAAAATAATGGTGGCCACACAAAATATTGACACTTTGGACCCAGTTTGGACATTTTCACTTAGGGGTGTACTCACTTTTGTTGCCAGTGGTTTAGACATTAATGGCTGTGTGTTGAGTTATTTTGAGGGGACAGCAAACTTACACTGTTATATAAGCTGTACACTCACTACTTTACATTGTAGCAAAGTGTCATTTCTTCAGTGTTGTCACTTGAAAAGATATAATAAAATATTTACAAAAATGTGAAGGGTGTACTCACTTTTGTGAGATACTGTATATACCTGTAACCCCGTGTGTGTACACCTGAGTACATACACATATGTGTGTTCTTAGTACCCACTGTCCCCACTTGCATACAGGTACCTGTCATTGTCCTTATGGACAAGCTCATCCATTTATCAATTCTTTATGTAATTTTTTTTATAAAAAATATTTTTTTATGGATATTTTTTTTACAAGTTTCCAGGCCCCTCCTCACACTGGTATATTTTATGTGTTTTGTGTATTTCATGTAATGTATGATGTATTTTAAATAGTGTATATTGTATGTTATATATTTTTTATATATATTTTTTATGCCTGAAGTTGAATACTAGCATTAGCACCTTTTGTAGAGGACTTGTCCTTTTATATGAGTCCAGTTTTTAACCAATTATTACTATTGTTATTTTGTAATCTGTTTTTATTCTTTTTCTAAGTTTTTTGAAAGTTTTTTGAAAGTAAATAAGCAAAGTTCCTGAGGAACACTTTGCTTATTTGAAACGTATTTGACTCTCAAAATACATTTGCTTGATGTATTTTTGCAACAATGTTCTCATCTACTGAACCTGGTTTAATCATCCAAACCCCCGTTATTGCTAATTCCCTTGTGTGGCTAATTTTAACCAGTGTCTGTGCTGGGATCTGCTGTCCCCCAGCACAGTCACATAAATAGCATCTTGAAGGCACTGCCACCCCAGACCTGTAGAAGGAGCTGATGCTCCGAGCGCGTAGCCTGCTAGCCCATCTTCTTCCACTGCCACAGCTCCCCCGGATGTAATCCCGCTGTCCGTGACATCACATCAGTGCATTCCATGCTGGTTCCGTTTGCCTTCCTGGTGGTCAGAGGACGTGCTGAGGACACATCACCTATACAGCAACGCACTGGAGCCCTCTCCAGACAACAGGAGCCCCTTGGACCACTGGATAACAGATGAGCCTATATCTTTTTTATCTCTTGTGAGTGTTCTCATGTACCATGTCATTAAAATGCTGATCTTAATACTGCACAGGTGGCACTTCCTGTGTTCTCCCCTTTATCTGACCTGCAGGGCTGCATGCTCGGATGAGGGTCTAGTATTGATTTTGGGGGGACCCTAAGCAATTTTTATTTTTAATTTTGGAATAGGGTTCCCCTTATAATCCATAACAGACCAAAGGGCCTGGTATGGACTGGGGGGGGGGGGGGTACCCCATGTAGTTTTTTTCTTTATTTTTTTTTATGTGATTTTGACTCAAAAAATTGATTTTTTCTTTACTTTAGAAACATTACGTTTGCTGCAGCATGTGTTACACATGTTACAGATGCGCCACTTTGCAGACAGACTAAGGTAACTCCCCAAGCACTATTTTTAAAGGAATTTTTCATTTTTATTTTTCACCTAAAGTGGGGTTCCCACTTTAAGTGAAACAATAAAAATGAAAAATTCTTTTAAATATAGTGCCTGGGGGCTCCCCTTAGTCTGCCTGTAAAGTGGTGCTTCTGTAGCATGTATAGCATAAGCTGAACCAAAAATGACATTTCTAAAGAAAAGAAAATGCATGAAATGACATTTAAATTGCTGGAAATACAATACCATTGCCTGCAATAGAAAAATGTTTATAAAAATGGTGTGGGCTCCCCCAAAATCCCTACCAGACCCTTATCCGAGCATGCACCCCCGGCAGGTTAGGAAATGGGGGGGGTTGTTTATTTATTTTTATGTATTTGTTAACAATTTGTCCAAAACTGTCTCTGTATTTTATTATATTTTGGAGAGTGGGTACGGGTACTATTCACATAGGGGGGTGGGATCTCAGGGCCCCCTTGTTAAAGCTGGCTTCCAGATACTGATAAGCCCCCCCACTCGCAGACCCCAACAACCACAGCCCAGGGTCGTCAGGAAGAGGCCCTTGTCCCCATCAAAATAGGGACAAGGTGCTTTGGGGTGGGGGGCAGAGCAAAGCACCCAACCCCCCATGTATGTAGTCCCGTATGGTTCAGGAGGGGGGGGGGGGCGCTCGCTCATCTCCTCCTTTCCTGACCTGCCGGGCTGCATGCTTGCATAAGGGTACTTTTTATTTTATTATATTCGTGTGGGGTTCCCCTTTGCCGTTTCTTTAAAAAAATTTCTATTGCCGAGCAATTGCCGGCATTGTTTTCATTCATCTGTCAGTGGGAAAGCCTGCTGACGGATGAAAACTCATGGCTGTTAGGGACGCAGGCGGCCGGCTTCCTTGTCCGCTGCTTAACAACCAGCTATTTTTTCACACAAAATTCAAATCGGTCAATCTTTTTTGATTGATCCAAATCCTAATAATTTCTTCATAATTCGTAAAATAACAAATCTATCTGAAACTAAACAAATTTACAAGTATACTTGTGCAGTAAAGTTGTGTGCACCAAAGCACCACACAACTGCCCTCTTATTGCCATAGCTGCCGTTAAATATAGGCAATTCCCATTATTTGAAAAATGTCAGGCAGGCCTAAAGTGAGAGGCAGATATATTATGAATGTGCAGGTTCTGCAGGATAAAGCGATGTTCAGGCCACACCATTCAGAGGCAAGGCACGTCTGCCTTTTCATTCTCAGAGCGGTCATGTTTTACAGCTACAGCATGTGCAGGCCATAGTAAAGTGACTAACAAAACCATTCTCTTTTTCCTCTTCCCAGGCACAGAACAACTAGTATTCTGCAACAGTTGCTAATGCGCAATTTTCCTACTCTTCTGCTAATCCCACCATTGCCACAAACTGCATTGAGGTGCCAAGAAATTATTTAATCACAAGATCTTTGGCTTGTTGCACAAGGATGATTTTCATCATATGCCAGTTCCCCCTTTTAGATATTGAGGATAAGGAAGATAATGCAATGGCCATAGAGGGAGGGGAGAGTGAGTGTGTGGGCAGGCATATGACACCTCCTCCATATGGGAAGTTGTTAAATAATGACCATGGTAGGTGGCTGCAGTGTGACATGGCTCCCCCTTGTTGCAGGTCCATACTGGGGCCCAACTTGCACAAAGGCAATGCATTCAGAAAACACACCTGGATATCATATTTAAGGAATGGTGGGAACTTGTGCACGCAATGCTGGAGAAGAAGAATAAAAAAGACATAATCCCATTAAAGACCAAGAAAGGACATACTGGGGAAGGCTTTTTTTTTATGACACTATCATGAAAACATGATGCTTGATATAAAGCATTGTCAGTCAAAGGGTAAACCACTGCTGTGTTCTTCTGTCCCTCAGGGACTCTGTTGGTGAGATCCCTGCACACCAGCTTTGGCGGTTGCCAATCTGCCTGATGGCATTATTAGTTATTTTCTATTATGGAGAATGTAATGAGAGGAGCGGGAACCCAGAAAGGTCATCAGAAACACCAAATATTTAACAGGAAGATCTCAATGTTGGCATATCCAAGATATATAAGACTGGCTGATTTAGTCTACAAGCTCCTCGTGCTACTGAATAATACTTTAGAGTAGACTCATCCTTTAAAAGGTATTACTTTAATAATACCTTTACCTGGTTTACCAGTCTGTTTATAAAAGAGAGATAGATAGAGAGAGAGAGAGAGAGAATACCTGTTGGACCACCTGGTGTCTCGGGCTGAAAACTTGTTAAATTGAAGCAGAACCTTTCTGTAAAATAAAAAAGTTACAGTGTTATAGTGTATTGAAACAATGGTTTATTAAAGAGGAGATTTAAGATTTATTTGCTCATGTCTTCCGAGAATGTCTTAGTACATAGATACCAGCACTCTGCACTATGGCCTTCATAAAGAAAAACATCTCTCGAGACAATGCTAATATTTTCAGAAACAGGTTACTAATAGCAGCCATCGTTTTTCTTACCAATGGTTCCCTTTGGAAAAAAAAGAATCCATGCATAATGTTACCTATTTTAAGTACACTACAGGTCATCATCTGTATAATTTAAAGCCTAACTCCAATTTTGTGGCAAAAAAAAATAACATAGCAAATACAAATGCTACTCATGCCATATTCTAATTTAATGTTGTTAAAACGTCCTTTCTTTTTATTCTGTAGAGCTGTAATTTTCTGTAAAAAAATCAATAGAATATGGAAACCTGGATGTATTCTATACACTGTTGGTGTACAAAACGCCCCAGAAATATAATTTTCTGCTTGTGTGATTGGCTCACTGATTTCCCCAGAAGTCTGCACTAAGATATAAGTCAGTCCCTGCAATAGGAATTTCGTTTTTGGTAAAATACTCATAGTTACATATAGTTACATAGTTACATGTTAGGTGAGGTTGAAAAAAGAAAAGTCCCTCAAGTCCCCAAGGGTTAAATACTTATAAACAGATGTAGACTCTGTAACTTTATCCATTGCGCTTATGCCGCGTACACACAACTGGACTTTCCGGCAGAAAAGGTCCGACCGAATCATAGAGTCGGACATTCCAATCGTGTATAGGCTTCATCGGACTTTTTCTTTCTAAAATTCTGATGGACCTAGAAATAGAACATGTTTCAAATCTTTTCGACAGACTTAAATCCTATCGGGAAAACCGTTCGTCTGTATGCTAGTGCGACGGACCAAAAACAACGCAAGGGCAGCTATTGGCTACTGGCTATTGAACTTCCTTCTTCTAGTCTCGTCGTACGTCATCGCGTACTTGCCGTGTGTAGGCAAGTCCGTTTCAGCGGAACTCCGTCAGAACTCCGTCGGAAAGAATGTCAGAGTCTTCTCTGACAGAAAGTCTGGTCGTGTGTACGCGGCATTAGAGATGAGCCTTGTATTAGTGGACCATACGTTTGACACAACCCAGCCTTTTCTCTGTCTGTGAATGGGAAAACAAGCTAGCTAGATTTGGCCTGTTTAGTAGTCTGAACTTCTAGATGATGCAGTCAGAAGTCTGTCATTTAGAAGCGATATTATCACTGTCCTTAAATCACAGATTCTTACTGGCTTGCTTCAAATTGCAAACAAGCCAAAGATGATCACGGTGACACCATTGATGAAATATGGCCATGACAATATTTAGTCAGTGATGTCATCCAGGTCACCAGAGCTGTCATTTACATTTACATTACAGCAGTTCTGAAGAACTGTCATTTGTGACAGGAGTAGCAGTGGGTTGTTGTGTCATTCAGATATGCTCATCATGATTAACGCTGGATTCTCATCATCACTGTACAACATGACTGATGTTGAATTCTTGGGACATTTTTTGGGAGTTTACTAAAGGACTTATACATTCTGGTTGTTTTTATTTACTTTTTCTCTTTTTTTGTGAATGAATAACAAGGGATACTATGTACACAGGAAGTACTCATTCACATAGAGGTGAGAGACAGATATCTGAGGATCCCCTTATTCTAAAGGAGGCTTCCAAACTCCAAAATGGCCCCACTACAGAACCCCACATCCACAGATCCAGGGCTGTGGTGATTAGGCACTTATCCTCATCATGAGGACAAGATGAAGTTTCAGGGGAAGGTTTTGCCAGTCCTCCTTGTCCCCACAACACTTGCTGTACCCCTTTCCTTTTATCCTAAAAATAGAGTATGCTTATTTTTTTTTTTTTATTGTGTACTGTCTCATTAGGAAAAAATTCCAGATACAAGATTTAGTAAACACATTTGAGCATACTTACTGTTATCTATTGATGGATCAGTGGTGCAATTTATTTGATATAGGATAGCATTTAGAATTTTGGCATAGATTTCTTTATCATTTTCAGCATTTTGAAAATAAGATAGAATGTAAACCAAGTGCTCCACAACAATACTTCCATTGCTGCAAGAAAAAAAATCAATTAAAATTGTAAATATGTACCAAAACACAACAAAGAACACCACCACAAAACAAGTAGGCTCCTAAGATGAGCTGGCTAATGCTGTATGGGAATACCCACCAGTATAGAAAAGACAGAAAAGACTCAAAATTTACCACTGAGCACATATACATTTTTTTTTTTACTTTCCAAAGTGTTTTTTACTTTGTTCAGCTGCTCTTATAGTCAAGGCACCACTACCAAAGGGCACAGTTGGAATATGTCCACAGTACCCAGGCATGAGAGCAGGTGGGATGTAGGTGGCATTGTTGTGGGTGATCAATGTGCCGCCACTGCTGGACATCTATCACCCGGTGCCGTGACCAAGGTGACTCACAGGGAAACCCAAGACCCTTGGCTGGACGCTTCATACACATTGCGAATGTGTATGCTCCTAATGTAGCACAGGCTTCTTTTTTGCGGCCTTCTTTAAAATCCTTGAAAGATATTCTTCAGCCCATATGTTTGTGGGCGGTGACTTTAACCTTGTGGCCCACCCCCAGATAGACACTGCCTCACTTCTCTCTAAAGCATTCCCCAAATCACTGACCAAAACACTACAGTCCTTACAATTGACTGATGCCTGGCGTTCACATAACTTAGGAGCTAAGGACTACACCTTTTGTTTCCACCCCCATGACTCTTTTGCAAGGTTGGACAACATTTTTTGTACCCCCATTATCTTAGACAACTCCACAAACTCTGAAATCCATCTCTGCCCATGGTCTGACCATAACATTGTAACCCTATCTACTACTCTAATTGGTTTGTCAGACACTCCCTACACTTGGGGTTAAAATGATTCTCTGCTTATGGATCACATTACCCGCCAATACATTTTTACTGCTATCGAAGAGTACTGTACTTTAAATTCAACACCAGATATATCCCCTGGTACTCTGTGGGTGGCTCACAAGGCGGTTTTAAGAGGCGTCTCATCAGTATTGCCTCAGAGATATTATAAAGAACGTTGGCAACAAATTTATGCGTTAACCACAGAAATCGATAAAATACAAATTTGAAACCCAACATTATCCAATAGACAATTAATAGCTCAGAAACGGTTAGAATAAAATACCCTGTTATCAGCCAAAGTGGAAAAATCCCTCCAATGGTCCAAAGCCAAATTTCTCCTACATAGTAACTCGGCGACCACCATGTTCACCTGTAAACGTAACCATACCTTGCATCCCCCATCTATATAAACTCCACAATGCCACAGGGAATATGGTATCACTCCTTAAGGATGTCCTTAAAATTTTTGAAAACATCTATTCCACTCTACCAGCCCACCCCCACTCCTCCCCTTCACAAGCATCATTCGACTGGCTAACCTCCCTTCCTATGCCTGCCTTGTCATCTTCTCAACTAGAATCTCTCAATGCTCCCTTTACAGAGGAATAATTGCTTGGAGTAATCAAGTCCTTAAAACGTTTGGTAGCTCCGGGCCCAGATGGGTTTACTGCCAGTTACTATAAACACTATGCCTCTATTTTAACCCCACACTTAACCACTATGTTTAACAAAATCCTTAATGGTCATCACTTCCCAAATGAAATGACCTTAGACAATATGTCTCTATTGCCCAAACCCCTTAAAGACCACTCACTCCCACAAAACTACAGACCGATATCGGTCATTAACAATGATCTTAAAATTTTTAGTCATGCTTTGGATGATAGACTGGCTAATATTATTGAAACTCTGACCTCTTCTGATCAATCAGGATTCATTCCAATTAGACTTATCACAGATAATCAAGAAAATATAGTGCTGGCTAGATGGTACCGTGGGATACAGCACCTCATCCCCAAAATAATCAAAAAACTAGTGGATATGAGGACAGGGGATTATAACGGTGCTAAGGTCGAGGAATACAAAAAGAAAAGGAAAAGTTTTAAAAGGCACAAAATTACAAAATTCATTAGTAATAATACATACATAGAAAAATACACTTAAATCAGTTAACATTTAAAATGAATATGTATACTGCATATGACCCAGGGTATGATGGAATAGGCCAGATGGAGGTGGCCGACGAAGTGGGGGCTCAATTTCCTACATGTTTCGCCAAGGCATTGGCTTCCTCAGGGAACAAGAGCTCGAAATTGAAAATATAAAAGGGTCTGTATAAGGAGATACGGAAAACATCAAATGAGCAAAAACATTTAAGCAATACAGTATTTTGGTACACGCTCAAATCAATCAGTGTTGTGGCTGGACAATCATGCACCCAGGCGGCCCCACCAGTCACGGCAGCGCAAACGTACCTGAAACGCCGACACCCAAGGAGGGGGCGCGGATGGCGCCACCACAGGGGAAAAACGGGCAGGCCGCGCCGTATATTGTGCCTGCAGGGGGCACACAGTAAACCTGACAAAGGAATGTATTGAGAATATGTGAGTAGATGTAAGACATTACATGTAAGGGATTAGAAATGATGCAATTATGCATCAATTGCATAAAGCGAGAAAATATATATATATCTTTGTATCTATTTTGAGAGGGTATATCAAAGACTCACACTTTTATTTAAAAACACTGAATTGCAGTGGGCACAGTGCCTGTAGAGGGATGCAGATACACAGCAAGACAATTGACAGAATCCGCAGTCAAGTGGAAGAAGGGCCTAAATAAGAAAAGTAGGTTGCTTTAAAGGTAAGACTAATGCATTATAGATTAGCAAAGAAGAAAAAATCAGAGGGAAACTTACTTAATGGAGTGCACTGCCAGATGGAAATCTCATAATGGTGCAATCGAGTGCATAAGATGGAATGTATATTAAATTTATTTTATTAAAGAGGCGGCAGTTGTAGTGCATCCTAGGCAAAGAAAGGTATAAAGGAAAAAAGGAAAAAATTGAAGCGGCCCGGACTATATTGAAGGAAATAATAAAGCTGGTAGGGAGACAAGGCACACAATTACCTGATACGCCATATATCAGAGAATGGCTAATAGACAATCACTGTTGAGGATTGCCGAGAAATGGATAGTGCACCCAAGGTGACTCCTACAAAAAATGATTAGGGATTCAGTAAATAGTGGACTATGGAGAGAAAAAAGTTTCTTTAAAAAGTAATGCTGAGTGTCATGAAGATAAAAGAAGGGTTACCTTATTGCTGTGTGTAGAAAGTTTACAGGCACATCCCTCGTCCAACGTGTGGGCTGAGGGACTGGCCGGTTACTGATATACCCCCCACACTTGATCACATCATGATCAGGTGTGCGGACGTGGGTAAGGGGTGTCCGCGCCTGCGCACAGTGCGGCGTCACGGAACTACACATGATGTGATCAAGTGTGGGGGGTATATCAGTAACCGGCCAGTCCCTCAGCCCACACGTTGGACGAGGGACGTGCCTGTAAACTTTCTACACACAGCAATAAGGTAACCCTTCTTTTATCTTCATGACACTCAGCATTACTTTTTAAAGAAACTTTTTTCTCTCCATAGTCCACTATTTACTGAATCCCTAATCATTTTTTGTAGGAGTCACCTTGGGTGCACTATCCATTTCTCGGCAATCCTCAACAGTGATTGTCTATTAGCCATTCTCTGATATATGGCGTATCAGGTAATTGTGTGCCTTGTCTCCCTACCAGCTTTATTATTTCCTTCAATATAGTCCGGGCCGCTTCAATTTTTTCCTTTTTTCCTTTATACCTTTCTTTGCCTAGGACGCACTACAACTGCCGCCTCTTTAATAAAATAAATTTAATATACATTCCATCTTATGCACTCGATTGCACCATTATGAGATTTCCATCTGGCAGTGCACTCCATTAAGTAAGTTTCCCTCTGATTTTTTCTTCTTTGCTAATCTATAATGCATTAGTCTTACCTTTAAAGCAACCTATTTTTCTTATTTAGGCCCTTCTTCCACTTAACTGCGGATTCTGTCAATTGTCTTGCTGTGTATCTGCATCCCTCTACAGGCACTGTGCCCACTGCAATTCAGTGTTTTTAAATAAAAGTGTGAGTCTTTGATATACCCTCTCAAAATAGATACAAAGATATATATATATTTTCTCGCTTTATGCAATTGATGCATAATTGCATCATTTCTAATCCCTTACATGTAATGTCTTACATCTACTCACATATTCTCAATACATTCCTTTGTCAGGTTTACTGTGTGCCCCCTGCAGGCACAATATACGGCGCGGCCTGCCCGTTTTTCCCCTGTGGTGGCGCCATCCGCGCCCCCTCCTTGGGTGTCGGCGTTTCAGGTACGTTTGCGCTGCCGTGACTGGTGGGGCCGCCTGGGTGCATGATTGTCCAGCCACAACACTGATTGATTTGAGCGTGTACCAAAATACTGTATTGCTTAAATGTTTTTGCTCATTTGATGTTTTCCGTATCTCCTTATACAGACCCTTTTATATTTTCAATTTCGAGCTCTTGTTCCCTGAGGAAGCCAATGCCTTGGCGAAACATGTAGGAAATTGAGCCCCCACTTCGTCGGCCACCTCCATCTGGCCTAATCCATCATACCCTGGGTCATATGCAGTATACATATTCATTTTAAATGTTAACTGATTTAAGTGTATTTTTCTATGTATGTATTATTACTAATAAATTTTGTAATTTCGTGCCTTTTAAAACTTTTCCTTTTCTTTTTGTATTCCTCGACCTTAGCACCGTTATAATCCCCTGTCCTCATATCCACTAGTTTTTTTATCACAGATAATATCTGTCTGACTATGAATGTTCTGCAAGATGCTAACCTTCATAAAAAGCAATTCTGTCAGGAAAGGTTCCATCCGCTGGTAATAGCTATCATTTAGCGTGCAGTACTGAGGTCCACCAGCAGGTGTCTCCTGGCAGTTTGGAACTGTCAGGAGACCTTTCCCTGCTGGTGTTATGTCATCCTAGGGCCGCAGTACTGGCGTCCACCAGCGGATGAATCCTGGCAGTATGGAGCAGATATTACCTTCCGCAGTCAGGCATCACCTGAGCTTGATAGCAGCTAATAGTATAAATACCCGGCAAGTGCACACACACCTTGCCCTGGTATTGTCCTTGTGCCCTGACCTGCATCCTGTTTAACTGTGATCCTGATCCTGAACCTGAACCCCGATTCCTGTATCCTGAACCTGTTTGTATCTGTTCCTGTATCCCTGTATCCTTGCCCTGCAGCCTGATCCCTTTCACCTTGTCCTTGTCTGTTTACTCCTGGCCCCCATCTGCTGATCTCCTGTTTATGACCCTGGCCTGGCTTGACTACGATTCTGGTATTCCCTTTTACTATATATGCTGGTTGGTTTGTTATCACTGTTTGATTGTTTGGTTTACTCTGTTTTGTATTGGTGGTGTATTCACATTTATATGTATTTACCTTAATAAACGTACTTATTTTTTTTTCACCTATTTATGTTTGGTTCACTCTGTCGCAGTCACACAGTTCTGGTCACATCTGGTTTATGACAGAATCCCAGGGCCATCCTTGACCAGAAGTGGCTGCACAGGGGAACCATTTTTGATTCAATTTGTTTGCAAACATGAATGCCGATGAGGTTATTTATTTTTCTCTGATGGCATCTGAAAGTGGTGAATATTGTCGCCAGGCTTTGAAATTATGGTCTAGTGACCAGTTGTTTGAAACTATCCTTTAGGCTCACTCCCTGGTCGATCAGGGTTAGATACTGTTTGGGGAGGTGCAGCCTTTGATCAAGATCTGTACTGAGCTGGTCCTGCCCTGTATTCCAGAGGGCCATGATGATTTCTCTCCTCCTTTTAGTATAAATCAGGTTATATCCCTAGTGTGGCTTTTTGAAGATGATCCCACCGATTTATGTGAGCACTACTCAGCCTGTTCCCCACAGGTGATTGCTGAGTGCATTGTGTCTGCTCAGTCTTTTGTTAGATAGAGAGATTTAAAACTATAGTTTGTACAACCTATACTTTCGGCATGGTCTGACACGATGCAATCAGCCCCAGCCAAACAAACCACCTCTGCCATCAGACACCAGCCTACCCAAATGTATGCTTCCCCATCACCCATGTAAACCTCAGTCGCAGCCCAGTATACACTGCTCCCAACCAAATACCCATATCCAGTCACTGCTCCCTGTACCTATCCTGCATTCAACCCACCTGCCTCTTCTCAGCTGCCTACAAACCCAAAAGAACTTCCCCCAGCTACTGTTACCTCTTCTCTCCCATATTCCAATCCTCCTTCCCATTCTGCTGCACCCCTTACCTACAGTCCTGCAGTCACCTACAGAGCTTCAGTGGCTAAGCCAAAGAAAAAACAAAAGTTTTTTCCAACCAAAACGATCCTGCCATTAGCCCAACCAGCCTCCACACTTACCAATCTGTCCCAGCTTGAAGTTCTGGTGCCAGTATCCCAGTCTGAAGTGTCGGTACTAGTGCTCCAGCCTGAAGTGCCAGAGCTCCAGCCTGAAGTGCCAGAGCTCCAGCCTGAAGTGCCAGAGCTCCAGCCTGAAGTGCCAGAGCTCCAGCCTGAAGTGCCAGAGTTCCAGCCTGAAGTGCCAGAGTTCCAGCCTGAAGTGCCAGAGTTCCAGCCTGAAGTGCCAGAGTTCCAGCTTGATGTGTTCCTGTCTGCTGCCCAGCCTGATGTGTTCCTGTCTGCTGCCCAGCCTGATGTGTTCCTGTCTGCTGCCCAGCCTGATGTGCCTCTGTCTGCTGCCCAGCTTGATGTGCCTGCTGCCAAGCTTGACGTGCCTGCTGCCCAGCTTGATGTGCCTGTGCCTACTGCCCAGCTTGATGTGCCTGCTGCCCTGCTTGATGTGCCCATGCCTGCTGCCCAGCTTGATGTGCCCATGCCTATTGCCCAGCTTGTTATGCCTGTTGCCCAATTCGATGTGCCTGCCGCCTGACTTGATGTGCCTGCTGCCCAGCTCGATGTGCCTGCTACTCAGCTTGAGGTTCCTGTGCCTGCTACCCAGCTTGACGTAATTATTGCCTAGCCTGATGTGTCTGTACCTGCTGCTCAGCTCGAGCTGCATTTTGCCAGATTAAAAGCAATGGACCTTCCTTATGCCCAACCTGATGTGACTCTGCCCGCTGCCCGGCTTGACACCATGGACTTTCCCCAGCAATGTCTAGTTGGAGCGTCCAGAGGTTGCTCCTTCAAGGGGGGGTACTGTCAGGAAAGGTTGCATCCGCTCGTAATATCTATCATTTGGTGTGCAGTACTGAGGTCCACCGGCAGGTGTCTCCTGGCAGTTTGGAACTGTCAGGAGAGCTTTCCCCTGCTGGTGTTATGTCATCTTTGGGCTGCAGTACTGGTGTCCACCAGTGTATGGATCCTGGCAGTGTGGAGCAGATATTACCTTCTGCAGTCAGGCATCACTTGAGCTTTATAGCAGCTAATAGTATAAATACCCGGCAAGTGCACACACACCTTTCCCTGGTATTGTCCTTGTGCCCTGACCTGCATCCTGTTTACCTGTGATCCTGATCCTAAACCTGAACCTGAACCCTGATTCCTGTATCCTAAACCTGTTTGTATCTGTTCCTGTATCCCTGTACCCTTGCCCTACAGCCTAATCCCTTCCACCTTGTCCCTGTCTGTTCACTCCTGGCCCCCATCTGCTGATCTCCTGTTTATGACCCTCGCCTGGCTTGACTAGAATTCTGGTTTTCCCTTTTGCTATATATGCTGGTTGGTTTGTTATCACTGTTTGGTTGTTTGGTTTTCTCTGTTTTGTATTGGTGGTATATTCACATTTATATGCATTTACCTTAATAAACTTACTTACTTTTTTTCAGGGGTTTTTTTCTCAGAAAATAGGTGCAGGAACTCACCTTCCCCAGCCACCTCTCCGCCCTCAATTCTGTCTTTCCACGGGGAGAGAAGTAAAGCGCGTAGGCCCAAAAGGCACAGAGCGAGGCACTTAGGAGTGCATAACACACAGGGCTCAGGAAAGTGTACTCTGCAGTGATGAGGTGTGTGTTTCACACAGGGCACAGAAAAGAAAAATCGGCGGACAGGACTTACATATCTCCCCCAATGTAAACATCTATTGCTCACCTCTGTGCCCCCCATTCAAACCTCACCTTGTCCACAGCTGACCTATGCCCCCTTCCACAGCTCACCTCTTCTTCCCCCCGTCTGCAGCTAACTTCTTCTTCCCCCCATCCACAGCTCACCTCTTCTTTCCCCTGTCCACAGCTCACCTCTTTACCCTGTCTACAGCTCACCTCTTTACCCTGTCTACAGCTCACCTCTTTACCCTGTCTACAGCTCACCTCTTTACCCTGTCTACAGCTCACCTCTTTACCCTGTCTACAGCTCACCTCTTTACCCTGTCTACAGCTCACCTCTTTCCCCTTATCACAGCTCACCTCTTTCCCCTTATCACAGCTCACTTCTTCTTTCCCCTGTCCACAGCTCACCTCTTCTTCCCCCCCATCCGCAGCTCACTTCTTCTTCCCCTCATCCACAGCTCACTTCTTCTTCCCCCCATCCGCAGCTCACTTCTTCTTTATCCTGTCCACAGCTCACTTCTTCCCTCCTGTCCACAGCTAACCTCTTCTTCCCTTTTGTCCACGGCTCACCTCTTCTTCCCTCCTGTCCACGGCTCACCTCTTCTTCCCTCCTGTCCACGGCTCACCACTTCTTCCCTCCTATCCATGGCTCACCTCTTCTTCCCTCCTATCCACGGCTCACCTCTTCTTCCCTCCGGTCCACGACTCACCTCTTCTTCCCTCCTGTCCACAGCTCACCTCTTCTTCCCTCCTGTCCATGGCTCACCACTTCTTCCCTCCTATCCACGGCTCATCTGTTCTTCCCTCCTGTCCACGGCTCACCTCTCCTTTCCTCCTGTCCACGGCTCCCCGCTTCTTCCCTCCTGTCCACGGCTCACCTCTTCTTCCCTCTTGTCCACAGCTCACCTCTTCTTCCCTCCTGTCCACAGCTCACCTCTTCTTCCCTCCTGTCCACGGCTCATCTTTTCTTCTCTCCTGTCCACGGCTCACCTCTTCTTCCCTCCTTTTAATGGCTCACCTCTTCTTCCCTCCTTTTAATGGCTCACCTCTTCTTCCCTCCTGTCCATGGCTCACCTCTTCTTCCCTCCTGTCCGTGGCTCACCTCTTCTTCTCCTTGTAGCTCACCTCTTCTTCCCTCAGTCCACAGGTCACCACTTCTTCCCCTCATTTGCTACTCACTACTTCTTCCCTCCGTCCGCAACACCCCTTCTTCTTTCCCCTGGTCCTCCTCAATTCTGCACCCCCGTGTCCCCATGTCATCTTAGCACCCCCCACAACTCGCCTTTGTACCCCCTGTCAACAACTCAACTCTGCAGCCCCCACATCTACAGCTAACACTCCCAGTCCACAACTACAGCTTGCCTCTACCCCCCTCCCACATTTCTTTACTGCACCCCTATCTACAGATTACCCCAATCCACAGCTTTCATATCTGCAGCTCTCCAACTTTCACCTCTTCACCCCCTGTCACCTTCAAACAACCTGCCAAATCCCCCTTACCAGCTCTTGCCACTGTACCACCTGCCCCCCCTCCCCACTTCTCAGCACTTTGCACAAACTCTCCCCCTTTCCAGCTCTAACAACTTCACCCCCCCTTCACAAATCAACCCCCACTGCGGTCCACAGGTGTCACTTCCCCCTGCAGGTGCCACTCGGCCTGCACCCCCCCTTCCCTCCCCTCCCCTCCATAGTTTCCAGTGCACTCACCCCCTTCTCCAGGCTTTTTTCCACACTGCAGTTCTGGCCGAACACTTCACTCGGCTCTGAGCTGCACAAGTCTGACAGGGAGGTAGGGCTGGCCAGGACGGGAGCCGCTGGGCATGGTGGGACATATAAACATGTCCTGGCAATAGGGCACAGAAGTCGGTGGAGGAAGCGAGTAGTGCAAAAACCTCCTCTCCTGCCTTCTGTGTTCAGTGACTGGATGGAGAGGACAGGGCTGCCAGAGGTGGCGGAACCCCGTTCCGCCGCGTTCTGGCAGAAATAAAGCCCTGCTTTTTTTCACCCGTTTATGTTTGGTTCACTCTGTCGCAGTCACACAGTTCTGGTCACATCTGGTTTATGACAAGGTCCTTCTACTGAGCCTTGGCATCAACAAGGCTTTTGATAGTGTTCTCTGGCCTTACTTGTTCTCTGTACTACAAGGTATGGGCTTCATAGATGGATTTTTAATGGGTATATAGACACTTTACCATCATCCCAAAACTAGAATCAAATTACCAGGTTGCAACTCAGACTTTTTCACACTCGGCAGGGCTGTCCTCTGTCACCTTTATTATTCGTCCTAGCCTTGGAATCCCTAGCAATCACTATTAAACAACACCCAGACATATCTGGGTACCCTATTGAATCCTCATAATTTAAAAACTTTGCATGTATGCAGACGACGTTATGCTTTTTTTGACTCAATCCCATGTCTGCCTATCCAATTTATTTTCCATATTATCTAAATTCGCCTTTATCACTGGACTTTCGGTAAATATTACAAAATCTGCTGCTCTCCTAAATAATATACCCTCTGCTCAGTGTGAGACACTCCAAGGATCCTTTCCATTCCAATGGTCGACTGACAAAATACCCTATGTCGACATCTACATCACACCACGATTGTCTTCCATTTTCAAAGCAAACTATCCACCATGTGTATCCCGACTTCGGAACTTGCTTAAAGTCTGGAGTTCCTATCACATTTCATTTTTGGGAAGAGTCACGACGGTCAAAATGACCCTGTTACCAAAACTCTTATATTTGTTTAGAGCCCTCCCCATTGCAATCCCAAAAAACTTTATTGACAAGCTACAACAAGAGATTAATAGATTTATCTGGCAGAACAAAAGACCTAGATTCTCTAGACACATTTTATATAAATCTCAAGCTACGGGGGGCCTAATCTATACTTTCTAGCAGCCCGCTTTTCTCAGATAGCTCAATGGAATATCCCAAACTTAAAAGGTGCATTAGGTGAAGTTTGAATCCAACTCCATCCGCCCTTATTGCCTCCCATATATATTATGGTCACCCTCCAATCCTAACCATAAGCTTACCTCCCTTAATTCTATTGTAACACAATCTTTATTCCTCTGCAACTGCTATAAAAGTAAACTTAGTCTGGTCTCATCTGCACCCCAGTTTTCCTCCTGCCTAGGGGAACCTTCATTTTCCATAGCTTTTGACTACCCAGAAAGCTTCTCATGGTGGAAAATTAATTCCCTGGTCACTTTAGCGGATCTCCAATTAGGTGGCACATTTGTCACGTTTGACCTCCTCTGCTCACAAATAGGGATGGGCTTTATGTTTGGGTCGAACATGAGTTCGACTCAAACATTGGCTGTTCGCCGAACAGCGAACAATTTGGGGTGTTTGCGGCAAATTCGAAAGCCGCAGAACACCCTTTAAAAGTTTCCCATAGACAATTCACTTTAAAAGTGAGTTGTCTATGGGAGAAATCAAAAGTGCTAATTTTAAAGGCTTATATGCATGGTATTGTCATAAAAAGTGTTTGGGGACCTGGGTCCTGCCCCAGGGGACATGTATCAATGCAAAAAAAAGTTTTAAAAATGGACGTTTTTTCGGGAGCAGTGATTTTAATAAAGCTTAAAGTGAAACAATAAAAGTGAAATATTCCTTTACATTTCGTACCTGGGGGTGTCTATAGTATGCCTGTAAAGTGGCGCTTTTTTCTGTGTTTAGAATAGTCTGACAGCAAAATGACATTTCTAAAGGGAAAAAAAAGTCGTGCAGTAATAGCGGTGTTGGCTATAGTGAATTGTCTATGGGAGAAATCAAAAGTGCTAATTTTAAGGGTTAATATGCAAGTTATTGGCATAAAAAGTGTTTGGGGACCTGGGTCCTGCCCCAGGGGACATGTATCAATGCAAAAAAAAGTTTTAAAAATGGCCATTTTTTCGGGAGCAAAATTACATTTCTAAAGGGAAAAAAAAGTCATGAAGTAATAGCAGTGTCGGCTATAGTGAATTGTCTATGGGAGAAATCAAAAGTGCTAATTTTAAGGGTTAATATGCAAGTTATTGTCATAAAAAAGTGTTTGGGGACCTGGGTCCTGCCCCAAGGGACATGTATCAATGCAAAAAAAAGTTTTAAAAACGGCAGTTTTTTCGGGAGCAGTGATTTTAATAATGCTTAAAGTGAAACAATAAAAGTGTAATATTCCTTTAAATTTTATACCTGGGGGGTGTCTATAGTATGCCTGTAAAGGGGCGCATGTTTCCTGTACTTAGAACAGTCTAACAGCAAAATGAGATTTGTAAAGGAAAAAAAGTAATTTAAAACTACTCGCGGCTATAATGAATTGTCGGTCCGACAATACACATAAAAGTTCATTGATAAAAACGGCATGGGATTTCCCCACAGGGGAACCTGAACCGAAATTTAAAAAAAAAAAGGGTGTGGGGGTCCCCCTCAAAATCCATACCAGACCCTTCAGGTCTGGTATGGATTTTAAGGGGAACCCAGCGCCAAAATTTAAAAAAAATGGCTTACCAGACCCTTATCCGAGCACGCAACCTGGCAAGCCTCTCTCCTGAACCGTACCAGGCCACATGCCCTCAACATTGGGAGGGTGCTTTGGGGTAGCCCCCAAAGCACCTTGTCCCCATGTTGATGGGGAGAAGGGCCTCATCCCCACAACCCTTGCCCGGTGGTTGTGGGGGTCTGCTGGCGTGGGGCTTATCGGAATCTGGAAGTCCCTTTTAACAAGGGGACCCCCAGATCCCGCCCCCCCTGTGTGAATTGGTAATGGGGTACAAATGTACCCCTACCATTTCACAAAAAAAGTGTCAAAAAGGTTCAAAAACACAAGAGACGATTTTTGACAAGTCCTTTATTAATTTCTTCTTCGTTCCGCTTCTTCTTCCACCTTCTTTCTTCTGGTCTTCCTTCGGTGTTCTTCTTCTTCCTCCATCTTCTTCTCCATCTTCTTCTTCTCCATCTTCTTCTTCCTCCGCTCTTCTCGTCCCACACCTTCCTCCTGCTTCTTCTCCGCTCTGTCTGCACGATCCGCCTCAGTGGGAGTCTTCCGCCGTGTGACGCTTTGGTTCTTCTGACACCTCTTATATAATGGAAGGCAGGGCCACCCGGTGACCCCGCCCTCCTCTGACGCACGGGGAAAGCCACAGGGAATTCCCCATAAAGTCCTGTGCGTCAGAGGAGGTCGGGGTCACCGGGTGGCCCTGCCCTCCGTTATATAAGAAGAACTGAAGCGTCACAAGACTCCAAAAGCACCCTCCCAATATTGAGGGCATGTGGCCTGGTACTATATCGCCCCCCCTTTTTCCTGCGGCCTGCCAGGTTGCGTGCTCAGGAAAGGGTCTGATACGGATTTTTGGGGGGACCCCACGCCATTTTTTTTTTACATTTTAGCACGGGGTTCCCCTTAATATCCATAACAGACCTGAAGGGCCTGGTATGGAATTTAGGGGGACCCCCACGCATTTTTAAAAAAAAAATTTGGTTCGGGGGTTCCCCTGTGGGGAAATTCCATGCCGTTTTTATCAATGAACTTTTACGTGTATTGTCGGACCAATTCATTATAGCCGCGAGTAGTTTTAAATTACTTTTTTTCCTTTAGAAATTATATTTTGCAGTCAGACTGTTCTAAATACGAGAAACATGCGCCCCTTTACAGGCATACTATAGACACCCCCCAGGTACGAAATTTAAAGGAATATTACACTTTTATTGTTTCACTTTAAGCATTATTAAAATCACTGCTCCCGAAAAAGCGGCTGTTTTTAAAACTTTTTTTTTTCACTGATACATGTCCCCTGCTGCAGGACTCAGGTCCCCAAACACTTTTTATGACAATAACTTGCATATTAACCCTTAAAATTAGCACTGTTGATTTCTCCCATAGACAATTCACTATAGCCGACACCGCTATTACTTCATGACTTTTTTTTCCCTTCAGAAATGTCATTTTGCTCTTGGACTGTTCTAAACACGGGAAAAAAAAGCGCCACTTTACAGGCATACTATAGACACCCCCCAGGTACGAAATTTAAAGGAATATTTCACTTTTATTGTTTCACTTTAAGCTTTATTAAAAACACTGCTACCAAAAAAACGGCCATTTTTAAAACTTTTTTTTTTGCACTGATACATGTCCCCTGGGGCAGGACCCAGGTCCCCAAACACTTTTTATGACAATAACTTGCATATAAGCCTTTAAAATGAGCACTTTTGATTATTCATGTTCGTGTCCCATAGAGTTTAACGGTGTTTGCGTGTTCGAACAAATTTTTTGCCTGTTCGCATGTTCTGGATGCGAACCTAACCGGGGGGTTGGCTCATTCCTACTCCAAAAACAAATCTCACTTTGGGAACACTATCACTATATACAAATAAGACACTTTTATATCTCTCACTATAGTTTTACCCCATCCTCCCCACCTACATCCTTTGAACAGATCTGCTGTGACTCTCCCAGAGGCAAAAGCCTCATTTCAGTTATTTGTAAAACTGCAATGGCTTCCTATTTCTCTAGTGAGCTTCCATATAGGAATAAATGGGAAATGGACTGTGATGCACAGTTTGCTCTGGAGGATTGGGATATAATGCTGGATAACCTACGCAAATGTACAAAGTCCCTAGCAGTCAGAGAAACGGCCTATAAGGTATTAACCAGATGATATCATACCCCCTCCAGACTCCCTCCAGACTCCAAGCCATTTTCCCAGGAACATCCGGACTTTGTTTCCAGGGATGCCAGCTGCTGGGTACCTTCAAACACATGTTTTGGGAGTGTAGACTACTTTCTCCAGTATGGAATGATATAACCTCTTTAGCTTCCGTGATATCAGGTATTCCCCTACAGCTCACAATCTCAATGTGTCTCATTGGAGCGTCAATCCCAGGTGTCGTCCACAAGGCAGAAAGACTTATACACACTATTTGCATATCCACCTTGTGGGCTATTTCCCTACATTGGAAGTTCCCAGTAGTGCCCCTATCTTCCATACTAGATAGGTTTGATGCTGTTATGCTAATGGCGATGATTTTGTATACACTACAGGATAAAATGCACCTGTTTGATTGTAAATGGGATCCTTGGAGAACCCATAGGCAGATTCTGCAATCCTAAAAGGATATCTTACCAATTTAAGTTGTCATGCTTTGCAGGAACATACCCTCATGTATACCCCCCCCCCCCCCCCCAATTCTTTATATATTTGCAATCTTTGACAGTGATTGACCCATATTTTGTAATGACTCTTCTGTATGTTTCTAAATTGTTCTTTATTTTTGTATTCAAGAATATCCCTTGAATAGTGTGTCATAAAGTATTTGCTCAGTGCATGAGCAGGGAGTTTTTTCTTGAATGGTTGGGAGGGAGGGAAAAGGTCACAAGTAAAGCCCCTAGGGCTAGCCTAGTTAGGCAGGAGAGGGGGCCACGTACAAGGGTGGGGAGAAGGGGGGTATATCCTGGGGAGGCTGGGGGGGGGGCTTACAGTGAGATATAGGGTTAGACAATGGGGTGAACGAAAGGTACACGCACTTAGGAGGAGGGGGCTTATAAAAATATAGTACATTTGCACATGGCGTTTACTTTTGCAGTTAAACAATACAAGGGGCGGGGGTGGAGCGATCCCTGGACGCGGGGACCCCTCCCCCCTCCCCCTTTTCACTTTCCCGTCTGTCACAACCACAGAGATGACGTTAAGATTTGTAGACACAAATACACAAGTGAATTGCCTTTTCCTTTTTTCTTTTTCTTTCTTGTTGTTATTTTTTTTTATTATCTTTTCCTAACTTTTTTAGATGCCTTCTAAAACTCTAAAAATAGGCTCGTGGAACATCAGGGGTATGGGTGACCCTGCCAAAAAGGCAGCGGTGTTCTCGGTGATGGAAGCTTATGGTGTTGAATTGGCTTGCTTGCAGGAAACTCACCTTACCAATGAAACTAAATTACAAATTCAGAGTAATAAATTTCAAGAACAGTACCACTCAGTCCATACCTCTTATTCAAGAGGGGTGAGTATACTGGTGAAGAGAGGTATTTCATTTTCCTGCAGGGGAGCCAAGATAGACACTTTGGGACGTTATGTCTTCTTGAGCTGCGTTGTGGAAAATAAACCTCTGGTGATAGCAAATATCTATATCCCTCCTCCGTTTAGAACAGAGATTATCTTGGACCTGTTGGAGTTTGTAGATAGTAGGGTGGATACTCCTATAATAGTGGTAGGGGACTTTAACGCAGTTCTGGACAACAAAATGGATCGGTTCCAGAGGGGCGCCTAGGCCAACTCCTCGAAGAGATTGGATGGTGTGACCTGTGGAGATCTTATAATCCAAACACCCGGCAGTGTTCTTGTTACTCAGGGTCATACTCTACTCTCTCGCGTATAGATATGGCAGTGGGTAATAGTGAAGCTTTGCGAATAACAGGAAACATAGAGTATGGACCAAGGGGAATATCAGACCACTCACCCCTGACCTTGACCCTAAACTTAAACACTAGATCTAGCCAAAAAAGGTGGACATTAAACCCACTATGGTTGGACCTGATACGTAGCCCAGCAGAAATAGCCTTCAAACTAAAAGAGTTTATAACATTTAATTCAGGTACAGCATCAGTAGGGGTATTGTGGGACACCCTAAAAGCATACCTTAGGGGACTACTACATCAGCAGGTGGTTATAGCAAAGAAAACATCAAGGGAATGGGAGGTGAGGGCTAGGAGGGAAGCCATGGAATCAGAAGCACAATATGTGCTAGACCCAACCCCGGAAAAACAGGAGATTTGGCTTAGTAAACAACAAGAGTATAAAGAAGTAACTAACAGAAGAGTAGAGAACAAGAGACTTTTTCAGAAACAAAATTACTTTGGCGAAGGGGAGAAAGTAGGTCGGACGCTTGCCCTTTTAATTAAGTCCAATCTATCTTCACCGGCCATCTCCTCAATCAAGACACCGGCTGGAAAGATTACATCCGATCCCGCCGAGGTCTTAGAGGCCTTCTCTACATTCTATAGAGACCTGTATAGGTCACGTCGGAGTTTGAATCAGAGTGAGATGGATGGGTTCTTGGAAAGGGTGAACCTGCCCGTACTCTCGGAGAGGGATAGAGACGAGATGGAGTCCCCTCTGACTTTGGAGGAGCTGCAAAAGGCAGTATCGGAGTTGTCAGTCCAGAAATCTCCGGGCCCGGATGGACTGCCATTGGAGATCTACAGGAAATACGGGGAGGTCCTGCTTCCGGAGCTTCTAAAAGTGTTGGAGCAAACGGTCAAGGACGGAAGGTTGCCCTCATCAATGTTGGAGGCTGACATAGTAGTTATACCAAAGGAGGGCAAAGACCAATTGGAAGTCTCCTCGTACAGACCGATATCAATGTTATGCACAGATGTTAAGATCATTGCAAGGGTGTTGGCATCCAGATTAAATAAATGTATTACAAAACTTGTGCACCTGGACCAATCGGGATTTATCCCCGGCCGGTCCACTAGCACAAATATCAGAAGGGCCTATTTGAATCTCCAGGTACCAACAGAAAATGAAGGATCCAGAGCTATATTGTCTCTGGATACTGCCAAGGCTTTTGATAGCCTGGAGTGGGAATATCTATGGAGGGCGCTAGAGAGGTTTGGATTCGGCCCCGTATTTATCAGCTGGTTAAAAATCCTATATAACCACCCAAGGGCAAGGCTCAAGATAAACGGCGAATACTCGGAAAATGTTCCCCTCGAAAGAGGGACAAGGCAGGGGTGCCCCCTATCTCCTTTACTGTTCGTCCTGGCCATGGAGCCATTGGCGGAAGCAGTGAGATCATCGCCCGAAATACAGGGATTTCAGCGAAAAGGGGGGGAAGAGAGAAAAGCGCTTTTCGCGGACGACGTCCTATTTTTCCTGGGGGACACGACTGTCTCATTGGAGAAAGCGATGCACCTAGTGGAGGACTTCGGAAAGTTCTCCGGACTAGTCATTAATTGGGAGAAATCATCGCTCCTGCCGGTTGACTTATTGGCCAATCCTACTTCGACGTGCTTGCCCCAATTGAAGGTTACGGGGAAGATGAAGTATCTTGGTGTTGTCCTGTCCAAGGACCCCAGCGCATTTATTGAAGACAACTTGGTCCCCCTCTTATCAAAATTTAAGAGAAAATGTGATACCTGGAGCAGACTCCCTCTGTCTGTGGCGGGTAGAGTTAACTTGATAAAAATGGTATGGATGCCGCAGTTGTTATATTTACTCCACAACTCCCCAGTTTGGATTGGGGAGAAGTGGTTTCAAAAAATTCAATCCCTCTTCAGGGAGCTAATATGGAAGAAAGGTCAGGCCAGGATTGGCCTAAAAAACTGCAGCGCCCTGCCACGGAGGGGGGTCTGGGGGTTCCCCAACCGTTTATCTATTTCTTGGCAGCCCAGCTACAACAACTAGGGGGATGCGACACCGAGGGAGGTGGAAGTAACAATGTCAAAATTACTCTACAGGGGAACCCACATAGCTCACTAGTGGGAGCACTGGAGGCAGATTCACTGCAAGGGGAGTTTCCGACATTTAAAATGATTACCAGGGTCTGGCAGGCAACCAAGAGAATAATGGGGTACAAAGGGATTTCAGAACTCTGGCCAATGTGGAACAATAAGCAACTGCATGAATTACTAACCGTCGATAAGAACAAGATGTGGGAAAGGTGTGGGATAAACCGACTGATTCAATTATATGAGGGGGACACTCTGAAATCTTTCGAGGAATTGAGACATGAGTATGGATTACCAAACCAAGTATTCTATAGCTATCTACAGATTAGGCATGCATTGAGCAAGCAGTTCAATAGACAACCCTTAGTATGGTGTAGGATCCCGTTATTGCAAACAATAGTTAAGTCAGAGACTACCAAGGGTTTGATTTCAACGATATATACCCAGCTTACAAAGAGAATAAATACGCAGGCAGGTCCAACAGGGGGAAGGGACAGGTGGGAGGCCGATGTGGGGGAGATAACGGACGAACAATGGAGAAGGATTCTTGAATTTGGATCGGAGGTGTCGGTCTCTCCCTCACAAAAAGCCTCCCACCTGATGTTGCTGCATAGGTCGTATCACACATCAAAAAAGTTGTTCATGTTTGGTCACAGAGTCAATGATGAGTGCCCTAGATGCAGGGGAACAGGCGATCTAATTCATATGGTCTGGAGGTGCCCAAAATTAGTTAGATACTGGCCTGAGATTCTAAAGAAAATAAACACCACCTTCAGAGTTAACTTAGAACTTGATCCCAAGACCTGTGTGTTGGGCTATGTGAATAACGGGCCGAGGGGTAGGAATACAGATTTAACGATAGCAAGATGCTTGTTCCAAGCCAGAAAACTAATAGCACAATCCTGGCAATCAAGAACACCCCCAAACCCTGAAGCTTGGATTGAAACCATTAACGCTACAGTATGGAGCGAAAGGACATTCTATACCAGATCAGGCAATTACAACACATTTGTGAAACTATGGAACTTGTGGGTCCAAGCAATGCCGTGCTCTTTACCAGTGCTATTTTAGTGCCGAGAGCAACCCTCTTTCCACTCAGATAGAGGTGTCGTGCTGGGCATGGCTTGGAGTTTCGAAACCAAGAGAGAACAACGAAAAAGAACAGTAGCCAAATATAGGGTGTGCCTTGGAATTATGTGGGCCCGATAGGGGGGGGGGGGTGACTGGGGGGCGGGGGGGGGGGAATGGTGTACCAGACAGAACAGTAATAATGTACTAACACGCATGATAATAATAAGAGATTATGTGGCCGGTTGGCCTCGACGCACAAATTGGGTGTTTTATATGCTACACATTTGTATTATTGTAATTATTTAAATATGGAATGTATAAAGTAAAAGAAGGAAAGTTTGAAAGGCCACAATGATGTGACTAGGTAAGAGACACACATGAGTACCAAACTGAAAGCTGTCTCCGTATTAAGTTAACTGAAGTGACTGAAAAAAAAAAAAAGAATATCCCTGTGATGTCAATTTTATGTTGTATATTGTCACAAGAATGTATATTTTAAATACCCTAATAAAAAAAAGTTTGCAAACAAAAAAAAATAATCATTTAAAGTGTTTCCAAAACCAAAACGTATTATATACTGCAGCATACTGATACATAGATGAGGTGGCAGCATTGGTTTTCTTTTTTTTCACCTGGTGATCAAGCCAGTAAGTCTGTTATTTTTCAATGGCTTTTAACAGGCCAAACAATCAAGCAAAAGTGTCAGTTAGAGGGTGGAGAAAACAATGACAGGGGTGCTTACAATAATCAGCTTGTATTAATGATGTAACACCATTATTCCAAAAGGAAAAAAATATGTTTTCTGTAAGCATTACAAGTGAAAGCTGGAATTAAAATTTATTTGTTAGTCACTTGTGTAAAGTCTATTTAAATCTAATATTCCACCTAACACCACCCTATACTACAGGTTGACAATGCTGCTATCCAAGGATGGCTACATTGTTCCTCTCTAGAGAGAGTGGAGCACTGAGAGTAGCCACCCTAAGACAGGAAATGTGTTACTGACTAAATTACCACGTACAAATAAAGGGAAATGCATAAATACAGAGAACTAAAAAGCATTAGGTCGAATGACCACAATGTTTACTTACAGAGCTGGCACATTTCAAGCAAACAAACTCCCTCCTAAGCTTGAAGCGGAGTTCTACCCAAAAGTGGAACTTCCATTTATCTGATTCTTCCCCTCCTCCGGTGCCACATTTGGCACCTTTCAGGGGGAGCAGGTACCTATTTTTGATAGGTACACTTTTCCCACTTTTGTTGGACCTCGCTGCGACAAGGTACATCAGAAGTTTGGCCCCCTCCTCCTTCCCCTGCTGTCAGGCCGGTAAGAGAGCGAAGAGCAGTTCGCACATGTGCAGTAGGAACCCAGCTGCTAAGCCACAAGTCTTCACTGCCGGGTTCCATTACCAGCAATGGCGGCGGCAGCACCCGACATCGGCTGGGGTGCTGACATCGCTGGATTCCAGGACAGGTAAGTGTCTTAATATTAAATGTCAGCAGCTACAGTATGTGTTTTTTTTTTTGCCTAAACACTGCTTTAAATTAATGTCTACTCTTAGAATCTGTTAATAGGACAAATCCCCAAATCCTAACATACTCCACAAATTTTACTCTGCATTATTTATTAATCCACCAAACATTCTATTTTTTAAATTAGGAAATTCCTCCAGGACCTCTCAGAGCCCAAGCTGACTGAAGCACACATATAGACAGTCCATGCACACAGATGTAAATTAATGCTGCAATTAAACAAACCAAACTGACTTCTGCTCAATATATATCATTTTATGTTTTGGGGTTTGGATATGCTTTAACTGGATTAATGCATAACTGCAGTAACTGGTGTATACATATTTTCAGGCAATTCAACCAGCTTTCAATTACCAATATAATAGAATATGATATGATTTCACTAATATGAAAGTGATTTAAATTGTAAAGGCAACCTAATAGGAATTACACTGGCAAATTTGAGAGACTAAAATAATAATTCTAATTGATTAAAAATCTACCAAAATAGAAACCCCTTTTAGTAATCGTTAAGAAAGTCATTGGATTTTTCACTATATGCTTTCTTCAACTCAACCAATGGTGAATTACAAATAGTGAATTATTCATTCAAATCGTTTTAGAAAAAATTGAATCACAATTGAGATCAAATAAATATCAGATGCCCAGTATGCCCAGCTGAACTCTTTTACACCTCAATACTCAATTCCCAAAGTCTGGTCAGGTCAGTCTGGTAAGGTTTCCCTCGGTTTGGTGGCTAATTGCCCTGTCTACCTATGGAAGGAGTTTCCAGAAACAGCTGGGATAGTCAGGCACTAAAGAATATTTATCCGACCTTAGCCAATCCCTGGGGGGGGGGGGCAAAGGTGGCTGGAGAGAGGATGAAAGTTTGGCAGGCTTGCTCGGACTGTTGCCCCTGGGATGCTGGCAGAGTGTGTACTGAAGAGTTACTGTTGGTGTTGGGCCTCAGCATGTGATGGGCTAAAGGCCTGAAGGTGATCTGACTGAAGGATATTTTCTGGAGGATATCACCTATGGACACTGACCTGGAGAAGGATCCTTTTTCTTGCTTATTGAAGAGTGTCACATGGAAGATGTAGTGGGCAGCAGCTGTCCTCGGACATTTTGAGTAATTGTGACCTTGATCTGAGATCCCAGCTATGCTCGGGGAAGCAAGTTCCAGAGGTTGCTGTAGGGACTGAGGCTGCTTGCTTATAGAGTCCCAGGTTAACTGGCCATTCATTTTTGTCTCCAACAAAGGCTACTGCTATAGGATTTGTGATAAGAGACTGTCCTCCTGTGGTTGTTAGCATTTGGAGCATCCTGCACCTTTAACCCTCTCTTTTTTCAATATTATGCAATAAATTCACAAAAAGCCCCCCCCCCACCACCCCCAACCCCCCGACCATGGCTGTATTTGCCAGTGTGATTGGAACTATGTCTGGTTCTGGAAGCTGCTGCACTAAGGCAAGCCATACATGGGTCGAATTTTCTTTTGAAAATCTTATCTAAGAATTTTTGTTCTTATTTCGCAGCATTAGTGGGTTGCAGCAACAGCCGATTTTCGTGCGGCAGTCAAATTTGAGTAATCGGACATGTTGGAAATGTTTTGAAAAACAAACAAATTTTCAAATCAATGATGGGAGAATCGTGCGTAATGTAATCGAAAAAGAAATGCGCATGTGCAAGAAAAAAAAATTCCCAGAAAGAAAAGAAGATTCCCAGCCATGAAAATTCTTTTCTGTCGCAACATGAGGTGAAATTGAAGGTTTGGTTGGCCGAATTTCAAAATCAATGGTGGCGCCATCGGATCACAAAACGCACAAATTTTCTGATTTTCAAAAGAAAATTATTTCGAAATTCGACCATGTATGGCCAGCCTAAGGGAGACCTTGGTCATTCTCAGTGCACCCTGTGGGGGTGAGCGGTACATATGCCTATTACTTACGAAATTGATAGTATAATGATTTCCACATCCTTTGACAGTATTCTTTTGTAGAACATTTTCATCTGTAAGACAAAGAGCGTTTTAAAAGAAATAGATATATTTCTCCATACCCCTTCAGTCTCCTCATACATCACTAATTACTAACTGACATATAATTATGGATTTCACACCATTTCCTAAAACATACATTTCTTAATTTGAGATCATAATATTTCCTCTTCTCTTGCACCCTCCGCCAACATTTCCGTCAAGATCAATAACACAACAATCACTCACTCCCCTTATGTTAGTGTGCTAGGTGTAATCCTGGACTCTGTTCTATTCTATCAGCCCCAAATCACATTACTGTCTAAACTGTGCCACCTTCACGTCTAACATTGCCAAAATTCACCCCTTCTTAGCCTCTTACCAAATAAATAATGTGTAGAGTGGAAAGGAGGGTGGGCCCTTACGCACACAGTCCGCGCATATGCATCCATGATGGCTGAGGTTTCTGTCCTGATAACATGCTTGCTGTGTGCTCCCAGCATAGTGACCAAGCTGTTTCCTACATCTCTTGGCCTCCATTATGATCAGGAGCATTCAGGATGGGTGCCTGATCATGTGACCACTGTGATAGCCAACCACAGTGGCAACAAGAATGGCAATTCTGTCCTGCCCTCCTGCCTTAAGACCTAATTAGGGGGCCATGGCAGGTGGGCAAGAAAGGGTTAACCAACAACAACTCCATGCTACTAATTAACTTGCTTGTTATTTCTCACATTAACTATTGCAACTTCCTCCTCGATGCCCAACTTCTACACAGGCTGTGCTCTTTTTAGCCTACCATGAATGTTTCTATCAGACTCATCCACCTTACCAAGCGCTCAGTATTCACCACCCCTCTCTTCCAATCCCTCCACTTTCTTCCACTCCCCCAGCGAAATAAAATTCAAAATATTTACAACATAAAAAGCCATCCACAGCTTTTCCCCAATATTTACCACCAAGCTTATCTCAAAATATCATCCAAAACATCCTCTTTGCTCCTTATAAGACCTCCCACTCAATAGCTTCTCCTTCAGCTCCTCTAATTCTCATCTCCAGAACCTTAAAATTATTCAGGCCACTTTCTGTGTCCTAAGCTGTTGTAGACAGACTCCAAAGGGAGATGTTGTTATGCTGCCTGGGCTCACAGTACCCCCACCCCCTCTGGAGGAGCAGAGGAAGGACCTGTAACATAGGACTCTAAATAGTGATGAAGAAAACAAATATTAAATAAAAAAAAATACCTGATCCTGAAACCGATTTGTAAAATTGTCATATGTTGCGGTGGTGTTGTCTAAGAGATCTTCTGGAAACGTTTCATTGATTTTAACAGTCACTTTGATTGTTATATTGACAACAGCTGTAAAATGATAGAGAGAGAAAGAGATGCTACTTAAAGAACAAATAATTGCAACATAAATAACTAATGCAACAAAAGCTGCAGTGAGTTTTCAACGCTATATCTATGAAAAATTGCTATCAGGATAGGCTTTAATTACAGAAGAGGCTCTGCATGCCTACAAGTTCTTGTAAAAAGATCTTTTATTGTAGCTAGAGACTTATATGTCTAGTCTGCCTTAAAGCCTAAGTGTGGGCAAAAAAAAAAAAAATCAGCATAATGGGCATAACTTACAGTCAGTAGCATGTGTCAATTTTGCTGATGCCTCTTCTTTTGAAATCCTCCTCTGTCCACCCCCTCCTTCCCACCGCTGCCATAATCTTCCAGTGTTGTTGGGGGTTAATAGAGCTAAAGCAATGTCATTGGCTCTCATCTATGTTCTCAGCTATGCCCTCCGTTTTCGCCCACCTCTTCCATTATTAAAAGCTGTACCACACCTTATAAGAATGAAACACAATCTATGAATGGAGGACAGGCAGATGATTGAAAGCTTCCCCCGTTCATAAATCCTGTTTCATTCCTAGAAGCTGTAGTATGAATGGAGAAGCTGGGCAGGCATATTTGGGCAATATTGATCGCCTATGACAGCCCCCTATTTCTATTAACCCCTGCTGCCCTGGGGGATTATGACAGTAGGGGTTGGCATGGACAAATGAGGATCTTGCCTAACAGAAGCAACATCAGCACCCCATTGGCTGTACATTATGTCCCTTGTGTCAAAACCAAGAAAAAAACCAAAAGAAAATGACAGCGACAGAGCAATGAGGGAGAGTGTGGACATTACATTGCTTGAGGAGGATGCTTTAGGAGGTAAGTGTACCATATTGTACAAGTATTCTGTCCATATTTGCTCATTATAACAAGACCCCTCCCATCAAATTACTAGCCAACAAAAGAAATGACACAAATGACGCACTCCTATCAGTAGGAATAACACAGCAGTTTTTGTTTTTCTGAGTCACCTGTTAACATTATTATTATTATTATTATTATTATTATTATTATTATACGAGATTTATATAGCTATGTTAACATATGTTAACATAGTTTTATTATCTGTTAATCTTACTAGTAGATCAATTGTTTCTCCATTTTCTGTAATAGGGTAACAACACTGTTCATTCTGCACTGAAATTGCACGACACTGTTGCCACCATATGGATAAAAACTTCATAAAAGGACTTTGAACTACCTAGATTGTGACAGGATTACTTTAAAGTGGTTCTAAAGTCTAAACATTTTTTATTTTAATACATTCCTTGCATTAAGGTACAAAATGTTTAGGCATTGGTTTTGGCTCCTCATTCCCCCTTTTACTTATCTAAATCCTCATTCGATCCATCGCTGTGCACGTTTGCAGCTCTTCTCTCCCCTCATTTCCATGTCTCACAGGCCTTGCTGTGGCACCAGGGGCCATTGGCTCCTGCTGCTGTCAATCAAAGCCAGTGATAATGGAGGAGGGGTCCCGCTGTCTGTGTCAATGCACGCAGCAGTGGGGCTCGGGAGTGAGCATACACAAGTGACACTTCCCATGGGGGCACTGCAAATAGAGGAGGAGCCAGGAGCACCACTGGAGGACCAATATAGAGCAGCAGAATTGAGGAATTACCTTGTACAGTGGTTGTAGGAATAAATGATGTATCTACAGTAGAGGAGGAAACAGTTGCTGTAGAAGATTCTGGAGGTTGTTGTTTTGTTGATACAGTAACAGATGTCTCTGAGGATGAAGTAGACGTTGGATTTGAAGTAGAAGAGGTAACAATTGGTGTAGATGGTTCTGAAGGTTGGGATCCTGTTGTTGGAGTAATAGATGTTTCTGTGGACAATGGAACCGAAGCAGAGGAGAAAACAATTGTTATAGAAGATGTTAAAGATAATTGGGCTTCTGATGGTGAAGAATTACTATCTCTAATCAAAGATGTAAACATTCTATCATAAGTGAAATTTTGGTGTATTGTAGCGACCTGAAATAAAACTAGAAAGTGAACACATGAGATGGCTTCATAGTAACTACATAAAAATTTTTTACCAAAAACTGTATTCCCCATTTGGGTTGTAACATAGGTAAGTTTACCTTTTGCCTATCGCTTGAGAAACAGTTTTGTCTCCCTCCATCGTTATATTGAGACACAAGTGCTACAAATTAGTGAATCTTCTCCTGACCGCTGACATAACACTAATCTCAATATACAATTATAAATGATCCAACTAAAGTAATGTGGGTCAACATTTCTGTATATTTTTTCAAAGGAAATAAATGGAACATTTGCCTGTGTGTTGTGATAAATGTTTTCAATAGGGTTTTTTTGACATACTGCATGTGCATTTATACCGGTAAATATATACAAGATAATCTTCCTATTCAGTGCCCCCAATTCCTAGCTTCTATCCAAGATTATTTTCTCTTCAAAATGGCTATAAGTGGAGATGAGGTTTATATTTCCAGTAAATTTGTGGTGAAATTTGGTGGACTGAACGTTACAGGACCCATAACATACTGCCTGACCTTTCAACTGTGCGGGTTTCCTGCAACCAGTTGTCAGTCTGTGTAGGAACAGTTAGTTTGCTATATTGTGTCACATTGCAAAAATGTGTGGGATTTCAGTTTGGTGGGCTTGCCTCATAAAAATCAAACCCCCTTCTTCTTGTATTCACAGTATAAGGCCCAACAGTTCTTTTGATGCTAACATTTTGTGTGTATGTAAATGTAGTTGCCATTGAGCTGCTGAACCCACCCACCCCCCCTTTTCCCAAAGTGTTTGAAGCCTAGTACACAGGTTTTTTTTTTTTCATTCAACCCAGCTCAGGTTGGAGCCGTTATACTAACAATCCAATGTTAGTACAGTGATCTTCCCTGCTGTTCTATTGTGTTCTGACAGGGGGACGGCCCCCCGCCAGAACACTCTGGTCAGTCATTGGCTGAGAATGCTGATCCGGAGACCCTTGGCTGCTGGTTTTTCAGCATGATCGTCCGTCAAAATCTAGCCAACTTTTGTTGGACCGACTGCTATACACATGGGTTTGATCTTGCTCGTTTTTTTTTAACCGGCCGATGTCGCCCGGCATTCAGCCCGTGTGTACTAGGCTTGAGTGTGGGCAGCAAACACCTGTTGCTGACATGTTTGTCTTTTGTTTCAATCTCCGAATAAAATAGTAATGATTAGTAATGAATTTCATTGAAATTTGTTAAAATGTTTCGTTTATTCGTTTTATAATGAATTCCAACTTTTCAGAAAGATTAGAATTCGAATTTGTTGAAAAACTATCAACCAATTCAAATTCTGTGTGAAGAAATAGCTGGTTGTTAAGTAATGGACCGGGAAGCCGGCCGCCCGTGTCCTTAACAACCATGAGTCATTATCTGTCAGCGGGCTTCCCCACTGACAGATGAATAGATGAATGTACTGTAAAGAAAAGAATGCCGGCAATTGCCCGGAAACAGAAAAATGTAAAAAAACCTGAGATCTCGCGGTGAATCCGCCGCAGAGACCACCATTATCATAAACAGAACCGCCGGATCTAAAGATGGAAACCTCAGTTGTGGCAGCAGCTGCTGCTGTTACCGAGATATCCCTCTTCAAACTGATGACGTATATATACATGAGCCGGTCGGTAAGTGGTTAAAGGGGGCTTCCCGATTTTAATAAGCCCCCCGCCCACAGACCAGACAACCACAGCCCAGGGTTGTCTGGAAGAGGCCCTTGTCCCCATCAACATGGGGACAAGGTGCTTTGGGGTGTTAAGGGCATGTGGTAATGGTATGGTTTGGGGGAGCACTCGCTCGCCCCTTTCTTGATCTGCGGGGCTGCATGCTTGGATAAGGGTACTGGTATGGATTTTGGGGGGGCCCTACAAGCTTCATAGGGTTCCTCTTAAAATTCATAACAGACTCGAAGGGCCTGATATGGACTGGGGGGGTGGGGGGTACTCCTCGCCCATTTTTACTTTAATTTTTTTTAACTAGCCGGGTGCTGACATTTGTACTAATTGGTCAATTAAAATGTGATTTTTTTTTCCTTTAGAAATTTTATTTTTGCTGCAGCATGTGTTATACATGCTACAGATGCACCATTTTGCAGACAGACTAAGGTGACCCCCCAGGCACTATTTTTAAAGGAATTTTTCATTTTTATTTTTCCACTTAAAAAGGGGTTCTTCATGCCGCCCGCCAACCAGGAAAAAGAAAAAGAAAAGAAAAATTGCTTTTGCCATCACGGAGGCGCTATGCCTACTGCAGGCTCCTCCGTTTGACACTTCTTTTACAGGGTAGGGTGGAGCCACCTGTCTACATCACCTGGTGGCACTGCACATTCTGACATCACAGACCCAGCTTGCTCCGGTCCGTAACATCAGAAGGGGGGCAGTGCCACCCGGTGATGTAGACAGGTGGCCCCTTCCCTATAAAAGAACTGTTGAACGTGGAGCCTGCAGTAGGCATAACGCCTCCGTGTGGGCGAGAGAGATTTTTTTTTTGGGTTGGCGGGTGGCGTGATTGACTATGGATCTACATCGGGGGACACTGTTTTTATTTTTTAAAAGAGAAGTATGGGTTTTTTTTTATTGTAGAATCATACCTACCTTGGTGGATGCAGCATCGGTCCAATGCTGCATCTGTCCCCTGGCGCCTCTAACACTGAAAACCGAGAGATCGAACACCACTAGATTGTGACATGATTACTTTAAAGTAATTCTAAAGTCATACATTCCGTGCGTTAAGGTAAAAAATGTTTAGGCATTGGTTGTGGCTCCTCATTCCCTCTTTTACTTACCTAAATCCTCATTCGATCCATTGCTGTGCACGTTTGCCTCTGTTCTCTCCCCTCATTTCCATGTCTCACTGGCCTTGCTGTGGCACCAGGGGCCATTGGCTCCTGCTGCTGTCAATCAAAGCCAGTGATAATGGAGGAGGGGTCCCACTGTCTGTGTCAATGCACGCAGCAGTGGGGCTCGGGAGAGAGCATACACAAGTGCCACTTCCCATGGGGGCACTGCAAATAGAGGAGGAGCCAGGAGCACCACTGTGGGACCAATATAGAGCAGTAGAATTGAGTAATTACCTGGTAAAGTGGTTGTAGGAATAAATGATGTATCTACAGTAGAGGAGGAAACAGTTGCTGTAGAAGATTCTGGAGGTTGTTGTTTTGTTGATACAGTAACAGATGTCTCTGAGGATGAAGTAGACGTTGGATTTGAAGTAGAAGAGGTAACAATTGGTGTAGATGGTTCTGAAGGTTGGGATCCTGTTGTTGGAGTAATAGATGTTTCTGTGGACAATGAAACCGAAGCAGAGGAGAAAACAATTGTTATAGAAGATGTTAAAGATAATTGGGCTTCTGATGGTGAAGAATTACTATCTCTAATCAAAGATGTAAACGTTCTATCATAAGTGAAATTTTGGTGTATTGTAGCGACCTGAAATAAAACTAGAAAGTGAAAGTGAAAGTGAAATGAGATGGCTTCATAGTAACTTCATAAAAAATCTTTACCAAAAACTGTTTCTCCATTTGGGTTGTAACATAGGTAAGTTTTCCTTTTGGCTCTCACTTGAGAAACAGTTTTTGTCTCCCTCCATCGTTATATTGAGACACAAGTGCTACAAGTTAGCGAATCTTCTCCTGACTGCTGACATAACACATCTCAATATACAATTATAAATGATCCAACTAAAGTAATGTGGGTCAACATTTCTGTATATTGTTTCAAAGGAAATAAATGGAACATTTGCTTGTGTGTTGTGATAAATGTTTTCAATAGGGTTTTTTTGACATACTGCATGTGCATTTATAAATATATACAAGATAATATTTCTATTCAGTGCCCCCAATTCCTAGCTTCTATCCAAGATTATTTTCTCTTCAAAATGGCTATAAGTGGAGATGAGGTTTATATTTCCAGTAAATTTGTGGTGAAATTTGGTGGACTGAACGTTACAGGACCCATAACATACTGCCTGACCTTTCAACTGTGCGGGTTTCCTGCAACCTGTTGTCAGTCTGTGTAGGGACAGTTAGTTTGCTATATTGTGTCACATTGCAAAAATGTGTGGGATTTCAGTTTGGTGGGCTTGCCTCATAAAAATCAAACCCCTTTCTTCTTCTATTCACAGTATAAGGCCCAACAGTTCTTTTGATGCTAACATTTTGTGTGTATGTAAATGTAGTTGCCATTGAGCTGCTGAACCCCCCCCCCCTTTTTCCCAAAGTGTTTGAAGCCTAGTACACAGGTTTTTTTTTTTTCATTCAACCCAGCTCAGGTTGGAGCCGTTATACTAACAATCCAATGTTAGTACAGTGATCTTCCCTGCTGTTCTATTGTGTTCTGACAGGGGGACGGCCCCCCGCCAGAACACTCTGGTCAGTCATTGGCTGAGAATGCTGATCCGGAGACCGTTGGCTGCTGGTTTTTCAGCATGATCGTCCGTCAAAATCTAGCCGGCTTCTGTTGGACCGACTGCTATACACATGGGCTGGATCTTGCTTGTTTTTTTTTAACCGGCCGATGTCGCCCGGCATTCAGCCCTTGTGTACTAGGCTTGAGTGTGTGCAGCATACACCTGTTGCTGACATGTTTGTCTTTTGTTTCAATCTCCGAAGAATAAAATAGTAATGATTAGTAATGAATTTCATTGAAATTTGTTAAAATGTGTTTCGTTTATTCATTTTATAATGAATTCCAACTTTTCAGAAAGATTAGATTTCGAATTTGTCGAAAAACTATCAACCAATTCGAATTCTGTGTGAAGAAATAGCTGGTTGTTAAGCAATGGACCAGGAAGCCGGCTGCCCGTGTCCTTAACCATGAGTCATTATCTGTCAGCGGGCTTCCCCACTGACAGATGAATAGATGAATGTACTGTAAAGAAAAGAATGCCGGCAATTGCCCGGAAACAGAAAAATGTAAAAAAAACTAGATCTCGCGGTGAATCCGCCGCAGAGACCACCATTATCGTAAACAGAACCGCCGTATCTAAAGATGGATACCTCAGTTGTGGCAGCAGCTGCTGCTGTTACCGAGCTATCCCTCTTCAAACTGATGACGTATATATACATGAGCTGGTCGGTAAGTGGTTAAAGGGGGCTTCCCGATTTTGATAAGCCCCCCGCCCACAGACCCTACAACCACAGCCCAGGGTTGTCTGGAAGAGGCCCTTGTCCCCATCAACATGGGGACAAGGTGCTTTGGGGTGTTAAGGGCATGTGGTTATGGTATGGTTTGGGGGAGCACTCGCTCGCCCCTTTCTTGACCTGCGGGGCTGCATGCTTGGATAAGGGTACTGGTATGGATTTTGGGGGGACCCTACAAGTTTCATAGGGTTCCTCTTAAAATTCATAACAGACTCGAAGGGCCTGATATGGACTGGGGGGGTGGGGGGTACTCCTCGCCCATTTTTACTTTATTTTTTTTAACTAGCCGGGTGCTGACATTTGTACTAATTGGTCAATTAAAATGTGATTTTTTTTTTCTTTTAGAAATTTTATTTTTGCTGCAGCATGTGTTATACATGCTACAGATGCACCATTTTGCAGACAGACTAAGGTGACCCCCCAGGCATTTTAAAGGATTTTTCATTTTTAAAGGAATTTTTCATTTTTATTTTTCCACTTAAAAAGGGGTTCTTCATGCCACCCGCCAACCAGGAAAAAGAAAAAGAAAAGAAAAATTGCTTTTGCCATCAAGGAGGCGCTATGCCTACTGCAGGCTCCTCCATTTGACACTTCTTTTACAGGGTAGGGTGGAGCCACCTGTCTACATCACCTGGTGGCACTGCACATTCTGACATCACAGACCCAGCTTGCTCTGGTCCGTAACATCAGAAAGGGGGCGGTGCCACCCGGTGATGTAGACAGGTGGCCCCTTCCCTATAAAAGAACTGTCGAACGGTGGAGCCTGCAGTAGGCATAACGCCTCCGTGTGGGCGAGAGAGAGTTTTTTTTTTGGGTTGGCGGGTGGCGTGATTGACTATGGATCTACATCGGGGGACACTGTTTTTATTTTTTAAAAGAGAAGTATAGGGTTTTTTTTAATTGTAGAATCATACCTACCTTGGTGGATGCAGCATCGGTCCAATGCTGCATCTGTCCCCTGGCGCCTCTAACACTGAAAACCGAGAGATCGAACACCACTAGATTGTGACATGATTACTTTAAAGTCACGATCTAAAGTCATACATTCCTTGCGTTAAGGTAAAAAATGTTTAGGCATTGGTTTTGGCTCCTCATTCCCTCATTTACTTACCTAAATCCTCATGCAATCCATCGCTGAGCACGTTTGCATCTCTTCTCTCCCCTCATTTCCATGTCTCACTGGCCTTGCTGTGGCACCAGGGGCCATTGGCTCCTGCTGCTGTCAATCAAAGCCAGTGATAATGGAGGAGGGGTCCCGCTGTCTGTGTCAATGCACGCAGCAGTGGGGCTCGGGAGTGAGCATACACAAGTGACACTTCCCATGGGGGCACTGCAAATAGAGGAGGAGCCAGGAGCACCACTGGAGGACCAATATAGAGCAGTAGAATTGAGGAATTACCTTGTACAGTGGTTGTAGGAATAAATGATGTATCTACAGTAGAGGAGGAAACAGTTGCTGTAGAAGATTCTGGAGGTTGTTGTTTTGTTGATACAGTAACAGATGTCTCTGAGGATGAAGTAGACGTTGGATTTGAAGTAGAAGAGGTAACAATTGGTGTAGATGGTTCTGAAGGTTGGGATCCTGTTGTTGGAGTAATAGATGTTTCTGTGGACAATGGAACCGAAGCAGAGGAGAAAACAATTGTTATAGAAAATGTTAAAGATAATTGGGCTTCTGATGGTGAAGAATTACTATCTCTAATCAAAGATGTAAACGTTCTATCATAAGTGAAATTTTGGTGTATTGTAGCGACCTGAAATAAAACTAGAAAGTGAACACATGAGATGGCTTCATAGTAACTTCATAAAAAATCTTTACCAAAAACTGTTTCTCCATTTGGGTTGTAACATAGGTAAGTTTTCCTTTTGGCTCTCGCTTGAGAAACAGTTTTTGTCTCCCTCCCTCGTTATATTGAGACACAAGTGCTACAAGTTAGTGAATCTTCTCCTGACCGCTGACATAACACTAATCTCAATATACAATTATAAATGATCCAACTAAAGTAATGTGGGTCAACATTTCTGTATATTTTTTCAAAGGAAATAAATGGAACATTTGCCTGTGTGTTGTGATAATTGTTTTCAATAGGGTTTTTTTGACATAGTGCATGTGCATTTATAAATATATACAAGATAATATTCCTATTCAGTGCCCCCAATTCCTAGCTTCTATCCAAGATTTTTTCTTCAAAATGGCTATAAGTGGAGATGAGGTTTATATTTCCAGTAAATTTGTGGTGAAATTTGGTGGACTGAACGTTACAGGACCCATAACATACTGCCTGACCTTTCAACTGTGCGGGTTTCCTGCAACCTGTTGTCAGTCTGTGTGGGGACAGGTAGTTTGCTATATTGTGTCACATTGCAAAAATGTGTGGGATTTCAGTTTGGTGGGCTTGCCTCATAAAAATCAAACCCCCTTCTTCTTGTATTCACAGTATAAGGCCCAACAGTTCTTTTGATGCTAACATTTTGTGTGTATGTAAATGTAGTTGCCATTGAGCTGCTGAAAACACCCACCCCCCCCCCTTTTCCCAAAGTGTTTGAAGCCTAGTACACAGGTTTTTTTTTTTTTCATTCAACCCAGCTCAGGTTGGAGCCGTTATACTAACAATCCAATGTTAGTACAGTGATCTTCCCTGCTATTCTATTGTGTTCTGACAGGGGGACGGCCCCCCGCCAGAACACTCTGGTCAGTCATTGGCTGAGAATGCTGATCCGGAGACCGTTGGCTGCTGATTTTTCAGCATGATCGTCCGTCAAAATCTAGCCGGCTTCTGTTGGACCGACTGCTATACACATGGGCTGGATCTTGCTCGTTTTTTTTAACCGGCCGATGTCGCCCGGCATTCAGCCCGTGTGTACTAGGCTTGAGTGTGTGCAGCAAACGCCTGTTGCTGACATGTTTGTCTTTTGTTTCAATCTCCGAAAAATAAAATAGTAATGATTAGTAATGAATTTCATTGAAATTTGTTAAAATGTGTTTCGTTTATTCGTTTTATAATGAATTCCAACTTTTCAGAAAGATTAGAATTCGAATTTGTCGAAAAACTATCAACCAATTCGAATTCTGTGTGAAGAAATAGCTGGTTGTTAAGTAATGGACCGGGAAGCCGGCCGCCCGTGTCCTTAACAACCATGAGTCATTATCTGTCAGCGGGCTTCCCCACTGACAGATGAATAGATGAATGTACTGTAAAGAAAAGAATGCCGGCAATTGCCCGGAAACAGAAAAATGTAAAAAAAACTGAGATCTCGCAGTGAATTCGCCACAGAGACCACCATTATCGTAAACAGAACCACCGGATCTAAAGATGGATACCTCAGTTGTGGCAACAGCTGCTGCTGTTACCGAGATATCCCTCTTCAAACTGATGACGTATATATACATGAGCCAGTCGGTAAGTGGTTAAAGGGGGCTTCCCGATTTTGATAAGCCCCCCGCCCACAGACTCAACAACCACAGCCCAGGGTTGTCTGGAAGAGGCCCTTGTCCCCATCAACATGGGGACAAGGTGCTTTGGGGTGTTAAGGGCATGTGGTTATGGTATGGTTTGGGGGAGCACTCGCTCGCCCCTTTCTTGACCTGAGGGGCTGCATGCTTGGATAAGGGTACTGGTATGGATTTTGGGGGAACCCTACAAGTTTCATAGGGTTCCTCCTAAAATTCATAACAGACTCGAAGGGCCTGATATGGACTGGGGGGGTGGGGGGTACTCCTCGCCCTTTTTTACTTTATTTTTTTTTAACTAGCCGGATGCTGACATTTGTACTAATTGGTCAATTAAAATGTGATTTTTTTTTTTCCTTTAGAAATTTTGTTTTTGCTGCAGCATGTGTTATACATGCTACAGATGCACCATTTTGCAGACAGACTAAGGTGACCCCCCAGGCACTATTTTTAAAGGAATTTTTCATTTTTATTTTTCCACTTAAAAAGGGGTTCTTCATGCCGCCCGCCAACCAGGAAAAAGAAAAAGAAAAGAAAAATTGCTTTTGCCATCACGGAGGCACTATGCCTACTGTAGGCTCCTCCGTTTGACACTTCTTTTACAGGGTAGGGTGGAGCCACCTGTCTACATCACCTGGTGGCACTGCACATTCTGACATCACAGACCCAGCTTGCTCCGGTCCGTAACATCAGAAAGGGGGCGGTGCCACCCGGTGATGTAGACAGGTGGCCCCTTCCCTATAAAAGAACTGTCGAACGGTGGAGCCTGCAGTAGGCATAACGCCTCCGTGTGGGTGAGAGAGATTTTTTTTTTTGGGTTGGCAGGTGGCGTGATTGACTATGGATCTACATCGGGGGACACTGTTTTTATTTTTTAAAAGAGAAGTATGGGTTTTTTTTTATTGTAGAATCATACCTACCTTGGTGGATGCAGCATCGGTCCAATGCTGCATCTGTCCCCTGGCGCCTCTAACACTGAAAACCGAGAGATCGAACACCACTAGATTGTGACATGATTACTTTAAAGTCACGATCTAAAGTCATACTTTCCTTGCGTTAAGGTAAAAAATGTTTAGGCATTGGTTTTGGCTCCTCATTCCCCCTTTTACTTACCTAAATCCTCATGCAATCCATCGCTGTGCACGTTTGCATCTCTTCTCTCCCCTCATTTCCATGTCTCACTGGCCTTGCTGTGGCACCAGGGGCCATTGGCTCCTGCTGCTGTCAATCAAAGACAGTGATAATGGAGGAGGGGTCCCACTGTCTGTGTCAATGCACGCAGCAGTGGGGCTCAGGAGTGAGCATACACAAGTGACACTTCCCATGGGGGCACTGCAAATAGAGGAGGAGCCAGGAGCACCACTGGGGGACCAATATATAGCAGCAGAATTGAGGAATTACCTGGTACAGTGGTTGTAGGAATAAATGATGTATCTACAGTAGAGGAGGAAACAGTTGCTGTAGAAGATTCTGGAGATTGTTGTTTTGTTGATACAGTAACAGATGTCTCTGAGGATGAAGTAGACGTTGGATTTGAAGTAGAAGAGGTAACAATTGGTGTAGATGGTTCTGAAGGTTGGGATCCTGTTGTTGGAGTAATAGATGTTTCTGTGGACAATGGAACCGAAGCAGAGGAGAAAACAATTGTTATAGAAGATGTTAAAGATAATTGGGCTTCTGATGGTGAAGAATTACTATCTCTAATCAAAGATGTAAACGTTCTATCATAAGTGAAATTTTGGTGTATTGTAGCGACCTGAAATAAAACTAGAAAGGGAACACATGAGATGGCTTCATAGTAACTTCATAAAAAATCTTTACCAAAAACTGTTTCTCCATTTGGGTTGTAACATAGGTAAGTTTTCCTTTTGGCTCTCGCTTGAGAAACAGTTTTTGTCTCCCTCCCTCGTTATATTGAGACACAAGTGCTACAAGTTAGTGAATCTTCTCCTGACCGCTGACATAACACTAATCTCAATATACAATTATAAATGATCCAACTAAAGTAATGTGGGTCAACATTTCTGTATATTTTTTCAAAGGAAATAAATGGAACATTTGCCTGTGTGTTGTGATAATTGTTTTCAATAGGGTTTTTTTGACATAGTGCATGTGCATTTATAAATATATACAAGATAATCTTCCTATTCAGTGCCCCCAATTCCTAGCTTCTATCCAAGATTATTTTCTCTTCAAAATGGCTATAAGTGGAGATGAGGTTTATATTTCCAGTAAATTTGTGGTGAAATTTGGTGGACTGAACGTTACAGGACCCATAACATACTGCCTGACCTTTCAACTGTGCGGGTTTCCTGCAACCTGTTGTCAGTCTGTGTAGGGACAGGTAGTTTGCTATATTGTGTCACATTGCAAAAATGTGTGGGATTTCAGTTTGGTGGGCTTGCCTCATAAAAATCAAACCCCCTTCTTCTTGTATTCACAGTATAAGGCCCAACAGTTCTTTTGATGCTAACATTTTGTGTGTATGTAAATGTAGTTGCCATTGAGCTGCTGAACCCACCCACCCCCCCCCTTTTCCCAAAGTGTTTGAAGCCTAGTACACAGGTTTTTTTTTTTTCATTCAACCCAGCTCAGGTTGGAGCCGTTATACTAACAATCCAATGTTAGTACAGTGATCTTCCCTGCTGTTCTATTGTGTTCTGACAGGGGGACGCCCCCCCCGCCAGAACACTCTGGTCAGTCATTGGCTGAGAACGCTGATCGGGAGACGGTTGGCTGCTGGTTTTTCAGCATGATCGTCCGTCAAAAGCTAGCCAGCTTCTGTTGGACCGGCTGCTATACACATGGGCTGGATCTTGGTCATTTTTTTTTAACCGGCCGATGTCACCCGGCATTCAGCCCCCCGTGTGTACTAGGCTTGAGTGTGTGCAGCAAACACCTGTTGCTGACATGTTTGTCTTTTGTTTCAATCTCCGAATGAAATAGTAATGATTAGTAATGAATTTCATTGAAATTTGTTAAAATGTGTTTTGTTTATTCGTTTTATAATGAATTCCAACTTTTCAGAAAGATTAGAATTCGAATTTGTCGAAAAACTATCAACCAATTCGAATTCTGTGTGAAGAAATAGCTGGTTGTTAAGCAATGGACCAGGAAGCCGGCCGCCCGTGTCCTTAACAACCATGAGTCATTATCTGTCAGCGGGCTTCCCCACTGACAGATGAATGTAAAGAAAAGAATGTCAGCAATTGCCCGGAAACAGAAAAATGTTAAAAAAAGGGAGATCTCACGGTGAATCCGCCACAGAGACCACCATTATTGTAAACAGAACCGCCGGATCTAAAGATGGATACCTCGGTTGTGGCAGCAGCTGCTGCCCTTACCGAGATATCCCTCTTCAAACTGATGACGTATATATACATGAACCGGTCGGTAAGTGGTTAAAGGGGGCTTCCAGATTTTGATAAGCCCCCCGCCCACAGACCCCGACAACCACAGCCCAGGGTTGTCTGGAAGAGGCCCTTGTCCCCATCAACATGGGGACAAGGTGCTTTGGGGTGTTGAGTTCATGTGGTTTGGTATGGTTCGAGGGGGGGGGGTGCTCGCTCACCCCTTTCTTGACCTGCGGGGCGGCATGCTCAGATAAGGGTCTGGTATGGATTTTGGGGGGACCCTACAAATTTCATAGGGTTCCTCTTAAAATCCATAACAGACTCGAAGGGCCTGATATGGACTGGGGGGGGGGGTGGAGGGGTACTCCTCAACCTTTTTTACATTATTTTTTTTTAATAGCCAGGTGCTGACAATTGTAACCTTCGGTCAATTAAAATGTGATTTGATCCAAAAATTTGATTTTTTTTTTTCTTTAGAAATGTTATTTTTGCTGCAACATGTGTTAAACATGCTACAGATGCACCATTTTGCAGACAGACTAAGGTGACCCTCCAAGCACTACATTTAAAGGAATTTTTCATTTTTATTTTGCCACTTAAAAATGGGTTCCTCACACTGTCTGTCAACCAGGAAAAAGAAAAAGAAAAGAAAATCGCTCTTGCCATCACAGAGGCGCTATGCCTACTGCAGGCTTCTCCATTTGACACTTCTTTTACAGGGTAGGGTGGGGTCACCTGTCTACATCACCTGGTGGCACTGCCCATTCTGACATCACAGACCCAGCTTGCACCGGTCTGTAATGTCAGAAGGGGGGCAGTGCCACCCGATGACGTAGACAGATGGCCCCTTCCCTATAAAAGAACTGTCGAACGGTGGAGCCCGCAGTAGGCATAACGCCTCCATGTGGGCAAGAGCGATTTTTTTTTTTTCAAGTTGGTGGGTGGCGTGATTGACTATGGATCTACAACAGGGGACACTGTTTTTTATTTTTTAAAAGAGAAGTATGGGGACTTTTTAATTGTAGAATCATACCTACCTTGGTGGATGCAGCATCGGTCCGATGCTGCATCTGTCCCCTGGTGCCTCTAACACTGAAAACTGAGTGATTAAACACCACTAGATTGTGACATGATTACTTTAAAGTCATTCTAAAGTCATACATTCCGTGCGTTAAGGTAAAAAATGTTCAGGCATTGGTTGTGGCTCCTCATTCCCCCTTTTACTTACCTAAATCCTCATGCAATCCATCGCTGTGCACGTTTGCCTCTCTTCTCTCCCCTCATTTCCATGTCTCACTGGCCTTGCTGTGGCACCAGGGGCCATTGGCTCCTGCTGCTGTCAATCAAAGCCAGTGATAATGGAGGAGGGGTCCCACTGTCTGTGTCAATGCACGCAGCAGTGGGGCTCGGGAGAGAGCATACACAAGTGACACTTCCCATGGGGGCACTGCAAATAATGGAGGAGCCAGGAGCAATACTGGAGGACAAATATAGAGCAGCAGAATTGAGGAATTACCTGGTACAGTGGTTGTAGGAATAAATGATGTATCTACAGTAGAGGAGGAAACAGTTGCTGTAGAAGATTCTGGAGGTTGTTGTTTTGTTGATACAGTAACAGATGTCTCTGAGGATGAAGTAGACGTTGGATTTGAAGTAGAAGAGGTAACAATTGGTGTAGATGGTTCTGAAGGTTGGGATCCTGTTGTTGGAGTAATAGATGTTTCTGTGGACAATGGATCTGAAGCAGAGGAGAAAACAATTGTTATAGAAGATGTTAAAGATAATTGGGCTTCTGATGGTGAAGAATTACTATCTCTAATCAAAGATGTAAACGTTCTATCATAAGTGAAATTTTGGCTTATTGTAGTGACCTGAAAAAAAACTAGAAAGTGAACACATGAGATGGCTTCATTGTAACTCCATAAAAAATCTTTACCAAAAACGGTTTTCCCCATTTGGGTTGTAACGTAGATAAGTTTACCTTTTGGCTCTCGCTTGAGAAACAGTTTTGTCTCCCTCCCTCGTTATATTGAGACACAAGTGCTACAAGTTAGTGAATCTTCTCCTGACCGCTGACATAACACTAATCTCAATATACAATTATAAATAATCCTACTAAAGTAATGTGGGTCACCATTTCTGGATAATAAATAAATGGAACATTTGCTTGTGTGTTGTGATAAATGTTTTCAATGGGGTTTTATTTGACATACTGCATGTGCATTTATAAATATATACAAGATAATCTTCCTTTTCAGTGCCCCCAATTTCTAGATTTTATCCAAGATTATTTTTTCTTCAAAATGGCTATAAGTGGAGATGAGGTTTATATTTCCAGTAAATTTGTGGTGAAATTTGGTGGACTGAACGTTACAGGACCCATAACATACTGCCTGACCTTTCAACTGTGCGGGTTTCCTGCAACAAGTTGTCAGTCTGTGTAGGGACAGTTAGTTTACTATAATGTGTCAAATTGCAAAAATGTGAGGGATTTCAGTTTGGTGGGCTTGCCTTAAAAAAATCAAATCCCTCCTTCCTGTATTCACAGTATAAAGGCCTAACAGTTCTTTTCATGCTAACATTTTGTGTGCATGTAAATGTAGTTGCCATTGAGATGCTGAACCCCCCCCCCCCCCCTTTTCCCAAAGTGTTTGAAGCCTAGTACACACTATTAGTTTTTTTTTTTCATTCAATCCAGCTCAGGTTGCAGCCGTTTTACTAACAATCCGATGTTAGTACAGCGATCTCCCCTGCTGTTCTATTGTGTTCTGACAGGGGGCGGCCCGCCGCCAGGACACTCTGATCAGTCATTGGCTGAGAACGCTGATCCGGAGATGGTTGTCTGCTGTTTTTGCAGCATGATTGTTTGTCAGAAGCTAGCCGGCTTCTGTTAGACTGGCTGCTATACACATGGGGCGGATCTTGCTCATTTTTTTTTTAACCGGCCGATTTCGCCCGGCATTCAGCCCCCCGTGTGTACTAGGCTTGAGTGTGTGCAGCAAACACCTGTTGCTGACATCTTTGTCTTTTGTTTCAATCTCCGAATGAAATAGTAGTGATTAGTAATGAATTTCACTGACACTTGTTAAAATTTGTTTAATTTATTTGTTTTTTAATGAATTCCAACTTTTCAGAAAGATTAGAATTCAAATTGGTCGAAAAACTATCAACCAATTTGAATTCTGTGTGAAGATATAGCTGGTTGTTAAGCAGTGGGCCTGAAAGCCGGCCACCCACGTCCTTAACAACCATGAGTCATCATCTGTCAGCGAGCTTTCCCACTGACAGATGAATGTAAAGAAAAGAACCAGGCCACATGCCCTCAACATGGGGAGGGTGCTTTGGAGTAGCCCCCAAAAGCACCTTGTACCCATGTTGATGGGGACAAGGGCCTCATCCCCACAACCCTTGCCTGGTGGTTGTGGGGGTCTGTGGGCGGGGGGCTTATCGGAATGTGGAAGCTCCCTTTAACATGGGGGCTCCCAGATTTCGGCCTCCCCCCTATGTGAATTGGTAACGGGTACATTTTTCCCCTACCATTTTACAAAAAAACAAAAAAAAGAATGCCGGCAATTGCCCGGAAACAGAAAAATGTTAAAAAAACAGAGTTGGGCCCTCCTCCCAGCCACATCACTGATGGCACCACCCCCTTCTGATGTCACGTGACCTCAGAAAAGGGCAGTGCCACCAGGTGACGTAGCCGGATGGCCCCTTACCTTGCCTATATAAGAACTGGCAAAGCTCAGATTGGACAGTCGGTGGATGGCCTCCTAGGAGGCGGAGCGTTTTTATACTTTTTTATTTTTTGGGTCCAGCAGGCATCGTGATTGATGATGGATTTGCACTGAAGGACACTATTTTTTTATTTTTTAATAAAGGACTTGTCAAAAACAGTTTCTTGTGGTTATTACTTTTTGATACTTTTTTGGTGAATGGGTAGGCGTATTATGTAGCCAATACTCATTCACATAGGGGGGCAGAATCTTGGGGACCCCTTGATAAAGGGGGCTTCCAGATTTTGATAAGCCCCCCGACCGCAGACCCCAACAACGACAGCCCAGGGTTGTCTGGAAGAGGCCCTTGTCCCCATCAACATGGGGACAAGGTGCTTTGGGGTGTTGAGTGCATGTGGTTTGGTATGGTTCGGGGGGGGCGCTCGCTCGCCCCTTTCTTGATCTGCGGGGCTGCATGCTCGGATAAGGGTCTGGTATGGATTTTGGGGGGACCCTACAAGTTTCATAGGGTTCCTCTAAAAATCCATAACAGACTCGAAGGGCCTGATATGGACTGGGGGGTGGAGGGGTACTCCTCGCCCATTTTTACTTTATTTTTTTTAAATATCCGGGTGCTTACAATTGTAACTGTTGGTCAATTAAACTGTAATTTCATCCAAAAATTTGATTTTTTTTTTTCTTTAGAAATGTTATTTTTGCTACAGCATGTGTTAAACACCATTTTGCAGACAGACTAAGATGACCCCCCAGGCACTATTTTTAAAGGTTTTCTTACATTTTTACATATTTTAAAAAACAATGGCGTATGGGTCCCCCCAAAATCCATACCAGACCCTTATCCGAGCATGCAACCTGGCAGGCTGCAAGAAAAGAGGGGGTTGATAAGAGAACGCCCCCCTCCTAAACCGTAGCAGGCCACATGCCCTCAACATGGGGAGGGTGCTTTGGAGTAGCCCCCCAAAGCACCTTGTACCCATGTTGATGGGGACAAGGGCCTCATCCCCACAACCCTTACCTGGTGGTTGTGGGGGTCTGTGGGTGGGGGGGCTTATCGGAATCTGGAAGCTCCCTTTAACATGGGGGCCCCCAGATTTCAGCCTCCCCCCTATGTGAATTGGTAACGGGTACATTTTACCCCTACCATTTCACAAAAAAAGTGTCAAAAATAGTAAAAAAGACAGGAGACACTTTGGGAAAAGTAATAAAAAAAATGTCCCACGATGTAAATCCATCTCACGTCGCCCGACGGCTGAAAAAAGAAAAAAAAAGCTGCAACAGCTCCTCCTCCATGGGAGGCTCCCGCCGAGTGACGCTTCTTCTCGGTGACAGCTGTTATACAGCTGAGGGTGGGCCACTCGGTGACATAAATGGGCAACCCCGCCTATCTCTGATGTCATGTGGTGACTCGTCGGGCGACGTTAGATGGATCTACATCGCGGGGCATTTTTAATTTTTATTTTTTTAATAAAGGATTTGTCCAAAAGTGTCTCCTGTCTTTTTTACTATTTTTGACACTTTTTTGTGAAATGGTAGGGGTACAATGTACCCGTTACCAATTCACATGGGGGGGGAGGCTGGGATCTGGGGGTCCCCTTGGTAAAGGGGGCTTCCAGAGTCCGATAAGCCCCGCCCACAGACCCCCACAACCACTGGACAAGGATTGTGGGGATGAGGCCCTCCCCCCATCAACATAGAGACAAGGTGCTTTGGGGGGCTACTCCAAAGCACCCTCACCATGTTGAGGGCATGTGGCCTGGTATGGTTCAGGAGGGGGGGCACTCTCTTATCCCCCCTCTTTTCCTGCGGTGGTCAGGTAAGGGTCTGGTATGGATTTTGGGGAGGACCCCATGCAATTTTATTTTGACATTTTTGTGCAGGGTTCCCCTTAAAATCCATACCAGACCTGAAGGGGGGGACCACTCCCCCCCGTTTTTTATTTGACAAAGGGTTCCCCTTAATTTCTATACCAGACCTGGGCCTGCTATTGATTTTGAGCGGACCCCCATGCAATTTTTTACATTTTTGGTTCGGGGTTCCCCTTAATATTCATACCAGACCCAAAGGGCCTGGTAATGGACTGGGGGAGGGAACCCATGCCATTTTTTCCAATGAGTTTTATCTATATTATCTATATTGTCAAAACCCGACAATTCATTATAGCCGCGATCAGTTTTAAATGACTTTTTTTCATTTAGAAATGTCATTTTGCTGTGGTATTGTTCTAAACATGGGAAAACTGCACCACTTTACAGGCATACTATAGACACCCCCAGGCACAATATTTAAAGGAATATTTCATTTTATTGTTTCACTTTAAGCATTATTAAAATCACTGCTCCCGAAAAAACATCCATTTTAAAACTTATTTTTGCATTGATACATGTCCCCTGGGGCAGGACCCGGGTCCCCAAACACTTTTTATGACAATAACTTGCATATAAGCCTTTAAAATTAGCACTTTTTCATATTTGTATCCCATAGACTTTAACGTGTGTTCGTCCAAATTTTTTGACTGTTCGCAAGTTCTGGTGCGAACCGAACCGGGGGGGGGTTCGGCTCATCCTTAATCCCTACGTACCAGCTTTGGTGGTTTCCATTCTGTCTTATGAGATTCTTCATTATGTTCTATTATGCAGAACCCACAAAGGGTTTGGAGTTTTCAACAGGAAGATCTCACTGTTGGAGTATAATAGACCTATAGGTCTACAAGGCTCCTCATACTACTAAATATACATTTAGGGTGGACTGACTCTTTCTGGGGTGACTCGGTCTACAAAGCTTCTCATACTACCAAATATTACTTTAGGGTGGACTGACCCTTCCAGGGGCTGACTAAAGCCCCATACACACTATTAGATTTTCTGCAGATTTTTGTCTTCAGATTTACCAAAACCGTGAAGTGTAAGGGCCTGCCTGATTGCATACAAATTGAAACTCGTAGCCTCCCTGACAGTATTCCCGAGTGTGGCTCAGGGTTAAATTGCAGCACCATTAGCGGTAACCCCAAGCCACACTCGGGGTTACATCTCAGGATCCTGGTGCGGTATACTTACCTTGTCCCCAGGATCCTGCGATGTCCCCCCACGCTGTCTGCGGGCTCTGTCCTCTGCCCAAAGCCTCTCTGTGCCAGGCTTCGTTCTATGCGAGCGTCGCGATGCACAGGGAGGAGCCTGGTGGCAATTGCAAACAAATGTCAAAATCCTAACACATACAGTACTGTAATCTTACAGATTACAGTACTGTATGAAGTCATTTCACTTCCCTTTTGTCCCTAGTGCTTTGGCCCATGCCCTGCATGCAGTTTTATATTATATATACTGTTCTTTCTGCCTGAAAACTTGAGATTGTCCATAGCAACCAAAAATTGTCCCTTTACATCAAAATTGGCTTTAGACCAGCTAGAAAACAGCGATAATAAATTAGAACACTTGCAGAATTGAGCGATAGTGAATCGTGGGGAAATGTATTTTATTATTATTATATTATTATTTTTTTAAATTATTTATATTAATTTATATATTATAATTTATGATTTTGTGTTTGAAAACTTGATCATACCCGGGATATCTACTAGACTCTTGGTGGACAGATATAAGTGTGTTATTGCTAAGAATTACAGGCCTACAATATAAAACGCCAAATTTCTATGCAAAATAATTGTACCACTTTGAGACGCAAAAATCTAAAATAATCATACCGCCAGGGGGGTAAGGTTTGATCACATATTATATGGTTTTGGTAAATCTGAAGACAAAAATCTTCAGAAAATCTAATAGTGTGTATGGGGTCTTAAGGCCCGTACACACGATACGAAAATTGAAAGGAACAATTCATACGATGAGCTGTCTGACGATTTTCAACAACAGATTTCGCTTTTTCATCAGACAAAATATGGATGTGCAGACTATAAAATTTTTGTCGGATGTGAACATCCGATTTTGGTTTCATTAGTACAGTTTTCGTAAGGAAAAAATCGTAAAAGCAAGACTACACATGGTCAGAAAGCAAATAATACATATATTCAACACATTACGTTTCTGATGTTGTATTCTGTCGTACAAAAATTTTCGTATTGGGAGTAACCTCTTCTCTTTCAACATGAGACTAGCATGCAACAAAAAAACAGACGTTCGGTCGTCTGAAAATCTAAGCGTGTGTACAAGGCTTGAGTCTACAAGGCTCCTTATAATACTAAATATTATTTTAGGGAGGAATAACCCTTTCAGGGGGTGACTCAGTCTACAAAGCTGCTCGTACCACTAAAAATTACTTTAGAGTAGATTGACCCTTTAAAATATAGTACTTTGATGATACCTTTACAGGTTTCACCAGTCTGTTTATTACTATGCAAAAGAGAGAGAGAGAGAAAATACCTGTTGGATCAAAGTCTGTTGTAAACACATAATGTGTTAAATTGAAGCAAAACGCATCTGTAAAATAAAATGGTTACAGTGTTACAGTATATAAAAATGGTTTATATTACGGTAATATTTTCAGAAACAAATAACTAATGGTAGCCACCATATTTCTTATCACAGGTCTCTTTTATTATCATTTAAAGTAACTATGGGTCTTCTGCATCATTTGTATCTAAAGAGAAACTAAATTTTTGCAAAAAAAATGTATATGTATATATATATATATATATATATATATATATATATATATATACACACAGTATCTCACAAAAGTAAGTACACCCCTCACATTTTTGTAAATATTTTAATATCACTTTTTATGTGACAACACTGAAGAAATGACACTTTGCTACAATGTACAGTAGTGAATGTACAGCTTGTACAATGCAAATTTGCTGTCCCTGCAAAATAACTCAACACACATCCATTAATCTCTAAACCACTGGCAACAAAATTGAAGACAACCCTAAGTGAAAATGCCATTTTCCCTCCACGGTGTCATGTGACTCGTTAGTGTTACAAGGTCTCAGGTGTGAATGGGGAGCAGGTGTGTTAAATTTGGTGTTATCGCTCTCACTCTCTCATACTGGTCACTGGAAGTTCAACATGGCACCTGTAATGGCAAAGAACTCTCTGAGGATCTGAAAAAAAGAATTGTTGCTCTACATAAAGATGGCCTAGGCTATAAGAAGATTGCCAAGACCCTGAAACAAAGCTGCAGCATGATGGCCATGACCATACAGCGGTTTAACAGGGCATGTTCCACTCAGAACAGGCCTCACCATGGTCGACCAAAGAAGTTGAGTGTACGTGTTCATCATCATATCCAGATGTTGTCTTTGGGAAATAGGCGTATGAGTGCTGCCAGCATTGCTGCAGAGGTTGAAGGGGTGGGGGTCAGCCTGTCAGTACTTAGACCATCAAATTGTTCTGCATGGCTGTCGTCCCAGAAGGAAGCCTCTTCTAAAGATGATGCTCAAGAAAGCATGCAAACAGTTTGCTGAAGACAAGCAGACTAAGGACATGGATTACTGGAACCATGTCCTGTGGTCTGATGAGACCAAGATAAACTTATTTGGTTCAGATGGTGTCAAGCGTGTGTGGAGGCAACCAGGTGAGGAGTACAAAGACAAGTGTGTCTTGCCTACAGTCAAGCATGGTGGTGGGAGTGTCATGGTCTGGGGTAACATGAGTGTTGCCAGCAATGGGGAGCTACAGTTCATTGAGGGAACCATAAATGCCAACATGTACTGTGACATACTGAAGCAGAGCATGACCCCCTCCCTTTGGAGACTGGGCTGCAGGGCAGTATTCCAACATGATAACGACCTCTGCCTTGCTAAAGAAGCTGAGGGTACAGGTCATGGACTGGCCAAGCATGAGAGGTCCTGCAGAGAAGAATGGGAGAAACTGCCCAAAAAAAAATAGGTGTGCCAAGCTTGCAGAATCATACTCAAAAAGACTTGAGGCTGTACTTGGTGCCAAATAAGCTTCAACAAAGTATTGAGCAAAGGCTGAGAATGTACATGTGATTTTTTTAGTTCTTTATTTTTAATAAATTTGCAAAGATTTTAAACAAACTTTTTCATGTTGTCATTATGGGGTATTGTTTACAGAATTTTGAGGCAAATAATGAATTTAATCCATTTTGGAATAAGGCTGTAACTTAACAACAAAATGTGAAAAAAGTGAAGCGCTGTGAATAATTTCCAGATACACTGTATAACGTTTTTTTTTTTTTATATCTATACACAAATGTTTTGCCTTTCATTTTTTATTAGGGGCGAGCGGTTCTCTCGGCTCTCCGAGTTCATACACAGATAGCATTCGCTTCCGTCTACAAATTGGCGGCTAGTGGCAGTTATAATATTTACAGGCAGATGATCCCTGTGTCTTGGGGAGGCACCTAACAATGTGAGTAGCATTTTATTACGTGTCGCTGCATTTTAATAAAGATGTTTTTGTGCAATGATATCCCTCTCTGCTTTATACACATGTTGAGCTCCAAACTGGTCTGTGTAAAAGGAAACAGCACTAAGGACACCTAGCCAGGCACAGCGGAGCTGTGGAAAGCTTTCTTTTGATCCCTTTTGGCATAAGCCATAAGAGGTCAACTACATCTGGACCTATTGGGGGTTGAGGCACAGCGCACATGGAGTGAACTGAAGTAGAATAGCACTGCACTGTCTCTTTAAGAGCACTGGCATTGATTTTTAGAGGATGTGATTAATCTATACACCAATCAATTTTTTCGATGAAAACTTTGCACTTGCTTATCACAATGCTATTTTCATGGAGTCACAGATTGCACTTAAATTCAGGCACTGGCACTTTTTTGCACATTTTACTTGAATGATATTTGTATGAAACATTTTTTTTTATTTAACCACTTCCCGCCCGCCATTGTTCTGGGCGATATCATATGACGGCGCTCTCACGCGCCTGCGCTCCAGCTCCATGTTCCTAGGACACTACGTGATCTCGATCTCGGTAAAGAGCCAATGGGTGGCTCTTTAAAGAGCCACCCATTGGCTCCAATGGGTGGCTCTTTACCCACGTGATTGGCTTTGTTCAATCACAGCCAGTCACATGTAAACCAGGAAGTGCCATTTATCAGCTCTCCTCGTCTCTCACTGACAGAGTGGGAGGTGTGGAGAGCCAATCAGTGGCATCTCCTCGCAGGATAGACATGTACAGGTAATCAGGGTGCAGATCATCAGTGCCCTGATTACAGTACAGCCCCAGCAGTGCCCATCAGTGACACCAATCAGTGCCCATTAGTGACACCAATCAGTGCTGCCTTTCAGTGCCCATCAGTACCATGCCCATCATGGCTGACTATCCGTGCCGCCTATCAGTGCCGCCTATCATTGCTCACCAGTGACACCTATCAGTGCACATTAGTGCCGCCTAACAGGGCTCATCAGTGCTGCATATCAATGCCACCTATCAGTGCCCATCAGTGTGGCATACTAGTGCCTCCTCTTCAGTGCCACCTAATCAGTGCCCATCAGTGCCGTCTCATCAGCGCACATCACATCGAAAATTACCTATTTACAAAATTTACTGACAAAAAACAAAGAAAGAAGTTTTGTCTTTTTTTCTAAACCTTTCAGTCTTTTTTCGTTTTTAGAAAAAAATAAAACTCAGCAGTGATTAAATACCACAAAAAGAAAGCTCTATCTGTGTGAAAAAAAATGATAACAATTTCATATGGGTACAGTATTGCATGACCACGCAATTGTCATTCAAAATGTGACAGCACGGAAAGCTGAAAATTGGCCTAGGCAGGGGGTAAAAGTGCCCAGTAGGCAAGTGGTTAATACCTTTATTACTCATTGTTGTTTTTGGATTTGTCCATCACACGTAGATGTAAAAAAAAAAGAGTAGCACTTTATACCATTTGTCTCTTACAAATCAATGTGATTACATTGATTGCAGCTGCCCTGATTTTGTTGCTAATTACCATTAGTGCAGATGTCACAATATTAGCTTGTTTACAATTACTTTAACCACTTGCCCTCCGGAAGGTTTACCCCCCCTCATGACCAGGCCATTTTTTGCCATACAGCACTGCGTTACTTTAACTGACAATTGCGTGGTCATGCGACACTGTACCCAAATAAAATTAAAATCCTTTTTTCCCACATAGAGCTTTCTTTTGGTAGCATTTAATCACCTCTGAAGTTTTTATTCTTTGCACTATAGACAAAAAAAACCTACAATTTTGAAAAAAAAAACCACAAAACAATTGTAGCAATAACTCTCGGTGGAGCTGCTGGTTTAAAGCGGGCCTATCCTTTATGCTCTTCACCCTTCTTAAATTGTTCAATCCCCTTGACACAACTGTAGTGCAGTGTTGTAATAATATGAGTATCAACTTTAACCCACTATATACACTTATAGTTATATTTACCTCTACCTGGGTGCTGGTAGCTCCACCTGCAGGAGAAACAACAACACTGCACACAAACTTCAATAATAACCAAAAACAACTTCTTTCTTTGAGTAAATAATATATTTATATAAAGAGTTATTACAATGACTATACTATCACACCAACGTGGTGCAACAGTATAGGAAATGGTTATGACAATTGGTAATATACACAAATATACTTAACTATATATATAGTTGTACCAGGGAGCTCCCCCTGCTCTAAACCGTAAAGTCACTATTCTTTGTAACTAAATGCAGGGCCCTGCAATGAAAAAGATAGTCTTGACGTCTTCAGTCTTCGCTAGCTAAGAATTTGTAATTGTAACCCACAAGGGGTGCCTCTTGGGTGTTGCGCAGTGTAAGGTAATGCACTAAGGCAGTTATAATCCGGCAGACTGACTAAGTGTTCTTATATGAAGAAGACAAACATCTAGCATCCGCTCTTGAATACTGAAGTCTATGCAGATGTACTGTTTTCCAACACTCTGTAACAGTTCGAAGTGTATGTGGTATTAAACAAACTTCCGGGTGTTAATTCTTTGACCACATGGGATCCAGGCGGATGGATGTCTCCGGTTCAGCAGTTCCCAATCCATATGGAGGCACCACCACGCCGTCACACTGTTCCGTTCACTAACGACCAGGAGTACTCGGTTACCTCCCCACGGGTCTCCAGAACGATCACTTCTGCTGCTCCAGCACACTGTGATACGATGGCAGGATCCGTGCAGCTGCTCCGCTCCTTCATAAAGTAGGCCGCAACCCTGTGGGACACACACACCCACAGAGCTCTGCTGGCAGGCCACGCGTCCCAGGAACAAGAGACTTAAGATGGCCGCTCCCAGCCCTTTTATACCCTCCCACAATGCAGTTCAGTTCTCCTCTTGTCCAGGAGCATTGTGGGTGGGTCACAGCTAAAGTTCCGAAGTAAACAATCATTCACTTCCATGTCACTTCACTTAATCATGAAACATAAAAGTATTGTACCTTTTCAATCGTCCACCAGACGGCATTATAACAACTTATGTACTGTATAACAAAGCTGTCAGCGCTACACAATATTTTTTACTTTCTGCTATAAAACACAGCCAATAAAAAAAAATGACAAAATTCTAATTTCCTCATCAATTTAGTGCAATGTGTTCTCTGCTACATGTTTTTGGTAAAAAAATACCCAACAAGTGTATATTGATTATAAAAAAAAACATAAATAAAAAAAATCATTAAGGCTATTATCACACAGCACTCCAATTTCTTTGCTATTTTTATACAAGTGTATATTGATTGGTTTGCACAAAAGTTATAGTGTCTACAAACTATGGGATATGTTTATGGAATTTTTGTTTATTTATTTTTTTTACTAGTAATGGCAGCGACCAGCGACTTATACTGGGACTGTGACATTGCGGCGGACAAATCGGACACTAAGTGACACTTTTTAAACTTTTCAGGGGCAAGTGACACTAGCATAGTGATCATTGCTAAAAAATATACACTGTCACTGTACTAATGATACTGGCAGGAAAGGGGTTAACATCAGGGGTGATCAATGTGTTCCTAGGGAGTGCTTTCTAAGTGTTTGGGGGATGTGCTTTAACTGTGGGAAGACACAGGCCCACCATTCTGCCTCTGTCGGGAATGATCAGTGGGTCCAGGCAGACATCGGGTTTGCCAGATCTGCTGATTGGCTCCCACTGTGTCCAATCACAATGGGAACGGTTCGCTGCAAAGTACAAAATCACGTACCTGTATGTGATTTTGTGCAGAGGAGTCGCCGCCCTGCAGTAAATGTACGTGGGGCAGTCGGCAAGAGGTTAAACTTTGGTGAGTTACTCCCCAAGAGTTAAATACTTAGGGCTGCAGAGACTGCAGATTTTCTCATCAGAACACTGAGAGTGCACTGAGAGACAGGTGATTAAAATGAACCAGATCATCCTACTATATTTAGAATCAGTTTGTTTAGGACATGGTGAAATTAACAGTTTTTTCTTTTTTTTTATAAATAAAATTGTATTAATTTTTCCATTTTACATAAAAGAAAGTAAAACAAAAGTAAAAAGCAGTAGGCAGTGCACAGGGCCATCAGCATACAAAAAACAGCAAACTGTGAGGCCTGATTCACACCTATGCATTTTTAGTGCTTTTTGCATTTTTCAGGTTTTCATTGTTTCCTATGGAACACGATCTGTAGTGCATATCTGCAAAATGCAAAAAGCATAAAAAATGCATAGGTGTGAATCCAACCTTACTGCAAGACATACATTTTCGCTTTAAAATCAGGAGCATCTATTTTCAGAAGGCCCTGTCAGGCATCTCACCAAAAATAGAAGGAGATAAAAGCAACAAGAACCAAAGAAAAGAGACAGAGAAAAGGTAAGTTCCAGGCTCTCCACTCCTAAGGACAGGGGGCTCTGAATAAGGGGCTAGAGAAATCAGAGGTAACGGGTCTATCAGAAGGAATCCCCCTGAAGGTGCCAAAGCTCCCAAACTGCCCTATGACCTTCCACTTTGTCAGTAAAAGAAGGTAGGAATCTGCCACTAAGTTTTTCTTAAATCCTTGTAATGTACATTGATCACCCAGAGGGGGTTGTTTTGTTTTTCAAAATGGAGTTACTCTTTAAGGTATATCTAGAGCCCAAACTTCTTTTTAGTTTTGGATAGGGGGAAGAGTGTTTAAAACTATTGTCATTTTTCCCTTTTACTGTCAATGTCTCACTGGGAAGACTTCTCTTCACTTCCTGTGCCAGAACTCCATGCTTAACGCAGCTGTCCTGGTTGTTCCCCCAATAACAGCACTCGCACTTCATACTGCGATCAGTACCTTACGTGGACGAAGGGAAGAATTTTTCCCTGGTGGTGCTGCTCACAAGCTAGCGCTTTCTTCCAGAGTTGCCGGCGGACAGAATCATACCATCCCAGTAGGACCTGCATTGACACTGGTCCCCTGTGCTGTATCCGCATCTCTCACAACCTCCTTTCCAATTCCTCTTCAATGGCGGCTGGTATCTGTACCCTTCCTCTCCTGCTATCCGGACCTTGGATCCCGGTGGTGGTTTGGACGTGTTAACAGGAAGGAAGCACAATCCCACCACTTGCCACCAATGTGACGGACCCCGTACTCAAGAGGAGTATGTTCATGCTGGTACCAGCACGATCCCAGATCCCTTAGACCACACAGTCACTTCAGACATCAGTGTAGGGTGAAGAGAAGAATAAGACTGTTTATTCAAACACAGGCACAAAGAGATATACACTCAGGGGACAATCCCCCCTCTTTGCATAATGACACAGAGCGAGGTAAACTTTACCTCCTCCAGTAAAATGACACACACATATATTCAACTTTCCAACAGTAGACCGTCTTTGGGAGGGGCTGCTGGAGAAATCCCCCCCCCCCCCATTTGAGCATCCAATCCACATAACCATATACAGTATCTCACAAAAGTGAATACACCCCTCAAATTTTTGTAAATATTTTATCATATCTTTTCAAGTGACAAAACTGAAGAAATTACACTTTGCTACAATGTAAAGTACTCAGTGTACAGCTTGTAAAACAGTGTAAATTTGCTGTCCCCTCAAAAAAAAACAACACAGCCATTAAACCTCTGGCAACAAAAGTGAGTACAACCCTCAGTGAAAATGTCCAAATTGGACCCAAAAGTGTCAATATTTTGTGTGGCCACCATTATTTTCCAGCACTGTCTTAACCCTCTTGGGCCTGGAGTTTACGAGAGCTTCACAGGTTGCCTCTGAAGTCCTCTTCCACTCCTCCATGATGACATCACGGAGCTGGTGGATGTTAGAGACCTTGCGCTCCTCCACATTCTGTTTGAGGGTGCCCCACAGATGCTCAATAGGGTTTAGGTCTGGAGACATGCTTGGCCAGTCCATCACCTTTACCCTCAGCTTCTTTAGCAAGGCAGTGGTCGTCTTGGAGGTGTGTTTGGGGTTGTTATCATGTTGGAATACTGCCCTGCGGCCCAGTCCCCGAAGGGAGGGGATCATGATCTGCTTCAGTATGTCACAGTACATGTTGGCAATCATGGTTCCCTCAATGAACTGTATCTCCCCAGTGCCAGCAGCAGTCATGCAGCCCCAGACCATGACACTCCCACCACCAAGCTTGACTATAGGCAAGACATACTTGTCTTTGTACACCTCACCTGGCTACCGCCACACACACTTGACACCATCTGAACCAAATAAGTTTATCTTGGTCTCATCAGATCACAGGACATGGTTCTAGTAATCCATGTCCCTAGTCTGCTTGTTTTCAGCAAACTGTTTGCAGGCTTTCTTGTCCATCATCTTTAGAAGAGGCTTCCTTTTGGGATGACAGTCATGCAGACCAATTTTATGCAGTGTGCGGCGTATGGTCTGAGCACTGACAGGCTGTTCAGCCCCACCCCTTCAACCTCAGCAGCAATTCTGGCAGCACTCATACATCTGATTCCCAAAGAAAACGTCTGGATATGACGCTGAGCACGTGCGCTCAACTTGTTTGGTTGACCATGACGAGGCCTGTTCTGAGTGGAACATGTCCTGTTAAACTGCTATATGGTTTTGGCCACTGTGCTGCAGCTCAGTTTCAGGGTCTTGGCAATCTTCTTATAGCCCAGGCCATCTTTATATAGAGCAGCAACTCTTTTTTTCAGATCCTCAGAGAGTTCTTTGCCATGAGGTGCCATGTTGAACTTCCAGTGATCAGTATGAGAGTGAGAGCGATAACACCAAATTTACCACACTTGCTCCCCATTCACACATGAGACCTCATAACATTAAAGAGTCACATGACACCGGGGAGGGAAAATGGCTAATTGGGCTCAATTTCAACATTTTCACTTAGGGGTGTACTCACTTTTGTTGCCAGCGGTTTAGACATTAAAGGATGTGTGTTAAGGGGGCATATCCTTCTGGGGCTGAAGGGGTTAATGGCTGTGTGTTGAGTTATTTTGAGGGGACAGCAAATTTACACTGTTATACAAGCTGTACGCTCACTACTTTACATTGTACATCCCATAATAGGTTGTGCCCAAGGCAGGCAGAAACAATAGAACAAAGGAATAAAGCTACACCTCAACACCTGTTCAGAAATATTACTGTCCCAAGTGAAAGAGCCCCTTCATTCTTTCAACACAAACCACACATATAGAACCCTGGATAACAGGGGTAACATGAAATGCTGAGTCTGGTGTGGTTGTCTGGGGAGTCTGGTAATGTAAACCCAACTGGGGTTCTCGGTCATCCTGTGCCCCTAATAGACACAGGGCGACTTACACATAGGAGGGACTGGGGAGTTAGACAAGGAGTTTCCTGAGCTCTCTAAGGTAAGCTGGGTTCCACAAGCCCCACCTCCCCACCCAAAGTGACTCCCATCACAGTGCCCAACTCAATGTTTAGGGAGGGTGTCCAACTCAACTTTGCCTTCCTCTGGATCAACTGTGGATATTGAGTAGTGTATATAGAGGTCTTCTGAGGTTTTGTCAGAGCTGGGCTCAGCCCTTCCTTCTCTGAGCTGGCCGCTCAGCTGTCGGCTAATTGCCAGCTCCTATCTCTCCACAGTTACTCAGCTGTTGATGATATCCTGCTCGTTAGTCCTGCTGCCGTCCAGTCCAGAGGAGTTTTGCCTTCGCCGTGGTCACAGAAACTATCTCCTGCGATCTTGTTCAAGTCTTGCTTTGCTGACGTCCCTTCTGGCTCCAGATCATGCTTGCTGTTTCACTGTTCCACTACATTGATCCCTGACTTTTGGCTTGGCTGACTATCCATTCCGGCTACTGAACTTTGGCTATGTTTTGAATATGTTTGTTCTTTTTACTTTTATCATTACACTAGTGTGATTTAACTGTATTTCTGTCTCGGCTTGATTTCATGGTTTCTGACAGGTTTTCTATTTGAGTGTGTTGGTTCTCCTTTTTTTTTCTTTGTTGGTTGAACTGGATAGTTTTGTGCCTTTTTTCGATCAGATTAACTATTTAACCTTTTAACTATGTAACATTTAGGAGAAAAGTTAAGACTTCCTATTAGTCCAGTCCATCTGGCACCAACTGTCATGCCATGGTTAAAATAACTAAGATCATTTTTTTCCTTTCTGGTGCTTGATAGGCACATTAACTGAAGTTCCTAACCTGTATCTGTAGTTTTATACATCGTGCTGAGTGATGAGATTTGGGTTATGGTTGCCCATGACTTCGAGCTGAACCCAGCCTGTTTGCAGTTCTGTGAACGGGCAAACAAATTATATTGATTTTGTTTGTTCACTAATCCAAACTTCCATCTGATGCAAGTCTGTCATTTAACCGTGATATAATTAATGCCCTTAAATCACAGATTCTGATAGGCTTGTTTCAAATCGCAAACAAGCCAGCAAGGATCCCAGGTGACGCCATGACTATAATTAGTCAATGATGTCACCCAGGTCCCCGGGGCTGTTGTTTACATTATGGTAGTTCCGAGAAACTGTCATTTGCTACTGGAGTAACAGCAGGTCATCTTGTCATTCAGAGTCCCTCATCATGATAGACGGTTGATCTACTTCGCTGGACAATATGATTGATGTTGGATTTACATATTGGGGCAATATTTTTGTGGGGCTTAATAAAAGACTTTTATATGGTGGGGTTGTTTTGATTTTTTTTTTTTTCTGTAAAAAAGTAACAAGAGGTACCAGGTACCTTGTAATCAATCATGTAGGGGTGAGGGCCAGATGAGGGTCCCTTTAGTTTAAAAGTGACTTCCAGGTTCTGATAAGTTCCCTCAAACAAACCTCCACATCTACCAGTCAACATAAAGACAAGGTGTTATTCGAGAGGTGGGGGGGTGACTTTGGTGGCCCCTTTGCAAGGTACCCTCAGTGCTGAGGCCATGTGACATGGTATGGTTTAGAAGGGGGGCACATGTTTGTTGTCATCCAGGCCAGAGAAGCTGCATGCCTGAATTAGGGTCTGGATGGATTTTGAGAGGGCTCCATACCTTTTTTCTTTAAAAAAATACACTTTTTAAAAATAATGTGTACTGCCTCATTAGGAAAAGTAGAACATTTAGTAAACATAATTTGAGCACACTTACTGGTATCTGGATTATTTGTGCAATTTATTTTATTTAGTTGAACCGCCATATTTTCTTCAAAAGTTCGTTGATCGTGTTTGATGTTTTGGAAAGTAGATGGAATGAGAACCTCATGCTCTACATCAATACTTCCGTTGCTGCAAGAAAAAAAAATGGAAACTGCAAATATGTTCCAAAACACAACAACCAACAGCAGCAATAAACAAGTAAATTCAGGAGATGAACTGGCTAATATTGTACGGGAATTACAGACAGTATAGTAAAGTTATATGAGCATAAATAAAATAGTTTTACTTTCCAAAGCATTTTTAACTTTGATCAGCAGGTCTTTTGATTAAGGCACCATTATAGAGGGCACAGCCAAATCCCTAATCTTCTCTGCAGCAAAAGTGTAGCTTGGTAAAGAACACTGGAGACAAATGAAAGGACAATGAAGGAGCAGCAGATCAGTGATGGATCACCACCACTCAGTAGAGCCTGATTTACACCTAAACATATGTAATTCGGTGTAATGTGGTTCAGATTTGTTTTTTGGACGAAAAACTTTTTTTCAGAGATTTAGATTTCAAAATTTCCAAACGTA